>OY365806.1:7244190-7969190 GCA_959347315.1 Bimastos eiseni
GACTGATCGTAGACACGAGTTCCACGAATTTCAATCAGGCTTGATTTATTGTCTTCGCATTTGAATGGCTCATATTTAGGCCTATATAAAATTTTAAAAATCGGACGATGACTACAGCATGAATTGCTGCATCAGCTCGCATTCGAGCAGTATCTAGAAGTTTCGAGAAAACAAGTTGCTGACATGGGTCCGACCAACATCGTCGTCGTTATCAGCGTCTTGAGCTGCATCACCAATTCCAGTGAAATGCTGGGCAGAATGTTTTCTGTTGAAAAGAATGTAGATGGTGAAGATATTTGTGCTACTGATAATCCAACTGAAGATCAATTGGCAATCGATTTTGTTCAGTGTGCAGTTCTTTGCGTAAATATGCCTCAATGTTTACAGTATAATTACATCAAAGCAACTTCCTCGTGTCAATTGTTCAGTTATCTACCATCATCTTTCGCAATTATTGACAGTTGCAAGAGCTTAAAGCAAACGGTAAGTAGTAAGCAGCAATTGTAGCAAAGTTATATCTTCTTTATTTAATTAAGCGAGTATTTTAACACCATTATTTTGATGTTTTAAATTTGAGAATAATTCAGTAGAGTAGGTTATTGTTATAGCTGTCGAACACATTCTTGCAAGTAATAACCTCATTTATAATAAATAAAATTATAGCAATCATAGCCTTTAGGCCTAATGCCTATTGATAGGGCTACATATACAGTATCGACCATTTTATAAAAGTTCCAGCCCTTTAAAGAATGTGTTGTAGTTGCCACCTATTAATTTACGATGTTGCTATTTCGACTTTAGCGAAGTAATACGAGAACGGCAAAATCTTACACATAAGAATGATTATGCTGGAATTGGGGAAAACTAAAGTCCGAAAACATGATTACATGATATGGACGAGACTGTTACAAAAAGTCTGGCCTATGAGTATAGAGTATGAGAGTTGAGTATATGGTAGGAAACAACTTCTTTTAGTGAAAGTTCGGCTCATCTATATAAGTATAGACAAGATTCAGTGTGTGTGTTTCTGTTCGGCTATGCATTTGCACAGCTATCGACTCGAAACCTTCGCCGTTGGCTCGGGGAACACCTGAGACACATAGTAGAGGGGTTAGTGAATCTCGCTACCGCCCTCTTCATTGTTTCCAAGGCCAAAAACCTGTCTCAGGACACCCCAAGGAAAGATTCCTTCTCAGTAGCCAGGAGCGTGTCGACGAATAACACATGCTACACGTGATATCTGTTTGCCACACCTCTTCTTCTTTTGCACCGTAATGAATGAATAGCCGGTTTGGGAGATATCGCACAGGTAGCAGGTACATAGTCTCTTTGTCCGGCTATTCATTTGCAAAGTTTTAGAGCTATTGACTCGAAACCTTCACGGTTGGCTCGTGGAACACCTGGGACACCCAGTAGATGGGTTTGTGAACACTGCGACCACCGTCTTCCTGGTCTCCAAAGCCAAAAACCTGTCTCAATCCCTGCAACGCCGGGTTCCCCAGCTAGTGTTTAATAAAAGTGATGAAAAAGATTTCCATTTTTATCAGGTGCAACATGTTTCACCAAGGAATGAAGTAGCAGAGATGGGAAGCAGCGTCCTGTTGGAGTGTCGGAGGACATCGCCGATAATTCGCTGGACATTCTTTCCAGTTGGAAGCTCAACTTCGGTAACTATTGTGGAAGGATGTCAAGTGTATGAAACTTTCACTGACGAGTACACCGTTGAAGAAACGGATCTCAGCTGCAATCTTTATATCGCTGATGTGAAGATGAACCAAAGCGGAACATATGCATGCAAAGATTCCTTATCAACCGAAAGTCCATCCACTGCTCAGCTCGTTGTTTACCGTAAGCGTGGGCAATAATATTAATCTCTGTTATAATCACATTAAAACTGACACAGTTGCAGTATAAATTAGAGTATAGTACGAAGGATGACCACAAGTTATTACACAAGTTGAATGAACTGTGCGGCAACCAATGCCAACCATGCAAGGCTATTTTGATACAAGGCGCAATCACGTTATGCATCTAACTTTACCAACGTTGCTGCCTGACGAATGCAGAAGGACTAATCACCCTATGGATAGATGGAATTGATTTCTCTTCAAACTGCTCTTCACTCTATGTTGTTATCTATCAGACCTACCATAGGTCCAGCAATGTTTAAATTAGTTATAGGCCTGAAATCAAATAAATCTGTTCAAATGTGACATTCAGAAGCTTTCTTAGACTGTACATTGCTTCGTTTAGGTAGAAGCAATATTATGACTGATTGGTGCTATTTCAACAACGTTGAACGGACATTACGGACATGGAGATTTCCTTAAAATTTTATGCACATACTTGGCTCAGCTACAAGTGATCAGCCAATTTGGTTACAGAGATTGACGAGAATTGCTTTATTGATTACTGGAAACAATCTTATCTGTTTTAAATTACACTAATAGTTGTATGTAAATGTATGCATGCCTAGGCATGTGTATATATGGAGATTGCTGAAGTGAATTTATCAGTCATTTCATGATTTCAGTACTTGAATTAATGATCATTTATATTATTCTAATCATAAACGTATTTATGTAAACAAAATATTGAAATTATAAAGTTCTATATCAAATTCCACAGTTTTGCACAGCACTAATTTTTTAGTAGCTGAAAGAAGTGCAGGAACGCCATTCCTACGTGTTTCAAAAGAAAAAAATGCACTGCATATATCATACATACATACATAGATACATACATACATACTAACATATATACATACATACAAACATACAAACAAACAAACATACATACATACAAACATACATACATACATACATACATACATACATACATACATACATACAAACATACATACATACATACATGCATGCATGCATGCATGCATACAAGAGTTGTGCACGGGTCGGGTCGACCCGGTTCCAGTTCGACTCATCAATGTGTTGCAGAGCTTAATTTTCAACTCACGTACATACATAGATACATACATACATGAGTGCATGCATATATACATACACACATACACACATACATACATACATACCTAAATACACACATACAAACAAACATACATACATACATACATACATACATACATACATACATACCTACATACATACCTACATACACACATACATACATACACACATACATATACACATGTGTACATACATACATACATATATATATACATACATACACACATGCATGCATACATACATGCATACATACATATATAAATACTTACATTCATACATACATACATTCATACATTCATACATACAGACACACATACATACATACATACATATATATATACATACATACATACATGCATACATACATACATGCATACATACATACATACATACATTCATACATACATACAGACAGACAGACATACGCACATACATACATGCATACATACATATTTCATACATAGCAATATTTTTAGGATATTCGCCTATGTGTGAATGAGTTTGCATATGGGCTCTTGGACTGGCCAGGAAGCACAGAGATTGGTCGATAGACGACTGGTGTGCGTTGAGAGGCCACCTTTGACTTTGGTTTGATGCTCGTGGTCTTCCATTGCAATGGGACACACGAGCCATCTAGAGATTGGTTGATTAGGTGTGTGAGGATTCCTGCATAGCTTGATCTACGCTTATGTGTAGATCAGGTTGTTTGTGTTAGGTTAAGGATATGTCGGACGGAGGGAGGAGACTGAATGAGGCCGAAGTATTACGTCAACCAGATATCTCGGGGCAAGACCACGCCGAGCCTTGCAGATCAAAATGAGAATTTTTATTTGTACGCGAGCATAGAGAGGGAGCCAATGAAGTTCATCAAACATAAAGGCAGATATGTGAGAGAAACGAGGAGAGCGCGAGCTATCGGTCTAGTTGCTGTCTTAAGTACTGATTGAAGTGGAGAGAGACGAACCTTTGGTAGACCAGTGAGAAAAATAATATTCATTATTCAACATTACCTTTTCTTGCTTGGACCGTCCTTTCGTCTCATAGGACGAGGCAATGAAACTGACGGGATGCAATTCTGTTTTGAAGTGTCATAAATCAACAATGATGCCAGTTTGTCCACCAGGGTTCAGCGCCATCACTAGTGTCAACACTTGCTATGGAGCTATTCAACAAACAGTAGGTCAGTCCACAGCGATGGAGAGATGTCAGCAGTGGTTCCCAGGTGCCTACCCTGTCGTGATCACGAGTTCTGAGGAAAAAAATGCCGCCAGAAGTTTTCTTGAAGGCAAAATAACAACAGGTAAGTAACAACAAGTCCTATTATTAGACTTTGAGCCATATTGAACAGCAGGTAGTAGGGTCAGAACGATTATGATCTGAACAGCCGCCGTTATTTGCATTCATTCATTCATTCATTGCGAACATTGCCACTTCAAGGTTACTAGTCAGGAGCGAAATGGCATGTGAATGGCCTTCCACGCATAGAGCAAACCAATTTGCCAGGGTTTGCGTAAAGTAGCAACGGAAAGCCTTTATAGTTTATACTGACGAATAATTTGCCAACGGCATTCGGCGCCAGGATATAGCTACTTATTATAGAATGTTTATTTCTGCTGCTTCATCAGCGTTAGTCGTGTGGAAACAGGCTTATGGCTTACCTCATGGTTCGGTCCCTGCTCTCCATTTGTTCATCTTGTAGTTCCAAGGTCTAGCGGAGGTCTTTGACCTACCAGGTGTCTCATCCAACCAATATATGCTGATATACACATGGACTTAGCTTCGCTGTCTCAGACCACCAATTGGATTAGCGTATCCTACGGTTCCAGCTGCTCTTGAACGATGACTGTCCTCTAATCGTCTTCGTATAGACTAAGACAAAGACAAGACCCAATAAATTTCATCTGGCTCGGTAATCATGCACAGCGTTGCATTTGGTCACTAATGAACTAGTTCGAAGGGATAATTACGTACACAAATAGAGCATGACTAGATTCAAAATTAATTTGTTTAAATCTTCATCAAGACATTTACATGCAACATTATGGTTTTTTAAATTAACGTTACACAACTCGCCAGAATTGTAGGCCCTACACAAATCCAATTTCATGACCCGACCTGATTCGACCCGTCCATAATGGAGCCGACCCAACCAGACTTCTGAAGCCAGATATCAGAACTAACCAGACCCGATTCATGGTGTATGAGCCGACCCGACCTAATCCGACTCGACCCGCCTTCAGTGATTATTTTGTTAGTATTATGCATCGCCAAATTCTTATTTTGTAAATACACAACACTGTCAGACCGCGTATTAGAATGATAATATTTATGTTTTTAAGATCAAATAAGTGAAAATAAACTTCGTTCATCGTTTGGGACCCGACCAAATCCGATCCACAAGGATCTCGTTTTGCCCGATCCGACCAACCCCGAGCCTCCTAATGTGGGTAGTTTTGCTATCCGTGACCCGGCCCTGCCCGACCAAACTCGACTCGCGGGTCGACCCGACCCATAGAAAACTCTGCAACTGACCATAGATAAATTAAAAATGTTTTACATGCGTTTGTATTTTCTAAATTGTAGAGGGTGTTATGAAAGCGCATTCATGTTATTGTCTAATGTCTGTGTTTTAGATGTGTGTGGGAACGCTAATTGGAAATCGATAGTCTGGACTAGTGCTGAGAGGGTAAACTTTACTTGCACTTCTCCGTTCGTTTGGAAGCCAGATTCTTCTACGACGATTGCTTTTCAGTATACTGATTGGCGGTCTGGTGAGCCAAATTGCCAGTACTCTACGGAATTTTGTATGATGATGGGTGGCCCGGATTACACCTGGGTTGATATAACTTGCGAAACGTTTGGCTGCATTCTCTGCGAATTTGGACCATACTGAAATGGTTGTGAGACGAGCTTTCTGACGTTGAACTTAATTGAATCGAAGGAAACATAGTTGAGGGAGAGACCGAATATCTTTCTAGGATTTCAATTACTCTGTGCTAAATAAACACCGTTTTTGACGCCGGGGTTGCAGATCCCTAAAGTTCCGTAGCTGCGCACCGTTTATCGCGCGAAAAATAAGAGTAGAAGATGTATTCAATGACAATATGGTCCAAAGGAGGACCATTCGATACATTGCGAATAAAATGTCAACTATTTCGCTATGTGTTTTAGTTTCGAATACTGCTGATTATATTATGAACACCGTACTGGTCTTCGATATTCTCTGTGCAGTGTTTTATAGCGTCGACCATAATATCATTCAATGAAAATTTCACAGCTTACCTGTGGAATTATCTCGTTTTGCCCTTGATTGCCGAGTCTTAACTATCTTATTGATAAGTTACAAAATTATTAGTCGAATCGCACTCTATAATTCGACAGGACCATACTGAAAGGGTTGTGAGACGAGCATTCTGACGTTGAACTTCAGTCGGTACTAAACACTGCCGCTCGACTCATCTTTAACAGGCGGAGCACGACGCTCCTTCCTGACGTTCTACACTGGCTTCTTGTTTCGTACCGCATTGGGTTCAAGTTATGCTTACTCGTCTACAGTATGATGCATGGATTAGCTCCCGGGTATTTCGCGGTTTCTGCTTCCAGACTCACTCCTCCGCGTCCGGTTTGCGACTCAGATCATCTGTGAAGACCGATCGCCGTGTGCGGAGGATGAGGTCGCGTTTCGGATACCGTGCTTTCTCGCCTGCTGTTGATAAGTTACAATATTATTAGTCGAATCGCACTCTATAATTCGACAGGAACCCAGTTTTGTCTTCAGCGATTGATTTAGGCTAAAGGAATGATGAATTTGGAATTGGCACGATTGGCACATTGCTCTATTGATGATGATGACGATGATAATGATAAGGACGAATACAACAAAGAGAAAGAAATATATGATGATTAGGAGGATGTCAGATTGGCGGTTCTGGTGATGATGATTATGATTAGGATGATGAGAAGGAGGTCAGAGGATGATGATAATGGCGACGATGAGGATTCATGGCGATGATGATGATCAACATATTATATATATATAAACAAATAATAATAATAATTATTATTATTATAATTATAATTATAATACTATATGATTTCATCGGATGGATGTGGGACGCTGACCTTATATGGCTCTGCAACTCGTGGAGTAATGCATGGGTTTCTCTTGTTTTCTGCAGTGCTAAGTCTCAAGATGGACCTTTCCATGAAGAAATATTATAGGCCTATGCAAATTTCGATGAACCTGAGCCAATAGTCATGTATTATCAAGTTGCAGGGATATTTATCATTTAAATATGTGTACCAAACCAATACAGATCAACTCTTAAAATCTAGCTATGCAGCTTAAAATACGTGAATATGATATTGTTGCATTAATTTTCAAACGTTAGAGTATTAAATTGACATAGACATTGCTGGGACCGCTCCTATTCCTGCTATACACCGCCGACGTTGGATAGATCGCTGCGTTTCATGCGCTGTCATCACACTTCTACGCCGATGACACGCAGCTTTACACGTCTGGGCCTCCTTCCGCGACGGACCATCTTCGTCGCCGTATGGAGCACGATGTTGAGCGTATTGAGGAGTGGATGTGATCAAATCGAATGCGGCTTAACCCCGAGAACACCGACTTTCTATGGTGCGCCACTAGCAGACGGTGTCAATACCTTGACACCAGCCCGCTGACCTTATGTGGGACCTCGATAGCGCCTTCGACCTTGGTGCACGATAAAAACTGTCCCTTTCAGCCAAGGATTAGGCCGGGAGCGCCTCTGAGTAGATATATTGAAGGGGCGCTATATCAAGTATTTTTGATTGATTTTTGATTGATAATAACAAGTCACGTACTGTATGTTGTGTTTGAGGTTGAATAATTGCACTTCATTGAATTGCAATAAAATAAAAATTGAAGGTATATATTTAACTGCCAAGGTTCGGTGATTCATTTATTGTTTTTGATTAGGTCTTATCCGCAATATTCCCAGAATTTTATGCAGGCGATTGCAAAATCCAACAGATCTCGATTCCTACCGAAATGGCCATGGTAACATTAATACAACCCTTTCATCAGTTTTTATTATTTCACTTTTCAAAACCCATGCCGTTTTTCATCTTATGTTAAAATTGGGCATTTCGACCTCACATCGCAAGTCTTTTCAAGACTTGTTTCTATGACATTAGGACAAAACGCCACACTAGGTTGGCTCCCACTAAGAATATGTTGGAAACCGTAGCCTGCTCAATTGTCTCCTCTCGCCTTGATTATGGTAATTCACCTTTTGTCGGTTTCTCAGACATTGAACTCAAAAGGTTGCAACGCATCCAAAACACCCTGGCTCGAGGTGTTTCATGTTTCTTTTGTTTCATGTCATACTGCGAACATGCTTCTCAATCTTAATCCGCCAATTGCATTGGCTTCTTGTTGAATTCAGAATAAAATTTATGTTTGCTTTTTTGACGCACAAATTTCCTTCAGCACCAGCGTACCAGCTCACCACTGCATCTACCTATAATTAATGGTCTACTAACTCTTTACATGCATCCTCGTTGCCTACGATCATCAGACACAGGTCTTTTAGTTGAGCGGGAAGGCAGAACAGTGTTATCCTGCTCTCGTGCACTGCATTTCATGCCTCTGCTTCTAAGGTATGGAGTTGTCTACCTCTCTCTTCGTAGCTCAAATTCACTACCTTCCTTCACAAGAGATTCAAAGCCTCAAATTAACATTTCGACGTGACCTTGCGCAAGTTACAAATTTATTATATATATATATGTTATATATTATATATATATTAAATTATAGGAGCGGTTCCAGCCTATATAATTTTATACGTCTCATCCAACCAATATGCTGATATACACATGGATTTATCTTCGCTGTCTCAGGCCACCAATTGGTTTAGCGTATCCTACGGTTTCAGCTGCTCTTGAACGGTGACTGTCCTATCTTTCTTCTATCCGAGGTTCATAGAGCACGTCAGCCGAACATAGTAGTCCGTGTAACCCCAAATCAGTAGGCCTATTGTAGGTTTCCTTCGTATCGGAATGAGATGTATCAATGTAGGGGAGAAATACTCGTTTGTCTCAAAATATATAGATGCGGTCACGTTCTCAAATGGCTTGGCAACTGATGTGGACAAAGTGAATCTATGTAGGCCTACTGCAAGTGGCCCTGGTTAATTTGCACAAATTAAATCCAAAAGCATGCAATGCAGAGTAACATCATTTCGACATGCTCCTTCTCACGAAGGCAACTCATATTATGTCAAATAGATTGACTGCAACTCCCGCTCTTCTATTCATAGAACAAGCCTTTCTGAATCGTGAACGTACACACAAGGAATCAGTGCAATTTAATGGAAAATGGTGCTTTGAAATTGCATGGTTAATATGAAATGAAGCGATGGGTTTCGTTCCGTGCTTTTCTATGAAAAAAACAACAGAAGAAAAGCTATGTGAACTTAAATGCATCTAAACTGAAACTATTATGACTAGCTGAGTTTGCGAACTATTTGAGCATCATATCAATTCCACTTGCACAGTCACACTACTGTTTTCGCATCACTAGCAATATTGCAAACAAAACCGATGAGATACGCTCAAATAACTCTCGTACGCAGCAACAAACTTCTCAGTTAGCCTTAATGACGATCTCCTTAATTAAAATTTTAATCGCAAGAAATCATTAGAGTTCAAGTGTATGTTTTATTTTTACTTGTATTTTAATGCCTCGTCGATACTGCGTTGTACAATATTATAATGCTCAATGTTCATGTTCCTACCACCTATCGCAACGCGCATAACGCGCATGCCCATTGACGGTTCCGTTTTTACGTCACCCATTGAACGTTGGAGTGAGGGCAGCTAATTAAGTTTACTCTTTACTTTTGTTTTGGCCAAATTGAGGCCATAGTTACCACCGAAAACAGACGGTAAGCAGTAAGCGGAAATTGGGCAAAAGGAATATTTTTTGTATTTAATTATTCGTGTGATATAACATCATATGATGTTTTAATTTTCAAAAAAATTCTTAAGAAGATAAGCTATCGAACACTTTCAGACAAGTTATTACGCAATTAAATAAAGAGAATGATAACAATCATAAATATATTGACATTTACTGCACACATGTAGGCCTATTGGCCTTTCAATTCTGATCAAAAAGTTTCAGCTTGTTCTAAACTTTGCAATAGTTCACCCCTTGCAATGGACAATTTTGATATTCATATTTAGCAAAACAATATGAGAACGGATAAATCTGACTCATAAAATGCAGAATAATTCTATGATTACACTGGAAATGGGCAAATCTGTGGTCCTAAAAGTATGATTTAATTAAATGAAAGACACTCTTGCAAAAGAGTCTGATCTATTTTCAGCCCTATAATGGGTACTGAGTAGGCTTAGGCTATATATCGTAGAAAACAACACTTTATGTTACTAAAAGTTCGGTTCATGATTTGCATGAAATCTGACGATACTAAGACAAAACTGTTGCTGTGTCTCCGTCACGAAGAAGTTTTCTTCTTTATCAGGTGGTAAACGTTTCACCGAGAAATGAAGTAGCACAGATAGGAAGTAGCGTCCTCTTGGACTGTCGTAGGACATCGTCGCTGATTACCTGGACATTCTTTGCAGTTGGAAGCTCAACATCGGTGACTAATATTGTGGAATGATGTCAAGTGCATGAAGATTTCATTGATGAGTACACCGTTGACGAAAAGGATCTCAACTGCAATCTTTATACCGCTGATGGGAAGATGAACCAAAGCGGAACATACGCATGCAAAGATTCCCAATCAACCGAAAGTCCAGCAATAGCTCAGTTCGCTGTTTACCGTAAGCGTCGTGGATTATAGGCCAATATTTACCTTGGTTATATTAATGACAGTCGCATTATGATTACAAGTATAGTGTGAAAGATGATCGTTCGTTATGACAGGAACTGTTGACAGCCATGCATGGCGCCCAATACGTTATTTATCTAATTTAACCAACGCAGATTCATAGCGAAAGAAGGGCTAGTTAACCCTACGGGAATTTGGGTATCAAACTTGGATCACCAGCGTTAGTCGCAGTTTCTTGTCAATTACCGTGACTGTGCACATATAATTTTATAATTTTCCTTCAAGTTTGGGTTGTTCATTTTGACCAAGGTTCTCTCTACGGTGATATTAATAAAAACTTTAGCCCTACCTTACAAAGCAAGCGTCTCATATGAGGATAAAACTGTAGGTCTACATAACTGTCCGCTCTAGGTCTACTCTGCGCCAACATGAATATGTATATATATACATATATAATAGGTTGATCCACGATACATTGGTAAATACTCAGCTTTGTCAGAACTAGCCTCCTCATGTTTTAATCTGTTCTACCTCGCCCAAATAAGATATGGTTCAAATATGAACCTGATTTTACTTTGTACATTGACTTGGTGACGTGGGAAGTGGCTTCCGATACATGTACGTCATCGAAAGCCACTTCAAATGTCGCCAAGTCAAGGTATTGCCATATTTTGACGCACACACTTCTGCTCTTCGAGAAGACATGGTGAAATTCTGCAAGGCAACTCTGGGAGCGTCACATCCTAGAGAAGATTACAAGGAATTCTTGAATCTCAGCTTGACCTTCATGGGTTGTGAAAATGGAGAATCGGTTTCCTTCTGGGAGCATTCCATTATGAATGCTGGTTGGCAGAGACCATTTACGGTAATTAAATGATTCATTTCTATCAGCCGATCTCTCTTACTGTTAAAAAAAGGCACAGTGTAGAGTTTGTTTGCGAATTGCTGGGTTCTGTCACGATGCCCGTCTGCCCATACGAGCACCACCTAGTGACCTACTGCTGCTTGAGGAGATGAGTAAAAATTTCAATATGACATGGGCAATGGCTAAGCCTGTGTTTGACAGGCATCCATGGACGTTTAGAAATTTTGGTTTGCTCGTCGTTGTTTGATGATAGAATTGCAGCAGATATGAAAAAAGCTTATGGTAACAAATCTTCGCTTTCCACAGTCTATCGATTATTCTGTAAAGGTCTCGGTCATCCACTCGATCCTCTCAGCCGAGTTGACTTTGCATCTTGCTTCACATTGAGCACTCCAAATGTCATCTTTGGGACAGAATGCGACTGTCAGCTTTGACATTCTGCACCTGGATGGTAAAGAGAAGGCTCAAATCTTCCTGGGAAAGGACCTTAAAGAATAATGCGACGATCCCTCCTATCAGGACCTTCGGACGGGAGCATCGCTCATGACAGCTGTGCATGACTCTGCTGAGAGATATAATGCTTTGATGCAGCAGTATTATTCATCAGTGACAAAGAATGAAGAGCAGAAGCATTTCCTTCTTTTGCTGCGAAACACCACAGGAGGATTTATCCATCCTGGTCCAAGGCCAGGCTGATGAAGATGACATAGGGCACTCAGGGCAGGGAATGACTTAATGGCTGTGTTATTCAAGCAGAGTTCTAGTGTGTTCATAATATTCCACAACAACTTTGGATACTTAGGATCACTCTTATTTATAGTTGATGTGTTACATGCTTTTTTTCAACTCGAATTCCGTTTTTTTCCCAATGCACAATATATGCACATTTACGATTTCAAGTTTACATGGTGGGACACTTTGACCTTGAGCGACCTCTAAATACTCATTGATCGATCTAAAATTTAGTAGAAGTAATAGTAGGCACATGTAGAACAACAAGAGAGTTGTGGAGCACAATTCTGAGCGAGTTCATTTTTTGGACCACCCTAATATAATTATATATAATACGTGTGTGTGTCTTTGGTTATCCACATTTTATGTACATGTATGAACGCATACTCATACTGAAGGCTAGTAGGCCTGCAATCTCGAATTAAAATTTCTTTGCAGAATCTGACCCAGTCTGCACAGACAACAGCAGCAACGGCACAGTCATTTTTACAAAGTCGTTGATGTTGAAATGCGATGTAAACATCATTGGCAACGGAAAGCCCTTCATGAAATGTTGTAACAAGACTGGAGCATCTTTTGGCAGCCCTGCAGCTACTGGGTGTCATAAAATAGTCTACAAGAAAATTGCAGATACAGTTAATGAGCGATCATACACATTTACGAACCAGAAATGTGGACAATAAGAGAGGAAGACAGGATGAGATTAGAAACATTTTAAATGTGAATTTGGCGCAGAATTGAAAAAGTTGGCTGGACAGAACACGGAACAAACGAAAAGGTACTACAAATGGTAGGAGAGAAATGATCACTGATGATAACATTAAGAGAGCAACATTGAAGATGGATTGGGCACAAACTAAGAGACGACTCCCTACTAAAAAGCATCACCTGGGGAAAACTGAAGGGAATAAAGAGCAGAGGAATATCGCGTACAGTTATCTTGAACTGGATGATGAAAGGGGCGGCTACAAGAAGGAGGTCCAGGACAGAGAGAAGTGGCGACATTGGACATACGAACCATCAGAAAAAGCTGATGAAGAAGAAGAAAGATCCGCGAAGGAATCAAAGTTTGTAGAGTAAGGTTGGCCGCAGCCGAATGGGAGGTCGTGTGACTCGATAGCTTTACAAAACAAAATTTGTATGATCGCTCCACCGAACCGTGTGCGCGGGGTCATGCGTACAGCTTAAAGGTGACATTGCTCTTGGCTAGTGTGGAAAACATTTCCACTCACTCATGTACACTTTTTGATTAGAGGCCTATATGTCTGAAACAAGCAATTGACAAGAAATAGCATAGCATAACATTACTTATGAGTTGTTCTGAGTATATACAAGATGATTATATAGTCGATGCTAGAACTAATTAATAATGAAGCCTTTGCATTATCATAGTGGCGCTATAACAATTGCTGTGGTTTAGATAGTTGAAAAACGGCACGTTGCGTTCGATTCAATTTATGACGTTTGACAATCAAAAATTAAGACGCATTTTAAACATGTAAGAATGTTCGTTCTTGTTATTCAGTTTGTCCACCAGTATTCAGCGCTATTACAGGCGTTAACACTTGCTATGGGGCTACAAAGCAAAAAGTAGACCATTCCACCGCGATGGACAGCTGTAACCGGTGGTTCTCTGACGCCTACGCTATTGTGATCTCAAATAATGCGGAACAAAAGGCTATCCGAAGTTTTCTTTATAGTACAATGACAACAAGTAAGCATTTAAATAGTTGCCGGATTTGTATGAAGAACAGCAGGCAGTGGGATCAGAATAAGAATTTGCACAGTCGCCTTATTTGCATGCGAAGAGCAAACCAATATGCCAGGGTTAGCGTGATGTAGCAACTAGAAACCTTCATACTGACGCAAGGTCAAATGTACTGTTTTATAAATCATTCTCTTCTGCTGTCTTGTCAGCATTTGATGTAGGACTTACCTCAGGGCTCGGTCCTTGCTTCTCTCCTGTTCTGTTTTCATTTCTCATCTCACCAACATATTCCCATATGTAACACACTGATGATACACGGACTTACCTTTACGGTTTCACACCACCAATGCTCAGATTTCCTGCATTGACGCTAACTTCCTACGCATTATATTTCTCAATATCTATACAAGTATATATGTACTTCTTCACCTCTGCCTGTGATCCTGAATATATTCTTGTCCTCTCTCTATCACATCGATTCACAGTGTATCTCTCTCGTGTTTCTATTATTATCGCCAACTCGTTCTCGTCTGCAAATCATTTCCTCTGCACGCTATCACGGTTTTGGTAAGGCTCCCATCAACGTTATAGGACCTATTCTGACAATGCGCTTTTCTTCGGTCTTTCTTCTTTAAATGCGTCAAAGCTGCTATTTACATTACCTGCATCTGATTTCGTTTATTGAAGAAAACACGTGGACAATACAAAGTATAAAGCTAGTGCATTAGAACCACCAATAAACCTGTTAATGTATACATATACCTTCGCTACCTTAAAATTTCAGTAAATCGTATGAGCGAGTTACAGTACGTGGCCTATCATATAGCCTACACAACGTTCTTGAGTTACTGTTTATGTTTTAGAAGCGTGTGCGAGCGGTAGTTGGAATGCGTTAATGTGGACAGGCGCTCAGAGGATACATTTTAATTGCACTTCTCCGTTCGTTTGGATGCCAGATTCTTCTACGATAATTGATTTACAATATACTAACTGGTCGTCCGGTGAGCCAGATTGCATCCCTACATCTGAATTCTGTATGGTGATTATTTCCCCCTAGTTACACCTGGAATGATATTACTCGAACCAAGTTTTGCTGCGTCCTCTGTGATGTTGGACCATATTGAAATTAGATGAACTCAGCGACATTGAAAAGCAACCGAGTTGAAGTGAACACGGTTGAGATAGAGACCTATTGTTTTTTTTATATCAATTACTATAGCTAATTGTAAACACCGTTCTTGACTCCAAGTTTGCAGATGACTAAAGTTTCTTAGCAAGAGTACGAGTAGATTATTGCACGATAGACAAAAGCAGAAGATGAATCTAAAGAAATTAAGGTCTTCATATTGTGACTAAAAAGATGATATTGCGCTATGTTTTTGACTTTGAATGTTGCTAATTGTGAACATTTGCCATCGCCATTCTCTGTGTAGTATCATCATCATCATCATCATCATCATCATCATCATCATCACCACCACCACCACCATCTGCACTAACGAATTGACCATAATATCGTTCATCAAAATTTCACAGATTACATATGGAATTGTTTGGCTGTTCCATAGATCACTGAAATCTAAGATCCTTATTAATCATGTAGAATTAGATCGAATCACACTTTATCAATTCGCCGGGAAGCCTGGACCGTTTCATCAATTGATTTTGACCAACGGCGTAATTCCTTCAAATTTGCACGATTAACATAGTGTCCTATTGTTGATTAGGACAGCGACGAATTGGACTGAAAAAAAATGATTTTTTTAGTGAGGATATTTCGTTGTTAAGGGTGGTTATGGTTTTGGTGGTGGTGACGATGATGATACTAATACTAATACTACTACTACTTGCACTGCTCCCCAATTACATCAACTACTACTACTACTTCCTCCACAAGTACCACTACTTCCACTTCCACGGCTACTACTACGATCAATAATAATCATAATTACAATAATAATAATTTTAAAAAAAATAATAATAATAATAGTATTAATAATAATAATAATAATATTAAAAGTAATAATAATAATAATAATATTAATAATAATGCGAGGCATGACCCTCCAGGCTATTTATCATCAAAAAAATAATAATCTCTAAGTTCCTGAGGAATAAAATACCTCAGGGTCAAAAAAGTAACTTTGATAATACACAGCGTTCGTGAATAAGCTGAAGCCCTGCGCTTGGCTTTCAAATTGCGCTTTAGAAATGTGGAGATTATGATTAGTCATGGCTATCGGACTGACATTCCAAGTTCTTTTAGGTGGAATTGCTTTTGATCAACAAATAACAACAACCAATGAAGAGTTCAATGATCTTTAATTAAGTGTAGGGTAGATAAACATGAATATTCTAATTTTTCCTTGTCTTTGAATTTGTTCGTACAGTTTGACAATGGATGCTAAAAGATCAGATTTCCATAAGGAATTCGAACAGATCGGTGTGTGACATCAACCGTGCAAATCAAATGGTTTTCTAAATAAACACAGCAAATCGAATTATCCGAACATTATAGACCTATGTTCCCTAATAGTAACACAGATCTATGTTAAAATAGCGTAATTTGGATTTCAGTGAAACTTATATTGATAATTAATCTAGGCCCTACATAACAGGTAGAGCAATCTGCATCAACTTCAGGCCTCTTAGTTGAGAGGAAATGAAATAGAGTCGTTGTGGGCAGTCAGTGATGTGGAGTTTCAGCATATTTAATACTGCACTTAACTCATTGACCATTTCTCACTCACTTGTCCATGAAAATGGCACAATACAGGTCAAAATATAATGGTCGCACGTATTAAATTAAATTGAAATGTCGGATATAGAACTATAGGTAGAAGGCTGAAGACCGACCGTGGCAATGTCAACATCACTACCTGCTGCCAGTCTTCATTTTCAGTACTGAATTTGCGTAGTCTGAAATGTATCTAAGAGCAAGTCATAAATCAATGTACTCATATACAACTGTATGATCCTGGAAAATTCTCGCCCTTGGGTTCGCATGCCCAACCTACGTATTTTGCGCAATTACTGTTTGAAATGTTATTAAAGACAAGTCATAATATCAATGTACTCACAAACAATAGTAAGGTCTCGGACCACTTCTGGTGGGTATGCATGTTTGCCCTGGAGGACACGGATTCGGGATACAAGGGTCTGCAACATAACCTGACTTTGCTTAATACATAACATAAACAAAGCAGACCACAAAGCAGTGACCAACTTCCACAGTCAACAAGAGGATGGAAGGGATAAGGTAGGATCTAAAATTATTATGTAGCAGCACTAGGGTCTATATCTAATTACTCATGCGTTAACTGTGGCATTTTACTGTGGTTAGAAATGCTGAATATTAAATAGAAAAAAATTGAAAAAACAAAACCACAGATGTAGGCCTATATTGCTCTAGATTGGCCTAATGTACAATTTACTAGTAAAACATGGCTTACGAATGTGTGACATCATCTAACGCTATCAGTTCAATTGCTTCGACAATGAGCAGATGAGTCAAGTCTGTTATTTGACATTATTAACCTTTTCATATTATTTTCATAATTCCGTTACTGTTACACTTAATAATCTCTAATTCCATCCAATTAACATCGAAATCCAAACCAACTGAATCCGAGTCCGTTGAACCCTTTTGAACTGATCTGAGCGATGACAACTCAATTTGAATCTTGAAATATATAGTGACTTTTGTAAATCGTATCTTGGGATCTTATAAAAGCGACTCATGAAGCCTAATGTTTGACAGAACTACAATATCAACTTCTCAAGACTTTCCACTTTTGCCGGACCCCGGTCGGAAATTGCATGTATATATAGACAGATTAATAGACGGTTTATTGTCGAATAAATTAAAGCCCAGTGTTTAGCTGCTGAGTAATTTATTGTCCTGTCATACTTCCGTATTGCTTCCGTACTCCATTTGGTTGGGCCATGACGGCGAACACGAGTTGAAGAACAAAAAGAACAACGCAGATATTGTCCACCATCTTCATCTTTCAAGTGTAGTCTCAGGATCCGATCACAAACGACATTAACAATCAACGAAAGAACAGCGTTGCCCTACGACAAAAGCACGGCTTTAAATACCTTATAGTCTAGGCGCTGTTGCACCACCTCTTCTTTCTTCTTCTTTTCCTCCTCCTACTCCTCTTACTCCTATTCTTTCTCCACCTCCTACTCCTCTTTCTCCTACTCTTTCTCTTTCTCCTCCTACTCCTCTTTCTCCTACTCTTTCTCCTCCAACTCTTAGTCAACAGCAGATTCATCAACCGCCGGAGGTTCTCGATGCGTTTCGTTATCTCACACTCGTGCAAAATCGATAAGTATTAAAATTCTAAGAAGAGAATAATATTAGATGGAATCTATTGATATCAAGCGATAAGAAATTAATAATTACAAATAACACCTGTCTATTGTGTATGAATACCGTTATCTCATTGCACGTATAATTCCTCTGCTGATACAATCACTACTGTAATTTCTAAGTGCGCTTTAAACATTATTATAAAGTTGAGTTCACTTCGTTTCAAAATTTCACGAACAATCTATGTAAAGTAAGCAAGAAAATGCACAAACGAACATCGCGTACAAATTTAGGTATGTATGTAGGCATTTGTGCGTGGATGGATCATTGCTGGGAAGAATTCGTAATCATTCATCAATTCTGAGCATTTACATAGCGACACTTCAGGAACATACTAAACGAGAAAGACCAGAGCGACTTGATGGATGGACCAAAAGTAGATTGAGCCGCTCTGGAGGTCATTTCAGATGGAAGAGCCCACAACAAATAGAGTTTAAAGAAGATGAGGATATCCTAGGGAAACGCCGGCGGTCCAGAGGAAGCCCATTCAAAGTGGCAGACGGCTCACAATAGAGCGCTGGCAGCAGGCGGGTGGATTAGCTCCTGAAGGTAAGCAGGCGCAGTCCCAACAAGACTGCGCCATAACAAGAAGGTGGTTCGAAATGCAATGTGCTGCGGAAGGGGAATCCAGTGCAAGACATCACGCATATAAGCAGAAACGTGGCCAGTCCTAGATGTGCTTCCTATCAGGCGTGTAGCCAATCGGTGGACCGGTTCCAGTTGCTCAATCCTGCCTCGTGAAATACCCGTATATATGGTGGCAGTAGTCAAGACGACTAGTGACGAAAGCACGAATAAGAGCCGCTGTTGCACTTGTAGAGAGCAAGTGGAATATCACCGGAAATTGTCGTATCTGATAGAAGCAATTGCGACCTAATGAGTTGACTTGCTTGGCGAAAGGAAGCTCGGACCAATGGCTCGCACGGAAGTAGCAAAAGTAAAGATTGGGAACGCAGCAGAAAGTGCCCCAAGGTCAAGATTTCCCAGCTGCAACCTAGTTCCAAGCAAGATACTCTCTGTTTTAGTGGATTTTAGCCAGAGTCGATTGATCGACATTAAGGAATTGAGTGAGTCAATGTCCACTTGCATAGCCATTGTACACAGACACATTGTACACAGAAGTCATTGTACACAGGCCTGTGTATTATTCGCATAGATCTGTAGCCAATGTGCATAGATCTGTGTATCATCCGCATATGTCTAATTTGAAACTGTGTTAAATGAGAGGAGCATGCCGACGTCAGAGGTATATCATAGGATGTAGAGTAGTTGGCCCAATACGGAACCCAGCTATGGTCCATAGGAGACGGGGCCCCAACTAGACATAGATGAGCCAAAGATGACGCGTGAGGTGTGTTCAGACAGGAATGAGCGGAACCACTCAAGCGGTCGGTCGGCAAAGCCAATGGTGGAAGCAATGGAATTTCATGATCCACAGAGTCAAAGGACGTACTGACGTCAAGCAAGGGCAAGAGAGTGACCTGCGCATCGTCAATAGCGTTGTGGACATCACAGAGAAGACGGGCAAGAAAAATCTCAATATCATGATCTATGTGGAGGCCCGACTGCGGAGGGGAAGCATTCCATTAATTTTGAAGCTACTGATCAACTGTCCGGCCACAATTTTCTCAATAGTATATGAAATATAGGACAAATTACTTGAAATTAAAGACACGTTTCAGTTCGTTGTTTACCGTGATCGTGCGTAATACTATTAATCTCCGTTATATAACCCATCCAAAACGGAATTTATTTGGTTAGTTACTCGGCATCAATTGGCAAAAAAATTGATATGGATGCTGTCTCAACCTGCATACCCCTCTACCTTTCTCTCTCCTGTTCGGAACTTGGGAGTCATTCTCGACCCAGAGCTCACCTTCACTAGGCACATATGTAAATGCCGTCTCGCGCAGCTGCTTCTACCACCTGCGTCAACTGCGTTTGATTTTTCTCTCCCTCACTACTAGTGCCTCTGTAACTAGCCGCTTGAACTTCTGCACATCTCTCTCTCTCTCTCTGTCTGCCTGTCGGCCAGTCTCTCTCTGGGCACTATATATATGTATATTAAATATATATATATAGCTGATGTTTATTTATATACACATATGTATATGCATATATGCATTTGCATGCTAGCGTTCCTTATAGACGGATTGGGAAATTGGAACGAGTTTTGTGTTCGGCCGTGCGCCTGATAAGGACCATCCCGAGGACGAATCATTTACATGCTTATATGCGGGATGTCCTGCACTCGTTATCTTTCTTCCAGTGCATTGCATTCAGGGTCTCTGCCCTTGTTTGGCGATGCCCTTACGGCGCTACTCCAGTTTACCAAAAGGAGCTGTGTCAGAATATTTTGGCCACTAGTGATCGACGCTAACTCCGTTCTGCTGCTCATGGGAACCTGGCTGTTTTTCTTCGCTCGTTCCACTAAGATGCAACATCGGGCCTTTTCAGTGGCTGGCCCAACCATCTGGAATGGGCTCCCTAAGTGCTACGCCTCCTGCTAATAAATTCCTCGCCTGCATTTTAATCTTCATTGAAATTAGTTTTTTCCAGCCGTAGTCAGACCGGGAGCGCCACTACTAAAGATTTTCCAATATAGGGGATGGCTTAAAATAAATTGGTAATTACTGTAGCTCCTCATACCCTTATTTGGCCTTAGGGTAGAACGTAACATAAAAGTTGCTGCCATTGATAGAAGAAATAGGATTACCCCAATGCGTTACGCTTCTCTTAAAGTATAGGATCCGTAATAAAGACTTCAACCGACATGTCAGTAGACAAAAAAGATGATCCATTTTCGTGAATAGATTATTTCCTCGAGTTACACCTAGAATGATGTTGCTCGTACCAAGCTTTGCGGCGTCCTCTGTGAAATTCGACCACATTGAAATGAGATGAACTCAGCGACCATGAAAGCTACTGAGTTGAAGTGAACATGGCTCAGATCAAGCAAGACCCTATGTCTTATTTGGCTTTCAGCTACCACGACCGGTTCAAACATCGTTCTTGACGCCAAGTCTGCAGATAACTAAAGTTCCTTGACAAGAGTACGAATAGATTATTGCACGATAGATTAAAGCAGAAGATGTGGCTAAAGACATTAAGGTCCATTGAAGACTCGGTGGCATTTTGTGTGTACAAAAGATGAGATTGCGCTATGTTTTTGACTTTGAATGTTGCTAATTAATTGTGAACACTGACCATCGTTATTCTCTGCGTAGAATCGTCACCACCACCACCACCACCACCACCACCAACGAATGCACCATAACATTTCACAGTTTATCTTTGGAATTGTATCGCTTTTCCCTAAATCACTGAAACCTAAGATCCTTTTTATTCCTTTAGAATTAGTCGAATCGCACTTTATCCTTCGTTGGGAAGCCAGGCTCGTTTTGATCGATTGATTTTGACCAACGGTGTGATGCTTTCAACTTTTTACGATTGACACAGTGTCCTATACGAGCAATAATATTTCAGGTGTAACTCGGGGAAATAATCACCATGCAGAATTCCGATGGAGGGATGTAATCTGGCTCACCGGACGAAGAGTTAATATATTGTAAATCAATATTATCGTAGAAGAATCTGGCATTCAAACGAACGGAGAAGTGCAATTAACATGCATCCTCTGCACACTTGTAAACATTATCGCATTACCAGTTTTCATCTACCGCTCGCGCAAACTTCTATAGCACAAACAGAAGTGTCTACTCAAGAACGTTGTGTAGGCTATCTGATAGGCCACATACTCGCTCATACGACTTTCTGAAATTTCAGGGTAGCGAAAGTAGCCATACACTCAATGGTCATTTGTGTGTTTTCATTAAAGTACTACTACTACTCCACACCCTACTACTACTACTACTACTACTTCCCCTACTTCCCCTTTACTACCTCTGCTGTTAATTAGCTAATCGGGAATTGGGATTCGGGGAACCCTAAAACCTCGGAAATCGGGGAACAGAGAAGCCTTTTTTCTGCCGTTCTAGTCAATATTTTAACAGATTTGGCAACATGATGTCATGGACATCGCAATGATATATTTTGTTTTGCAAATTTCTGAGTACTAAGAAATGTGTTTCTAGGGCTTAAATCGGGGGCCTGCTGTAGGCCTACGTACCAACGCACTACGACAACCTACGAAGCACGGTTAAAATATAATGGAGAACCTGACATTTGTTCTGAAATCGGATCAGCTTTAGGCCTACCATGTGGATGTAGCAATGCAAACTGGTGATATACCGCCCATAACAAAAAAACTAGGTACGACGACGATGTTCATGGTGATTATTTTTGAGGATAGCTATAATAATGACATAATGACAATGATGATTATCATCATGTTGATGAGCCAAGTATGAAAATAGGCAAGTGTCTTTACTTCATTTTTTATAATTGCTAATTCTGCAAGCCCGAGCGGGTCACTTAAAATCCACCCACAGGCTGCATGCGATACGCGTGTTGGACAGCACTGCCTTACGGTCTAACACTACCTGTCAAGCTTCTGCTTTGTAATAACTTGTGTCCTTTCGGCTGATCGGAGGTTTTCATTCAACTTCTAGCCTTTCTCCCTTTGAGCACACTAGCAAAACGCCAAAAACCCACTCTGCAGTGATTTTCCCAGAAGGGAATCTTACTAACCAGCACGCCCGGAACGTAGTAGGCCTAGGCTGTTTTATTTTTGTTTTGAATTTCTCTCTAAGTGGGGGACCACTGGGGAGAATGTGAAGCCGGAGAATACCGTAGCTTCTCCCAATCATCTCAACGCCAACAATGTACTAAAACCAGGGCTAGCGGATCAGGGATTATCTGATCACCAGCCTAGGCCGAGAGCCAGTAACATCGGCGTCACGCAACCGTGGTTAATGTACGTATCAGGTATTAAGCTGACAAGTAAACGCTTTGATCTTAGCCAAAATGCCGAGAAGCGATAACGAGGTCTTTTATAGCGTGTCTGGGCATCTAAAAAAAGTTTTCAATGACATATTTTACTAACGGTAATAACTATTTAATTCGGTCATTCACAGAAAAGTTACTTCGAAATACTAAAGTATACAATATTATGCAATTTATAAGTAAGTCACATGTCATTATAGCATAACTGAATATAAACTAACTCTGCTTCCCGTCTGGGCCTATGTACTCAATTGTTGCCATGTGCCGCTATTTAACGACTTAGTTGTTAACTGTCACAATGCAGGGCGATCATAACGCCATCAAAATATTAAAAGGCCTACATCTAAGTTAACCAACTTCGCCGCCTAGCAAAAGAAAGTCTGGTCAACCTTATCCGTTATACGGGTTTCGAACTCAATTCCTCAGCTATGCGCCCCAATATTTTATCCATTATGCAGGTAGGGAAAATAAGGTGTGGGCGGAATGAGGAAGGTAAGGGATACGAGGGATGAAAGGCTGGAATATGAAAGTGGAGAGGACTGTAAGCAGGGCAGAGGTCGGTAATGGCTAGAGTTCAGGAGTGGATTCTGCTTCGTCTTTACTTTGACCTTTGGTTATGGGCTTATCAGGAGATTATAGGTCCTTTGACTAGCGCTTTAGAACTTGCGAGCGTACCATTACAAGCGAGAGAGATACAGACGGACAGACAGACAAGACATACGGACAAACATACATACAAGACAGAAGCAATAGCTATCTTTAACTATTTTCTAAGTCTGGATCAGTCTTGATGGAAAACTTGTCTGGCTATGCATCTGATCATGACTTGGTTTGAGGGCAACATCTATTCAAACCTTACGCACACAAAATAATAATATATTAATTAATAAATCGCAGTACTATGAAAATTTGGTACTTTTTTTAAAATTCACCCCTAAAATTTTGGAGGTTAATTAAAGAACAAGTACCATAATAATAACAATAGTGATGATGATGATGATGATAATAATAACAATAATAGTAATAATAACAGTGAATAGCGTCATATGGAGGGTCCTTCAGAGAGCGGACACCCCAAGCACCAAGGAACCGCCTGAGACGTTCCGTATTGACGAATGGGGCGACGCTGATCCCGTGGTCGCGTGGCAAACACAGCGCTTGAGACGCCATCAGTGTCCATACATGCGCCGCATCATACGCCCATCTGACATCGACAACACCAGGCGGAGCGGTGAACAGGCCGCAGCACGAAAAACCGCCAAATACGCAACACTCCCCACTACGCACAATTTTGTTCCAATTGCACTAGAAACTTTGGGGCCCATCAATAAAGAAAGCATTGCCTTCCTAACTGAGTTAGGCCGGCGATTGACAGCTGTGTCAGAGGACCCACTCGAGACCAGACACCTTTACCAGCGCCTTTCGATTTGCACGCAACGATATAACGCTGTCGCATTCCGAGGCACATTCACACAGAATATCAAGGTCGAGGACAAATAATAATAATAATAATAATAATAATAATAATAATAATACGTGGCCTGGCCCTCCAGACAATTTCTAGTCATTATAATACTCTGTAAGTGTCCCTGGGGAATGAAATACCTCGGGGCAAAAAATAACAGTGATATCGATTATAATCGTAGTAATAGCTATTGAAATAACATTCTGACTTCTTTTATATAGAATTACTTTTTATCATCTAAAAACAACACCCAGCGAAGATTTAAATTACCTTTAATTAAGTATAACCATTCCAGTTTACTTTGTCTTCAAATTTGTAAATTCAGTTAGATCAGATTTCCATCTGGAATTGGGACAAAATCTTGACTTTGACCCCATCCATCATTTTCAGATGGGAATATATTGAACTCTAAATAAACACAGAAAATCGAATTATCAGATTACAATCGAAATAATTATATGTTCCACAGAAGTAGCACGAATCTATTTTAAACCGGCATCATTTAAATATCAGTTATAGACCTGTATTGAGCAGATTTCTGAAAAAATTAAATAAAGTCCTTGTTGTAGACAGTAAGTGATCTGGAGTTCCAACCTATTTAATACTGCAATTAACCACAAACTTTCTCACTGACTTGACAATGAAAATGGCACTATGCAGGTCAATATATATAATTTGCATGTATTGTATTAAATTGAAATGCTTGGCATAGACAGAAGGCTGAAGACCGACCGTAGCAATGTCAACAACGCTACCTGCTGCCAGTCTTCGATTTCAGTACTTAATTTGCGCAGATCATGTTTGAAATGTTATTAAAAACAAGTCATAAATCGATGAAGTCACAAACAACTGAACTGTTCCGGATGTTTCGGACCCTTGGGTGAGCATGAATACCCTGGAGGACAAGGATTCGGAACACAAGGTCCTGCAAAATAACCTGACTTTGCTTAATACATTACTTAACAAAGCAGACCACAAAGCAGTGTCCACCTTCCACAGTCAAAAAGTGGATGGAAGGGAAAAGGTAGGATCGAAAATTATTATGTAGCAGCACCATATCTAACAATAGTCATAGGTTAACTATGGCATTTTACTCTGGTTAGAGACATTGAATTAGAAAACAGTTTCCAAAACAAAGCTATGTAGGCTTATAGCTCTAAATTTGCCTAAAACATAGCTTATTTATTGGTGCCATCAACTACGCCGGCGTTTCCCAAGCTGTATTCCGCGGAGCCCTGGGGTTCTGTTTGTCGAAAACAAGGGTTCCGCGGAAAACTTTCAGTGTGAGTAATATGCTACAAACGATTTAAAATAAATTATAAGAATTTTTCAAAAAAGCCTTTTTGCTTAACATCTGTGTATAACGCCATATACAAAGAATTCATATGTCACTTTTTAGCTAAACAAATTGTCAACGATATTTTGTGTTGTTATTAATTTAATCTAGGCTTACACCTATTATTGTCTGCATTCTCATGCGTATGTTGGCCAACCTACAAAAGAACGTCTCTAATTTTGCATGGAGGTTCCGACAATAATGTTTAGATCAAAAGGGTTAAACGACAACGAGCAGTTGCATCAAATCAGCTGTTTGACAGCAGGAGGCCTATTATCCTATTTTCGTATTATTTTCATAATTCCGTTACGGCTACACTTAGATAGCCTACTCTCTACATTCGATCCAGTTAACATCGAAATCTGAACCAACTGAATCCGGATCCGTTGAATCCTTTACCAATGATCTCATGATTTCAGTGACAACAACTAAATTTGATTCTAGAAAAATGTTATCATGCTAGTCTGATGATGACGTTGACAACTCTCTCAATCATGCGGCATTATCTTATTCCCAGCAACTAATCAACACCCGTTCTGTCTCACACTGCTAGAGCCGTCGTGAGGTTCTAATAAGTCGTTATATGTATGGACACATACATGCATTTACACACAGTTTTCATTTTCGGCGCACGGTAGTGTTGCCAACCGTCCCGGAATGGCCGGGACAGTCCCGGATTCGACCTAAGCCGTCCCGTGTCCCGGGCAATGCTTATTTTGTGTCCCGGAATCCAGGAATAGGTAGGCTAAGTAACTGTATACAAAATATTATGCGAGTATTCAAATTCAAGCAACAACAGCAATACGGTGATGCAACATCTTAATTCCCAATGCTCATGATCATTGTCGTTTCCGGAACAATGAGCGTAGGCTTACTTATTTAGAAGCGAAGATCGTCGTCAGCGCGAAGGACCTTAGCGTTTATGGGCCGTATCATGACGCCCTTTTTGGACTGAAAGATGCTTCATCTTACACAGCTGATGACGTTTCACCCTTTCGTCGCAAAGATAGTCGGCATTCGACAGGACACCGTTGAAAAGACAGATAGTCCGAAAGTTCAATAGTCCTGTAAGAACGCTGAGGGTTCTACTTAAACTAGCTCTACTATTATATTAGATGCTTAATGAATTAGATTATGTTATGGGAAACTAGCTACACATGAAGAGACAGTTAGAATACAACTTATCTTTATTAAATACAGAGAAGATGAGGTAATAATAATATATATATAATGATTGTGACTAATACATAACTGTTACATATACTTACTAATGCGAGTATGGGTGAGAGCAACGACAATGGTCTGTGTCCTCACGTAGTGTCGTTAATCGGCAACTATCTAGGCGGAATACCTAGCAGATGCAAGAGAGAGCTGTGTGGCAAACGAACTCGATGGTAAGGGACGAAACGAACCCACACGATTCCATAATAGTGAGGCGCAGTATAAAGTGTGGTATGGGTGTATATGTATTTGTAGACGTATGTATGGATATATGTATGTATGTATGTAGGTATGTATGTATAGATGTATGTATGTATGGTAAAGTCACAGGTCGCTGCTCTGTTTTTTCCCCTTAAGACTGTAATGTTTGACTGTGGTTAGGCTGGGAGCGCTTCTGAGTAGAATACCTGGGAAGGGTGGCGCTATATAAAATTGCTGTAATAATAATAACGACAAGGTATGAAGTGGAAATGAGTAGCAGATCAGATGGTAAAATAATTTGGATGAACGCACACAAGGAACGAACGGACACGAGTTAATGATTGATTTCGAGGAGACTAGGTGGGATAAATTAGTAGGTGGTCGAGAATTGAGGCCACAGAAGTAGGAAGGCGGGTGATGATTAGTAGCACAGGAGTAGGACGAGTGCAAAGATGTATGTAAGTATTTGTATGGGTGTTGAAGTATGAAGGTTGGTATGGCGCTTTATAAGTACCCAGTTATTCGAGTGTTATACAAATGAACTGGTAATCAAATTATAACAGCTACAATGGTAAATGGTTCCACATAAATGTGCTTAGCTATCTAAGTGAAACTAAGACAAGAAAGCGCAGAGTGTGGTGTATATGAATGGTGTACTTAGCTTGCTGGCCTTGTGAATCAAGATAAATGATTATGTCTATATGAATTTAATGTGGGAAAATAATCTAAGCACAGTAGATTTGCAGGTCAAAAGATATAGTAAGTAACTGCAAGATGGTTACACTTGATTGCTAGATATAAATTGTAACAACGTATACACAGTGTTATTAGGAGTACTATGTCTTTCACAAATATAGGAGTAGTACAACAGGGATTGGGTGTGTAATGGAGAGTGGCCTGCTCTGAATGTATGTATATATTGTTATGGGTCCTGCCTATTGTGAACAGAAAAGCGTCGTTTTAGGGTATGAACAATATTTATTTAAACACAATAAAGACAAGAAACCATGCAAACATGAAACGAAGACGTGGAACCAGTCCAGCGCGACTTCTTGGTGGAGCGGACCGCTACAGACCTGTAGAAAACGTTCGACGACCACCAGGGTTGGACTGAGGCGTCACGGAACACCGAGGTCGTGAACAAAAGTAAAAACTGAGAGTGGCTTCGCGATAAACAGCAACAGGCTGACTCAAGCAGAAAATAGCCAGAAACTCTACACACCTTTGAGCCTCATCTCTTTTATAGACCACGAGAGGCCGGCACACCCTTCTCTGTAGACACGAGACCCAGAGAGAAGGGTACAAAGAGAGGAACCCCTACGGTGACAGAACGATAGGAAGATAAGTTACAGGAGCTATTTAGGCAACCTGTAACAATATGAATAAATAAATATATATATATATGTGTGTGTGTGAATAAATCTATGTGATTAATGAGCGATC
Source organism: Bimastos eiseni (assembly GCA_959347315.1). Lineage (NCBI taxonomy): Eukaryota > Metazoa > Annelida > Clitellata > Crassiclitellata > Lumbricidae > Bimastos > Bimastos eiseni. The sequence continues at coordinate 7,273,279 of OY365806.1, forward strand.
AAAACCCTGTGATGCTAGTGAGAATCTATTGTGGATGGTGCTGTGCAGAGCTAAATAAGTTGTCTCATCGAGCGATGGTTATCTCCGACTGAGAGTAAATGCGACCAGAGTGATCAGCCACGAGCGAAAACCAAACAACTCATGCCAGAGGAAATGAGTGAGTGTATGTGACGTGTTGAGACGACATAATTATGCAATATAGGAGTAATATATTCAATGAAGCTGGTAAGTAAAGAGTGTTTGAATGTGAAGCTGTGCACAAGAATTTGTGTTTGTATGCGTGTAGGGATGAAGAATAAATTTAGACTTACATGACGTTGTAAGTGATGAGCTGAACGTCCAGATTTCGGGTATGGCGATAAGATGTCCGTCTGTGAGGTCCTGCTGGTCTGTGGTGTGGGGAAGGAAACTCGAGAGTGTGATTAGGAGCAGCGGTATCCGGTTGTAGATGGAGGGAGGAGAGTGCTCGGCTGTCGTTGACGAGCCTTGAAACTTCTAGCAAGCGGTGAACGACCCTTGCGAGGCGGTGGAATCACGCGGCGGATTGACAATACGAAAGCGCCTGTGGTGAGGTGATGACTAAGGAGAGATGTTATGAATGATGTACTTAATTAATCAACGCGAAGACGGTGATCATTGTTAACTAACTGCAGATGGAGTACATGAGATATGATGAATAGGAAAACGAATATAGAACTGTACGATCTAAGACAAAATATAATAGATAAGACGATAAAAGTGAGGAAAAAAATTGGTAGGGTTACCTATAATTGCTCATTCGAGGGGTTGGGCTGTGAAACCTCTATTAGGTCGGGCAATGGCAGACGGTCCTGTGTGTTTCGCGTTGGTAGACAATTATATAACCATCGCCAATAGGGAAAAACGAATCTGTATCAACATTCTGAAGAAGATCAGGAAGGTCTGACGGTGGTGAAGACATGAAAAAAAACAGGTCTAGTGAATGGAAAAATGAATAAAGTTTGAGGTGCGAAAATCGTGGTTCTCCACCATGTAAGAACGCTGAGGGTTCTACTTAAACTATCTCTACCGTTATATTAGAGGATTAGAGTTCGATTATGTTAGGGAAACTAGCTACACATGAAGAGACAGTTAGAATACAACTTATCTTTATTAAATACAGAGAAGATGAAGTAATAATAATAATATATATATAATGATTGTGACTAATACATAACTGTTACATATACTTACTAATGTGAGTATGGGTGAGATGATAATGTCCAAACCCTAAGATGATACGGATTGACGAGCCTGACAAGATAGCTAGAGTTCTTCGGAAGTCAGACTGCAAAGTTCCTAACAGTGCTGTAGCTTATAAGTGACTTTCCTCAGCCAAAGAGGAAACTGGCCTGATCTAGAATAGACTACTTTGATTGGTCAGCTACTGACCACCACTCAAGGATCAGCTACCGACCACTCTAGCAATGAGGGCTGACTTTAAATGCTAGTTACACTAGAGCCTATGTGAGTGATTGAAAGAACCTATCCTGTCTGTATTAGCGAATGTTCTGCTAAACTGAATGTATAATAATGATCTCTATATATATTGTTCAAGCCTATCTATTGTAATGTAATGTTCAGAATAATCACGGTTACAGTCCGAAGGATCGATAGTCCGAAGATTGCATGGTGACCGGTCGATAGATGATAAGATTGTGGTTTTAATGGTAGCTAGAATGATGAGATGAAATATGTTTGTTACAAGCTGGATTGCATAACTCATTCAACCAGCTTCCACATAGGCATGATTCTTTTCATACCAATCCAGCTAAAAGTTTTACACATTCTTTTTCATCAATTTGTCCAGATTCTAGTTGAATTAATGTCGGAGTATAGAATCTTCGGACTATCGAACCTTCGGACTATCGAGCGGACACCGTGCTGAGCTACGCCGCATCATTCTCACCTCTCCACCAAAATCCTGTGAATCTGACCCCCCTCCCCGACGTTTCCAGGAGTTTGTAGGCCTACTTTCGTTTCTCACCTTTCCCTGCAATCGATCTATCCAGGACGGTGCTCTACCGCCGTCACAAAACACTAAATTCTGGTTCCTATCGTCAAGCGTAGTAGACTTGATTCATCTGATCCCGTCAATTTAGACCGAGTGCATATGTTACATGTATCTCGAAAATCATCAAAACAATTGTTGCTTACAAGATCACTGTTTATTTACAGTTAAACAATTGCTTGACTTGCTTCCGGAATGCCAATCTGGCTTTCGGAAAGGTCACTCCACTGAGACGCTGCCACTCCGTTTTCTTTTCAACATTTTTGGGACTATAGATAATTCACAGCTCACTTGACTAGCCCTATTTGACGCCAGTGACAATTTTGACACATGTCGATCATGATGTTTTGCTTAAAAGGAAAAAGATTTCGTTTGGTCTGATAACTTTCTCAGCTTGTTGCCACCATGGATTCGATAGGGAGCTCTCCATTTGTGTGGACTATGGGCTCCCCAGGTCGACGTGGGTATCTGCCCCTTATGGCCTTCGTCAGGGCTCGGCGGTCTGTCCATTTCTGCACGTCATCCACTCTTTTGAAATGGCTTCTGTTCTTAATGCCAGTGCTGTGCTGGGTTACCCCTACGCTGATGATGTTTAAGAATACTTAGGCTGCATGGCCATTGCCTCTGGTCAGCTCTGGCTGCCCTCGAGGCTTGGATATCGACAAACTGCCGCGACTCAAGCCATCAAAAACTTTCATTTCATAAGCCTAACGGAATGCGGTTTGTTTATGCTTGATGACAGTACCTTTAGTTTTTTAATGAGTTGCATGACTCATTCATCATAGTAGGAACTGGGAAATGTCCAGGAATGGGCTTGTCCAGAGTTGGCAACCTGATCCCACAGTCACTTGATTCCACTCTGCACCGTCACTGTGGTCGAAACTCCAATATATCTATCCTACAACTTCTTCAGTTTCTTCATTCACCGCCTTCTGATTCTCACTGCCACTTGCTCTCTTCCTTTCTTATGAGAAGAATTTGACCACGCACAATAGCGCCATAGATGTAATAAAAAAGTCGAAATAGGAAAGAATCTCCGTGGAGTGATTCCTACGGAAACCCAATTTATCAATACCTACACATTCAGATGAGCATTCAATTGGTAAACCATAATGCTTTAAGGTATTGATGCAACCTGAAAACTTACACAGATGTACGGTGCCTATATTACGGCAACGCAGAAATTCACCACCAACTAAATTGCAATCAGACAGTATATATTACTACTACTGGCTATGTCTGCTTTAACTGTCGACATTTATATAAATCAATCGATCAATATAAGTTTATTTGGCAATCAAAGAACAGTTTACATAAAAACTTTCTAACAGCGATAATTTACAATTGCACTGGAGACCCAATTAAGGGCGAAAGTTAGGGCCACCTGATAAATTAGGCATAGAGTAGTTGAGTTGTCAGAAGCATAGAGGCCAAAAGAAAAGTAGAGTAGGTGAATATTGAGATGGAGGAACAAAACTTACTACTCCTCGCTAACGAATAATGTATATACTAACATTAAGCGAGAAAGGATAGATTTTAAGCCAATAGGATTAGCCTATATGATAGAAGCAGCTGCCCACATCCAGCAAGTGAAGCAGGTTATATCGCGGTCTTAGTAGAAGAATAACACAGTTCACCTGATATAATGAGGCCATATTGAACAGGAAAGCTCAAGAGTGTTGTCAGGAGAACCACAAAATAAATCTATGGATATTACGATTCACCCGATGTGACAGCACAACGTTTCCCAATCTTTTTGGGCCGTGGATCTCTTTTGATCGTAAATTAATTTGACGGAACCCCATCCAAAACTAAAATATTCTATTAAAGGCACAAACACTTGAGAATGCAGATAATTATTGGTTTGGGCCAATATTAGATAAATAACAAAACGAAATTTAATATCGATTACAATGACAAATGAATTCTCTTTAATATACAGTTATACACAGATGTTAAGCAAAAAGCCGGCTATGAAGAATTTGTGTAATTTATTTTAAATTGTTTGAAGATTATTGTTCACACTGAAAGATTTTCGCGGAACCCTTGTTTTCACAAAACGGAACCCTATGATACTACTGATCACAGTTTGGGAAACGCTGTGATAGCAGATTAGGCCTAAATCTTGTTTTGAATAGACAAAAGCAGGGAAACAGACGCAAAGGAGCAGAGATAGAATTCCAAATTCTAGGACCTTGGCACTTGATACACTTTAGTCTAGCGTTTGTTCTTTCATAAGAAATAGGCCTATATAAGGTATTTTGGTCTCTATTAAGGTGATACAATGCACCTGTATTAAGCGTAAGGTAATCATTGAAGATAATAGAAAGTGTGTTCTGGAAATATCGATACATAGAGAGGCTTAATTGAAGCTTACTTATCTGTGTTCATCTTTGAGCAGTTTTCTAGATTCTTAACTGGTGTGAAAATTGTAATGGATGCCGGCCATAAATCTTATTGCTCATTTTTGAATAGTGCTTACTTCATTTCAGTTGGATTTGTAGGTAGAGGCCCATGTTGTTGTGCAGTATGTTAGCTAATACATACTTACTGAATATGTTTATCAGCTTTTACTCACATTGCAGTTTACATATAATCTACATAGACTCGTAAAGCCATTCTATACTGACATTCTGTTAATCTTTTTTTGGGACCTTTTAGAAGCGACTCTCCGTCTGCATATTGCTATTAATCATATGAAAGATGGTGTCCCGTTAAGTCTAATGTTTGAGAAAACTACAACATCAACCTGTCAAGACTTTTCACTTTAGGCGGACCCGAGTCGGGAGTGCCTGTGAATAGTCATTTTGAAGGGCGCTATATAAATTTTATATATAGATGGACCGATTAATAGACTGTTTATTGTTCAATTTATAAAAACCCAGTGTTTAGCTGCTGAGTAATTTATTGTCCTGTTATACTTTTGTCGACTGTTGCTGTGTTGGCCATGAATGCGAACACGAGTTGAAGAACAAGAAGAACAACGCAGATATTGGCCACCATCTTCATCTTTCAAGTGTAGTCTAAGGATCCGATCACAAACGACTTCAACAATCAACGAAATAACAGCGTTGCCCTACGACAAAAGCACGGCTTTAAATACCTTATCGTCTAGGCGCTGTAGCACCACCTCTTCTTTCTTCTTCTTTTCCTCCTCCTACTCCTCTTTCTCCTACTCTTTCTCCTCCACCTCTTGGTCAACAGCAGATGCATCAACAGAGGATCTCGGTGCGTTTCGTTATTTCACACTCGTGCAAAATCGATAAGCATTAAAATTCTAAGAAGAGAATAATATTCAATGGATCGAATGTTTTCAAGAGATAAGAAATAAATAATTGCAAACTGCACGTGTCTATTGTGTATGAATGCCGTTATCGCATTGCACGTATAATTCCTTTGTTGATGCCAACAGTATTGTCATTTCTAAGTGCGCTTTAAAGATTATTATAACGGATCAGTGCAAGCATGTATTCGTATCAGTTCATTCATTCATTCTGAGCATTTATGTAGTGACACTTCGAGAACATAATACAATCACGACCTTAAAACATTCGAGACCTGGCCCGTTACATGTACGTATGCTCGATCAGCCCTTCCGCCATTAAGTAGTGGCCAAGGGGGCTGATCTGGTACAATTACTTTTTGAGTGCCATAGCCTTACCATTATTTAATTGCATTATCATAGTGGTGCAATAGCTATTGATTATTTCTTTGAAAATCGACACATAGCGGTCGATTCCAGTCATGATGAATAAAAAAATTAAAACGTGTTCTAAATATGTAAGAATGTTCGTTCGTATTTTTCAGTTTGTCCACCAGGATTCAGCGCCATCACAAGTGATAACACTTGCTACGGGACTATTCAGCAAAAAGTAAACTATTCCACAGCGATGGACAGATGTCACCAGTGGTTCTCATGAGCATACCTTGTTGTGATCTCAAATGACGTGGAACAAATTGCTACCAAAAGTTTTCTTTATAGTACAATGACAACAAGTAAGCTGTTTAATGAGTTAGTTATCGGATTGTATGAAGAACAACAGGCAGTAGGATCAGAGTAAGACTTTGCGCATTCGCTTTTAGTTGCATGTGAAGGGCTAACCATGCAGACAGTAAACTAAGATGCCAGGGCTTACGCAATGTAGCAACTAAAAGACGTTGTACTAACGTAAAGTCGGTGCATTGTCTTCTAAATTATTCTCTTCTGCTGCCTAGTCAGCACTTGATGTATGGCTTACCTCAGGGTTCGGTCCTTGCTTCTTTTCTTTATTCAGTTCTCGGATCTACGAGGGGCCTACTGATGACTCATCCCATCAATATATTTCTACATATTACACACTGATGACACACGGACGTCTCAAGACCGAGACACTCTCTTGAGACCGTACAACTCTGGTTGCTACACCAATTCAAACACCGTTCTTGACGCCATGTTTGCAAGATAACTAAAACTCTTTGACAAGAGTACGCATAGACCATTGCACGATAGATAAAACAGAAGACGTATCCAAAGATATTAAGGACTACTGAAGACTCGGCGGCTAAAAAAGATGAGATTGCACTATATTTTAGACACTGAATGTTGCTAATTGTGAACACTGGCAATCGTTATTCTCTGCATAGTATCGTCATCATCACCATCACCACCACCATCACAAACGAGTGGACCATAACATTTCACAGTTTATGTTTGGAACTGTATCGCTTTTCCCTAGATCACTGAAACTTACAATCCTTATTAATTACTTAGAATTAGTTGAATCGCACTTTGTCATTCCCCGGAAGCCTAGACCGTTTTCATTGACGGTGTGATGCTTTCAAATTGGCACGATTGACACAGTGTCTTATTGTTTATTCGGATAACGATGAATTTACGGGAATAAAATGATGTTTATGATGAGGATATTTCAGTGTTTGTTGTGGTGTTGGTGGTGATGGCGATGATGATAATGATACTACTACTACTACTACTTCCCCTACTCCACCTAATACTCCACCTACAACTACAACTACTACTTCCTCATTACTTCCCCTATGACTTTCACTGCTACTATTACTTCCACTACTTCCTTTTTTCACCACTTCCCCTACACCACCTACTACTACTGCTACTAATAATAATAAAAATAATTTCAATAATAATTATTATTCTGATAATAATAATAATAATAATAATAATAATAATAATAATTGTAATTCTAACATTTACAATAATAGTAGTAATAATAATAATAATAATAATAATATAATGTGACAACTTCTCGTCATATAATAATCTCTAAGTCCCTGGGGAATGAAAACCCCTTCGGGCAAAAAAATAACAATAATGTTAGGTTTGGCGTACCTCAACTATCCGTGCTGGGTTCACTGCTGTATATCATGTTTAAGCTGATATTCTTCATCTTTTTAATTAGCACACGACGTCAAGACACCTCTACGCTGATGATGTTCAGGCCTTCGTGCATGGCTCCACTTCCAACAAACTTACTTACTCCTTGCCAATCTATTGAATCACTCTGCTGATCTCACGTGTTGGATGTCCTCAAACCATCTGTCACTCAACTCTAGTTGCTAAGGGCGCTATTTAAATTGCATGCATAGTTAAACAGAATAATAGACTGTTTATTGTCCTATCATACTTTGGTCGGTTCCTGCTGTGTTGGTCATAAATGCGAACACGAGTTGAAGAACAAGAAGAACAACGCAGATATTGGCCACCATCTTCATCTTTCAAGTGTAATCTCACAAACGACTTCAACAATAAACGAAAGAACAGCGTTGGCATATTACGCGAGGGTGCCTATAAATACATAATCGAATGGTAGCTGTTGCACAACCTCTTCTTTCTTCTTCTATTCCTCCTCGTCGTCCTCTTTTTCCTACTCCTTCTCAGCAACCTCTTGTTTATTAGCAGAAGTCATTAATAGCCGCAGGTTCTCTGTGCGTTTTATCTTCAAATTTATACAAAATTGAGAAGCATTCAAATTCCAAAAAGAGAGTAATATTAAATGGATCTATTGTTATCAAGCAATAAAAAATAAATAATTGCAAATAACACCTGTTTATTGCGTAGTGCCTATGAAGGCCGTTATCACATCACACTTATTACGGCGCTGCTGATATCAACAGTTATTTCTAAGTGAGCTTTAAACATTATAATTATTATTATAACGTTGAGTTCACTGCGTACCGAAATTTCACGCACAATCTATGTAAAATAAGTTCTACGCAAGAATATCGCTAACAATAGTAGGTATGTATGTTGGCAATTGTGTGTGAATGGATCTGTGCATGCAAGAATTCGTGTACATTCATTCATTCTGCGCATTTACATAATAAGCTGACAGTCATGAATAAGCAAGAAAGACCTGAGCGATTTGATGGTTGGACAGAAAGTAAATAGGACAGCCCTAGTTGGAGGCCATTCCAGATGGAAGAGCTCATAACAAAATAGAGTTCTAAAAAGATGAGGATATTCTAGGTAAAAGCCGGTGGTCCTGAGGAATGCCCATTCCAAGTGACAGGGTACACAGCAGAGCGCTGGCAGCAGGCGGGCGAATTAGCTGCTGAAGGTAAGCAGGCGCAGTCCCAACAAGACAGCGCAATATTAAGGAGGCGAAATGTAATGCGCTGCTGGAGGGGAAGCCAGTGCAACACATCACGCGTATAGGCAGAAACGTGGCCTGTCCTAGAAATGATTCCTATCAGGTGTGTAGTCGACCGGTGGACCCGCTCCAATTGCCCCATGCTGCCTAGTGAAATGCCCGTATACATGGCGGAGCAGTAGTCAAGACGACTATTGATGAAAGCATGAATAAGAGTGTCTGCAGCACTTGTAGAGAGCAAGCTGGAGATCACCGGCAATTGTCGTAGCTGATAGAGGAGATTACGACCTAGTGAATTGCTATGCTTATCGAAAGAAAGCTCTTGCCAAGGTCTCGCACGGAAGTTGCTAAAGTAAAGATTGGGAACGCAGCAGAAAGTGTTCATGGTCGGGCTTTACCAGTTGTTGCCTAGACTCAAGCCAGAAAAGCTCTGTTTCAGTGGATTTTAGCCTGAGTCGATCGATCGACATTAATGACTTGAGAGAACCAATGGCCACTTGCATAGTCTGAACAGAAGCCATTGTACATACATGTATGTTGGCCTGTGCATCATCCGCATACATCTGATTTAAAACTCCGATAGATGAGAGGAGCATCTCGACCTCAGAAGTTTATAAGATGTAGAGTAGTGGGCCCAAAAAGGACCCTGCTGTGGTCCATAGTCCATAAGAGACGGGGTCCCAACTGGACCTATATGAGCCAAAGACGACGAGTGAGGTGAGTTCAGGAAGCAATGAGCGGATCCACTCAAACGGTCAGTCAACAAAGCCAAAAGAGGAAGCAATGGAATTTCGTGATCTACAAAGTCAACGGCCGCACTGACGTCCAGCAAGGCCAAGAGAGTGACCTGAGAACGGTGAATAGCATTGTAGACATCAGAGAGATGGGGAACAAAAAAGTGTCTGTAGAATGATACCTGCGGAAGCTCGACTGCGAGATGAGGACATTCCATTAATATTTAAAATAGTGGTCAACTGTCCGAAAACAATTTTCTCAATAACTTTTGAAATAAATGACACATCAGAGATACGTCCATGGTTTGATCTGTCCAGGAATACCATTCCAATTGGACAGCGCATCTGTTACATATCCTTGGCTCCGTGACAGAAATTCTGGATCATATCAGTTTGGTCGCGTTTTGTCTAGACCAAGACAGGACTCGACAATTATATCTGGGTCAGCAATCATACTCAGATGTCAGAGATTGGTGTTAACTTATTTCATCTTATATTTCTCAATATGTTTTCTTCTCGTCTATCCGTGATTCTGATCATATTCTCCATCCTGTTCACTCTCTATCTGATCCACTCACAGTGTACATTTATCTCGCTCGTGTTTCTGTAACCGTGATTATTCTGAACATCACATTACATTAGATAGGCTTGAACAATATAAATATAGAGATCATTATTATACATTAAGTTTAGCTGAACATTCGCTAATACAGACAGTATAGGTTCTGTAAATCACTCTCGTACGCTCTAGTGTAACTAGCATTTACAGTAAGACCACATTCTAGGTACACCTTGAGTGGTCAGTAGCTGACCAATCAGAGTAGTTTTTTCTAGGATAGGCCAGTTTCCTCTTTGGCTGAGGAAAGTCACTTATAAGCTACAGCACTGTTAGGAACTTCGCAGTCTGACTTCCGGAGAACTCTAGCTATCTTGTCAGGCTCGTCAACTCATATCATCTTAGGACTTGGTCGTTATCATCTCATCTATACTCATATTAGTAAGTACATGTAACTGTTGTGTATTAGTCGTAATCATTATATATCTTATTATTATTATATCTACTCTGTATTTAATAAAGATAGTGGTTTCCGAACTGTCTCTTCATGTGTAGCTAGTTTCCCCAAGCATAATCTAACTTTTTAAGCATCTAATATAATAGTAGACATAGTTTTAGTAGAACCCTCAGCGTTCTTACATTTCTATTATTTGAGCCAACTCCGTCTCATCCGCAAACGACTTCCCCTTCATGCTATTACGACTGTGGTCCATGCTCTTACCTGCACCATGATCGATCATGACACTGGTCTCTCTTCTATAAATGTGTTAAAGCTGCTGTTCACATTAGCCGTCTCTGATTTTTCAATAGCAAGTAATCACTGTGCGATTCGCGTATTGAATTAAACACGTGGAACTTACAAGGTATAAAGCTACTGCATTGGAACCACTAGTAAACTTGTTCAAAGTGCATGATATTCTTAATAGGCTTACATACACAGGACATACCTTGGGAAATTTTCAAGAAAAGTAATAATATATCATTATAACTTTTAGTTAATATTTTACAAATCACCATAAATAAGTAAATGTCTTAAGTGCATGGATGCCCTGAAATTGTACTGGGTGCTGTCATCTTCTGTATTTAGGGTTCAAACTGCATTTACTGATTTCTTATTTTCTTTAAGTAAGACCAAAATTGTGATTTCGCAACTAGTAACCAATCACATGCGGTTCGGTACAGACCCGTGAATAACATTCTGAGTAGCATCGTTCAATCGATATTCTATCCCAAAAAATAGCATTTCCAATTAACATTAAGCGATCATGAACATATAAACATGATATGCTGTACATACATAATCGCGATGCATGAGGCACCTGGCATAGGATGACAGTTACTGTACTTCTAAGAAAGCTACTGTAGTTCTAAGCAGGGGTGTAACAAGCGGAGGGCAGTGGAGGCACCGACCCCCAGTTACAAATATTAGTGCTCAGTGCCCCCATGTGCCCCTCACATCGGTTCTTTTTATGTTTATCCAATGGATTTTTAAAATTACTTTTGCTAAGATAATTTGTGCCCCCCCCATTTTTCAAATTTCTAGGGGGCAAAATTAAAAAAGTGGGAGGGCAAAACAATTTTTTTGCGCTTCACCCAATTTTATTTAAATTATGCCCCCACTTTTCAAAACCTTGTTACACCTCTGGTTCTAAGAAAGATCAAAGTACTGGTACAGTTGGCCTACGTACGATATCCAAATTGCACTTCTCCGTTCCTTTGGAAGCCAGATTCTTCTACGACGATTGATTTTCAGTATACTGCCTGGCTGTCCGGTGAGCCAAATTGCAACGCTCAGTCGTCGGAATTCTGCAAGATGCTGGATGGCCCGAATTACATATGGAATGACCTAGCTTATGAAAGGCTTGGTTGCGTCCTCTGTGAATTTGGACTTTACTGAAATGAAATTAACTCACCGACGTTAAACTCAACTGAATTGAAGTCGATGGAGAGACATAATAGGCTTCCTCTTTAGGCTCTCAATTGCTATGCAAATTCATTCACCGCTCTTGGCATCAAGATTGCAGATAACTAGAGTTTCCTAGCTAAAATACGCAGTGATTATATTGCACGGTTAATAAAATTAAAAGATCAATCAGAAAACATTGTAGTCTGTTGAAGGCTCGGCGACGCACTGTGGATTAAAAAGATGATGTTGCGCTATGTTTTTGACTTTGAATGCTGCTGAGTGTGTGAACACTTGCTGGCCAACGCAATTCTCTATGTAGTGCTTGATAGCGTGGACCATGATATCTTAATTAAATATTAAAAGTTTATCTTTGGACTTGTTATGGTTTCTCTTTGATTGCCGAACCTTAACTCCTGATTCATTATTTGTTCGAATTAATCGACAGGTTCATTTTCATTGATTGATTTGAGCCAACGGTATGGGGCTTTTCAAATTGGCACGATTGAGACAATGCCCTGTTGTTTTTGAATGAGAATGTTAATGATCACAACGAATGGGACAAAGACAATAAATTGATTCCAATGAAGAGAATATAACCGTGGAGATGATGGCGATGATGATGACGACGACGACGACGACGATGATGATGATGGTTGTTGGTTGTGGTGGCGGTGGCAATGATGATGATGATGTTATTAATATCAATAATTATAATAATAATAACAACAATAATTATTATTATTATAATCATAATAAGAACAGAAATAATAGTAAATGAATAATAATTACAGAAATAACAGTAACAACAACGGCAAAGGTGACAACAACTACGATAAAACAAAACTACGACAAATAATAACGATAAAATAATAATAGTGGTGATAGTAGTAATAGTAATAATAATAATAATTATTATTATTATTATTATTATTATTATAATCCATGTTTTGCATGCCTCCCTCTGTTTCTCGTTCCATTCACATGGCAATAGTTTGTCCTTGATGGTATTCTTTTCTTGTTCATTCTAGTTACGTGTCCGAAGCAAGTTCGTCTTCTTTTCCTGATCTTGTCTATCACTGTTTCCCTCTGACCAAGTTCCTCTCGGGTTACCTCATTCCGAATTCTGTCTCATCTGGTCCTTCCCACTGTTCTTCTGTTCCAGCTTATTTTGTAAATATACTGATCGCCTTCCACATATTGCTCGGTCTGCCATGCACGAATGATGCTAAGCGTCAAGCAAGCGGCGCTTCGGCATGTGAGACACACCGGTTTTGAGCGCCTCTGAGTAGATATCTTGAAGGGGTGCGCGCTATATCGAGTCTTTTTGATTGATTGATTAATTGATTGATTAATTGATTAAGCCAATTATGCGCTATATATGTACGTTTTGCGTTGCTCATCCTCTGTCAGTAATCCTCCCAAGTACACAAACTCCGTGACCGGCCTTAGTTCTCTCCCGTTCAGTGTCACCTTCAGCTCCTTATGTTGCTTCATTCTGGTTAAAGCGTCTTGGTTTTGGGGCATAAATGGCCTATTCTTACTTAACCGGAATCTTCCGTTATGGATACTTGCATGCAAACAAATACACAGCAATACAGATGTACATTACGGCCAGACGAAGATATTATTTATCGGATTAACTATGTAGTTTGCTCTTATTTATATCAATGCGATCACTGTCCGATGAATTTTACGCAACTACATGTATAAAAATGGTCAAAACGACATTTTACCCTCAGTATCTTGCCTCAATTATGCCAAACTCTCTGCATCTATCTCAAGCTTTTAGTCACTGCAACGTAATGTAAATCTCACAGCGTCTCCTTTCCGTAGGGGCTAGATTGGTGTATTGTGCCTTATTATTATCCAAACCATGACGGAGTATGGAGATAACAATCGGGTGGATATTGATACTGGCCTACATCGACTGGTCAGCCTAGGCAATGTGGTATCAAGTCTCAGATGGTATGTATCCTAAGTGGCCGATCGGTTTAAGCGGTCAGCCCGTAACGTTCAGTGTGTGCTTAGCGCGCGAGTTCGAGCTTTGTCCGGGGCGTCACTGTGTAGGGACCTTGAGCAAGTCCTTCACCATTGCTCTGCAGTACAATTGCAATTGCGCCGTTGAGGCACGTCTATGCACTTCTGAGCAAAAAGATGTTGGAAGAAGGGCGGTATGAATTTCGGTAATAAATAAATAAACGTGCTCTGTCACAGTTTGGTCAAGCATTCGTTTGGTTGAGTTACAAGCTGGTCCTTTGCAAGACAATTTGTTTACTTTATAACTGTTTTATATCGTAGAAATATGGTTCTTATTCGCGCCTCGTATTTACATTTAAAATAATTTGAAGAATTTGAAGGGGACGATATTATTGCACACAGGCAGCTGACTAGAGAGGCACATGAATAGGCAGACGTACTTCAATGAATATATAAATTATATGCATAACAATATGCGTGTATGTGGGAGCGTGGGTTTATGTCTGTACGTGTATATGTTATCGTTGCGACCCATAGTTATTTATTTATATGCAACTTCATAGCCAACTTCTTCTGCTCGGACAGTGTGCCTCGTGAAAGAGCGGCGCTGACCCAATAGTCCCATTACTGATCAGTGACTGAATCTACAAGCAATGACCTAGCTGCTAAACCTCCTGCTTGGTAAGGGTCCATTGTGATTGGCAGGTAGGAGAAGCCCACCTCTGAAATTCTCTCCGCAGAAGTCCAAAACCGTCCATTGGGCTTTAAAAAGGAGCAGACAGACAGAATAACAGTTGCGTACTTGACTTTTTGTATCGTTTCTGTTACTTCTTCATGAGGCACTAAGAATGGACCTTACTGACGTGGGAGGCGCTTGAGCAAGGTTTACACCAGGGTGCTACAGAAGCAATTATGCCACTGGCTGTGGATCCGTATAGTCAAGCCAGTTTCTAATTGATTCCGTTCATCGTACCTGCCAACACAACCATAAGTTTCTCGACATAAGCCTACATGAGACGGTTCTCGTGCTCAATTTCGATGACGTCATGCTGCGATCGGTCTTCTGGATTAATCACAGAATGAGAGGCAACTGAGGTGAAGACTGAACGAGAAATATAATTATACTGCATATTTTGCTATATTAATTGTCATGTTTCTTCCGCCTCTAGCAGCGCGCATTCGCATTGACGGTTTAGTTTTAACGTTACATGTATTTGTGATACGTCAGAACGAGGGTAGTTAAATTTATCCCTTTTCTCTGGCTTCGGTTAATCTAAGGCTTTAGTTACTACCGAATGTCAACAGTGAGGCAATACGACAATCTACAGGCTGAAAGGTGTCTGTCCACTTCATTGTGCAAAAGTCACTGAGTTGAGTGCAAAAAATACAAAGTAGAGTTCAACCGCCGTGTTCATTGTCAACCGACAGCGGTATACAGGTTCATATGGCTCTAGCTTGAATGCTTGAGGTGCATATCTGTCTGCATAATTTAGTATTGCATAATGGCGCAAATAACGGAGTCGAAACTTTAGTTTGAAGCGACCTTGCAATCAATACCAGACCCATCCTTAACAAAGTACTAACAAATTCAATCAAATATAATTATTTATTTAATATTCTCGCATTGGAATATCTCCAACTGATGATTTATAACAAGCAAAACAGCTGCGTCAGCTGGTATTCGTGTAGTAGATATTATGAGAATGCGATTACGATTTGTTAACATGGATGCGACCAACATCATTGTAGCTATCAGCGTCTTAGGATGTTTCGCCATTTCCAATGCAATGCTGGCTAAATTATTCTCCGCTGAAAAGGATATAGATGGTAGAGAGATTTGTGCCACTGATGCTCCAACAGAGGATCAATTCGCGTCAGACTTTATTCAGTGTGGAGTTCTTTGTGTTAATACGCCTGAATGTTTGCAGTACAATTACATCAGAGCAACGTCATCGTGTCAACTGTTTAGCTACCTGCCATCATCGTTCGCAAGTATTGACAGTTGCAGGAGCCTCAGGCAAATGGTGAGCAGTAATCAGAAATTGTTCAAAAGTTTTATTTCATTATTATGTTTTAATCTTCATAATACTTCTTAAGAGAATAAAGTTTCGATTCTAGTCAAGCGCAGTGTTCGGCAAGGGTAGGCCCTACCGTTGATCAACGTAATCTTCCTTTCGTCAAGAGAATGGTTGAAATTATAATTTTAGATATTGGAGACGATTTTAAAGTAGGCTATGTGAGTTCTGTTATCAGTAGGGTCTACTAACAACTGCACTGGCATAAATATACGATAACCCTTTTAAATCAACTACCACTAATTATCTCTAGACAGACGAAACGACCGACTAATTGTAGGTCTACATATAAAAACTTGCACTTTGTTTATCACAGAATGACGCATATCATCTTGTCATGGATGTGTCGTTGAATAATCTTATCACACACACATCATAGAATGTCGTGGGTAGGCTCTGGTACATGTCTGCACTGCAAATCAAACACTCATCCAGCAGGACACCGCATGGTAGTTGCTTGTATGCCAAAAGGGTTTGAAAAACATGGGATACGAAAGTAATGATGCACTACGATGTGGTGCTAGATGTTTGTCTGCACTCGCACATGTTCCAGTTGGCGATGTTGCGGATTCTTTCGGTTTGCTAGCTGAATCAATTCAAGAACCCGAAGAGATGAACGAACTGCTGTTATACTTCGAGACCACTTTTCAATATTGTAATTTATTTTCAAATATGTCCTGAAAAAGTTATTTAATTACTCTATAACGGACGATATGTTGATTAACAGTCCTCTTGACGAACAGTCCGCTTGAGTACTTTATAAAGAGACGAATCGTCGTGATCAACCGTGTTTTGGCCAAACATTTCTTGAAGAAACGTCCGCATTCCAAATTATCGACCACTTTTGTACAGGCCATGGTGAGCCTTGTGATGCGTATTGTAGGAAAACACTTCTTTCAATGAAAATTCGGTTCATGTTTCTTAAATGTTGGGAAACTAATTCGAAATAGTGCCGTGTTTTCATCGTTAAAAAGTGTTCTCTCTTTATCAGGTGCAATACGTTTCACCGAGGAATGAAGTAGCACAGATAGGAAGCAACGTTCGGTTGGAGTGTCGGAGGACATCGCCGATGATTTGCTGGACATTCTTTCCAGTTGGAAGCTCAGCTTCGGTAACTCTAGCGGAAGGATGTCAAGTGCATGAAAGTTTCACTGGTTGACGAAACGGATCTCAGCTGCAATCTTTATATCGCTGATGTGAAGATGAACCAAAGCGGAACATACGCATGCAAAGATTCCCAATCAACCGAAAGTCCATCCACTGCTCAGCTCGTTGTTTACCGTAAGTGTGGGCAATAATATAAATCTCCGCTATAAATATTACATTCAAACTGACAGTCGCGGTATGAATATAAGTATAGTACGAAGTATGACCGCAAGTTATTACAGGAATAATATTGAACTGTCGTCAGCAATGAATGCGCCAATTAGGTCCAAATTTGTTATCCGTTACTATGCACAAGCTTTATCTATATAGATCAGGTTGTTTGCTTTGGGCCAAGGATCTCTTTACTACTAGGTAGGACTATGATACATGTATGAACAGGAAACTATCACTATCACCTTAAAAGGTGACCTTGTCAGAGGAGGATCATACCCGTAGGTCAACTGTTCACGTTGATCCTTCTCTCCGCGCTGATGAACTATTATGTATATGTCTTAGTTTGTATATCTATGTTTTATGTATTTATATGCATGCAGGCCTATGTATGAATGCATGCTGTCAGGTTTAATCTCAGTTTCAAAATTGTTTGCAGCTACACAAACGGATCCAGTCTGCACAGACAACACAAACAATGGTACAATTATTTTCACGAAGCTGTTGGTGTTGAAATGCGCTGTAAACGTCAGTGGCAATGGCGGGACTTTAAGTTACTGCTTCAACAACACAGGAGCAACATTTGGTCGACCTGTAGCTATCAACGATTATACGATGGCATACGAGAAATATGCAGACACACTTAATGAGACATACGAAGTCACATGCATCCTATTAATCAACCTATTAATCAATGTGACATATGCAACTACAATTCAAGATGGTATTCCAGCAATCAATGATGCTAACTTTACCTATGCCCGGACGCTACCAGAAATACGAGTTGGTAAGTTTCAGCAAAAGCAATCCCACAATGAAATAATATGCGATGGTGCAAGCTCACAAGATTGCATTATCCCTTTGAATTCCGCACCCGCCTCGTTCTGGCGTCGCTCTATGATTAGAGGGAACGTTGTGCTTATGAGTCTAATGATTGATGCATGTCACTACAGCTGATAATCATTTTCCAACAGTTTAAAGGGAACAGTAAAGCCTTTAAACGGCCCATCCATGCAGTCAGGTCCGGTTTGCTTAACCCGTGCAATGTTCTTGAGCCCAGGTTAAACATTTCGCCAATGACATATATCGATCACTGGACTCTTCTGTCAACGCCCCATCTGATTTTATAGTGACGCGAGACTGATTATAGTGCATGCCATTAGTCTGCGTACTCTGGTATGCCGTTAATATCTCATCGTTTTCGACATTAGACATTCTAGCCTCGGCTCGAACGGCCATTCTGTTTATTGGTACTGGTCAATAGCACTTTCTTGATGCGATTGCGCTTATAAGTGCCATCGATTTACAATGATGCCTTTGCATTATTATAATGGTGCAAAAAATGCAATTGTTATTGCCTAGATATTTGGAAATCGGTACGTCTCGCACAATTTAAGTCTTGACGCATGACTTGCCAAAGTAAAGTCACATTCTAAACATGCAAGAATGATCGTTCGTGTTATTCAGTTTGTCCACCAGGATTCAGCGCCATCACAAGTGTTAACACTTGCTACGGGGCTATTCAACAAAAAGTAAACCATTCCACGGCAATGGACAGATGTAACCAGTGGTTCCCAGGAGCATACCTTGTCGTGATATCAAATGATGCGGAACAAAATGCCACCGGAAGTTTTCTTGGTAGTACAATAACAACAAGTAAGAAGTTTTATTAGTTATGGGAAATTATGAATAACATGCAGCAGGATGAGAAAGCGAATTTGCTCAGTCGCCGTTATTTGCATTTTAAAGTCAAAATATTGCATAGAGCAAACCAAGAGGTCAGGATTTACATGTACTAAACGTAGGCTTACCCGACGCACGCGTGGCAACTATTAGCATTCAAACTGTCATAGAGTTAGCCAACGGAAATCGGGGCTAGGATACGATGACTTATTTTAAAAAGTTACTTCTTCGATCTGCCTCCTCAGTATTTATCGAGTGAGAAACAATCTTATGGCTCATTTCATGGTTCGGTCCTTGCTTTTCTTCCATTCGTCTTTTATTTCTCAGTTCTCATCCCACTAATATGCTGATGACACGCAGACTTACTTTCATGGTTTTATACCACCAATTGGTTGAGAGTATCCTACGGCTTAAGCTGCACTTGAACGATGGTTGTCCTCTAATCGTATTCGTCTTGACCATGTTGAGACCCATTACATCTGGCTCGGCAATCATGCTCAGCTTTCCTTGATTGATGCTGACTTCTTTCGCTGTACATGTTTAAATAAGGGTTTCTTCTTCTCTGATCCTAATCCTAGATTTATTCTCTATCCCGCCATTTTCTATCAGATTGATTCACAGTGAATCTCGCTCGTGCTTCCGTTATTTGCGACAACTTCCTCTGCACGCTATCACTACTTTGATCCAAGGTTAGATTTGCCCTAGCTACCTAGGGTCGACAATGACAGTGCGGTCTTCATTGGTCTCTAGCCTATAAATGCGTTAAAGCTGCTGTTTACACGATTCATGTCTGAATTTTCTATAACGAGAATTCACTCTGCCTACATGCAACTCACGTTATAATTGAATAAAACACTTGGAACACACGTGATTTAAAGCCATTGCATTAGACTTTAGAAGCACTAATAAACTTGTTAAAATGCATGACATAGGCCTACCACATAGTCCACACATATAGATGTAGTACTTCCTAGATTCAAGTTAATTTGGGGAATCATCGAGAAAGAATATTGTACTGGATTACAAGTATTCAATTGATAATACACAGCTGACCAGTGATCATAGATGAATAAATATTAGATCTACCCTGAAATTCTAGAGAGTCGTAAGAGCGAATTACTGTATTTGATCTCTCGGTTGCACAACGTTCTTGAGTACTTTTTATGTTATAGACGTGTGTTCGAGCTATGGTTGGAAAGCGTTTATTTGGACAAGCGCTCAGAGGACACATTGTAATTGCACTTCTCCGTTCGTTTGGATGCCAGATTCTTCTACGATAATTGATTTACAGTATACTAACTGGCAATCCGGTGAGCCAAACTGCGGCTTCCCGCCGGAATGCACATTATGAGTATGGTCCCGAGCTGCACCTGGAATGATCTAGCTTGTGATAAGCTTGGCTGCGTCCTCTGTGAATTTGGACCTTACTGAACTGATATGAACTCAGAGACCTTGAACGCAACTGAGTTGAAATGAACAGAGTAGAGAGATAGAGAATAACTGCCTTTTTGGGTTTTCCATTACTATGCCAATTAAAACACCGCTCTTGACGCAAAGTTTGCAGATCACTAAACTTTCCGAGCAAAAGTACGAATTGATATTATTGCACGATAGATAAAAGTAGGAGATGATATGATATTATGATATTATGATATTCTAATTTTAATAATATTGTCGTGTCTTGTCTTAACCATCCTCAATCCGAGGGTTGGTCGCTTCATGAACAAGTCTACTCCATCTCTTCCTGTCTCTCGTCTTCTTTAGTAAGTTGTCAAGTGGTCTACCGGTCCATTTTTCCACATTGTCTATCCATCGTGTCTTTGGTCTTCCTCGTTTTCTTGATCCCGGTGTAGTGCCTTGCATGATTTTAATAATATAATTGTCTAATAATGCTTTAGTGACCTAGTCTATTGTGAGATTAATAATGATCTAATATTTATTAATTTATTTGCACAGATTAATTTTTTTTTCTTTAATGATCATCATTCGACACTTAATCTTTCAAAGATCCAGATTTAATTGAGTATATTTTTCTATGGCTAAAATGTAAAGGTTATATTTATTGGAATTAATATTAACATTTTAAATAATTAAAATCATCAAATTTATTTAATTTATCGATTTATTTTTGTTTTACATCAATTACTAATCTTCAAAATAATTTTAGTCCTAGATTGTAATCGTTTCTGTTTTCAGCAATGATATGTTGGCCTATTAAGAGTTCAGAAACAGGCCGAGCAAATCATAACTTCTGCAGGAAATGTTTTAACTTGCATCTAAAGAATTGCAAAAGTGAAAGCTTTTCAAATCTTTTGGCGATGAATGCCTATAGTTAGGGCCATATGTTTAAATGCTATGCTGTCTAAGGGTAGTACGAACACAGATCTAGTGATAATTGTTGGAGGAGAGCATCTGTGATTAAATTTCATGAAACCGAAAGAGTGACAGGCTCTAAGAACACTCTTTATTAAAACTTCAGCGGATAAGTCCAGTCATTTATATCACGAGTTGAAACAGAAAATAATAGAAACTTATGAGAATTCAGCAATAATTAATGTTACTATAACTGTTTCGGTAGGCCAATGCATATCCGTTATCGCGTGTATAATATTGTTGTGGGGGTTCCGCGACATTTGATCACGAAACAGTTAATCGAGTGACTTTTAAACAACGACACTTAACGTCAACGACAGATCATCACTAGACATCTAGATGGCTTCTCTAGGGACATGCAGGAACAACAGATTTAGACCTGCCTTTCTACATGACTTGAAGGAACGTGTCAATCTACAGGGCCTGTATAGTGTATACTTGTCTGCTAACAGTATATGCGTGATATAGCTCACCGTTCTCATCGGTAGACCTAAGCTGACCTATTGCAGCTGACAAATCTGATTTCAATAACATGAACACTATCTTAGCTCACACTATTTGCATAATCAGACTCGGATTTGTGCATATCAAGGTTACATGACATTTAATCACACTGTCTAAGCTCATACTCGTTGCATGAGGAGATTCATATATTGTAGTCCTAGTAGTGTTCTTTACAAATAAAATCTGTTATCTGTTCTTTTCATTTTATTTAGCGCGATTATTTAGCGATTTTAGCGCGATTATTTAGCGATTTTAGCGCGATTATTTAGCGATTTTAGCGCGATTATTTAGCGATTTTAGCGCGATTATTTAGCGATTTTAGCGCGATTATTTAGCGATTTTAGCGCGATTATTTAGCGATTTTAGCGCGATTATTTAGCTCCCACCCATTCTTTCTTCGTGACTGAGATCCGTATAACACAAAAACGTCTCGTGGCTTTCCTTTTCACTTGCTCACGTTGTTCGCTTTCAATTCAATTCAACCTCGTTTATTGTAGCCATAGCTATATCATGTTGTTCGTTGTGTTGTCACATGTAAAAAGTGTGTGTCCGGCGCAATGATGATCGGAGATATTTGCGATTTGTCGTTATATTTTCTTTCATCCCGAGAGAGGTCTTAAATATTTGGAGAATGTTTGATAAAGAAACAACAGTGATAGCGAGGTTAATGTAGTAACGTCGCTCTGATCAGATTCACGCATGTACTGAACTTTAAAATAAGGAGTCGGTTTGAACTAGGAAGTTGAATTTTAACAGATTTAAATTTGACCTTCAATAAGACTCTACTATAGAAACAGAGTGAAGAGATTGTGTATCCGAACGAGGTGTATCAATGTCGGACCCATACATATAGGAAGTATTTTAGAATGGGATAAAATCAGATACTCAGGAAGTAACTGAAAATCCGCTCACAAGTTGTATTATGCAGAGAGGTATAGGCTATATGCTGGTCAACAAGTGATCTAAAGCAACACTTGTTTGTTGCAAGAATGAATAGATGTTGAGCTGGCCTGAAAAGGCTTGGCATGTTAAGTAGGCAAAGTGATCCTGTATGCTGCATTTATATGTAGTAGGGTGATCTTTGTTTATTTGCTGAAATCATAAGTAAAGCAATGCAAAATTTCAGCCCTTTCGAGTTGTTCCGTTTCATTATTTGTAATGTGTAAATTTCAATAAAGCTAAGCGATATAATTTTGTATCAAGTCACAATGAGAACTATTGCTTAAAATTTTATGAGTCTCAAACCAATACAAACCAGTTCTTAAAATCAATCCATGCGGCTTATACGTGAATATGATTTTACCAAATGCTAATTTTTTAAATCTTATATTAAATCACTTAATTTTCTAAATTTTAAAAGAAAGATTTAAAAAACTTTTGAACACGTCTGAAAATGAATTATTTGAGCAGCGGAATGATCGGCCAATGATTGCAGCGTCAAGTTTGATGCTTAGCCATGATGACGTCATGCTAATGACTACCTTCTGAATTAGTAGGAAGATGGCGCTTTTGGCAGCATATGAGAAGACACAACGACAAATATAATTATTATATATTTGTGTGCTTCTGTTATAATGTTCATGTTACTTCCACCTCTCGCTCCGCGGTTACTCATTAACAGTTCAGTTTTAACGTCACTTATTGCACGTAAGAGTGAGGGAGGTCAGCGATGTCTTTTCTTTCACTTCGGCCAATCTAGGGCCTTAGTTACCACCAAATTTCACCTGTAGACAATGTTGACTATTTGTTGACTGAGTGTCGTCTGCTCCCTCTCTCATTGGGCGACGGTCGCTCATTTGGTAGTTGAGAGCTCACATAACAAAGTCTCCATTGTCAGCCGTCAACGGGGTCTGTCTGAGGTTCACATCTGTATGCATAATTTATTATTATATCATGCAGCAAACAATGGAGACTCAACTGCATGCACTTTTGAAGCATCCTTTCAATCAAGACCGCTTCATCGTTAACAACGTTTCCCAAATTTCAACCAGGTTCGATTAATTAATAATTTTTATCGTCGCATATGATTGACTCATACTGATGTAACCTGCAAACCGCAGAACGAACAGAGCTGCTTCAGCTCGCATTCGCACAGTAGACATTTTTAGATTACGATTTGCTGACATGTATCCGACCAGTATCCTTGTCGTTATCAGCGTCCTGGGCTGTTTCGCCAATTCTAACGCAATGCTGGCCAAATTGTTCTCCGTTGAAATAGACATAGATGGTAGAGAGACTTGTGCAACTGATGCTCCAACAGAAGATCAATTTGCACCAGAGTTGATTCAATGTGGAGTTCTTTGCGTTAATACGCCTGAATGTTTGCAGTGCAATTACATCAAAGCCACTTCCTCGTGTCAATTATTTAGCTATCTGCCATCATCGTTTGCCAGCATTGACAGCTGCAGGAGCTTGAAACAGACGGTAAACAGCACGAAGCAATTGTGGAAAATAATATTTTATTTTCCTATATTTAATTATTCACGTGATCTAGACCTATTAGCATAATTATGGTGTATTAATTTTCGGCATAGTATCTGCGATGACTGGTTTTCAAACACTTCAAACAAGCCATTACATAAATTTTCCCCCATTTAAATGACCGTTAAAACTATAATCTTCCATGTAGGCTATATCGATATGTACTCTATAGGTCTCTAGCCTACCCGTAGTCTTAAGTTTTAACCGTGAAATCACTTTTAGAATGGTATTTAATAGGCACGTTAGTTTATTCGAACAATCGTTTATCGGGTTAAAACTTTCAAAATGAATGCATCATTCTTAATAAAAACCAAAATTGTCGAATATTATGACCGTATCCAATGGAACCCACGAAAAATGATCTCACCCATAGCATGGAGAGCATGATTTTACTGGGAAAAGAGTAAACTTGTGGCCCTAAAAATATGATTTAGTGATATGTAAGAGCATCTTGCAAAAGAAGTTTGGCCTATGACGTGCCCTATGACGAGTACTGAGTGGGCTATATCGTAATAACAACTAATCTTAATGAAAGTCTGGCTCATGTTTTATATAAAATGTGTTAAAACTAAGACGATAAAGTTGTTGTGTTTCCTCAAGAAGGAGTTTTCCTCTTTATCAGGTGGAACACGTAACACCGAGGAATGAAGTAGCACAGATAGGAAGCAGCGTCCTGTTGGAGTGTCGGAGGACATCGTCGATGATTCGCTGGATATTCTTTCCAGTTGGAAGCTCAGCTTCGGTCACTCTAGTGGAAGGATGTCAAGTGTATGAAACTTTCACTGGTGAGTACACCGTCGATGAAACGGATCTCAGCTGCAATCTTTATATCGCTGATGTGAAGATGAACCAAAGCGGAACATACGCATGCAAAGATTCCCTATCAACCGAAAGTCCAGCAACAGCTCAGCTCGTTGTTTACCGTAAGTGTGGGCAATAATATTTATCTCTGTTATTACATTCAAATTGACACAGCGGCAGTATGATTATAAGTATAGTATGAAGAATAGCAACAAGTTAGTACAGTACTGTACATCAGCCGAATTGAAATTTCGAAAGCCATGGGCTCATTGCGTTAAAGATATACATGTTGGCCTATATCTAATTTAACCAGCTCCGAATACGGGGATTCTGGTATGTGTAACTTATTATTCTACACATAATGTAGCTAGGTCAGATCGTTTTTATAGGGCCGAAAATAAATTTATTTACCGTTCTTCTTTCTTCTTTAGTTTTCTGCCTTTTCGGCGGGTTCATGTGTCCAATGTTGCCACTTCTCTATTCTGGACCGCCTCCTCTTCAACCTCTTTTATCCGCACCCTTCCATCATCCAGTCTAAGATCATTGTTCTTGGTAATACCTCTGTCTTTTTTTCTTAATTTTTCTTTCTATGATGCTTCATAGTAGGGAGTCGCCTCTTAGTAGGCCCAATGTGTCTTGTCCATCTCCTTTGTCGTTCTCTTATTGTCATCATCAGTAATGTATTCTCTCCTACCATTTGTTAGTTAGTTGTTTTCGTGGTCTGTGCTCAGCCCAAAAATTTTTTTCCCATTCTGTACCGAATCCACATTTCAATGCTTCTAATCTTGTTTTGTCTTCTTCTCTTTACCGTTGTATAAATAATAACAAAAGTATACCTATTTTACAAAGTAAACGTCTCATAGGTTCATCCCGGCAATAGGTCTGCTTTTTGCGTTTGTCCTACTTTACGCAGATATAATTATGTCTGTGCGTATCTTTATTTTATCCATGAATCCAGGTCAATGTATGTGTGTGTACTGTTTATGTTTCATACGAGATAAACAATCCACACGATACGCTGAGAATCTCAAAAGTTTATAATTATTTCTAGAATCGAATCCATTATGCACAGCCAACAGTAGCAACGGCACGATAATTTTTACGAAGTTGTTGATGTTGAAATGTGCTGTAAACATCAGTGGCAACGGAGAGCTCTTCACGAAATGTTTGACCAAGACTGGAACACCATTTGGTAGCCCTACAACTCTTAACGGTTACACGATGGCTTACGAGAAACATGCAGATACAGTTAATGAGATATACGAAGTCACATGCACTCTATTCATCAATATGACATCTTCGACGACAATTCAAGATAGTAATCCAGCAATCAATAATGCCAACTTGACTTATGTATGGAAACCACCAGTAATAAAAGTTGGTAAGTGTCAGCTTAGGCAATTCTACAACGAAGTAATTTGCAATGATAACAGAGATTAATAAGCTCACATCATTGCATTATCCCTTTCAAAAATTCCGCACTAGTCTTGCTTGATCTGGCGTTGTTTTAATGCAGCTTTAAAACAGACCATCTAACCATGGCCGAGACTGATAGGCCCATACATTGTTCTTTAGCCCAGGTCAAAAAATTCGACAATGATGCTCAGCTGTAGCGACATGAGTCACTAATTGGCTTCACTGGCTTGTATAGGAAATATGCGAATCATTTATAATTGGAGATCTAAATGTCGAAAAAGTCTGCAACGATCAATGTTCATGGCATAGCATAACATAACAAGGATTTTGAGTGGTTCTGAGTACATATAGGAAGATATAATTTATAGTCAGCGTAAAGACCAGTGCAAATTGACCTGAGAAATATAATAACCCTAATAAACGTATCAGGCTGATTTGCGAAAGTTCAATATATTGGTTATTTAATTCGACCCTCTAATTGCATTGCTTTTTATGACACCTAGATTTTGCCCTGCACATGGTAACGGCTCGGCTCTTCCTGCCACTCGCATACAGTTCTGGAATGCACTCCTATAATCTGTTCGTTCTGGTGTGCCCTTGGCCTCCTTTTAGCAAACGTTCTTGACTGATGACATTAGAGACTCTGCCTTTTATCTTGCTTGGACTGTCTTTTCGTCTCATAGGACTTGCCAATGAAATTGGCCTGATGCAATAATCTTTTGAAGTGCCATCGATTTATACTGATGTTTAATGCAGTACTTAGCTCCTTGGAAATCGGCACTTTGCGCACGAATCAACTCATAATAATGTGTGTGTGGCACGGTGGCCGATTGGTTAGAGCGATCGGTCTGGGACAGTAACGCTCAGTATGCGCTGAGTGAGCGGGTTCGACCCTCGTCCAAAGAGTCACTGTGTAGGGACCGTGAGCAAGTCCTTCGCGCACAATTATTGCTCTGCAGGACAGCTGCAGTTGCGCTGTCAAGGCGTGCGCACTTCTAAGCATACAATGGTGGCAACAGGGCGATATCAAATTTCAGAAAAAATCTATTAAGACGCATTTTAAACATGAATGAATGTTCGTTTATATTTTACAGTTTGTCCATCAAACTTCAGCGCCATCACTAGTGCTAACACTTGCTATCTGGCTATTCAGCAACTAGTGAATCAGTCCACAGCGATGGAGACATGTCACCAGTGGTTCCCAGGAACTTACCTTGTTATGATCACGAGTTCTGTGGAGCAAACTGCTATCGGAAATTTTCTTAGAAGTACAATAACAACAGGTAAGCACTTTTATTATTTATCGGATTGAATGAAGAACAACAGGCATTAGGGTCAGAATCTGAACAGTCGCCGTTTATTGCTTGGGAAATGCTAACAACCCAATAGAGCAAACCAATTAACCAGGGTTTGCGTAAAGAACAGAGGGAATTACTTTGACGTTCTTATACCACAAATTGGTTGAGTGCACCGTAACTACAGAGTCTCTTGAACGATGAGTATTCTCTAGTCGCCTTCTTCTTGACCAAGCCAAGACCCAATACATACATGTACATTGAATGGCCCGACAATCATGCTCACATTTCCTGGATTGATGAAAACTTCCATCGTCTTTCAATGTTTATTTTCCTCCTCTATCTGTGTTCCTGGATTTACATGTATTCTTCCTTCAGTCCACTCTCTGCCATATAAATTCATTTGTGTATCTCGCTCATGTTTCTATTATTATCGCGGACTCCGTCTCATCCGCAAATCACTTCTTCTGCTCGCTATCACGACTTTGAATCATTCTCTGATTTGTGATAGGAACGATTGTGGCAATGCGGTCTTCCTAAGCCTCTCTTCTGCAAATGCCTTAAAGCAGATGTTCACAATGACTGTCTCCAATTTAGCCATAGTGAGAAATCACTATAAGCCCACTTACAACTCACGATTCGCGTGTTGAATAAAATACAGGAAACATGTTATATCTAGATCTGGTCTCAATATTAGAAAAACAAAAATGCGACTTAAATATAAATTGCATTAGGTCCACTAACAAACTAGTTCAAGGTGCATAGCATATTGAATAAACACATGGAACATACTGTAGATATAAGTTAATTTGGCAGAACTATCCCAGCGATACAAATAGGACGCGAATTCAGCAGCATAAGACTAGAACCTGACCTGTTAATATATTGCTACCTAAATGAAAGTGAGAATCAATACAAGCCCTTAACTGAAGGGTGGATTGATGAAAAACTTCATGTTTAACTAGAGGCTGGATTGGTCAATAGAATTCGGTGTCACTAGAAGCTAGATTGATGCAAAGAATTCCTCCTTACAGGACACAATTGCAATGCTGAACAGAATTATTTAGGTTCAAACAGGGGCGGCGATCCCGGAGGTCAAGGGGGACGAGTCTCCCTAACTTTTACAGAGATGCATAAAATGAGCCTCCAAACAATGACGACAAGATAACTGCTGCCATTGCAAGCTCTCAAACTGTGTCAATTCCAAGCCGAGATTATGGAGGAGAGCGACGCTAACGATTTTGTATTGCTGTCATACAGTGTCGTTAAACTGCAAGTATTACTACAATCACGACAGTCCGATTACTATGTTAATAAAACTTCATTAAGATGCATTTTTTGTATCTGAAATTGTCTCGCATTTTCCTGGATTCTGCTAGTCTACATTGATCTCTCGTATGCACAACTTTTCTACATGTAATCAAACTCAGACCTACGACCGAGAAGGCTGTGTAATATTTGTGAGTTAGAGTGGTCACTATAAAAGACATATAAGTTGACTCGGTATAGGCCAAACATGTAATAGTTAACGCTATGAGTAATTTATTGTTTTATTATTGAATCAGCTAAACTCCAGCAACTAACACCATTTGATGATTCCAAACTATAATTTGTCAAACAAGGAGCGTCTACAAAACGATGAAAATAATTATGATAACTAACTTAATACATATTCTTGAACGTTCACCGTTTATTATTTAAAATTGTCTTGCATTTACGGCATTTTTCTAAGAAAGTGCATTAATCTCTCAGACGCGCAATATTTTACAGCAGAACAATTGTTTATGTTATAGACGTGTGTTCGAACTATGGTTGGAATCCGATAGTTTGGACTAGTGCTAAGAGGAAATTTCCAAATTGTACTTCTCCGTTCGCTTGGATGCCAGATTCTTCTACGATGATTGATTTTCAGTATACTAACTGGGCGTCTTCTCAACCAGATTGCGACCCTCCGACGGAATTCTGTACGCACATGGGTGGCTCGAATAGCGTCTGGAATGATATAACTTGTAACAGACTTTGCTGCCCCCTCTGTGAATTTGGACCTTACTGAAACGATAAAGTTGAGGAATTGACCAAAATACCTTTTAAGAATTTCAACTAGTATACCAATTAAGACACCGCTTTTGACACCAAGTGTGCGGATAATTTAAGTTTCCTTGCAAGAGTCTCTTTAAATGCACGTTGGATTAAAGCATACGATTTATCAGATGACATGGGGTCAATTGAAGACTCGGCGACATATCGTGATTTATAAAGATGATACTGGCTTTACATGTTTTTGGCTTTGAATGTTTTGGCTTTGAATGTTTCTGGCTTTGAATGTTTTTGACTTTGAATGCTTTTGGCTTTGAATGTTTTTGGCTTTGAATGTTGCCGATTGTGAACACTGGGCACCTCTATTTTCTGTGCACCAGCGTGTCGTGTTTTATGGGTGGATCATAATATCCTTCATTAAACTGAATTTAATTCGATGAAGAGACAAAATACTTAGTTAGGATCTCAATTAATATGCTAATTAAATCACCGCTCTTGACACCAAGATTGCATATAGGCACAGCTAAAAATTCCTTGCTGAAGCACACATTGATAAAATTGGAAGATCTATCAGAAAACTTTAGGGTCTATTGAAGACTCGGCGACGCATTGTGAATTAAAAAGACGATTTTGCACTATGTGTTTTGATTGCTGCTAATTATGAACACTGGCCCTCTCTGTGTTGTGCATTATAGCGTGGACCATGATATCATTCATTAAATTTTCACAGTTTTTTATGGAATTATTTCGTTTTCTACCCGATTTCCGAATCTATGCTCCTGATCAATTAATTAGTTCCAATTAGTCGAATCGCACTTTATCATTCGCCTTGGATGCCAGGCTCGTTTTCATCGATTGATTCAGGTTAGCGGTAGGATGATATATTAATTGGTATAATGACACATATTATCTGTTGTTGATGACAATGATAATGATAATGACGAACACGTCGACGAAGAAGAAATGGATGATGATGAAGAAGGTATTACGGTGGCAGTGATGATGTTGATGAGAATAATGATCACGATAATTATAATGAATAAATAATAATAATAACAGTAATAAGGAGCTAAATCGATATAGTGAATAGAATAGAAATAGAATAAGGTTCCGCTCAAATAAGGTTTATTGGACATTGGATCGAAAAGGGCCCCAAACACTTGCAGAAACACTCGCGAGTCCAATGATTTACCAATGTCAAAACGGAACTAAATAGCAGTTTCAAGTCTGAACAAGGGATAAATCGCCAGTTCAGTTATGAACTGCTTTATTCTTGGCCACCGATACGTCACCTAAAGGGAAACAGCTACGTTTTTTAAAGTTGGTCCCACGATGTGGCTCACTAATTCTAATGTCTATATATGAGTTGAAAACAAAATAGATTGTCGCTGCCTTTATTGAGCGAGATATGCGCAAATTGGTTTCAAATGATGAGCACAAATATAGATCAAAGTTTGCATCTGTCAGAAGTCGTCAGACTTGTTAACGATGAAAAGTACAGTTTCGAGTGTTGATAATGATTTTACGTAATCTGTACACGCATGTTGTCAATATAATGTGACAAACTCTCTAAACAACTTTAGATCGTAGATATCAAATGCAAAACTTTAATGCCATAAACAGATCAGAATCAAACTACCCTGTCGGTCATAGGCCTACTCAAAGGTCCTGTCTATGCATCAATGGGATGATCTTTAAATCCGGAGCCCTCCGTCCTACCTCACGCTAGTCTCCTATCGACCAGTGCATCGTAGTATACGCTTTCGGATAGGATAGATTACTATTAATGCGTGGAAAGAGTGGCAGAGTCATTGCGGAGCAGGGAATATATTGGATTGTCAATTGATGACTTAGAGGTCTAGGGTGTCAGTTGACAAACTGGCTGATATCAACACGTCATCTATAATCCCTGAAGGTCTCGACGATGCCTATTTCAATGAGTTAGTCGGATGAGATCATGACGATCATTATCGCTAACATATTTATATTATGATCACTTTTAATAGGTCTGAAGGGCTTACACCAGCAGCGCAGCATAAATGTGGCACTCGATGTTTCCCGTAACGTTTAATCGAGCTATAGACCGCCTGCGAAAGACCTTGTAAAGTCGTTATCGGTTTGAATGTAGAAGCGGAAATACTCGCTGCAGACACTCATCAATGCGTTCTCTCAATATCGTGCAGTAACTCCTTTGTGATCAGCTAAAGAAAAGGGGCTACGCGTCTCACTTTTGGAGAGTTATTCCAATCGATTTCAGTTTCTAAACACACAGCGTAATTGTTGACTGGAGAGTGATCACGTGGGTCGAAACATCCTTCAAAATCGTCTACTGACGCAGTAGACGTTTGCAAACTATTGGCCTCGAGTATTGGCGTGCACCAAATATTTAATAAATGTGCCCTGCCTAATTGTAGACTTACGATCAATCCGGAATTAAAAATGCAGCTTTAAGAGACACGGTGAAGTCCGATGTGAAGTTAATATCGTACACTCGCTTCAGCAGTCATCTGTTTTACATGGATGCGATCAACATTATAGTCGCTGTTGATATAGTCTTCTGCTGTTTGCCAATGCCGATGCAATGCTGGCCAAGTTGTTTTCTCTTGAATTGGACATAGATGGTAGAGAGGCGTGTGCTACTGATGTCCCATCGGAAGATCAATTTCTCATACGACTTTATTCAGTGTGGAGTTCTTTGCGTTAATATGCATGAATGTGCGCAGTTTAATTACATCAAAGCAACGTCCTCTTGTCAACTGTTTAACACTGAACCATATTCGTTTGCATGTACAGTCACTTGCAGGAGCCTAAGACGAACGGTAAGCGGTTACTGCAGGAAAGTTATATTTTGTGTAATCATATGATTATTCCAGTGATCTTATTCCTATTGATGTTATAAATAATTATGTCTTTGCAAAATTGGCTTATACATTTTTTCTAGATATTTGATAAAATAATCATTTATAAGCCTGCCAACTACTGGCGATTGGATGCATTCAACATTGAATGTAGCACTTGAAGTTTCTCTGAAACGTTTGTGTTTGGCTACTAATTATTGTTTGAAAAAACGTTAATAACTATAGAATTTCATGCTGCATCTTGTGACTGCATACTTGAAACAGAGCAAAATAGTACAGTGTGCTTTAATAATTGAAATGAAATAACATTTGTTTCAGGTACGAAAAAGCTCTCCAATGAACGAAATAGCAAAGTTAGGAAACAGTATATTATTGAAGTGTCGGAGTGTATCACCGCTGATTCGCTGGACATTCTTTCCAGTTTTTGGAAGCTCAACTTCGGTAACTACTGTGGAAGGGTGTCGAGTGCAAAACATTTTTATTGGTCAGTACACCGTTGATGAAACGGATCTCAGCTGCAATCTTTATATTGCTGATGTGAAGAAGAACAAAAGCGGAACATATGCATGCAAAGACTCCCTATCAACCGAAAGTCCAGCAACAGCCCATCGTTTATCGTAAGTCTGTATTGAATTCAAAACCAAATAACTCCATTTTTTATTATATTAATTAATTTACCAAGCACTACTTGGATTAACCTTTATAGTTCTATTAAACAAACGGAATAAGGCTCGACCACAATATTTCCTGAACTATTTATTTTAGAAACAAGTTAATTAACTTTACTTGCTGTCTACTTCAGGTTGTCCGAAAAGCATGTTCAATCTATTTTTTTATTTTATGTCATCTTAATACTGACTCGCTTTCAAATGCGAAATATTATAGTCGTTCGCAACCTGCTGTGCAATTATTTAGATATCGAACTATGTTATTGAACCCTTATTTTGCACGTGTGCCTTTGTGAATAACTATATAGGCTTACAATTGGTTTAATAATTGCAGTAGTGTTAGCCATGAATGTTGCTTGACACTCTCAATCCGGAATGAAATATATAGCATAGAGTCGAATGCTGCGCATACCTAGCTGTATACAATAAAACGCTTCACATGCGCATCTCTTACAAAGACTGTCGCAAAACTACAATTCCTTATAACAGTGCGAGCTGAAGCGCTTTCAAGTACCTTGTTGGACTCTTTGCCAGTGGCGGCGCCTGACTCCTTTGGTAAACAGGGCATAACCAGCGTAGTCGTTTTTGTTACCAGCGCAGGGCGATTTATGGCTATGACAATAATAACAGTAAATTGCAACCTAAAAATGTTGGTGACCACACAAGCTCGTCACAACGGTCAAACGCCTCGCCCGTATAAGCTCGCCCTAAAGATTTTAAATGTTGGCGATGTCCCGTTTTGTTTTTTGCGCTCAAGCATTCTCTTCAACTGTCGCAAAGGATTTCACTGCTTAAGAAACTTCCACTACCTGATATTAATGCCTGAAAAGCACGCAATATGTCATATTCTGGACAGAAAATCATAAGTCTTACGAGTAACATGGGTTTTACGAGTAACATGAGTTTTACGAGTAACATGAGTTTTATGAGTAACATGGGTTTTACGAGTAACATGAGTTTTATGAGTAACATGAGTTTTACGAGTAACATGAGTTTTATGAGTAACATGAGTTTTATGAGTAACATGAGTTTTACAAGTAACATGGGTTTCACGAGTAACATGAGTTTTACGAGTAACATAGATTGACAAATGATTTATTAATAATTAATAGCTCTCTGGTTTGGATCACATTTTAAAAGAACTGACGAAGATAGCAAAGAGAAAAACCCATCATAATAATACAATCTATTTAATTACTTATTTAACGTTTTGACCCTCAAGATCAGGATAACAACGATCGAAATAAAATGAAGGATTATGGTGACTAAAGAAATCCATTTGTCCCGAATAGGCTTTGAATGAGGTTGGCGATCTTTGAGAGTGGAATTGATTGGCGCTTCACAGTAAAAACAAATCAAGTTTAACTGTTAAATGATCTCTGCATTGATTAAAATGCGTTACTATGACTGTAGCCCTTGAACGACGAGCCTTAGCTGAAATGTTTGGGGAAACCTACGAAGCTTAAGTTGTCAAAGGATTTATGTACGGTTTTTCTTGAATCAATTACAAAGGTCGCAAAACAGGCAAAAGATGCCCGCAATTATCAGGTGTAATAATGTTAGTAGGCTTTATATAGCGTTGCTGGACCATGCACAAATTTACACAGAAAAGAAAGGCTTAGATGATTAATATTCATACACGTCCAACCATGTCGACAACAATTTTTAATAAAAATATTTATAGCTGAAAATAAATTAGTGGAGCTCTTCTAAATAATTAAATTTGGCCATACGCCATCAACACGATATCCGAATTATTCATATAAATAGTAGTTTAGTTACGCTGATTCTAGGGTAAGTCTAGTTGTCTGTCGTGTGGGCCTGGAAATTCTAATCAATGCTGCCAGCTTTTATCCCAAAACGGTGCATGATTGAATTTCGTCACACAGCACAATATCTGATGCTCCCATTTTAATTTACGCTAGTAAACGCAGTTGGACCAGATGTGGCCCCAATAAGGCTACATTGCCTGACCCCTAAGGTTTGAAATGGTCAAAATTATTGACAAATTTTGTACTAGTGTTTTGTTAACAGTAATATAAGATTCAAATTCACTGGTCTTTTATTCAATTTTATTTATTACTTTCGATGTGTTCAAACATTTGTGAGCTGCGGCAAAGTAGATCTCAAACCACAAGACGCACTTCAGTTGTTGCATTTGATGTATTTTCCGACGACATTGTGGAGTTCACTGTATGTCAGCTGAAATGCAGGAACAATCGTGAATAACTTACTGCCGGCACATTATGCTAATCCGGATAGAATTTTGACAAGCATTTATTGAAGAAATATCGTTTATTATTTTAGAAAAATATAGGACAACACAAAATATGTAATAAATGACATGTTCTCGACTTTAAATAATTAGTAAGCCTTCTGTCGCTATGTGCCGATTCCTCAAATAGACTAATATCAGGGTTAATAAGTGGGTTACCACTCCAGCAGCAAGTTAATCAGGTGTGAGAATTAAGGGAGGGCTGCTTGTCTATCTTAGATCTTGCATTATGCATGTCTTGCTTAAAATATGCACATGTAGGTCTAGTCATCTTCTTACACAGCCTGATAGATACCATAGCCTGCCAGACGAGAGGCGATCGTTCGGCCGTGTGTTGGTTGTCAATGGCTCCATTTCTTGGATAAACGCAGAAGTGGGTGCTACTTAAAATAATTAATTGAGCACTTGCCTTAATAAGCAATTTATTTAATAATCTATACTTGACTTTCCAGAACAATGGGTCAGAGTATCCACGACTCTGAGTGCATGGGTCAACTTCCGCCAAATCCAAGTTGTGAAATGCATGCTATTTCTGCTATAATTATATACCAACATTAACCGACAAGTCACGTAAATTATATAATTATTTGTCAGCCAGCAAAAAACTGCACCTATAAGCCAGTAATTCAGATATTGAATAGGTGTACTTGAAATTAATTTTTATTATGTTTGTAGATTTACCCGTGAGGTGATGAAGGTACTCTTTGATTTTCTGATGTCTTGAACTATTTGATAAAGATCAACTTCGCCTTCATCCATCAACATATCAAAAGCATTAAATGCCGCAACACAGAAACCGCTCAAAGTGTCATCATTTCTGAAAGAGAACAATATCAACCCTGTTCATCATTAACGACTGCATCTCCTTATCTATATGTGGGAGTTAACCCATATATAGAAATTAACCTATATGTAGGAATCATCCCATGTGTACGACTTAGCATGACTTAGGCATGAAGGACGACGATCACTGTCCCGTTTACGACAAACCACGCCTAACAAACTGTATGTCATGTCATGCCATATCGTCATCGTCGCTTCGCGACGATTGACTACATGAATGGGAAAGTGCTGTCCAATGCTTTCTGTCTCGTACGTCTCGTCATTAAGCTTGTGCCTTTTACACCAGTCCACGTCATGACATTGTCAAACCAGCAGATTCTGGGTCTTCCACGACTTCGGCTTCCTTCCACCATATCCAACATCACACTGTTCTCAATACTGTCTTTAGGCTGTCTCACGATGTGCCCGAAGTACCGCAGTTTTCTGGATATGATGTGGCCCAACAGTTTGCTGTCAACTTTCGCCATTTGATACACTTGTTCGGTTGTCACCATTGCTGTCCAATGAAATTCAGAGCAGTTTCCTCATGCACTTGTTCTCAAATGCTTGTATACGTTTCTCTTCTTCTTTCTTTATTGTCCACGCTTCACAGCCATACGTTGCTACTGGCCACGCCAAGGTTTCTTCATGAGTCGCAGTTTGGTTTTAGTACTGACTGATTTATTCTTCCAGAGGCTTACCAACCTAAACATGACTGACATTCCCATAGCTAATCTTGATTTTACCTCACTCGCGCAGTCCCCGTCCTTCATTACTCTGTTCCCCAAGTATGTAAATGAGTCCACTTGTTCCAGTTTGTATCCGTTCACCTTGATCAAAAGTGTATCATTGTTATTTGTCATTACTTTTGTCTTTGCTACGTTAATCAGCATACTGTATTCTTTTGCTGATATCTCAACACGTTGCACCAACTCCTGTAAATCCTCAGGTGAAGTGGCCAGTAACACGATGTCATCAGCATATCTAAGGTTATTTATAGTCTTCCCTCCAATCCTGAATTCCTTGTTGTAGCCAAGTAGTGCTTTTCGCATTAGCTGCTCTGCCAGAATGTTAAATAGGCTTGGTGACAAATTACATCCTTGTCGGACTCCTTTCTTGATACTAAGCCATGTTGACATAATTCCTTCTGTCTTTACAGTAGCTCGTTGTTGATTGTAGAGATTTCGCAATAGCTGAATGAGGTGGGGTGGAAAACCCATCTCCATCATGGTTATCCATAGTTGATCGTGTTGAATCATGTCAAAAGCTTTTGTAAAGTCAATGAAGCAGAGGTACAGTGCTTGTTTCCTTTCTCTCGCTTTCTCGAAGATGATTCTTAAGTTCACAATTTGATCTCGCGTGCCTCTTCTTGGCCTAAAGCCAGCCTGTTCTTCAGCGATCTCTGTTTCCAGCTTGGTCTGGATGCGTTCCAGTATCACTCGTAACAAAATCTTACTGGCATGTGAGACTAGCGCAATTGTTCTATGATTACCACAGTGAAGTAGATTTCCTTTTTTCGGCAGTGAAATAAAAATTGACTGTGACCATTCTTCTGGCCAATCCCCGGTCTCCCATACGTCCACACATATGTCGTGCAGTTTTGTCAGAGTCATTTCTCCACCAAATCTAAACAGCTCAGCGGCTACGCCATCTGGGCCTGGTGCCTTCCGCATAGCTGCTTTCAATATGGCTAGTCTTATCTCTTCTTTTAGTGGCGGTGGTTCCTTTTCTTGTATTTCGATATTTATGTCTTTTTCTTCCTTTTCATTGCTGTAGAGTCCTTCGCAATATTCTTTCCATCGTTGGTTTACTTTTTCCGGTTCAACAAGTTTTTTGTTGTTGTCATTAATGGCTGTGGTTCGAGGCTTGAACGAGCCAGTGAGCTTCTTCACCATTTGGAATACAGGTCTGGTGTTACCTTTCCTTTCGTTCTTCTCCAGCTCAAAGCATAATGTATCCAATTCCGACTGCTTGTCTCCTCGTAACGTCCGTTGTACCTCATTTCGTAGAATTTTGTACTCTTGTGGAGACTTTGTTTTTGCATCTCTTTTCTTTCTTATTAATTCAAAGGTGTCACTGGAGATCCAATTCTTTCGCTTGTCGCAGTTCTTCAGTAGTGTTGTTTTGGCGGCACTCAGACTGATCTCTTTAAGCTGTTGCCATAGTTCATCTGGAGTGCGTGGTTCGGAAATTCCCTCAAGTGCTTCGAATCTGTTAGTTATTTCAACTTGGTATTGCTTGGTGTTATACAAACTGTATAATTATTTTCAAATGTCCTCACACTGAATTGAATGGAATTGATATGTAGCCATTTATAGAGTAACATCAATATGTCGCATGATTCGAGCAAAGTTTTGCAAGACATCCCACCATAATACCGGGACGAAAACGCATCCAGCTAGCATAGTCACACAATATTTTATAAATAATGTCAAAGAAAAATCTGAAATTACGTTTTTCGTTATTAGTTAGATTGCAAATATTGTTCTATGTGCAAAATTAACTGCATTCAACTTACTTTGACATGACAATAATTGGTCCGTTGAAGTTGGTCTCCAAGTCAGTCAGTCGCCTAAGGACTTTTCTGGCTGAGTTTAGACTCTCGAAGTCCAGAGAATCAGTCTCCGGTGACAATGTTGCTCTCATGTGTATCAGAGTCACTTCGTGTCTTTCTGAACTCTCCGCCTTTGAGCAAATACATTCAGAAAGGCACCAGACCAACTAAAATGACGCTCATGAATAATCTGTTGTCCTACGAGTTGCGCACTACAAGCCTGAATCACAATTAGGACACTAAAGTTATCGTGGTCAATAAACTGCGCTTCGGAGAGGTACTTCACATTGCGCTATATTAAGTGAACTGATCGGCAGAGACATACAAACATACTGAAGTGCATACATAGATGAATATGTATCCATCTTTCAGCTGTTGACAATAAACAGATGGTTGGTTCCACGATTGTTCGTGGGCCCACCACTGGTGACTCTTTCAGCTTATTGCACTGTTTTGCTATCTATTGTAACCTATTTGTTGATAATGACAGTTGACATCACATAGGTTGGGACAGAGCCTTCAGGATATGAGTACATATCCTGAAACAACGCTATTAAAATTTTCGATTGCATTACATACATGCCTATAACAATTACCATAACCATAATGTTTATTGGTCCCAAAACATAAAAGGAAAAATCAGAGAAAACATAAACATAGTCACAATCGTATTGCGAACAAGGGAACAGAAAACCCTGAATTGACATATTGTCGTGCATACATGCATACATACATACATACATACATACATACATACATACATACTTACATACATACATACATACATACACACATACATACATACATACAAACACACATACAAACATACACACATACATACATACGTACATACATAAATACATGCATGAATACGGACGTACATACATGCGTATGTGCACTGCATGATGTTTCATACATTCCAATTAAAAACAGGCAGACAAAAACTAACGGTATTTGCGTAGACTGATTCGGATTTTGGGAGTAGCGACATCTTTTGTACTGAAAGGCAATCTTCGTCGAACTGTGAATTGAGCTCCAGAGTGTAAGACTCAGTTGCTACAGGCTTCGATTTGGTTGGAATAAACGAAGCAGCTTCCTATAGACATAATGAAACGGCGTGATTATAATGTAATGCAATGATTGACAAATTATCTAAATTATCTAAGCCTATCTTGTATGTAACACAATCATCACACATACATGTACGTAGGTCACCTACAGTATAAAAAATTGTCTAAATTATCTACGCAGTTCGGTTGCAAAGTCACAGAAAGGTCAGTTTATACAGAGGTCATTTTACGCTCGTGAGTAGGCTGGTGCGTGCGCTTTAACTGCAACTTTGCTCGTTAGAAATATAAAGTTTACGATCACGATTTTTTTCTATATAAATTGGTATTAATTATACGTCACCTTAACTTAAATTAAGATTTAGCATAGTTGCAACTGGTTTCACTAATTCAAAGGTTTACCATAGGCAGTGGTCCAGAGCCCTTTAAAAGTGTAATATACTTCAGCGTTGTTAAGGAATTCACTGCGTTTGATGTTCAGCATCAACTTCGAACGATTTTATTGGCCTATAGTCATTCCAAATGCTTTACCCTATCACCCTCATCCAGAGTAGTACCATACCCATTGTCCTCAACGCAAATCCAATCATACCCTGTCGTATGCTGCCCTACCATATTATATCCTTACAACTCTATTATATCTTACCTTACCTGACCGTCTCTATTGTACCCATTCCTACCCCATCCTGTCTGGCCTTACTCGAGAGTAGCTATATATGTTGCTACCTAGTGCATTTAATGTATATACACCTATAATCACATCAAATCAACCAATAATTTGGTTATAGTCACCTCGTACTTAGGTTATAATATTAACCTAACTCATAAACAGGCAAAAAACCTGGCCACATGTGGATGTTTTGCCCTGGGGCAAGCTCGTATCAAATAAACTAACGATCTAGCGTTGCAAAAGCCAGACAATCAACACATTTATCTATGCAACGAAGACGCTATATTAGCCCCAAGCAAAACAATATTATCAGTTCATCTATCTATGTCTGTCTATGTCTGTCTATGTCTGTCTATGTCTGTCTATGTCTGTCTATGTCTGTCTATGTCTGTCTATGTCTGTCTATGTCTGTCTATGTCTGTCTATGTCTGTCTATGTCTGTCTATGTCTGTCTATGTCTGTCTATGTCTGTCTATGTCTGTCTATGTCTGTCTATGTCTATTTCAAATTTCTCTGCAAGTATTCGTTGATGCTGTCATCCATTTAACGGCGATGGGTACGAACAAACGATTTCCACTGTGTTGGGTCATTGTTCCGCATTTAGTGTTCGTCCAAGTGACAAGGAGAGTAGGTTCTTTATAATAAGAGCACTTATGTCATAATCAGCTTATTCGTTACCTCTTCGAGCGTCTCTAACCCACGTGAACTCTAATTCTAATCGATAGGCGTTATATGAATGTCGTCAGCGACAGAACGCCAGTGAACCGTTCAATTTCAATTTGGTTAGTACATAATGGCTACGGCGCCTACCTACCTATGTGCCCGTCTGTCCATCTGTCATCGCCGTCGTCGTCATCATTATCATCATCGTTGTCGTCGTCACGAATTTACTATATTCGTAATACATCCATCTCAGCTGGAACCAATTAAAGAACAACTATGTCTGTCTCGCTGCAGCGGAGAGACAATTGAGCTATGCAACGAGACGCCAGAATTGCCGGTGGTATTAAGTCTCTCGCGTAATTAGACACATCCACAGACAACAGCGACTCGCTGTTTTAATAGAATTATGCTCCAACCATCCATCCATCCATCCGTATGCTTTCGTGTATGCATAGTCTGCCTTCATGATTCTGTTGAGATGCCCTCTATGCTTGTTGTAATTAAAAACACAGCGATGCCTTCATGAATTCGGTTGAGAGATTTATAAAATGTTCCGCAGACAAGCATCGATCGAGCGTTCGAAGTCGTTGTATGCAGCTATATTATAACAGAGATTGTTTTATTCGTGGGTCTTTCGATCTTCAGGCTCTGTGTGAAATTTTGAAGCTCATCACCCATCTTCACAGAAATCTGTCACGCCTCGTTCGAATACGTTTAGAAAAGAGAGCCTGTCACGCTTCGTCTGAATTTGTGACAGGATTTACGGTCACTACCGCCACGTTATATACCTCTGACTGAAGCTGGCGTCACGAGTTATCGAAACAATGAGAACACTTGTTTGACGCCAATGCAGGTAGACTCATCGTCACGAGATGGAACAACGTAGGTCGTAGGAGGAACTATGAAGCAAGTCTGGTAGAAATTTCTAAAGTTTCGATATAACTCATCATCACATGATCACCAAGTCTTCATTATCTACCCACGAATTATGTGATTCAGGGTAACCGAGCCATTTTACCAGCGATTTCTTCCCACGTTTCCTGATAATCTTTTCTATTCTAAATATCTCTTGAGTACTTTTTTCTAGCTCCTGTTCATAAAATGAACCCTGTATTTCTTCTCCATTATAATCAGTAATCTTATAAGTTTGATGATCTGTGTATTGAATCTGAGATACTGTAAAAATCTCTTCCGTCCATCTAGGCGTGTATCCCTTTTCAAATATATTCTTTTTCTTAGTTATTCTAAGTTATCACCGATTGAAAACCTAGGTACAATAGGCTCTGGAATTTCACTTCCATTTAAGTTCATAAATACAGTCTTCTCATTCACTTTCATACTAGCCTTAGATGGTGTCATTCTAATGGAAGAATGCCTAGTCTCATTATAATTACTAACCATTTCACCCAACACATCTATTTATCTCCTTGTAGAATTAGACATTTTCTCTCTCATTGTTCGGTTCCAACGCTCAATAACGCACGATTTTTCCTCGTTCTCAGTAGAATATAACTCGACTAATTCCCGGACATTTGTATTATAAAATTCTTTTCCTTTATCTACCCACAACTTTCCCGGCTTTCTTCCGCTCTCTAATATTTTCAAGAAACCACTAGCCGTAGATTTTCCGCAATTATCATTCAATGACACGATCCAACCGTACTTGGAAAACACATCTATGACGGTTAATAGATATTTCACACCATCGTTATCTTTAGCGAAAGCCTGCATATCGACTAAATCAGCAGCCCATATCTCATCTATCCCACTAACGTACACCTTTCTCTTTCTAAAATGCCTTACTACAGGTTTATGCAATTCATTCGCTAATTGATTAGTCCATTTCAGATCGGGTTGTAATTTTAGGCTTTTTTTAAACCTAACCCGAGACTTGCTTTAGTAGATAATGTAGGTTTGACTATAGCTCTCTCAATTCTCTCCCGTAAGCTAGGATTAGGTATATTATTCAATTCATTAATCATTGCTCTATCGGCGACATTCCTAGAAGCCGTATCTGTGTGCTGTTTGTAAGCTAAATCATGATAATATGCAGCGTTATCGACTCTATCAACGGGTTTAGATCAATCTTTTGGAGTTCCATCGGGATTCATTCTCAAATCCAGTCTAGTTCCTGGTCCTGTAAACTGATGTCCCGGCAAGTGCGTCTCACCTGAAAATTTAGCCCATGGTAGCTTAATACCGCTAGTTACTGAATTTATAGACCCAACTAGATCCCTGTTCTCTATGAACCGCCATCAATCTGTTAAAGTTCTTTATCCAACAATAATGCTTCTTTTGTCCATCAGAAATGAGTAATAGATCTACACACCTATTACTCTCATGCTTTGATAAATATAGTGGGAATAGGTAAACATAGTTCTCATAACCGAAGATATTAATACTAATTTTATTATTTCTCTAAAAGTTACTTATCACATTAGCATCCGCTGCAGTTGGAAATTCAATGCTGGTCCAACCAAGTTCTTCAGACTGCTTGATTAATTTTTTCGTAATTCTTTCTGGATTGCCGTCAACCGGATTTAAGGCTCTCGTTACACACCACTTGAAGCATTCTTCGTCTTCGTTCTTCATATTAATAATACCCTTTTTACTCGCTAAACATTTCGGTGGTGGAATGTAAGAACTGCCTTTCAGCGGTTTATAATCAACTGTGTTGATGTCTTATTTTTGAACCGCTATAAGTCTCCAGTTACTACCTTGCATCTGGAAGGCTGCCATAGACTCTAGGATTTTATCTTTCGCATTATTAAATATATCGCTCAGGTCGGCAGAGTTTAAAACAACTTCGGTCATAGAGACAAATGGAAAATCCTTGGTATCTACTTGTCCGGATTTCATATCTACACGCTCCATTGTGCAGGTAAGGACAAAATTGACCTTAGTCTGGCGATTTCTAGACAAAAGGTCTTCCAGTTGAGGTTGAGTTGCTTTGAGAAAAGATGTGGCGTCAATTCCGCTTGCGCCTT
The DNA here is from genome assembly GCA_959347315.1 of Bimastos eiseni. Classification (NCBI taxonomy): domain Eukaryota; kingdom Metazoa; phylum Annelida; class Clitellata; order Crassiclitellata; family Lumbricidae; genus Bimastos; species Bimastos eiseni. The sequence goes on from OY365806.1 coordinate 7,317,632, forward strand.
CGACTGTGTATTGTTTCGTGAAGCCCTTGATAGCTGTAGCCGTCTCTTTTATTTCGCGTGTTTTCACAGGAATTTTACCAAATATAGAATTCACTTTGGCTTTCAGTGTTTCTAACTTCTCATTCACTATTTTATTTGGTTCCTTAGGTATATAATTTTCAATCCACCTTGCGAATTTATTAATCGCTGATTTAGTCTTAACGAATATTTTTCGTACTGTCGTGGCTGGTACGGGTTCGAGTGTTGGGATTCCAATGTCGGGAACGGGTGCATCAAGCAAACTACCATTGGTTGAGATTGAGGGTACGCTGTGGGCTTCAATTTTACTAATCAAATCTGCTTTTCGTAGTCGTGTATAACCAACCAAACCGCTCTGTTTGGCAATTTTTCTTAATTCAATAACAGTTTTCTTCGAGTATTCCATTTTATATTGTGGTGGCATTTCTTTAAGCTGTGACGAGAAAATATTTTCTTTCATTTTATATACGCAAGAAAATAACTTTTCCTTTTTGTTCAATAATGGCTCATCATCGAAACTGATGAGTCATCGAAACTTTTGGAAATTCCCGTGACATTTGACCTATAGGTGGATCTTCTAATCAAAACCTAGCCCTGTGCATGGTAGGTGGCTTTTGCAACGCTAGATCGTTAGTTTATTTGATACCAGCTTGCTTGAAGGCGAAACATCCGCATACGGCTAGGTTTTTTTTGCCTGTTTATAAGTTAGGTTAAGTACGAGGCGACTATAACCAAATTATTGGTTGATTTGATGTGATTATAGGTGTATATAGATTAAATGCACGAGGTAGCAACAAATATAACTACTCTCGAGCTCGAGCTCTGCGTTAACTTGGGACACATGTCGTTTTGTGTTAAACTTACTCGTCCGACGTCAACGAAGACGATGTAATTGCAGCTGAGGTTGACGCACAATATCCACAAATCATTTGAGGAATTCGATGGAGGACACGTTGTTACAACGTAGAATCTCGTCCTTCTTGTACTCTGCATTTCATGGAAACAAATTAGCAACCAATCTGAGAGGTTTAAGGCAATAAGTCATTGCCTACACTCCGAGCATGTCGAAAGCTTCGTGTGTGCCGTGTGTGCTGTAACGCTCGTGAATTAGCTGGTACTCTGCGCTTTGCTTCAAATTGGCGCATTAGAAATATAGAGATTACGATTACGATTACCATCTGGATAACTAATTTATTCTTACAGCATACAGCGTCATTAAGTAATGCAATAGGCATCAATCTATGGCACTGAAAAAGATAATTACAACCAGTGAAGAAGACATAGTCGCGTATAATGACCCAGCATGAGCAGAATTATAAACGTTATTCTTTGTGGAATCACTATGAATATGAATCTATCAGAACAGCGTGGCTGTTGAGTTAGAAGAAATATTTTCGGTCTACCTGAACATACACCGCTTCAAGACCACTGCTGGAAATGATCTTGTTCTCCTCGTTTGCTGTAACAAAAACATGTTCACTTAGCAGACGAGCACTTATAAAATCAGTCTTAGCTCCGCATTCTGATATGATACAAACGCATATGCTAAGATCCTTTAGACAAAGTTCGAATTCAAGTACAGCAATTTTATGTTGTTACTTTTTTTATTATCTGACTTAGTATATTTAATAAACAGCCTAAATTTTATAGCGCTGTTGTTTAATGGCAAACACAAAAAATGTGCGCGATTAAAATTATTGGGATCTCAACACATTACACTTAAACCAGAGGCAACGTTGATTGAACGATAATTGTTTCCTTCATTCGGATTAATTAAGCAATCACTTCCGATTCTATGGGCGATACCATACATAACTAGATAAAGCTATTTAGAAACTACTAATCAAATAATGATATGATCAGAAGGTAGTAGACCCACCTTGTGCCAGGCTTTCGAGCATCTGAAATAGAAAAGGATATAATAAGATGCTAATTTTTAAATTTTGTCACGTCAAGACGTTAAGAAATACTACAAAAAAATAATCAAGATATGGTTACATCATAAAATCAGTTTTAAAAAGGTTGACCAATCGTCTTCACGAGATCCTTTGCACACGACTAGGGCAGCACTTATACGGCCCCTTTACTAATTGTTGCCCCTTTTCAGAACCTCGTAAAAACACAGGTCTCATAATAACTTTGAACATTGCGCAATACCGTAACGTTACCGTACGCGATACGATGCTGCTTACCGAATTATGATGATTGCAGAACTAAACGATAGATGCTGTCATATTGCGCACAAAGAACACAATTATTATGGAACCTTCTGATTATTTATGAACTAAATTGCATTCGCTCGCATGCAAATAATATGCTCTTACTTCAAACTTAATAGCAAGTTTGCTTTTTCCATTGACTCTTCTATCGTTACTCTGAAGTTTCCTGTTACGTTACGCAAACCGCATATCGAATTAATATTAGGGCCTATGATTGAAGAATCAAACGATATGCCTAGATGTTGACACATCGCCTACGAAGAAAAAACTGTAATCAACACCTTCTGATAATTATTTCATAAACTAATCTGCTCGCTTAAATATAATTAATTCTTACTTCAAATTGAATAGCAAGTTTGCTTTTTCCGTTGACTCCTCTGTCGTTGCTCTGAAGTTCCCTGTGAAGTCTGTCGAAGGAATCACTTGTAAGGACAGTATTACCAGTGCTGAACTGATCCACAAGAGCCGTATAGACAAATTTGTATTGGTCCTAGAAAATAGTTCAACCAAGGATTATAGTGCGTTTATTTATCCGCAAAAAAACCTAAATATTAATTACCAATTTAGTTTTTGTCGCAATTCAATTAGTGCCGTTATTGACGTTGTAATTTACAAGTTGCTAAAATCGTGGAAAGGAGGTCTACAACTATACTCCTGTAGACATTGTAAACACTTATAGTATTATTGAATTACGATTAAATTAAAAGCTGTACAATCAGTTATTTTAGAACGTAGACGCCATGGCATGACATAATTGTGTATTCGGTCGCTTACCACCGTTTGAATCATTTGTGTTCTCTGTTGCCGTAACGCTCTGAGACAATTCAAAACATCCACGTGACCACTGTTTGACTGCTCCAACAGGTAGTCGATCGCAATGAAGCTTCCAGTTCGACCAGCACCAGCGCTGAAACAGTTGTGTTACATGTATACGACCACTTGCTGCAAGCAATACTCTCAGTACATACGAAATTGAAAGTGTTTTAGAATAGATAGACAGATAGATAGATAGATGGTGGGTGGATGGATGGATTGGTAGGTAGGAGAAATACAGGAAGGACTATAATATGTTTATTTATCTGCAAAAAGCCTAAAAATATTAATAGCCAACTTAGTTTTTGTCGCGTTTCAAGTGGTGCCGTTATTGTCGTTGTAGCTGGTTCTTGACGGTTCAGCTCATACTAGGTAAAGTCTGTGTAACGCGATTCTTATTATAATATAGAGAACTTATTATTATGTAGTTTATTTTAAATATTATTATTATTATTATCATTGAGACTATTCTCTTGAGTTATTATAGCCCTATGAGGCTCACCTTTATGAGAAGGACTATGAAGACGATTGAGTATGTTGATTGAGTAACAGGTCCGTGATGACTACGTAGTTACGAACTCATGCTTATTAGATTATATGAGCAAGTCGTTTATTACTTGTATGTCGTTTCTTCGCTAGGTTAACTTATTATTAATTATCTTCACTGGCAAGGTTGCTTTAGTCTGGTTCTTATATTTGTGAGCGAAATGATAAGAAACTGATGAAAGTTATTTATGAGTCATTTATCGGGTGTCCGTGTGAGCTAGATTCTTAATTCCCTAATAGAGTCTTGTGTTGTTGTTGATTACTTTGCTGATTGTGCAGTTTGGTAGATGTAGAACTCGTCGTTACTTATAGATTAAGGAAATGATTTATGAATCCAGGTACAGCAAAAAGGCTGCGGGATCGAATCATTGAAGCATTGAGATATTGTGATTAATTTTAGAGATTCACGTACAGCAAGAATAGCTGCGGAACTCAGATCGACAAATATAGATTAGGGTATCATATATGTATATACAGGTACTTAGCCAGAACACTGAAGAATGACAGTGATGGCGAAGCTAACGATGGGCGCTGCATTATCGGATGTACAGCTCAGTATCGTAAATCAACATTACACACGTAATTTTAGGCTCAAGGTTATAGAAATAACGCAATATCCAATAACGCAGATATGCTTACTTGAGAGACACTTATCAATAATAGTAGCTAGAATTAATTAAAAAACTTGTAAATGTTTTTGCATAAGAAGATGGGTTGAATGAAAGAAATAGCGCAAAATAAAGAACTATTGTAATAAACTGAGCGCTCTATGGTTCCTGACTAGAGTTATAGATCGAGCTATTCAAGTGTACCACAGTTTTAAATAATCAAAATGCTCCATATTATGTGTATACAACAAACTAAATAACCATCTACTTAATATTTATCTTACCGATGGAGCTAAAAATTGCAACATCTGGGCCTCATCTAGACTGCTCCATAACGATTTCCATTTCAACGTTCTCATCATCGCAGAAGGAAGCTATCCAAAGTCATGCCGCTCAAACTTCTTAATCCGTCTAGCTCCGGATCTTCACATGGGCGTGTTTGATCGGTTTTACTCATCGCAGCTCTAAATAAATTATGACTGATAGTCTGAAAGTAGGGGCCTACTAATTCACAAGCTAATTGAAACATAGGCGCTATAAAACGTCACAAACGACAGCGCAAATACCTCTCATAAACAACCTGTGATACATAGTATAAACAAGTGTAATTAAGGACTAAAAAGTTCCAATTGATCCGCTTGATTCATGATCGCGACAATTTTCGCAGATGTCCCAAACGTATTCAAATTTAATAAGAATAACTCATTTATATCACTTTGTTAACAGAGTGCTTTGCCGCGTTTCGGACAATGCAGCTGACCACACAAAATACTGACCTACAGTGAACCAGAGTGAATGCTTCAGTGGCCATTGAAAGTCGCACTTTTCTTCTGAACGATAGGAAGCTTCTGACATCCGACGGAACGCCATGATCCGGCCAAGAGATATAATGCCACTGTTTTACTTCTAACGTAAACGAATTCTAAACATGAAATAGAACTTGAAATATGCGACTTTTATCAGTTTTGTACGGTGTCATAAATAACCTGCTTAGTCAATCAGTAAATCAATCAATCAATAAACCAACCATTCAATCGATCGATCGATAGGCCAAAGACCGACCGATCAATCAGTCAATCACTATAACTTGCTTAACGCTCTTTCACAATACATAGGGCCTACTCAGTGGCGTTCCGGCCTAGCCACGGCTGAAAAATACGGTTTATAGGCCTAGAGGTAAGTTAAGGGACGACGAATTTGTTCAAGGTAGCAAAACGTAGCTCCAACGGAAGACCATTTCATGGCAGTCCGGTCTTGCATGGTAGAACTGCATGGAAGCAAAGAGGACAAACGAGCAGCCATTATGGTAGATCTTATAACGCAGCTTATATGTGGAGCTCGAAGCACGATAACAGAGTTCCCGCAAGTTTACGGGCGCAGAACCGAGAAGGCAATACTAAACAATGGCCGTTACTTGACTTATCTTCTGAATAATTTTTTTTGAGCGAACCAACGGTTGATACTTTGTAAATTATAGGCTCTACGTCTGTTTTGTAGATGTCACTCAATACTGAGTCTCTATGAAACGTCTAAGCGACCTATTTAATGTTAAAGGCTTTATGAGTACTCACTGTTCATTTTCTCAGCAGTAAGACGATGTCACGTAAGTCTCAAAGTATCAGATCACTATTGTTCGACATTGTAGTCTATCGGTTGCGAGCTTGTCTCTCTGTTGTGACCTAGGGCAATTTAATTACCTCACGTGCCTCTGCGGCAAAGCAGTATAATTTGATACTAGTTCAAGATATGTGGACAGCCCTCTAAAAGGACTCATTTCTGGTACAGTATATACAGTTGTTGATAACACTTACTCTCACTGCCAAAAATTGTCGTTGAATATAAGTAGGCCAACACTTTTCGAAGACAAGCGATACAGTGACGTCTCCGAAGGTCGCCAACTCTCCATTGTCAGGCCAGTACTTCTCGCATTTTATCTAGATTGATATTAATTTCAAACATTTTATATTTTATGCGGCTCATATCTATATGTTACCTTTGTTATAAAACAGAAAATAGACTAAATGAGTGCGAGTACTAACAGCAAGGTTGTGGATTTATGACGATAAAGGAAAATATTTTGTATAAATACACGACTTATCGCGGAAATGTTTAAGTTTTACTACTTTTTCCAATAACATTGGAGTTTTCCGGAGGAAATAGCCTACGAACTACACTAACTGCTGAACTTTTGCAATTGAAGCATTACAAGATATATTCATATATCATAACAGTTTTGAAGCTAGCAGTTACAAATTGGCAAAGTATTTCGACAGAATATAGCTGGCTTTCAGATTACTTGTAGAAACGATTAAATAGCAGATATCACTACAACAAGAAAAGGCAGCAAACATTTTACACTTGAACGTCGAATTTCATTTGTTTTCCAGTCACGTTTAGTATATTCTCTTGGCTGAAGACTGTGAAGAGCCAAATAAGTTAGAATAATCATGTAGGTTGTTAAGAGGATTGTATGATTTAAGCTGCAAGACAATAATATTTTATGATATACATGTATAAACCAGAGGTGTAACAAGGTTTTTAAAAGTGGGGGGGGGGGGCACAATTTGTAAAATATTGCGCGAAGCGGAAAAATTCCCCTCCCCACCTTTTTGAATATTGCCCCTCCCCCAGAAATTTGAAAAATGGGGGGCACAAATTATTTTAACAAAGGTAATCTTAAAAAGCCATTGGACAAACATAAAACAGAACCGATTTGAGGGAGAACATCGGGGGCACTGAGCACCAAAACTGGGGGGTCGGTGCCCCTATTTCCCCCCCCCGCTTGTTACACCTCTGGTATAAATACTAAGATGTTTCACCGACTCTGCACACAATAGAGACTGTACCTTTGCGTTTTCAACTAGATTTGTGATCATAACAATTAGTCCGACGTGTTTTTCAAAAATCATCCTCCAAAAATCTGCAACTGCATTGGGTGTTGGTCCTGAATATTCACAGAAAAACAACAGACAGTGCATAAGAAATGAAACACAGCACATTTCGAACCACCGAGACTTGCGCAATTGAAAGTCTTAAGTCGAGTCGTTTCAAGAACGTGTTCAAGGCCATATTATACGAAAAGACACTACGCTTCGTTAGGTCTGGAATGGGATGAACGTGATTTTATACACAAGCAGCAAAAATGCGACTATTCAGCTGGTTTTGCCAAATAATTTATATCCGTCACGTGATAGTACGTCCACGGTACGTAGTATTGAGACAATGAGTTGGGGCTCGCTTACTTCTGTAGCTCATCCGAGAGCCACATATAAGTCTACTAAACTATGAAAAGATGGGCGGATAGTATAATGAAGTAAACTTTGAAATGGAAGTAATTAAATAAATATTGCAAATAATGTTCACGTGCAATGCGACTGATATGATGAAACGCAACAAAGAATAATTATAAGTTGTCCCGAGCGTGGAATTAATTCAAAGAAGCAATATTAAACATTACAAGTAGTTAAATTTACCTTGGGTTGCTATGAGATTGTCCGTTGACTTGTACCCCTACAATAGAGCATGAACGAAAAGTTGTGGACTATGACGGCTAGAGGTTGTTAATACTGGTCTTAAGGACTCAGATATGTATGTGTATATAGGTTTAAATTGTCCCACTACTGTGAAATTTACCTACTGCTGAGATTGGTCAACTTTAATGCATGAAGTGCGAGAGGAGGGCTTTCTAGTTTTCTCACCTGTCGATTAGAACGCTTAGTGGCATAATGGAAATGCACGATGTTTTTAAAAGTAATATGGTAGGCCATAGGCACGTAGGCCACGATTCTAAAATTAAGATATTATATGCTTACCGGTACCGCTTAATGTGATCTAATGGTTAGCACCTTCACGATACATTCATTCATCAAGTTGAAATATTAAAATATATATCTTCAACATGCTGTTCGTCAACAGCAGCTTCCATTATGCCACTGCTGGCAAATGCTATCAAATGCATGCTGGCCCAACAAAACACATTTCGATCAATCAATCAATGGAACTTGATATAGCGCCCCTTCAAAAATAAATGCTCAGAGGTGACCCGGTCAATAGCGGTTAAAGAGAACAGATTTCAGCAAGGAGTAGAATGCGCGTTAGGAGCTTTAGGTCAGGAGGCGACACCACTCTGTGGAGCCCAATCCATGGTGGTTGGACCCACCACGCAAAGGTCCGGTGCTGCACCAAAGAAGTGCTGGAGAAGGCGAAGGGGATAATCAAGTCCCCCAAGCAGCGGGTAAGGGTACAAGTGAGCTCTCCTTTTGCATAATATAGATGCGGCTTTGGAAGGCATCTTAAGTGCAAAGAAAGAACACGATTATCTTGTTTCTAATGGGTTATTTCATAATTAGATCATAAGTTGAGTGATGTGAGACGCTCACCGAAATGAAACTGGCATTGATGTAGTCTGAATACTTCTGGTTGCCATCTGTCATCAGAATCACTCTGTTGTGGTCATCTGTAATCAGAAACAAATGTCTCAGGTTGGATTCATAATTTGTATTATCGTCATTTCAAGAAATCTTGAAGTGATTTTTGACAAAATACACTTGCATTTTCAAAACTCTAAGCTTAGATAAATATGCTAGACCGTTCGTATCGGAATAAGGTTTCGTGATAAAAATGGCTCTTTGTGATATGATAATCGCTTATTTAGAAAAAAAACAATCTGACAAAAACTCAGAAAATGCTGACATGAGTGACAGCTATGCATCAAAACGATGATCTGATTTATGTAAATAAAAATGATATAGACTAAGACTGTATTTGTTTTGGTTTGCATTCATGTATTTTTTACGTCTTTTCCTATCCATCCGTCCATCCATCCATCTGTCATTAGTAGAATATATGTAGCGCCTCTTCAGGGTAACTACTCAGATGCGCTCTCAACTAATAGAATGGTATTGAATAGTTTATCAATGAGCTAGATAAATCCCGCAGAGGAGAACGCAAATAGAAGGACCACAAATCAAGAAAACCATTTCCATTCTGTCTGGCGGCAGTGCAAGAGTGAGACCAGCGACCACAAAAGGCCAAAGTTATAGTAAAGAACTCTCGAAGATAAACAGCCCATGACACAGTGCCAGACGATAGAGTAGATCCTATAATTGAGAATATCTTGTATGTAGGCTACACAGCACAGTGATTATGGCCAAACTGAGGGACAACACTTACAACACGAGCCTGCAGAATCCCTGCGTGATATGTAATCGAAAAGTATTTAATTAGCATTGACCGACATTAAGCTAGACAAGACTAAACTAGGCGTGACGAGACTAGAACATATTATACTGAATAATAATATTATCAAATTGTTTCATTAATATTTGCTCAGTAAAGAACTATTTAGCCTCGAATATCCGAATACCTCGATGACATTGAAGGACTATTATTTTAGCCTCGATGACACATTATTTCCTTTATACCAGTACCTGTCCACAGAGTGCCGCTATATAGATGTCCTCATTCCAATAACTAAAACCATCGTAATTATAAATATAAAAATGTCATAATTGCAAATAGCAGTTCTAGTTACATAATTTCAAATGTCTTAATAGCAATGACAATCGGAATGAAAAAATGACCTCCTTGCAATAATAAGTGTGATCACAAATAAAAATTCCCATAAAGAGAAAACTAGGCCTACTGACGTGGAAAGTAATAAAAACGTAATGTAAACGTTTTATAATTCGTTATTGCGGACATAACGAAACTGATACAAATTGACATCAATTGAAAATTACATGGTATAATGTTCTTGAAGCGATTTTTCAGTTTCACCTCTTTTCTTTTTCCGTAATTGCTCACAGCTTTGCAATCCATCGGTATGCTCTAAGTTCAAAAGATAACACAGGTCACAGCTGGTTATAGACAATTCTTGATTGCACATAGTTTACTATTTCGAACTGTTTTTGTACGACTCTAAAATGCAAATTTGCTTACAACCATAGTGCGACCGCATGTTAGGCTACTTACCAGAATAATGTACACTTACTTTAAAACTGTAATTGCAGTTGCACTGAACAAATGAGTGAAGACGGGTGAATAAATTTATTACTGCTCGATTATGTGACTAGTTGACAATGCCAATATAGCGATAGCAGTTAGAGTCTAGAACTGAAGTTATGTACCTGAAGGCTGCTTTTTCCCTTAGTTAATTTTTGTGCGTGCATAATATTATGTACGTGTATGCCTGCTTTATTTTCGCCATGTACTGATGTCGACGTACGACAACGTACGGTTTAACAACACACGCGTACGTTGTTGCATTATGGCATATGCCTACACGTACGGTTGCACATTGCTGTCAGCAGATCTACAATTAACGCTAGGCTATAAGAGATGATATTACTTGGATTAGCGGTTTTCAAACTGTTGCACGCGTGATCCGCCGTGTCTGACTAAGTGGTACGCGGATATAAAAAAAAATAATTTTTGGTTACTTTATTTCAAACCAAGCTCCAGGTGTTGTCTAATATTCCACAATGCTCCGACAGACACCCTGAAAGAAAACTTCTAAATGCTCATTTAACAAATAATGAATAATTGCAATGGGATTTTGCGGTCATCTGTAGTTTTTGATCTGATCTTAGTTGGTGTTACGCCAACATTCGCTTTTTTGCCTGTTGGTACGATAAAAATACAGTTTGAAAACCGATTAACTAGATTCAAAGCATTACATTATGATACATTCAGCCAACGTCATGAGCTGACTATAGAAAGTCCGCATTTTTTTTCAAACCTGAAATTCCTTGTTTAGGGCACCAGAAGTTGCACACAGCGTTTTAAAGACATCAGCAAGTTCCACGATCTTAACTCTGGTGGAAATTGGAGCAACGTTTTCATATTGCGTGTCTGTTTCGTAATAGTAATTTTCACCAGCTTTACCTATAACAAATACATGTAGCTACGATAACTATAACGATGGCGATAATTAAAAGAGGCCTACTATGATGCATATAACTGGGGCCAGGGTCAAATTACAATCTTCGTTATTAATTTCAAGCTGACACACCGTAGTATGATTAAAAGTTTAGTATGACCAGATGATCGTACGTATTACAGGAGTCGTAATTAACTTTGTCGCACCCATGCAATATGCCCATTAAGTCCTAATGTAATATTACCAACCCGATCAGTGAAGGTCAACCCTATTTTGGTAGAAGAAATCGGTCTCGCTTCTTAATCTGTCATTCATCAAACACTGATCCTTACACGTACAGTATGTCAAATCGTGTACCTTTAGTGCAACAGTTACGTACAGTTAAAATGCAGTCAAAAGTTCATAAGACAAGTAAATATCAGTATACGAATATAAGGGAGTTAAAAAATTATCGAAGTATGTAGGTAGATAAGTAGCCTTGATTTCATCTGACAAGCGCACCTGCATAACATTCTCCAAGCGATGCTGTGAAATGATGCATAGACCAAAAAATCGATAAACAGAGGCGTCTAGCCTACTAATGACTCAATGAGGTGTTAGAAGGGAGTTGATTTCATGCATTCTAAAAGGATAAAAAGTGCAACGAAGTCAGATACAATTCAAATAGTAAAATTCAAAAAGTAGGCATAGTCTATAAGACAGTTTTCTATATGTATAAAGCCACACACACATCACACGCTTTATAAAACAACTAAACGAAGAACACTATTTCTTACTTCTTTTACGACCAGAATCTATCTCATCAATATCCTTGTGAAGAACGGCTGCAGAGTTGTCCATCGAACCGGCGCCATCTTTATTATTGTTCGTTTGATATTTATTTCTATATATACCAAAGAAATCGCTTTAATCCCAAAGGTAAAGCATTTCCAACGTAATTCAAGTGACCAATCAGGGTGAATGGTAGGTACTAGGTAAGTTATGTTTAACTAGCACCAACCAAGCTCTTGCGGAGCGAGAGTATAAATATCTAATGCGACAATGGCTCAATCTGACACGCTTCTAATAATGCTCTTTTTATTACAATGAACATATGTGAAAACATTTAATTCACGATGAAAATGCGCACGATAGCTCTCTCAACAAGAGATGAGATTTATTAACGATACATTATATAGGCCCCTACATTGTAGGTAGACATGTCTCTCTGTCGCAATGGACTTGTTTTCGCGATGTTAACTTAATTGCAGCTGGACTCGCAGCGTCATTCTGATGACACATTTTTATTACACATCGGTGCTATCAAAATGACCAATCACAAACACTGACCACTCGTGATTGTAATCTCCCAACTTTTAGAGCGCCATATGAAATTCATTCGCAGAGCACCAGCTTATTCACGAGCGCTGGTCCATGCCAAGCCCAGGCTCGTGTCTCCACGCACAATGTTATATAGACCAATGGGAAGTAGATACTGATTTAGCTTCCTCATACATGGGGTCAGCATTCTGTTTGTTGAACTCGGTGTCTTAAGAAGGCGGGAAAACTGCTATGAAAGAGCCTTAGAATTTCATAACAGCAGCTCTTTTCCGTAGACGTATTTTTAGAGTCCTGTCAAAAGCGATATAGGTCCACGTTAACAGTCAGATGAGCGACGTGTTTTGAACTGTTTTCTTTACCTGTACCAAAGAATGAAGAGAATGATTAGCGCAATGACGACAAGAGCACAAATGCTTCCAAACACTGCACCGACAATGACTCCAACATCAGACACGTCTAAAGAAAAAAAGATCTGCATTCAATCCACTTTAGCTATGAAGCAACTGCTACCAACATCTACCTTTGTTTTAAGTGTCGAAAATACCAAGCGGATGCTAATCCACAGAACTATATTTTAAGCCTGGAGCAGTGGAGAAATAAACCATTCTAAATACATAGCTTACGCTGATAATTGGCTCAGGTTTAATCAATGATACTCAAGTAAAGCTGCTAAGTATTTCTGAAAAGTAATCGCACAAGTTATGCATGGTAATAAAATATGCGACACCATATAACTTGATACTAAAATAAAGCTCAATAGTTAAAAAAAATTTTTTAATTGCATAGACTTGGTCAACCTGAAGAAGGTCCACTGACGCAAGTTCCGTTAACGTTGTGAAAGCCGTTCGAGCAGTAACTGCAAGTAAAATTTCCGGCAGTGTTTGTACAGTTGTAGGCGTCTGCTCCGCACGCAGAAACTAGATCGGCACATTCATCAATATCTAAACACAGAAAATTAGTAAATCTATGATTTTAAACAAAATCAATTAGCCGTGGCATTGCTCTCGTTGTTTTGAACAAAATGAGCAGACATGTCTTAAAGACTGGGTGAATGACTCGACATCCTTTACTATTATTCTTAAGGTATTTAAGCGGATGTGTCTAGGGATGCGTATACGGGAAGAATCCCACTAGCGTTTTAAGAAGTGTCTTTAATAATCATCCTCGCAGATTTCGGCTGACCCTTAGGCATATATATATATATATATATATATATGAACTTTCGTTAATTGCTAATTTCTGCAGTGTTACAATAGCGATTTGAGGGTTTTTCTAACAACCGCAGGTGCATCTTTAGAGATTCGAGTAGGCGTAACTTATTTTCTTCTGATAGTAAACAACCAAAGACGAAGCATGGAAACAATCTGGAGCTAATGGTTTTCATTTCGGGGTTACATTGGACATGATCTCAGACTAAATAGTCAGTATATCATTTTGAAGTTGAAGCCATAAACTTCCCTAAGCACCCATACATGTATGTACAGCGTTAAAAGACCAGATAAGCAGTTTCAATAACGTTCTATTAGCATCATTTCATATCCCAACGCAATTAGCAGCTACAAATTGTTTTTGAAAATGAATATGACCCTAAATTCACTTATATCGGTCATAGTTATTCTACAGGCCTACTTCGACACACCATAAATTCCTAGCTAATATCATATCAACCCTATCCTAAGCAACTTTGGACCTTGCCACGATACTATGAATGCGTTGGCTGCATTCTGAACATAACTTATTTATTTCAATATGACATTGTAATAGAAGCTGAAACAGAATCAGCATTAAGGTTAAGGTTACGACCGATTTTTTACAATCACAGCCTATAAGGAAGTATGTGCCCCTTGCTTTACAATAATAACTCGAGTGATAGTAAGTACACGCAGGCTATTATAGTTATATATACGATTCAGCAGCTTGCCTGAGCAGCCTTCCCACGGTCTTTTTCTACTGTAGCCTTTCCTGCAACCACAGCGTGTGATCGTTGAATATTTCAAATCCACAATTTCACACATTTCATGTTCACCATTGCAGTCGCCGTTTCCAACCTGGCAATCTAAATATACGTTAATATAAAAATACGGACACCTTAATACCGTTTTATTATCATATTGCTTACATACAGGTACACTATCTTTAAAAATTTATTAACGCGATTTCCTTCTATTATTAAACATAAATAATTAGACGATGAAAACAGTCATTTGAGAATTTCAAGACTAGTTGGCTGTATATCGGTACAGAACGATATGACGCGGGACTGTAATGACGAAGAGACTTAAACACTGTTGCTCTACTTCTATCAGCTCACAAAGAAATAAAAGGCGATTAGGCATAATTCCCATGCACAACTTTACCACAGTAATAATAATAATTATAATGAATGTTCCGTCTCTACCGAGCTCCTCTTAGCAAAAGCAGTGCGCCTGCAATACATGTGTTTTACTTTAATAGAGATGGGCAGAATAATACAGTATAACTTTGGTTAATCACCCTACTCTTCCTGTGACATGGTAATGTAGCAACGCTTAACACTTTGGACACCAACTAGGAACTCGCTGAGGAATTATATTTGTAGCACGATTTTTTTAAATGTTCAACTTAAAAAAACCCATTAACAATAATAACCCGAGCTATCTCTGATCTAATTATTGAGGGTTATATTGTTAAGCGTCACCTCTGTCGCTGCAGGTATGTCCAGACCATCCGAGTTTGCAGTGGTCTGCCGGACAAGAACCGTTTCTATTAATACATCTGGAATTTTCCAGACAGTTACACCTACTGAGGCAGTTTTGCCCATAGCTTCCAACTGGACAAACTGAAGCAGAATCAACAGTAAGGTGTTTGTTCAGATCAATTTTTGTGCATTCGCAATCTAGAAAGAAGCGTGCACCTTTTGTTTCAAGCCTACTTTCTAGAAGCACTCAATGCCCTCGTTATTGCTATCATCATCACCTTCATCATCAGTAGGCCAGCATTATCAAAGTCGTCGCTTTCATTGTCTCCTATATGCACAGCTTGTACTCCGTCTCGTCTTCTTCTTCCTCCTCCTCCTTTTCATCACTTTCATCGTTACCCTAATCATCATCATCGTTAGCACTGCTCTTCCTCCTCCTCCTCTATCGTATCCTCTCTTCTTTCACCTCCTAATTATCATCATCTGTATCATCACTGTAAGCATGCTTCTTTGTATAGCATTGCCGTTTCCAAGACACGTGGTCAGCCCAATCTGTTTACTCTCTAATGCTGCCATTGTGAAGTCTGGACTAAGTCCGCTATGTTTTACCTCGTGGTCTTCAGGTTATAGTCATTATACTGTGTTGTACATCCTTTTGTTTATATGCACACATTGAAATATAGCTGTATAATGCGCGATTACCTCAGTTAAAGATAGCGACAACGTTAATTAAGACTTGAACGAGAACTATGCACTAACTGGAAACACAGTCTGTCATTTAAGGCGTAATGTTTGTAATACCTATTTCAGAACAGAGTTGTTGCTTTAGGTACCGAGAGAGAGAGAGAGAGAGAGAGAGAGAGAGAGAAAGAGAGAGAGAGAGAGAATAGAGGCAACATGAATTGCTTCTACCTGAATAGACGCTGTTTGCAAGGTAGCCTCCACATGATTGACTTATATTATTTGAGCAGATATAATTGCACACCGCTTTTTGTTGCCCATATCTGTCGTAATTTTCTCCACAGTTGCAGTCGTATGAGAACTGTACGAATAGATATATGAATTACTTAACGAGAGCAAACATGTTTTGGTAAGAGCAATGGTGATTCCGTTAGATAGGCCAACATAAAGTAAAATCGGCTATTATGTTTAAGTAGTCAGTCAGTAAGTTAGTAGTCAAGTATTCACAGAAAATAATATGAGAAACCGTTGCAATTCAGTCAGTGAAATTTGTGACAGTTAAAGGCTTGATACAAATAACACGTATAACACAAAGAACTTTATTAAACCTACGCCTATCATCTTTGTTTTGTGTGCGTTGTTAAATAAACTCATATCAGGCTTACGCTGTACTTCCAGAAAGCTTATTACTGGTAATCTGAACCAGTATTATGAATTGGAAAGATCTGACGAGTCGCATTTGCCGTTCAAAAGAATAATTTATTTTGTGCTGCCGTAAACAATTGTTCTTCGACTGGGAAGATTTTCAAATAATAATTCATACATTCATTTTGAAAATTTTTATAGCGCCCATCAAGAAACCTACTCAGAGTATATGGAATGACTCTTTCCATCGCAATCAGCTACTGAGAAAACAAATTAGAGACATGAAAAGATACCTGAGTTCCCAAGTAGGTATAGTCATTGCTAGCACAAATCTCTCTGCAGAACTCGATGGTATTTGTCGATGTCCCATATCCGGTTTTTTTACCAGGATTCTTGACGTCCATGGCAGCCTGAGCACCGTCCTTATAACAACCGATGTACCATTCAGTTTTATTTGGCGACATATTTGCTACAAAAGAATTGAATAAACATTGATCCTAAGTATTTAGTCTGACACGAAAAGCACGTTTTAACACGTGCTTTGTGAACCGGGAAACTTTACCTAATGAAATTTTAGACAGCGTCGACGATTAAGCTGATCTCCCTGAGGGGTCGTAAAATTTCTAAGATAAACAATATTATTGTTAAAAAAATATGATGACTTCTTAGAGGCAATGCATGTTTAGCCCGAATAAAAACAATGGAGGCCGTCTACGACAACGACGTTTGACCTTTTAAGTAGACGATGAAGAAATACGACTTACGTTCACCACAGGCTGTTCCTTGCCAGCTCTTGTCGCATCCATTTGGACAGAATCCAGTTGTTCGACTGCACACAGCACCCAGTTGACAATGACAGACTTTTTCGCATGATGGACCATAGTTGCCGATGGCACACGCTGTCAACAGAAGATTTGCTAAATAGGCCCAGGTATTTTTATAGTTATAATTATTGTATTAGTCGACGTGAGGCATATGTTATAACATTAGTTAGGCGTACCTGTAGATCAGTAATTTTAGCCGATGTATAATGTTTGGATGACTTTTATCTAGAAGACTGGGTGTGGTTAGTAACAATAACAAAATATACTTGATAGATTAAATTTGTGCACACAAAAGAATTAGCACTAATGCACAATTAACTACAATGTAGATCTTAGATCAATGGCATTGCGTGGAAGAGATAACGCTCAGAACTTCTGCACTAAAAAGATGCCAATATTCAGCACGCGCAAATAATCCCATTGAGTAATTGACATTTGCTGTAGATCAGTTTGTCACTATTTCTGAAATTTATACAAAGTGTGACTGTATGCAAACTACCATTTGGTTGGTCAATAGTTATACCTGATGACTTCCTTAACACACTCCTCAGAAGTGACTTCGTAGAACTAGTCGAGGCGTTACGATTCATATCACGCGATGATAGTTTCAGTGAAGATGTACTAAGTCGACAATTTAATAGCAATTCCTGTTTAATATTATAAAAAAGACGTTCGGGTAATTAACCTGAGTACATGGAATAACTCTTTCCATCGGATCCACCGCACAACTGTGAGTTGTTGCCTGGACATTCACTCTGGCAGTTGTCCTCTGGCAACTGACCTTCAAATTCTTCACTACAGAAGCACGAGTCTCTCTACACAGAAAGTACATCCACATTAATAATGTGCAAAAATATTTTTAGCAGTAGTTAACATAACTTTAGAGATTATGTTTCCATCTCAGTTATAGAAGATCATTGGAATTCTATAAAAAGTCAGTAAGAATCTTACAAATATTAATACCAGTCGCGTCATAGTCATACTACAAGATCGTCGTGCTACCTTAAACATTCACAACAGTCCTTTTGAACATCATTTACTTGCATATTTCTAAATTGGTTCGTCTCCTATCTATCTGAATAATTATATGCTCAGTACTGCCATAACCAAATAATTTCAATGGCCTACTTTGAACATGCTAACATACATATTCTACTTGTACATCGGAACAAGAACAGATAAACAATTAAATCAACGAAATGTGTGTATGAGTGTGTTGGGTGCAACCAGAGGTGTCACTAGAAGAATAGACAACGATAGATCGTTCACGCAGATTTCAATGTTTAGAGGTTTTGAATTTAAAGTAGGGAATAAAAATTCACGGTCACAAATGACTGTTAAAGCTCGAAAACATCCGACGCAGTTGTCTTGCAACGTTACAAAATCATATAATCTCCTGCATCATAATTTGAGTAGATCTAGTCGAAACGTTTTACCGTCCTATAAAGCAAGCAGAATCGTTCCCATTCCTAATACTGTAATATTGATGCCACATGCTTCAGCCCATACGCTTAATGCAAGATGCTTTAAAAATGAAAGCGGTACAGGGCCTATGATCATCGTTATTTAATGTATTTGGAAAACATATTTCCTTCGTGTATAGTGTATGTATAGGCCCTACTTTAAATAGTAGAGTGCCTACAAAATGTCCATTTGCATACCTGAAGAACAGCGTAGGTGTTATTACGTTTTATACAAGCATCGATACAGATATCAACAGTTATTCCGTTTGTTGAAAAGGAGATTGAAGAAGTATTCTCCTGCTGGTTTCCGAAGGTTCGAAAACATCCGATATAATTGGCTTGCAGCGCTACAAAATCATATAATCTATAACTAAAAAGAAGAAAAGTATGTGTGTAACTATACATCCAATTATGTTCTTATCTTCCAAATCAACTTTTGATCCACTAGATCGATTGTTCCCAAAATATTTGCGAATACTTCGTAACACTCCATAACGAATACACAGGGGTTTGCGCTTTTCTCTTATAATTGTGTACAACTACCATGGTAAAGAAATGTTCAACACATTACATAATTGTAATGCTACCTTACATTGTTTCGACACGGGCAAATCAGAGGGTCATTCAAATAGAGGGGTTCTTATTCACGAGCGCTCCGTCAAATAAGAGGGTTGTGCAAAGGATAGTCTGTGTAAATGCCACCTAATAATTAAAACTGGCAAAAAGGTGCTATGCGTCATGTATAATAATGCTGCTGACGCAGACAATTCTATGAGTCGCCGACTGTGTCTTAAATTGCCCGTTTTCGCTTATAATGTTGTCCAACCAGCATGGGCAAGCAATGTTCAACACATTTCAGAAAAGTAAGGCTAACTTGCATTATCGTTCCCATTCCTAAGCATACAGCAGTTATTATTGACTCTAAGAGTTAGCAGAATTCCGGTTATAAGTGACATGCCTGACTGCAACTTAAATTATTTGCTTTAGCTTATCTTTTCTGACGTCGCCTATCTTGTAATTGAAATCGATAAACAGCTTTATCTTAAGTATTTTTATACTGCAAAGCGAAGGGCATTAACTTACTCACAAGCGCTGCATCAAGCCACAGGAATTGTAACTGTAATTGAGCCTATTGATAATCGTCTGTCGCAAGGCATTCGTATATAGGATCCTTGTACTTTGTTACCATATTGAAATCAACATCCGGTATACAGTAGTTTAGAGTTGATGTCTTCTGACAGATGTAGGTTAGTAATAGTATTTATGAATTGGAATGGTGACCGATTGACTTGTGACCAATTTAGCAGCCACGGGGCTGACTAATCTCTCCTATCATGGATGACACCTGGAAGCCACCTTTGTATGCTGTATCCTACTGCAAACAGATTCACGTTATCGAATGAATGAACTAAAAACTATACTGGTCTCTATATAGGAGGCTGGCGGGGTGTTTTTGATGCCATTGCTAGTCAGTGCGTCGAATACAGACTGGACACTCCAGTGGGCCTAACATCACGCTATAACATCAAGAGATCTACAAATCCATGGAATGCAATTAAAGCGGACCGTTAGGAGAATGATATAAATTATAGAACTGATGGAAATGAGTAAATCGAGTTCCTCTGACACCAGCTCAAGAATTTTCAGCCAAGATCGACTGGCGTGAGCTCTTTCACCAGGCACTGATATTCTTAGGAGAAGCGGAGGCTGATGGAGGTGATGGTGCTCCAGAAGTCTACCTGTGACTCTGTGCCACAAGACATACTCGTCAGTTTTTCGGCAATTGGAACATTACAAGGCCCGGCTTTTACAATAACACTTGGAAAAATAGCCCTAATCGTCCTGCTCAGAATCGACTAAAAAATTTGAAAGGTAGTCAATTATGCCGTCGAGCGGGAATACCCTTACTTTGGTCACGAGTGGGGAGTACCCTTACTTCAGTCATTCAATGGTGTTCTTACTTCTGAGTAATCAGGAAGTACACAAGCAGTTTGTACTTCACGTTGTTGACATGCGCCGCAGGGAATTTTTATATACCTACACAGAAGTCTACTGTTGTTCATTCCTAATGCTATGCTAAATGGCAATTGACTCCAAATTAACAATCATGAACACTCAGTGCATGTTACTAACTGATGCTGCATGTAAATTCAAAAACGTCCTAATGCTAACAACTTTAACCTTCTTGAGATAATGAGATACCAGGAAATATGTCTTTTTGTCTTCTTGTTATCAGAAACTATATTAAAAACATTTAGGTATGAGACGTTGCAAATTGCAAATTTAATTTTTATTGGCATTCAAATACACATGCATATAAGTATGCACGCAGATGCATGTATTGTATATGCGTCATACATACGACGGACATGCACATACACATACTTGAGAATTTACATAAGGGTACCCGCACGCATACATGTACGTATTCCGCTAAACATGCATGAGAAATTGGATGTTATATATATTTACATATATAAATATATATATACAAAACAATATACATATATATATACGCAAAACAATGTAGTCGCACTTGAGACCGCCCTCCTTTCAGAGTATATTTATAAATCCACGCCCAATCATACAACTGAACATCGATGGTGCAGAGCCATAATTGTGAGTAATGGATGTGTGCATGTACTGATGTACTGATGGCCTACAGCATTTAAGTTTGAAAGTATCCAAGCGAGAGATTCTCTTGTCGAGCCAAAATTTTCAAAATGTCTTTCAGTCACTTTTCTTTTGTTTTTTACTTACCGCGTCTGCTTGCCATATTAGTCAGGGTCAATATTATAAAAATTGCCCAAATACCACCAATATAGAACTGTATTAAAACCTCACCATTCGTCTAAATTTTCTGGCTTAAAATGGCCTTCTAGGTCCCAGCGTCTCAGCTCTTCCATTTCCGTAAGTTGTTGACAATTCAATCACCTACATGTAGATGAACCCACTTGCCTTTCTCTCCGACACTATTCTACTCTCCCGTCACTTCATCAATGAAATTTACAAATAGTTTTCCACCTCTTTGGAAAAAGCTCCTGCTAGTATTACGACGATATCTCGTTTATCCCATGGACGCACCAAGACCAAAGTCTAGCTACGTCTCAACATGTCCATCAGACAAATCCTGTCCCATCCCATCCCAGGTTCTACTCTTCTCCTCACACCCGTAGCCGTTTCAACTCTAAACACACACCCGTAGCTATCTGACTGCCAGCATGCCTGTCTGCCTGCCGCTGGATCTTGTCCCTCTGCATAACAGGCGTCTGTGAGTAAGGTGTTCTCCAGTTTTTTGGCGCTGTAGAATTGTCGAGATTAAGCTTACGATCCGGGCTACTCGGCAACGATGCTGAACGTGGTTCGAACCTGTACTTTTTCGACGAGGGTCAAGCACCTTAAGCAATCAGCCATTGTGCCTCAAAGAATCAGGGAACGATAAGACTAGTGAGGGATGAGGCGAACAAGAGCCTTTAAAATTTTGTGGTTGAGACACTTACCCGTACAGAGATGCACGTTAATTTTTGCGACGATAGTAGGAAATAGCTCCTCACTTAAAACCGGGCGTTACCTTAAAAATCAGACGATGTAATTAATGTAATAGCGATGATATTGTCTGCATAAAACCTATGTGCGAAACACAACTTCTTGAGGTAAAGATTGATGGTCCTTTATCGCCGCCATCGTCATCTTCATCGTCGTCGTCGTTTTCATCGTCATCTTCATCATTGTCATCATCATCATCGTCGTCGTCTTCATCGCCATCGTCGTCGTCATCATCATCATCATCTGTAACAAACTCCTGTCTGGATCGTTGTCATCTACCCCCCTCGAACCCAGTCACCTCTGTTTTAGAATCGTTCCCGGGCGGTAGACCTATGCGTTAGTTTTTATTACAGAACCACTACAAATGCTATAGATGCCTGTAAATATGGTATTACTTACCACCGTGATTAACCTTCACACTCAGAGATAAGCCATGCAACAATATAATAAAAGCAGCATGTAGGCCTGTCATGACGTAGGTAAATCGTCCAAAACTGTTGAAAGGAACAAAATAAATCTCCTAGACTTCTTCTTTAAGGCCTTCTCTATCGCTCTGGCTATTGTACCAATCGCCAGTCAGAAGCTACGCGCATCTTGGCTGGAAGTTCAATGGTGATTCACAGAGTGAACAGGATCTACTGCAGTACCTAATTTTAACGCCACCAGTTCAACAAACAGGCTCCAACTACATGTGTGAACATCCGCCGTTCAAACTCGGTGATGTGGGCCCACATTAATCATTGTAGGCCTATGACAGGCTCGGCTTCTGTCTGTATAGTAATTCAATAAACGAACAGTCCACAGACTTAATATGTAACTGACGTTTGCCTATCACTGATGTCCTAACGATTATATCTTGTTTTAAGTAAACAGAGCTCCACCAGCCAATCCCATTGATGAATAGCTATCAAGCCTTGAATAAAATAATGATTCCGTCCATACGCAGATGATGGCTTTTAAGTGATATTATCGCGGGACAAACGACTACAATTTGCAACGACAATTCCTGCATAAGCGGAATATGGTTCATGTCAGTAGAATAAATGAAGAAATATATAAAAGGCTTAAAAATTCAGACATTTACTATGAGATAAGACTGTGGTAGATGCTCATTCCGGATATCTTGAATGAAAGCAGACAGTCAGTTTTGGTGCAACGCGGCAATGTGTGAGCTTGGGCAGCGTATCAGTGCGCTTTGAAACCGTCCGCTATGTATAGTGTGACGCTGAGATATGAAACATAGTTCGTTGTTTGAGCTTGTTCACGGTTGTCTGTATTTGTTGTGCTGTTTCGGAAATACCAAGCAACAATCTTAACACGCATCATTATAACCGTTGATCACGTGGCAGCACCTGAGAGTACCATAATTATTATACGTAAGTAGTTATGAACCATCATATCATGGTTTTTTACATACACAAAATATACAGACAAACACATTCACGCATGCCTTTATATGCTACGTAGACCTACTGGTGATCACTTAGCTGCTAATAATATGCTGGTTGAGTGCGTCTTAAATGAACCGTCGATTGCAGGCTTTTAATTTGTAGCCTACATAAATAGGTGTCTATAGCCAATTTTACCAAGGCGCTGTTGACGCGACTACCTTTGCGCTGATGCATTAGGCACTGAGCCTACACAAAGTCATATCTAACCTTTGCAGCCTTACGTGTGCCATTATAGCCAGTGCTAATGTATACATCGCGTAAACTTTATTTGAAACAGCTCATGCGTACGGGTGTAGGCCTATATCAAACGATTCATTTATAATGAGCATCTGAGACAAATGTCTATGGTTCACTAGAGTACAGAATTGCATTTTTGACTAAATTCCATAATAGGCCCAAAGACACACTTCATACGAATGGCTCAGAATCGGCCTAAACTGCATTGTACAGCTTGCCTGTTAAACAGCATTGTACATCTTGCCTGTAGAGGTCAATAGCCGTCTGTAACTGTCTCGTTGCATCCCATAGCCAGCCATCGGATTTTGACAGAAATAATTAAATAACGCTTAAAAGCTACCAGACAATTAAGTAGGCAGACAACAAACGATAGTTGCAGGAAAATTTGAGTGCATTAACTGTAAACAGTTATATCCGTAGGCCTAAAAAGCTATTGGGATTTCCATGATGAGGCTTGACACACAACAGCCTATAGGGGCCTTTAAATACGACACCTTTGACTAAGTCTACATTAGATTCTGCCGATGATCTCTTGGCAAAATGTCGTTTAAGTGCAAGAACCCTATGCCTATATTACAAGCGTTTTAATGTGATGCGGTAATAATTATGACTTAATTGTGTGGCTGACTTTAATTCTATGTAGGCCTCATCGCACCCAGCAATTACTGAAGTCGCCATTTTCAGCTACAGGATCTATTAAAGTCACAATGATGCAAAAATAATTTGAAGTGTACGTATTTGAAGTGTACGTATTTTTAGTGTACGTATTTGAAGTGTAGGTATTCGAAGTGTACGTATTTGAAGTGTACGTATTTGTAGTGTACGTATTCGAAGTGTACGTATTTGAAGTGTACGTATTTGAAGTGTACGTATTTGAAGTGTACGTATTCCAAGTGCACGTAGTCGAAGTGTACGTATTTGAAGTGTACGTGTTTGAAGTGTACGTATTTGTAGTGTACGCATTTGTAGTGTACGTATTCGAAGTGTACGTATTCGAAGTGTACGTATTTGAAGTGTACGTATTTGAAGTGTACGCATTTGTAGTGTACGTATTCGAAGTATACGTATTTGAAGTGTACGTATTTGAAGTGTACGTATTTGAAGTGTACGTATTTGAAGTGTACGTATTTGAAGTGTACGTATTTGAAGTGTACGTATTTGAATGTACGTAGTTGAAGCGTACGTATTCGAAGTGTACGTATTCGAAGTGTACGATTCGAAGTGTACGTATTTGAAGTGTACGTATTTGAATGTACGTAGTTGAAGTGTACGTATTTGAAGTGTACGTATTTGAAGTGTAGGTATTCGAAGTGTACGTATTTGAAGTGTACGTATTTGTAGTGTACGTATTCGAAGTGTACGTATTTGAAGTGTACGTATTTGAAGTGTACGTATTTGAAGTGTACGTATTTGAAGTGTACGTATTCCAAGTGCACGTAGTCGAAGTGTACGTATTTGAAGTGTACGTGTTTGAAGTGTACGTATTTGTAGTGTACGCATTTGTAGTGTACGTATTCGAAGTGTACGTATTCGAAGTGTACGTATTTGAAGTGTACGTATTTGAAGTGTACGCATTTGTAGTGTACGTATTCGAAGTATACGTATTTGAAGTGTACGTATTTGAAGTGTACGTATTTGAAGTGTACGTATTTGAAGTGTACGTATTCCAAGTGCACGTAGTCGAAGTGTACGTATTTGAAGTGTACGTGTTTGAAGTGTACGTATTTGTAGTGTACGCATTTGTAGTGTACGTATTTGAAGTGTACGTATTTGAATGTACGTAGTTGAAGTGTACGTATTTGAAGTGTACGTATTTGAATGTACGTAGTTGAAGTGTACGTATTTGAAGTGTACGTATTTGAAGTGTACGTATTTCAAGTGTACGCATTTGAAGTGTACGTATTTGAAGAGTACGTATTTGAAGTGTAAGTAGGCTGATCCAAGCAAGGTATTGCACGCTGTATATGGTTATGTTATCGTGATAATGTTTTCAGTAAAGTTCAGCTACAGGATCTATTAAAGTCACAATGGTGCAAAAATAATTTGAAGTGTACGTATTTTAAATATACGTATTTGAAGTGTACGTATTTGAAGTGTACGTATTTGTAGTGTACGTATTCGAAGTGTACGTATTTGAAGCTTACATATTTTAAGTGTACGTATTTGAATGTACGTAGTTGAAGCGTACGTATTCGAAGTGTACGTTTTTGAAGTGTACGTATTCGAAGTGTACGTATTTGAAGTGTACGTATTTGAATGTACGTAGTTGAAGTGTACGTATTTGAAGTGTACGTATTTGAAGTGTACGTATTTGAAGTGTACGTATTTGAAGTGTATGTATTTGAAGAGTACGTATTTGAAGTGTAAGTAGGCTGATCCAAGCAAGGTATTGCACGCTGTATAGGGTTATGTTATCGTGATAATGTTATCATCAATGGATGACTTGTGCTTTGAATGAATCCATATGCCTTATCAATTTATTATCCATCAGGGAAGTCCGTTCGAGATTCAATGAACAATGAAGAAATAAGAGAAACCAGAAGTCAAGCTAAACAGTGGGTAGGAAGCTGAACCAGGAAAGTAGTAGTAGGCCTATGAAGGAGATTAGAGAACTGACTAAGCATGAAACTCAGTGGTTACTTCAAAAGCTTTGACAATCCCTCTGCTCTCTTATCTGTGCGGGGTGTTTCGCAAACTCAAGCAACTCCGCCGCCTAGTGCTAGTTTGAATATATTATGCATAACTTGGTATATGTACGAATAAGATTAGCTTGTCTATAGCGCTAGGTTGAATGCATACATTACTTGGTCAATGATAATAATATTATACAACTACGCTCTTTCAGCCTGGTAAATAAAATTGATAGGATCGCTATGAAGTTGAAGTTTGTAATTCTACAAGAAGAGACGAACTATCACAGCAATCAGCATGGCGTTGCATATCTGGCATAAAATTAAAACGTGATACTAGTGGGAGACCTTTCAGTGATAATTAACAATTATTTGTAGGCAAGCTTTGATCCTAATTAGCCTAGTCAGGCACATGTATTGCTAAAATCAACGTCTCCCAGTAGGCGTCAGTAACAGGACCTACATGTATTAAAGTGATTCTAATACCAAAGAGCTCAATTTGATTCGTCAATCTAATCTAGATTCAATCAAAATGTGATGCCTATTCTACGATTATGCGTGGGCCCACCACTGTGAATTATTTCGGCTTACTGTGCACTGTTTTGCTAACTGGTGTATTTTATTCAATAACAATGACTCGTAACATCATTTAGGCCAGCGCAGAGAGAGAGTAGATATCTTGAAGGGGCTCTATACAAATGCTCGATTACATTACATTGCTGTCATCATAATGCACAATAAACCAACTGGGTCGTCCATAAAGCACGTCCGCAAAGACTCTACTTTTTTACCCCTCCCCTGTCCTATTTTGTCCGCATTCGATCGACCCCTCCTCCCTCCTTCGCGGACGTCCGCATCACACATGTGTCGGCCACCATTGAAACTGCTGATAATTATTTTACTGCATCAAACCGAAGCTCTGATTTTCAACATTTTAACAATCCCCATAATTATTCTCTGTGAAACTGGCATGCGTCGTGGTCCACAGTGCAATAGAACCGAGACACCTAACACGTTCTTCACCCATAGTTGCTGATGCTCAGTCTTTAAATAATAAATGCTCAAGGCATAATACTACTACTACTACTACTACTCCTCCTCCTACTACTACTACTACTACTCCACCTACTACTACTACTACTACTACTACTACTACTACTACACCTACTACTCCACCTACTACTCCTACTACTATTACTAACACTACTCCTCCTCCTCCTCCTCCTACTACTACTACTACTAATAATAATAATAATAATAATAATCATAATTATACTGATAATAATAATAATAATAACAATTATAATAATAATAATAATAATCATAATTATACTGATAATAATAATAATAATAACAATTACAATAATAATAATAATAAAAATTGTAATAATAATAACATGAAACAATTCCCTTCATATAATATAATCTATAAGTCCCTGGGGAATGAAAACCCTCAGGGCAAAAAAATAACAATAATGTTAGGTTTGGCGTACCTCAAATATCCGTGCAGGGTTAAGTTTAAACATATTATCATGTTTAAGCTGATATTCTTGATCATTTTAATAAGCACTCGACGTCAAGACACCTCTACGCTGATGATGTTCAGGCCTTCGTGCATAGCTCCACTTCCAACAAACTTACTCTTTGCCAATCTATTGAATCATTCTCTGCTGTTCTCACGTGCTGGATGTCCTCAAACCGTCTTTCACTTAGCTCTTCCAAGACTCAATTGATCTGGTTGGGCACCAGCCAGCAGCTGCTTAAACTTGATTACGCGTTACCTTCCAAGCGCTTCCCTCAGTTTAGTTTGTCGACAAAATGCTCGCAATCTGGGCGTTACTCTGAACAGTACTCTATCCTTCTTTGCGCATGTCTCTTGTCTCTCTTGGTCCAGTTTCTATCATTTGCGGCGACTACGCGCCATTCGACGATCTGTGTCTTTGACCATTTTTTCGTCCATGGTTCAGGCCTTCATCTGTTCCCGCATTGACTACTGTAACTCATTACTCATCAGTCTTCCAAAACTCCGCATGGCTCCGCTCCAGTCGGTAGGTCTACTTAATGCAGCTTCTCATTTGATTGCCTGTCTTCCTCGGTTCTCACATATCTCTGCTTTCATGACTCAACATCTTCATTGGCTTCCCCTAATTGACGAGATTCAGTTCAAAGTTCTCTTTTGTAAATACAACGCGTTGTTGGGTCAAGTTCCACGCTACCTTTGTGATCTTATCAGGTTACCTATCTCAGATACCACTGGGCGTCCTCTCCGTTCTTTAGGACGTCATGACCTTCTAGTGCCTTGGTCTAGAACTACTACAACTCATCATCGTTGCTGTGCCTCTGTTGGCCCTTTGCTATTGAACAACCTTCATGCAGTGACTTGTGCTAAAGTCTTATCTGGTAGCACAACTGTTTCTGCTCGTTGTCTTAAGATTTTTATTTTCTCGAGGAGTTCTTTGCACTAGGAGCGCCTCTGATTAAGTTGTAACGTGAGAGGCACTTTATAAATCTGTAACTAGAATACTTTAGAATAGATATAACGCGCTTGTGAATAAGTTGGCACCTTAGGCTTGGCTTTCAACGAGCACTTTATGAATGTGGTGATTACGATTAGTAATGGCTAACGGCCTGCCTATCCAAGTTCATCAAATAACAACAACCAATAAAGAGTTCAATAATCTTTAATTAAGTGTAGGGTAGATAAACATGGTCATTCCAGTTTTTTTTGTCTTCGAATTTGTTCGTGTGGTTAGACGATGGAGGAGGGCATTCGCTAATAGATCAGGTTTCCATAAGGAATTCGAGCAGTGTGACATCAATGGTGTGTAGGGGTGGTCTAGATAAACACAGCAAATCAAATTATCAGAACATTATAGACCTATAGACCTATGTTCCCTAATAGTAAAACAAATCTATGTTAAAATAGCGTCATTTAGCTTTCAGTGAAACTTATATTGATAATTAATGTATGCCCTACATAACAGGTAGATCAATATGCATCAAGTTCATACCTCTTAGGTGAGAGGAAATGAAATAGAGTCATTGTAGGCAGTCAGTGATGTGGAGTTTCAGCATATTTAATACTGCACTTAACTCATTGGCCTTTTCTCACGGACTTAACCATGATAATGGCACTATAGAGTTCAAACAGAAATTATTTCTACTTATTAAATTACATTGATGGAAAGTTGAAGACCCATCGGAGCAATATCAACATCGCTACCTGGTGCAGTCTTATATTTTTCAGTTCTTAATTTGCGCAGATCCTGTTTGAAACGTAACTAACAGCAGGTCATACATGTATATCAATGTATTCACGTACAATCGTATGACTGCCCCCATTTCGGATCCTTGGGTGTGCATATCCAACCTGGAGGACATGGATTCGACTCACAAGGATCTGCAACAAAACCCGACTTTGTTCAATACACGATTTAAAAAAAGTAGACCACAACGTATTGTTCAACTTACACAGAGAACAAGAGGATGGAAAGGAAACAGTGGCGTAGCGAGGAGGCCAGAGGGGCGAACCGCCCCAGGGGGCGGCATTTTCGGGAGAAATTAAATAAAAAATAATTTTTGTATAACTTGCACTCTTCAAGAATCTTGCTGCTCTTGTCTAAACCTAAAGCTTTTGCTATTTATCGACTTAAAACTAACATTTACGATATACCGAAGGGCCGTCGAATGGCATCTAGTGTCAATAGACACGCTGCAAAATGTAAATGCCGCCCCTGTTTATCTTGGCATGACTTTCGCACCTATCAAGTGAAATAAATTTTGCAATAATAATAATAATGCGCAAAATGACCCCAGGCGCTACTTGTCCTAGAGGCGGCAATTTTGGCAAAAAATAAATAAACAATTTTTCTGGTATAAAATGTATTCTTCAGGGATTCTTGCTGCATGCTCTTGTCTAAACCAGGCACCATATCTGCTGTCTTGCTTCTTCTAGACTTAAACACTAACATATACGATATACAGAAGGACCTCGTACGAGGTTAATAGATACGCTGGAAAATGGCAATGTCGCCCCTGTCTATCTTGCCATGACTTTCGCACCTATAAAATGAAATAAAATTTGCAATTATGATAATGCGCAAATTCTTAGATTGATGAAAAATCATTCTTTCCTAAGTAAAAAGTTGGATTAATTAAAGACAATCTCTGCTTGAATATAAAATTGATTTATAAAAAAACTTGCAAAATGCATCATGTATTGATGCAAATAAAGTTTTATGAATCAGAAGTTTGAGTAATGAAAGACGTTTTTGCCTACTTTGAGCGATGAAAAAATTAATGAAAGTTGAATTCACAATCGAAATCTAACTTAAATAGAAGTTGGATTTATCAAAAAAATCTTTCTTAATTAGAATCTGGGTTCATGAAAGAGTTATTGCCTAAACAGAGTTTGGAGTTTCAAAACTAAACTAATTAAAATGACATAATTAACACCTACTTAAGACCCACAATTAGAGAATCACTATATTCCAATTTAGCAATTCTTTTAGTTGAACGCTCTTTGACAAGCACAATTAACTTTGACAAGATTATTAGTCATTTTGCTGCAGGGAAGCAAGAAAAGTAAATGTTTAAATTGTGACAGTTGACAGATGTAATGAAAGTATGAGACCTTTCCGTATCAGTAATCCGTATGATAAGTGCAGCCATTCATTCGTTGCGAAAATTTACAAAGCGCTCCTTCAAGGTTACTCCTGAGCGCTACAATTAGTCAAAGTTATCAGTTACTAATCTCTTCTAGGTACCATACTTACTATGGTCTCACTATGATTAAGTTATTGTTTAGGCCTAAGACTTTCTTTTCAATACGTTTAGAGAAAGAATAGGCCCCATGATTTGTATTGTTTAATTTTAATTTTATGGGGACTTTTATAATTTTCGATTTAGCCTGCAAGACGTTTAGTAACTTTATTGTGAGGCTTGTTTTATTTGTTTGTTTTATAACTGGTTAATTTTTTAATTGATACAATCTTATTCCAATGTCATGTCTTTATATCTGACGATAATGCACTTTAATTAGTCAAAGAACATGTTGCTTTAATGTCGACAGTGCATGCTGATGCTGTTGCTAACTGTAGGCCCTACATTTATTTGAATACTGAATAGATTTATCATAATGTATATAAGAGCTTAATTAAAGCACTCAAAACAGGCGCTTTATGCCTATCGCCTTGTGCATATCTCGGGGTAGGCCTATATATACAAGAACAAAGCGATGGAAAAATAGGCAGGGGCGGCATTTTGTACCTTCGCTCCAGGCGGCGCTTTGCCTCGCTACACCACTGAAAGAAAATGATACGTTCTAAAAAATTTATTTAGCAGCACTATATCTAAGTAATTGTACGTTAATAATGGCATTTACTGTGGTTAGAAATGTTGAATATTAGATAGCAATTACAAAAACAAAAGCTATGTGTATTGCACTAAATGTGCCTAATGCACCATTTACAAGTAAAACATGGCTTACGAATGTGTGCCATTATCTACGCTATCAGTTCAATTGCTTCGACAATGAGCAGTTACGTCAAGTCAGTTGTTTAACAATATTATCCTGTTTTCGTATTATTTTCATAATTCCGTTACTGCTACACACTCGATATTCGATCCAATTAACATCGAAATCCGAACCGAGTGAATCCGAGTCCGTTGAACCATTTTACACTGATCTAAGCGATATCAATTCAATTTTTTCCTGGAAATATGTAGACCTAATTGTCTTATTAGGACGCTGACAACCCTCTCAATCAATGCGCGCGACAAAAGAACGCCGGACAAAAGGGCACATCTGTGTTGGCAAATTATGTGCATTAGTTATTGAGCCAGATAATAACCAGATAATAGAAGAATGCCGTAACTAAAAGCCGGACTGATGAAGATAATTCTGTTTAACTAGAGGCCCAATTGATGAAAAGAATGTCTTTCAAACGGAAGCGGGATTGACGAAAATGACCCTGTTTAGAGTTCTAGTGTGTTCATAACATTCCACAACAACTTTAACGATTTCAAGTTTACATGGTGGGACACTTTGACCTTGAACGACCTCTAAATACTCATCGATCGATCTCAAATTTGGTAGAAGTAATAGTAGGCACACGTAGAACAAAAACAGAGTTGTGGAGCACAATTCTGAGCAAGTTCATTTTTTGGACTACCCTAATATATATATATATAATACGTGTGTGTGTCTTTGATTATCCACATTTTATGTACATGTATGAACGCATACTCATACTGATGGCTAGTAGGCCTACAATCTCGAATTAAAATTTCTTTACAGAATCTGACCCAGTCTGCACAGACAACAGCAGCAACGGCACAGTCATTTTTACAAAGTCGTTGATGTTGAAATGCGATGTAAACATCATTGGCAACGGAAAGCCCTTCATGAAATGATATAAAAAAACTGGAGCACCTTATGGCAGCCCTGCAGCACGTGGGGGTTACAAAATAGTCTACGAGAAAATTGCAGATACAGTTAATGAGCGATCATACACATTTACGACCCAGAAATGTGGACAATAGGAGAGGAAGACAGGATGAGATTAGAAAATTTGCATGATCGCTCCACCGGACCGTGTGCGTGGGGTCATGCGTACAGCTTAGAGGTGACATTGTTCTTGGCTAGTGTGGAAAACATTTCCACTCACTGATGTACACTTTTTGATTAGAGGCCTATATGTCTGAAACAAGCTATTTACATGAGGTAGCATAACAATACTTATGAGTTGTTCTGAGTATATACAAGATGATTATATAGTCGATGCTAGAACTAATTAATAATGAAGCCTTTGCATTATCATAGTGGCGCTATAACAATTGCTGTGGTTTAGATAGTTGAAAAACGGCACGTTGCGTTCGATTCAATTTATGACGTTTGACAATCAAAAATTAAGACGCATTTTAAACATGTAAGAATGTTCGTTCTTGTTATTCAGTTTGTCCACCAGTATTCAGCGCTATTGCAGGCGTTAACACTTGCTATGGGGCTACAAAGCAAAAAGTAGACCATTCCACCGCGATGGACAGCTGTAACCGGTGGTTCTCTGACGCCTACGCTATTGTGATCTCAAATAATGCGGAACAAAAGGCTATCCGAAGTTTTCTTTATAGTACAATGACAACAAGTAAGCATTTAAATAGTTGCCGGATTTGTATGAAGAACAGCAGGCAGTGGGATCAGAATAAGAATTTGCACAGTCGCCTTATTTGCATGCGAAGAGCAAACCAATATGCCAGGGTTAGCGTGATGTAGCAACTAGAAACCTTCATACTGACGCAAGGTCAAATGTACTGTTTTATAAATCATTCTCTTCTGCTGTCTTGTCAGCATTTGATGTAGGACTTACCTCAGGGCTCGGTCCTTGCTTCTCTCCTGTTCTGTTTTCATTTCTCATCTCACCAACATATTCCCATATGTAACACACTGATGATACACGGACTTACCTTTACGGTTTCACACCACCAATGCTCAGATTTCCTGCATTGACGCTAACTTCCTACGCATTATATTTCTCAATATCTATACAAGTATATATGTACTTCTTCACCTCTGCCTGTGATCCTGAATATATTCTTGTCCTCTCTCTATCACATCGATTCACAGTGTATCTCTCTCGTGTTTCTATTATTATCGCCAACTCGTTCTCGTCTGCAAATCATTTCCTCTGCACGCTATCACGGTTTTGGTAAGGCTCCCATCAACGTTATAGGACCTATTCTGACAATGCGCTTTTCTTCGGTCTTTCTTCTTTAAATGCGTCAAAGCTGCTATTTACATTACCTGCATCTGATTTCGTTTATTGAAGAAAACACGTGGACAATACAAAGTATAAAGCTAGTGCATTAGAACCACCAATAAACCTGTTAATGTATACATATACCTTCGCTACCTTAAAATTTCAGTAAATCGTATGAGCGAGTTACAGTACGTGGCCTATCATATAGCCTACACAACGTTCTTGAGTTACTGTTTATGTTTTAGAAGCGTGTGCGAGCGGTAGTTGGAATGCGTTAATGTGGACAGGCGCTCAGAGGATACATTTTAATTGCACTTCTCCGTTCGTTTGGATGCCAGATTCTTCTACGATAATTGATTTACAATATACTAACTGGTCGTCCGGTGAGCCAGATTGCATCCCTACATCTGAATTCTGTATGGTGATTATTTCCCCCTAGTTACACCTGGAATGATATTACTCGAACCAAGTTTTGCTGCGTCCTCTGTGATGTTGGACCATATTGAAATTAGATGAACTCAGCGACATTGAAAAGCAACCGAGTTGAAGTGAACACGGTTGAGATAGAGACCTATTGTTTTTTTTATATCAATTACTATAGCTAATTGTAAACACTGGCCATCGCCATTCTCTGTGTAGTATCATCATCATCATCATCATCATCATCATCATCATCATCATCATCATCATCATCATCATCATCATCATCATCATCACCACCACCACCACCATCTGCACTAACGATTTGACCATAATATCGTTCATCAAAATTTCACAGTTTACATTTGGAATTGTTTGGCTGTTCCATAGATCACTAAAATCTAAGATCCTTATTAATCATGTAGAATTAGATCGAATCGCACTTTATCAATACGCCGGGAAGCCTGGGCCGTTTCATCAATTGATTTTGACCAACGGCGTAATTCCTTCATATTTGCACGATTAACATAGTGTCCTATTGTTGATTAGAACAGCGACGAATTTTACTGAAAAAAAATGATTTTTATAGTGAGGATATTTCGTTGGTAAGGGTGGTTATGGTTTTGGTGGTGGTGACAATGATGATACTAATACTAATACTACTACTACTTGCACTGCTCCCCAATTACATCAACTACTACTACTACTTCCTCCACAAGTACCACTACTTCCACTTCCACGGCTACTACTACGATCAATAATAATCATAATTACAATA
This sequence comes from Bimastos eiseni, assembly GCA_959347315.1. Lineage (NCBI taxonomy): Eukaryota > Metazoa > Annelida > Clitellata > Crassiclitellata > Lumbricidae > Bimastos > Bimastos eiseni. The sequence continues at coordinate 7,353,145 of OY365806.1, forward strand.
ATAATAATTTAAAAAAAAATAATAATAGTATTAATAATAATAATAATAATATTAAAAGTAATAATAATAATAATAATAATAATAATATTAATAATAATAATGCGAGGCATGACCCTCCAGGCTATTTATCATCAAAAAAATAATAATCTCTAAGTTCCTGAGGAATAAAATACCTCAGGGTCAAAAAAGTAACTTTGATAATACACAGCGTTCGTGAATAAGCTGAAGCCCTGCGCTTGGCTTTCAAATTGCGCTTTAGAAATGTGGAGATTATGATTAGTCATGGCTATCGGACTGACATTCCAAGTTCTTTTAGGTGGAATTACTTTTGATCAACAAATAACAACAACCAATGAAGAGTTCAATGATCTTTAATTAAGTGTAGGGTAGATAAACATGAATATTCTAATTTTTCCTTGTCTTTGAATTTGTTCGTACAGTTTGACAAAAGATGCTAAAAGATCAGATTTCCATAAGGAATTCGAACAGATCGGTGTGTGACATCAACCGTGCCAATCAAATAGTTTTCTAAATAAACACAGCAAATCGAATTATCCGAACATTATAGACCTATGTTCCCTAATAGTAACACAGATCTATGTTAAAATAGCGTAATTTGGATTTCAGTGAAATTTATATTGATAATTAATCTAGGTCCTACATAAAAGGTAGAGCAATCTGCATCAACTTCAGGCCTCTTAGTTGAGAGGAAATGAAATAAAGTCGTTGTGGGCAGTCAGTGATGTGGAGTTTTATCATGTTTAATACTGCACTTAACTCATTGACCATTTCTCACTCACTTGGCCATGAAAATGGCACAATACAGGTCAAAATATCATGTTCGCACGTATTAAATTAAATTGAAATGCCGGGTATAGAACTATAGGTAGAAGGCTGAAGACCGACCGGGGCAATGTCAACATCACTGTCTGCTGCCAGTCTTCATTTTCAGTACTGAATATGAGTAGTTTGAAATGTATCTAAGAGCAAGTCATAAATCAATGTACTCATATACAACTGTATGATCCTGGAAATTTCTCGCCCTTGGGTTCGCATGTCCAACCTACGTACTTTGCGCAGTTACTGTTTGAAATGTTATTAAAGACAAGTCATAATATCAATGTACTCACAAACAATAGTAACGTCTCGGACCACTGCTGGGTACGCATGTTTCCCCTGGAGGACACGGATTCGGGATACAAGGGTCTGCAACATAACCTGACTTTGCTTAATACATAACATAAACAAAGCAGACCACAAAGCAGTGACCAACTTCCACAGTCAACAAGTCAATTGCAAAAGCAAAACTACATATGTAGGCCTATATTGCTCTAAATTGGCCTAATGTGCAATTTACTAGTAAAACATGGCCTACCAATGTGTGCCATCATCTAACGCTATCAGTTCAATTGCTTCGACAATGAGCAGATGAGTCAAGTCTGTTATTTGACATTATTAACCTGTCTTCGTATTTTTTTTATAATTCCGTTACTGTTACACTTAATAATCTCTAATTCCATCCAATTAACATCGAAATCCAAACCAACTGAATCCGAGTCCGTTGAACCCTTTTGAACTGATCTGAGCGATGACAACTCAGTTTGAATCTTGAAATATATAGTGACTTTTGTAAATCGTATCTTGGGATCTTATAAAAGCGACTCATGAAGCCTAATGTTTGACAGAACTATAATATCAACTTCTCAAGACTTTCCACTTTAGCCGGACCCCGGTCGGAAATTGCATGCATATATAGACAGATTAATAGACGGTTTATTGTCGAATAAATTAAAGTCCAGTGTTTAGCTGCTGAGTAATTTATTGTCCTGTCATACTTCCGTATTGCGTCCGTACTACTTTTGGTTGGGCCATGACGGCGAACACGAGTTGAAGAACAAGAAGTACAACGCAGATATTGTCCACCATCTTCATCTTTCAAGTGTAGTCTCAGGATCCGATCACAAACGACTTCCACAATCAACGAAAGAACAGCGTTGCCCTACGACAAAAGCACGGCTTTAAATACCTTATCGTCTAGGCGCTGTTGCACCACCTCTTCTTTCTTCTTCTTTTCCTCCTCCTACTCCTCTTACTCCTATTCTTTCTCCACCTCCTACTCCTCTTTCTCCTACTCTTTCTATTCCACCTCTTGGTCAACACCAGATTCATCAAACGCCGGAGGTTCTCGGTGCGTTTCGTTATCTCACACTCGTGCAAAATCGATAAGCTTTCAAATTCTAAGAAGAGAATAATATTAGATGGAATCTATTGATATCAAGCGATAAGAAATTAATAATTACAAATAACACCTGTCTATTGTGTATGAATACCGTTTTCTCATTGCACGTATAATTCCTCTGCTGATACAATCACTACTGTAATTTCTAAGTGCGCTTTAAACATTATTACAAAGTTGAGTTCACTTCGTTTCAAAATTTCACGAACAATCTATGTAAAGTAAGCAAGAAAATGCACAAACGAACATCGCGTACAAATTTTGGGTATGTATGTAGGCATTTGTGCGTGGATGGATCATTGCTGGGAAGAATTCGTAATCATTCATCAATTCTGAGCATTTACATAGCGACACTTCAGGAACATACTAAACGAGAAAGACCAGAGCGACTTGATGGATGGACCAAAAGTAGATTGAGCCGCTCTGGAGGTCATTTCAGATGGAAGAGCCCACAACAAATAGAGTTTAAAGAAGATGAGGATATCCTAGGGAAACGCCGGCGGTCCAGAGGAAGCCCATTCAAAGTGGCAGACGGCTCACAATAGAGCGCTGGCAGCAGGCGGGTGGATTAGCTCCTGAAGGTAAGCAGGCGCAGTCCCAACAAGACAGCGCCATACCAAGAAGGTGGTTCGAAATGCAATGTGCTGCGGAAGGGGAATCCAGTGCAAGACATCACGCATATAAGCAGAAACGTGGCCAGTCCTAGATGTGCCTCCTATCAGGCATGTAGCCAATCGGTGGACCGGTTCCAGTTGCTCAATCCTGCCTCGTGAAATACCCGTATATATGGAGGCAGTAGTCAAGACGACTAGTGACGAAAGCACGAATAAGAGCCGCTGTTGCACTTGTAGACAGCAAGTGGAATATCACCGGAAATTGTCGTATCTGATAGAAGCAATTGCGACCTAATGAGTTGACTTGCTTGGCGAAAGGAAGCTCGGACCAATGGCTCGCACGGAAGTTGCAAAAGTAAAGATTGGGAACGCAGCAGAAAGTGCCCCAAGGTCAAGATTTCCCAGCTGCAACCTGGTTCCAAGCAAGATAAACTCTGTTTTAGTGAATTTTAGCCTGAGTCGATTGATCGACATTAAGAAATTGAGTGAGTCAATAACCCATTGCATAGCCATTGTACACAGACACATTGTACACAGAAGTCATTGTGCACAGGCCTGTGTATTATTCGCATAGATCTGTAGCCAATGTGCATAGATCTGTGTATCATCCGCATATGTCTAATTTGAAACTCTGTTAAATGAGAGGAGCATGCCGACGTCAGAGGTATATCATAGGATGTAGAGTAGTTGGCCCAATACGGAACCCAGCTATGGTCCATAGGAGACGGGGCCTCAACAAGACACAGATGAGCCAAAGATGACGCGTGAGGTGTGTTCAGACAGGAATGAGCGGAACCACTCAAGCGGTCGGTCAGCAAAGCCAATAGAGGAAGCAATGGAATTTCATGATCCACAGAGTCAAAGGCCGTACTTACGTCAAGCAAGGGCAAGAGAGTGACCTGCGCATCGTCAATAGCGTTGTGGACATCACAGAGAAGACGGGCAAGAAAAATCTCAATAGAATGATCTATGCGGAGGCCCGACTGCGGAGGGGAAGCATTCCATTAATTTTGAAGCTACTGATCAACTGTCCGGCCACAATTTTCTCAATAGTTTATGAAATATATGACAAATTACTTGAAATTAAAGACACGTTTCAGTTCGTTGTTTACCGTGATCGTGCGTAATACTATTAATCTCCGTTATATAACCCATCCAAAACGGAATTTATTTGGTTAGTTACTAGGCATCAATTGGCCAAAAAATTGATATGGATGCTGTCTCAACCTGCATACCCCTCTACCTTTCCCTCTCCTGTTCGGAACTTGGGAGTCATTCTCGACCCAGAGCTCACCTTCACTAGGCACATATGTAAATGCCGTCTCGCGCAGCTGCTTCTACCACCTGCGTCAACTGCGTTTGATTTTTCTCTCTCTCACTACTAGTGCCTCTGTAACTAGCCGCTTGAACTTCTGCACATCTCTCTCTCTCTCTGTCTGCCTGTCGGCCAGTCTCTCTCTGGGCACTATATATATGTATATTAAATATATATATATAGCTGATGTTTATTTATATACACATATGTATATGCATATATGCATTTGCATGCTAGCGTTCCTTATAGACGGATTGGGAAGTTGGAACGAGTTTTGTGTTCGGCCGTGCGCCTGATAAGGACCATCCCAAGGACGAATCATGTACATGCTTATATGCGGGATGTCCTGCACTCGTTATCTTTCTTCCAGTGCATTGCATTCAGGGTCTCTGCCCTTGTTTGGCGATGCCCTTACGGCGCTACTCCAGTTTACCAAACGGAGTTGTGTCAGAATATTTTGGCCACTAGTGATCGACGCTAACTCCGTTCTGCTGCTCATGGGAACCTGGTTGTTTTTCTTCGCTCGTTCCACTAAGATGCAACATCGGGCCTTTTCAGTGGCTGGCCCAACCATCTGGAATGGGCTCCCTAAGTGCTACGCCTCCTGCTAATAAATTCCTCGCCTGCATTTTAATCTTCATTGAAATTAGTTTTTTTCAGCCGTATTCAGACCGGGAGCGCCACTACTAAAGATTTTCCAATATAGGGGATGGCTTAAAATAAATTGGTAATTACTGTAGCTCCTCATACCCTTATTTGGCCTTAGGGTAGAACGTAACATAAAAATTGCTGCCATTGATAGAAGAAATAGGATTACCCCAATGCTTTACGTTTCTCTTAAAGTATAGGATCCGTAATAAAGGCTTCGACCGACATGTCAGTAGACAAAAAAGATGATCCATTTTCGTGAATAGATTATTTCCTCGAGTTACACCTAGAATGATGTTGCTCGTACCAAGCTTTGCGGCGTCCTCTGTAAAATTCGACCACATTGAAATGAGATGAACTCAGCGACCATGAAAGCTACTGAGTTGAAGTGAACATGGCTCAGATCAAGCAAGACCTTTTGTCTTATTTGGCTTTCAGCTACCACGCCCGGTTCAAACATCGTTCTTGACGCCAAGTCTGCAGATAACTAAAGTTCCTTGACAAGAGTACGAATAGATTATTGCACGATAGATTAAAGCAGAAGATTTGGCTAAAGACATTAAGGTCCATTGAAGACTCGGCGGCATTTTGTGTGTACAAAAGATGAGATTGCGCTATGTTTTTGACTTTGAATGTTGCTAATTAATTGTGAACACTGAACATCGTTATTCTCTGCGTAGTATCATCATCATCATCACCACCACCACCACCAATGAGTGCACCATAACATTTAACAGTGTATCTTTGGAATTGTATCGCTTTTCCCTAAATCACTGAAACCTAAGATCCATTTTATTCCATTAGAATTAGTCGAATCGCACTTTATCATTCGTCGGAAAGCCAGGCTCGTTTTGATCGATTGATTTTGACCAACGGTGTGATGCTTTCAACATTTTACGATTGACACAGTGTCCTATACGAGCAATAATATTTCAGGTGTTACTCGGGGAAAAAATCACCATGCAGAATTCCGATGGAGGGATGTAATCTGGCTCACCGGACGAAGAGTTAATGTATTGTAAATCAATATTATCGAAGAAGAATCTGGCATTCAAATGAACGGAGAAGTGCAATTAACATGCATCCTCTGCACACTTGAAAACATTATCGCATTACCAGTTTCTATCTACCGCTCGCGCAAACTTCTATAGCACAAACAGAAGGGTCTACTCAAGAACGTTGTGTAGGCTATCTGATAGCCCACATACTCGCGCATACGACTTTCTGAAATTTCAGGGTAGCGAAAGTAGCCATACACTCAATGGTCATTTGTGTGTTTTCATTAAAGTACTACTACTACTCCACACCCTACTACTACTACTACTACTACTTCCCCTACTTCCTCTTGTAAAGCGCCGTAGCATTAAAGATGGAGTCGATGTGAAATCTTCAGATTCCACATCGGTTCAATAAATGCTTTACATAAATTGTCACATGCATACAAAATAGGTCATACAGATTAGACGCTAAAATTATATCATACTAAAATACATAAATGCATAAGATATACATGTACACATAAATTTGTACACAGTATGTATTATGTAAATTAAGACAATATGATGTAAGTTTGAGAAGATTCCTCAGCGCTCAAAAGCCACACCTGGGAGACCAGCTGATTGGCATATCATGTACATGTATGGTCACATGAAAGCATTGCTTATATACATGCAAGTCTTTCGAACGCACACGGATTTGAATAATTTTATCGTGAAAAAACTTATTTATTAATTACATTTATATGTCTTTAAAACATACATTATATGAATTACATACACATGCACTCAAACATGCACACATACATACATGAAGAAATTATGTATTCCTTGATGTATGTATGTGTGCATGGTTGAGTGTATGTGTGCACGGACATAAAACATGCATACATTTATGAAACATACATTGACATAATAATAGTCTGTATTGAATACACCTTACACACATCATCTGCGACATAACCGAATCTATAGTCTGGATATTCTCTGCAGTTATATAACACCTCATACTGATTATACTTATTGATGACCGATAATGTATCTATCTGCACCAATACCTGTATAGCCAATACTTTACTCGTCGTCATCATCGTCCAGTCACTGTTAGGTCGCTATAGGGTTCTTTTGAACAATTTCACTCTCACTCTCATTAGTAGGCCCTATCAACTGAACTATGACATTCAGTTGTGCTTGTTGAAAGGTCATGTGCACACGTGGTCATAACTGTATCCTCTATGTAGGCTTACATGTGCATCATTGAAAGTTCTGACCTTTCTCTCCTAATCCACAGCAAACAAATTATTTGACACTTCCGTTGTAGGCCTGACCATCAACACAAAGAGAATTTAATAAAGAACCCCAATTACATTCGTTAGTTTGGTATTATTTTTCAAAAATCGATTGGTGTCACTTATTTTTCCTTCCCTTAAAGATTCTCTGCTGTGGAGTGCATCATATCTTGGATTGAACTGGATTAAACTGTCGTTCGACCAGCACCAGCATAGGTGACTAGGCAAGTTTAATAAATTGTTGCGCAGCGCAGATTGAGGGATAACTAGGCCTACTAATTCTCATAAATCATTCGATACCTGACATCCGATGTAAATGTTAATTGTCACGAAATCGGTGATATGAATGTCTTCTTTGGCTGGCTTTTGATCGTTTGATGATATATCTATTTTACTGTTGCTATATGACGGATTGAAATAAAAGAGGTTTCAATTTGAACAACACTATTATTATTCATTGAATGTTGAAGGTCACTTAGAGGTCAATCCATCTTGTGGTAAACAGGAAATGTATGAACCAGCATTTAATTAGCACCCACAAAATGCAGGATATCATCACAGAACCTGTGATTTTGCGACGCTTACTTAAGCCGCGTTTTTGCTCAAAGATAGTTAAATTAAACGAAAAGCTGAAAACTAGTCTTGTGCATACGCAGGCCAATCTTAAAATTGTCTTATTTTTTAATAATGTTAATTATTACTGTAATTATTATTGCAACATGTTCAGAGGGAAGATTCGATATTCAAATAATCATCATGTTTCAGCTCCGTATAATCAGAAGCTGAATTTATGATTACTTGGCGTTGCTCCGGGATGATCTGTTCATAGAGGCTCTGGTTAACACGGTCTGGAATCTCGTCGTAATTGGTTTCATGCTGATCCGATGCTTTTAAAGAACTTAATTTGTAATCTGACTGTGCCATATCGTTTCCGGGTTCTAAAACGTGAATATAGCACACAGTTTATTATGCCTGTAACAATATTTTATGATAGATCATTAAGTTAGAAAGTAAAATATGAACAGATTTAACTAGTTCAATATGTTTTGTAATCTAACAAAATGCAAGAATTACTACTCATGCTAACTTCAGATGTTATCTTAAAGTACTATTATTTTTAGAGTGGAACCATAGCTTTCGTTCACCAGCTTTAAATAGACGACGAAAGGTTATCGGGACAAATAACTTAGTGGGCCTATTGTCTTTGTTAATAACAAATAATTATTTTGGTTCAATTTTGTCACACGTTCTGTCAGGATCAATGAATGTGAGTAAAACATTTCTTTGGAAAATAAAACAAATTGATGTCTAAATTTATTGCTCCTTGTTTGCAACTGGGAAGAGCAGTAACATTTAAATAGTTATGTTTACCCACGCTCTCATACACCGAACAGTTACCTGCATTTTTCGATTTCGCACTTTTTATTCTGGCGACAACGAATAGAGCATTGATGAGCAAACTGATTGCAAGCATGGTTGCCAAAATTATTCCGGTAGCAGGGAAGCTCTCACGTTCTGCAAAAGATTGACGAATTAAAAGGTGACGAATTAGAGCTAACGGACTAGCAATATCTGACTCCTCAACAACTTATGAAAATCGCTATAGATAAAAAATGTGTGATCATTTACCACAGTTTTGACTTAGCAAAAATTGATACTAAATGTTTTAAAGTTATGTAAGTAATGAACTGAATAGCCAACCTATATCGACGCAGGTTCCGTTGACAATGCTGATGCCGTCTGAATGGTAACTGCAAGCAAAATGTCCATCAGTGTTCGTACAGTTGTATGCGTTTGCACCACATGCAGAAACCAAATCGGAACATTCATCAATATCTGAAAACCGCAGAATTTTAAATATATTTCGATAACGAAATTAATCAAGCTATTGGGCTCAGCCGTTCTGAACACAACAAGCAGATGTGTTTAACGACTGCAAGTTACTGCGTTGTGTATAAATGTAATTTATCATATGCAGACATTCACGGATCGTTATCATTCGAATGCTACAACTCTTTTCAACTATATTGCTCTCGGATTTTAGGCTCGCCTTCCGGCGTATGTACACACTGTACATGAATGATCGGGAACTTTTGCGTTGTCGCAGTAGTGTTGAAAAGCCTTGGAACGAAGCGGACTAACCGTCTATAATGCAGCTTTAAGGATTTGCTGAAGTGCCACTTATACCCTATATTTACATTTATGTTATACAACGCTACACAGTTAGATTATTAGCTTCAAAATAATGACACTTATAGTTTGTGATTGTCTGAGAATGTAACAAACGGATATGCATGTAAATTCAAATAAATTAAGCTTCTCCTACAATAAAAGTTAGCCATCTCCTACAATCCATCCCATGTTGATTGACAGTAAAGTGCAACTGGTGCTACCGAGAAGATTGGAACTGGGCAATGGACTTCGATTTATTAGTCCTAAACGTGTATCTGCGCAATATTTAGTGAAATGCGTCGCTATAGAAGCCATTACACGCTCCTGCAAAATAATTTATTGTAGGAGAGGCCTAATGTATTTGAATGCTGCATCATGGTTTGAATGAAATATTTTTATATATACGCGCTTGTAGGCTTTCTGTTTATATATCATGGATTTTGATCATTGCTTAGACACGGTACCTTATCCGCGCATCTTGCAGAAGGCCAGACAGTTGGGCAGAGATGCTTAGTGACAAGGACAGTGAGAGGCAGAGACACAGGATTGGGACGAAGAATGATGAAGACGATAGGGCGGTAGAGGCACGGACAGCAGATTGCCGGAAATGGAGGTGTATGAGAGATGAAATCAAAACAGAGATTCGGTGAAGCGGGCAGTGCAGCCGAACATATTCGTGATGAATGGAAGAAGATTAGAGTGGGTCAAAAGGACGAAAGGAGGTTGACAGTTGATGGAACAAACAGGCACGAGGCAGACAAAGACAGCAGTGCAGTGTAAAAAGGGTTGTGAGGCCGGATGAATTCTTGATGGTCAAATAACAGCTAACGCAGCATAAAGTATTCATTCGGTAGAGGGACCAGTCCGAGCAAGCAACACGGAGAGCCAATTGCAGATATGTTGAAGCCATCTTAAACGCGTTGGCCTTTGCAAAGGTGACTGAGGACGAATCATAATAATTCTTGACATATTTAAATTTCAATCGCTATAATAGTTGTTGTAGGGCCTACATTCTTTTGCAAGAGTCAATTATTAAAAATTATTATAAAAAACCATCACAGAACATTGCTTTTGACTCAAAAAATTTATAAACGCATTGTAGCTTAGAGCAAGAAAAAATTAAAGCCTCAGAAGATTTAAGCCGTCTATTGCCGTTATACCTCCAAAAAGTCGACAAACATTATCTGTTTCAGTAGAGACTGCACGTGATGGTTCCAGGTAACCGAGATAATGTTTACCATTGTCTGAGCTGTTTTGAACACTGCAATTGCCCACTTGAGCCCACATAAGTCGTTATCTTAACCTCCACTTCTCTTAAATTCATTATATTTAAATGACGCAGAAAGAGGCTTAAGCAAAAGGAAGTAATAAAATTGCGCATCAAAAAATGTAAGTATTTCTAAGTAAGCCCATGACTCAGCAACTTACCAGAGCAGACTTCCCACGGTCTCTTTCTGCTGTAACCTAGCTTGCAACCACATCGTGTGATCGTTGCATATTTTAAGTCCACAGCTTCACAGATTTCACGTTCACCATTGCAGTCGCCATTCTTACTTCGGCAATCTAAATACAATAATGTTTCATCACTAAAAATCGGAATTTTAGACGAGTTTTTGTTATTGCATTGCTCACTTTTGTTGCTAATTCATATTTCAAGATTAATACAGGCTACACGTATATTATTTGTTTCTCATGAAAGATTCACGAATTGACGTCTGTTATTTCTAAGATTGTCTAAATGATGGTAAGACTTAAAATACATGTACCGTTTGATCCTGTTGTATCAGCTCGTAAGATAATAAAACTAGACGTGCATGCCTACATGTTCGTTGAAAAATCCTTCCAAAAGTCAAAATATAATTAGATCACTCATTCCACCGCTGTCGATATCGTTTACAGAAGCAATACATTGGCTTAACTCGAATAGGGGCATACCCAGTGCAAATAATTATAGTCAACGACACAAATAGGGCCTACTGGTATGCAATGCTCTCCTCGAGGCCAATATTTCCCTAGAGTGCCAATTATTACGGAAGTGCTCTAAAGTCGTAATTTTCATTTATATAAGTCCTACTATCCCATTTTCAAGTACCACCTCTCATGCTACAGCTGCTCCCAGACCATCCGGGTTTGCATCCGCTTGGACAAGAACCATTTCTATAAATACATCTGGTATCATTGAAACAGTTGCATCGACTGAGACAGTTCTGCGCATAGCTTCCAATTGGACAAACTGAAAGAGCAACATTAAAATGTATGAAATTGGGAAATGCTGTGTGCATTCATGATCAATAAAGAAATTCATTCTTTTAGTTTTACTTAGCATCAATGAAAGTCTGTGGAAGGTCAAATAATGAAAAGAGTAGTTTTGTGTTCATCCTGCAGACAAGACCAAAGAGGGTAGCAGGAGGCAAATATTCAGAGTTCTGGCGATTTTCAGGATTCCGGAACAGGACCTAAAATTAGCATATTAAATGTATTAAAATTATTTAATTATTTAAGCAAAGCTAATCATTGATTTATGCATTTCTAAATATTATATTGCTGGCCCTTGACTGAAATCAATTTAAACTTTAGGCGTGTGAATATAACCGTATTAAATAATTCATTTTAATAAAGCGCGCCAGAGGCCCAGCGGTGACTGCCCTTGGGTTCGAGAGCTCTCTACGTAGGGAGTCGCGTGTTCTGCTGGCGGGCCTGCGTACAGAATTGCTCCAGGCAAACGGTGCTAAAAAAGTGCAGAAGATTTCACTTTTGGTGAATTTGGTAATTGATCATGGGCTGGGTTCCCATGGTGGGTGACATCAGTATAACCACCATCACATTAAATAAGGAACGAGAAAAGAGCTAGTTGGATCAGATCCTCAGAAAGTTAAGTTACCCTGGATAAAGCAGTCCAAGCCCTTTGCTTGATACACAGGAAATAAATATTATAAAGACAATCTGTCTTTCGCTATAATATTTCAAACAATGCAGCATCATAATTTGTTAAGAACAATAGACCTGCATTGCTAAACCTTCGAAATCAAAGGCAACGGCAAACTTTTAAACGATGAAATCTAAAGGGAATGTTTTTGCAAAGTATCTTTCTATGACGCAGGAAGATGTGTGTCACATTGACGAGGCACACAGCGACATTTCTGTTTCTTTATGCCCTATTTCATAGAGTCTCATCAAGTCAGAGGCTGTTGAAATTGTGGTATGATCATGTACAGCTGCCAGGAAAAAAGTAAAAGAATAGAGGAAGCATGAATTTTTCTACCTGAATAGACGTCGTTTTCATAGTGAAGCATCAATGAAAGAAAAAGCTACTCCCCGCACTGCTTCTCCCATACACGCGTATGTACACGCATGCACACTGCACAGTGCCCACACGCACACACATAAACACACGCATAAACACACACATAAACACACACATAAACACACACATAAACACACACATAAACACACACATAAACACACACATAAACACACACATAAACACACACATAAACACACACATAAACACACACATAAACACACACATAAACACACACATAAACACACACATAAACACACACATAAACACACACATAAACACACACATAAACACACACATAAACACACACATAAACACACACATAAACACACACATAAGCACACACATAAACACACACATAAACACACACATAAACACACATACACATATTTACGCATGCAAACACATTCACATTGCTCACATGGCTTAAGGTCAACTGCCCCGGTTTCATTGAGAAGGACCAAAGACCCCTCAGCTTTCCAGATTTGATCCCGCTGGATCAACACGTGCAGGGAGTCATGCTTGAGAAATACCACAATCTGCGACCAAAGTAAAAACGATGAGGTCGCATTGAAGGTGATATAAGAAGATTTGCCTCAGAAACCCATCTACAAGGTCATCAAAAAATTTTCAAAGAGACTAAGGGAACGTGTGGTAACTTGGGGTGGACACATTCAAAACAGGTTGTGAAACACAATGATATTTATTTGATAAAAATTGCTTGAAATGTGACTTCAGAAAATCGTTTTTTAACTTTATGCTAAAGGTGTAGTTGATATTATGATAAAATATTAAGATCAAAGTCTTTGTCTTGATATCACTTTCGAAGCTTTCTTGAGCTCTTGTTCATTGCGTTTCGTCAAGTCAGAATGATATTCTGTTGAGAGAAGATCAGATCCGGCTGCTAAAAAGATAGAGTGAGCGAATTGAGGAAACCTGAATTGTTTCTACCTGAATAGACGCTGTTCGCATAGTGGCCTCCGCAGATTTGATTCCTATTGTTTGTGCAGGGATAACTGCACCCCACACTGCTTGGCCCATATCTGTTGTAATTTTCTCCACAATGGCAATCGTAGGCATACTACATGAATAGAAATACGAAAAAACATTAACGCTATTTGTGCATAATAATGTAGTCCCACCATAATAGCAAAATAGGGCAAGCAGTTAAGGGAATGCCGAGCTATGATTTCAACAAGAGAAGGAAAAGTATGTGGGATGTAAGTAAGTAGGATATCTCTTGCTTTACATCGATAGTTGTTTATGTACACAATAATGTATAGATACGGCGGTGAATTTTATAATTCTTGTCGTTTTATTGTAGTCTTCATTTAGTTTCAATGTTCTCTTTAGTGTGCAAATTCAGTAGGCCTAATATGTATCATATCAGTCAAAAAAACTTTATATGGCGCCCCTTTAAGATATCTCCTCAGAGGCGCTTTCGTCCGAACCGCGGCTGAAAAGGACAGAATATGATTTCAATTTAGGCAGTCTATGATTGATTCAAATGACACGGGTTGAAGGGATGCGCAGGTACGATTATTCCGTTAATTCTTGTATCGCTCGACTGGCAAACTGTGGAATCTTAACGAGCAGCGTTCCAGCGACCTCTATTGCAAGTTTGCAACCACTAGGCTAACAACGAATCAGGGTAAGGCCTCTGATGAAAAGATGTGTAAACACTTTGACTAATCTCAAACCTCTGAAGTGGGTTGCTTCCAGACAAATTGTAAATTACTGCAGTAGCAGCAGCATGTTCCCAGACAACTGCGTTCCATCTCAATGAGCCTGAAGTTCTTTCAATTCCACAAAGACGACTCTTACCGATATTCTGTTTGACATTCTTCTGGCTATCGACTCTGGAAGCTCTCTTCTGGATCTGTCTGTTAAATTCGACACGGTCGACAACGACATTCTGCTTCAGCGACTTCATCTATCGATTGGGATGTCATCCACTATGACACCCTCCATCTATCGATTGGGATGTCATCCACTATGACACCCTCCCTACATGTGTCCGCCATACTGGCTTCTTTCCTCAGCGACTGTCCTCACCTGTGGCGTTCCTTAAGTCTCAATCCTGTGATCCATCCTTGATCTCCTTTATAATGATGATATCTTAAACATACTATCGAAGCATCGTCTGCATAGTCATCGCTTCGCAAATGGCTTTTCTGTGGCTTCTGTCGTCTTTATTCCTCCAATTTCCAGCATATGCGGTCCGTCTCAATGAGCCGCAGCAGTGAAAACGCTGACTGGATGAAAAGTGGTCGATTCGAGCTCAATAAATTGAAATCAGAATTCATCTGGTACTCGTCCTGACACAGGGTGAACAAGATTATACCCCAGCCCTTTCGTCATTGGCATCAAAACGAACAAAATAATGCACATCAATATTTTACTGGGTTTATAGACGTATAGCTGGTGATCTACACTCATTGAGAACAAAAGATATATATGATGCTTTTTCAACATCAAGAGATGAGTAGGCGTTGTCCAACGTAAAAGCGAGAGCCATGTAAGTGGAGTAGATTTTACAGTAAGCTTATAGGTTTAGAACTATGGACGCTTAATCTTTATGATAATTACTATCTAACTGCGTCTTCATTTGTCCAGAAAAAAAATTGCAATCGGTGACTGAGAGAAAAACAGTCAGACAGGACTAAATACCTGAGTTCCTAAGTAGGTGTAGTTGAAATTAACACAAATCTCTCGACAGAGCTCAATCGTATTTGCGCCCCCAGATCCGGTTTTCCCATCAGGATTCTTCACGTCCATGACATTTGAATAGCTATCCTGGTAACAACCGATGTACCATTCCATATTATCGGGCGACATATTTGCTAAATGAAAATGAATAAAAATTAATCTTCAGAATTAGTGCAACACTAAAATCATGTTTAAAAATTTGCATTATAACGTACATGAAGAGACCTGATAGTTTGAAATATTGCAAGGAAGCGCTATACATGAGCAATGACAATATTCAATTACACAACAGACGTCCGCGAAGAACCATCGAATCCACTTAGCAATCCTAGCAAAGGATATCCTCAGAAGAGAGCAGTTCAAGGTCATCCGCTAATAATGATAAGGGTGGTTGTCTGGAGAAAGAGAGAAATTATCCAACGTCGACGGTACAGGACAGAAAGTCGACTGATTGGTCTAATGGGAATTTTAGGCATGGGCAGATGGTAAAGGCCGACGATGCGGTAATGTCGTTTATTGCGTATAATTAGATATATTAGCCATAGAAAGTTCATATCGGGATAATAGCGAGGATCAGTGTCACTATATAGGCCCGGAGTGTGTGACGGCAATGGACGGCCAATCCACCACCTGGCCGTCTCTCGCTGTTCCTGACTATATAATATAGTCGTCTAGTCGCACGGGTACAAGGTATGGGTACATGAACGGAGCCGTCGAACGCAGAGTAGCCTGTTTTCATATAGGCACGAATAATGCGGGGCAGTTCCAGTAATGTTTATTTTCCGTCTTTGATCCAAGCTTTAACCTGACGAAGCTCTGGGTTCTGGTTCCAGCTTGAACCGATCCAATTTTTTGGCACTGGCTGGAAAGTCATATAATATTTATAATGGGAACCATCACTTCTATAATTATCATCCTGCAGTTCTTGTTGCGTCTGTTGTAGCTCTGGACAGGGCATCAGCTACTTGAACCTGAGTACCCAGTACATAGTTAAGTTCTATGTCAAATTTCCGGACCGAATGTGTCCCAATGATCCCGAATCTAGCCCGTTATTCATATATTGAAGTTCCTGCGCTGCGCGAGATAATGGCTTCGATATTGTTCACGCCTCATCAAGACATGTATGTACCGTATGTGTCCTGTTACCGCATGTCTAGTAGGCCCTACTTAGAGCTGAGTAAAAATTGACTTAAAGGATATAATTATGTGGGTTTATAGTCATAACCTTAACCATGTGTTTTATTATTCACCTAAAACAGCTGAACGCAAGAATAAGAATGGTAATAAGAGGGATACTAGGAAAAGTAAACCCCTAAGAGTAGGCCCTGTTCGCGGGACCGGGATTTGTGCCGCTAACAGGGCCTACCCTTTCCAATTTAACATTGGGCATTGGGTACAGACAATTTAAACATAATTCTTCATCTTAACTAGTTATCTAATGCTGTCTGTGCACGGTGCACACACTAATTACTTAGATGGGTAGTAAACAAACTTTTTTTAAATTCATTTAAAAAACTCTGATAGTGCTGGATAGACAAATTTCAATTGGTGTCATATTCCAAGTGATGGGTCCTATGTATTTAATAGAGAATTGACGTGTAGGCCTAATAGCTTTACATAGGGTAGGTCTATAATTGAACGGATGCTGTAGGGATTATGTCAGAAGTTCGTATGAAATGACTATCAAATACAGGAGGTAATAAGTTGTTTGCGAATTAGTACACAAATTCATTAATTTAGAGGGAAATAATTTGACGAAAAGCAAGAATACAAGTACTATTGTACGTGTATATTTCACTGTAAGACCACCGACGGGCATAGTAAGTTCCCAGTATCATACGAATGGCACTATTCTGTCAAGGATTTAATCTTATTAAAATAGGAAGATATTAAGAAAAGGATGGACACAGAAAGTGAGCAACGTGGAACTGTACAGACGAATCCATATAAAGGAAACCTTAATGCAAAAATAGTACAAAGAAAGCTAGGGTTATTCGGACACATTTGCATAATGAGCGATGAACGGAAGGTAAAGACTCTAATGTTTGTCAGACTGGAGGGAACAAACAAAGGAGGATGGCCGAAAAGAGAGTGGTGGATGGATGACATCATGGACTGGACGAAAAAGCCACTACAAGAACTTATACACTCTGCGATGGACCGACAGCAGTGAAAAAGTCTGGTGAAAATGGCATCGGACATCTACGGGCGATGTGCCCATGATGCATGATGATGATTATGAATCTTGCGAGTAGTTGGAGGCCCATACTACATTACAATACGTAAGATATGGGTGGATCATTGTATGATACAGAATACGTAGAATTTTAAGAGGTACATGTAGGAGGTAGCCTACTCTGGAGATATATAATAACTATATTTTTTGAAATTTTAGTCGATATGTTGGCAACGTGTTCCTTCCATGAAGGAACACAATAAACACATTGTGACATTTAATTGCCGACGATGAAAGACGACTCACGTTCATCGCAGGCTGTTCCGTTCCAGCCTTTGTCGCATCCATTTGGACAGGTTCCAGTTGTTCGATTGCATACATATCGTAGTTGACAGTGACAGACCTCTTCGCATAATGGACCATAGTAACCGGTAGCACAAGCTGTCAACAGAATATTGCTTAGTGGTAGTTAGCACAGTGCATGATAATAGGTGTGAAATTATGCTATAAGCGAACCAGTGAATACTGCAATTTAAAATTTTTTATGTTTCCGAGCATTGTTATCTTTTGATGACTGCCAACATGATTACGGATAACAATAGGCCTAACGTATAGTTTGTATTTTAAATTTGCAGGAACCGATTGATTACTGAGCATTAATAATGCAGTGAGGAACTACAATGTACAGTATGGTTTGTCGTCGACATCATACCCGTGTCTGCGAATTAACGTCGACGGTGGCATAGAGCTACCCTATCGACGAAACTTGGCTCAGAGACTCTGAACATCAGCAGTCGACTGGAAACCGTTGGTTGTCTCAACGCTTAAGCGTGGGCCCACCACTGGTGTCTTTTCGCCTTAATTTGCATTGTTTTACTAACAAACGTATTTTACTAGTCGACTTCACTTTGGCACTTAACATTACTTTGGCAAGCGCCTCTGTGCAAAATATCTTGAAGGAGTGCTGTGGAAATGCTCGACTGCCAGGGCCGTACCGAGCTATGATTGCACTGTACGTAGCATCAATATGGCTCCCCACATTTTGAAAATTGTGCATTTTATGGAATAATAAGTTATTCCATATTGAAATTTGCGCCATTTCAACATTTGCGCCCAGGGCCCGCTGGCCCCTCCCTCGGTACGGCCCTGTCGTCTACATTAGATCACATTATATTACAGCTCCACACTCCACGCTAATTATGCACGAGGATTAAAGCACGTACTCTTTATACGAAAGTGAATACAGCATCCGACATCAGAGTGAGCACCGACAGAATTAAGGACATTGCATGGAACAACTGATGCTCATGGTTTCTCGACTGCAGGAAAACAATGCAGTCGTTCGTTACCAGAAAAGTTGCTCTTATTCAAATATATTAACTTTTGCTGAAGATGTCTTTAATATAAACTGACAACGGCGTGACATTTACACACACCCCAACAACTCTAAAGAAAAATTGTTTAACCTCACGGGGCGTTACTTACATTGGACCCTATTGACATATTCTTGGCCAATGCCAGGATTTCAGTCACCGTGTATTTACTTAACGGATTCAAATTACAAGGTGGCAGTGTCTACTAAGAGCATCTGTCCACAGTTTAAATGCAATATGTTTTTTATAAATCAAGCCGTACATGATTATTGACCTGTATATATGGAAAAACTCTGTCCACCAGATCCGCCACACAATTGCGCATTGTTGCCAGGACATTCCGCTTGGCAGTTTTTCTCAGATAACTGATCCTCAAGTTCATCGCCACAGATACAGGAATCTTCCTACAAATCACGAAACTACTTTTAATATTACTAACACATAAAAATCGAATGCCGGTCGCAATAATTGTAAACAATTGCGTCTCACTATTAACGCCAGTGATGAACCTGGTTTCCGTTCCAGGAATTTTGTGAGGCGCACACTGGCGCTGAGAAATCAGTAAGAGACCAATGAAATTTCTTGTACTTTTACAGTGCTCAATTGTTTTGACACCTTCCTCTCTAACTGTACTCCTTACTTCTGTTTTTTAGACCAACATGTAACATTGTGTTCTCGCTGTAGACAGAATACAGACATTAACAAAACGGGCGTCTATGTTGGGTGCTGCCACAAACGCTCCCTCGTAACCTGATTGTTCACTTACTTTAAGTCTATTTGCATTTAGGCCTATTTTTTCACCTGATAACATATTTTGCACTTAGCCTACTTGTCAGTCCATCGGTTTATCGATTTTGAATTTAATTTAAGCACTTTTAGGGATGCTCGTAAAAGGTTTAAGATTCAATTTTAAGTCTACAGGCTAATAGATTCTGGATTTGGCTCTTAGTCGACCTGTCAAGAGACTTTTATTTGATGCTCATACTGCCAGTTAAAAGTTTTTTTACTTTATCTTATAAGTTACCGGTAAGTGATTATGAATTTTATTCTTAGTCCACCAAGCGAGACATTTTGGGTTTTATTTCTAGTCTACCAATACAGATATTTTGGAAATGATGTTAATTCATGATTCAGAGATTTTGAATTCAATTTTAAATGTACCGGTAAAGAGATGTCGAATCTAATTCTTAGTCTGCCGGCTAATAAATTGAATTTAATTAAAAATGCAACAGTTTAGATATCTCGAATTCAACTTATGATCCTTAATCCTTAATAATTATGATTAGGATGGCGGATTTAATTAGAAATTTTCTGGTTAGCAGATCTGTGAATTTTTAGCCTACCGGCAAATCAATTTCTGATTAGATGGTAATAAAAGTTGAACGTTACCTGTAGGCCTACGTAGGGTCATACATGCGCCCAATGTGAACTTCATGAAAATTGACCTAATTATTTGTAGTCTGTGCGATTTATACTATCAACAAAGTATAAATTTGCGGATAAGATGCCGTTGAATAAGGGATTATTTGCACACGTGGCTACCTGAAGAGCAGCGTAGGTTGTGTTGCCTTTTGCGCAAGCCTGAATGCAGAATTCAACAGTCATTCCGTTGGCTGAAACGGGAATTAATGGTGAAACTGCAGAAGAATTCTTTTGGTTTCCGAAAGTTCGAAAGCATCCCAAATAATTGCCTTGTAGCGCTACAGTATCACACACCACACAGAGCCAATGCTTAACCATCAGTCAAGATAAGAGAATTCCTCTCATCTAAAGACATAAGTGTCTCCTCCAATTTAATAAATATCTAAACCTGTCATGCCCTCAATTCGAGTGTTTTCTTTCCCCAGCACTTCGACGCGCCGCCATGTTACTGCCGCATCCTGTCGGGTTAATCTCGTCCGCGATACCCTTGGAATTGAGCTCTGCCACGCTTTTCCTCTCTGAGCGTAGGCCGCATAATCCAGACTTTAGCGATCAATCTCTGACTTTGTGTAGGAAGGTTTATTACACGTGCCATAACTCCTATTTCAGTATCATCATGCGTCCCAGGATCAGTTACCAGGCCGAGTTTCATGTCCGCATCTGCCAGTGAAAATACAGAGGAATGACCATGGGATCCGAGTTTCTCTTCCTTCACAGCATGTATTTGTTCCTGACTTACCTTACCATCTCGCACTCGGCTAAAAGCTAGGAAGTTTATATGGTGATCCTGTTCTTCTTGGCTTTGCATCAATTTCCACATCAGATCGGAGATCTGATCTAACCTATGGCCTAAGCAGACATTTCTGACTTACATTTCTGATTGCCATTTCTGCCATTAGACAAACAAGTCATGTTCAATTAGTACTCGACAGGCGAATGCTCTTTCAATATGAATATTTATTGTCATTCAGGATTTTAGGAAATTAGAAACCCAATGGTAGGATTTAACCACCAAAATAAATCTAGGCCTAACTCAAATTAATAAATCAGACATTATATCAATGACGCTTCCGCCGACATGAAACTTCTGCGATTGATAATCTTTAGGATAAAATAATTTAATAGCCGTACTAATGCAACCAGTAAATATAGTGACCTACCACTAGGATACGCCTTCACATTAAGAAACACACTGTGCAAAAAAATTATTAAAACAGACAGCGACATAGCTTATAAATTTGTAACCAACAAAGTACATCGATGAAGCTATTTTTTAGAACAGTTGGCTATAACGCAAGCCCGTGTCGAAGCTGGTATAGCCAGAAATTTACTGGTTATAAATAGCGAAAACAGGATTTGCTGCAAGTCTAATCATCTCGTAATTTGTTCTAAAAGAAATTGAGATCGGACAATTGGCGTCTGCGGTTCAGTTTCTACAGAGGGTCACAAGGTAATTGTACTACAGGCTCACCACTGTGTCAGTTGTAATGTTAACTTAAACAATCCACAACATC
The DNA here is from genome assembly GCA_959347315.1 of Bimastos eiseni. Classification (NCBI taxonomy): domain Eukaryota; kingdom Metazoa; phylum Annelida; class Clitellata; order Crassiclitellata; family Lumbricidae; genus Bimastos; species Bimastos eiseni. The sequence continues at coordinate 7,374,909 of OY365806.1, forward strand.
GTAATCACTTAATGTCTGATAACATTGCATTCTTGTCTATTATTCAAACTGGGCACACGCTCCTCTGCCCGCAGACTCCTGGTGGTTCTCCGCATGCGTTCTGTCACGGCCCAATCCAGGAACATTCCCTACGTGGGTCCCACCACTCGCTGGAACAGCCCCCCTTCCTCTTCGGGGAGAGCTGCTCTCTCTCTCTCTCTCTCCTCTGTTGCCTTCCGGAAGCGCTTGAAGACTTAGCTTTGTGTTGAATCGTGAGCGCCTCTGATTCGAGTGGCGCTATATAAGTGCTCCATTACATTACATTATATTGCATTGTGAATATAGGTCATTATATAAACGGATTATAAACGGATAGACGGATAGGTAATTATAAGAGTCAATTTTAACTGTATGACAGCCAGGCAAGGCACCACTATGTCATACTGCTAATTTTACCAGCACGACTTTACGACTGAAGGGGTGAGTCGGCCATTGAGAGGGTAGCGGGAATCGATCCCGCCTCCACGCTGATCTTCTACTCGTTGTCATCATTCACCTAAACCCCTTCCTTCTGATATGGATGGCCTATTGGCCTTGCTGGAATAATTGAACAAATCTTTATTAAGTCCTGAATAACTAACTGGCCCAAATGATGGATACTCGTTGAGGATTATTTTTAAAGATTTCATACGAACAATATTAGAGGGTAAACCATATCTATGGTTTCCTGTCTCATTGGTTTGATGGTTAGACTAATTACGCCGTGTTCCAAAACAATTAAAGCATTATGAGCCAAGTTCCTTCTTGGTGATCGTGAGGCAATGTGCATGCCTACGCCTCATTCCACTGTTTAAGTTGATCACGTGCGTCATAACTATATGCATGTAAATCGTACATACATGTAAAGGCGTGCCTCTGGCAATTATAATCCTCTTGTCTGCTCTAAGCGCTATTAGAGCGAACCGCGTCATAGCACTGGCACGTAACGCGTAGGCCTACAGTGTAGGCCTACACACAACTTACCGTTATCATATCAGCAAGTCGCCAGGCTTTCCTCTTACCTCACTGATCCAAATCCTCTGATAATTATCTTGGTCTACGCTGCGCATTGACTATAGCTCGTCATTGTCGTTTTGAATGTATAGGATCCTAGTTGAACACAGTACTCTTAGTGAGGTCTGGCCAAAGCTTTGCACGTTATATGAAGTGCATAATCCTAGACTGCATTTTCAGCCTATACCATACATGACTAAACGGCAACTGGGCACACAATTTGTGCATCAATACTTTAATGGTGTAACAATCAAACCAATAATAAATAATTCAAAAATCTGATCAAACGGCAGCGAAATTGTTGAGTAAACAGGCTTCATTCATATTTTTAATATTCTTCTCTAATTGATACGTGAAAGGCGTGTCTATAATTCTCGGGTGCAAGTGGAGAGCATTCACGACTCAATATCACTTAGGAGTTAGGACTTATCGCACACTTCGTAAGAATAGGCTACTCCTGAGCATTTTGCACGACTTGAACTGAGTAGATAGGCATATTAGCCGAACTATTTTTTGTCTTATTGCGTAAAGCCAAAGCAAAAACTTTTATTCGAAACTTACAGTAAACAGAATAGCAGAATATACTAGTCAAACGAAGGATTGACAGTTAACAATATCGCAGCTGACACACTGCTGGTCATATTTCACCGTTCCCAAGTTGTACTAATACCAACACGTAGGCCTATTTATTCGCAATTGACTGTACAAATTATATCCGTGCCAAGTGTAATTACCGACTGGCAAACAGAGATGACATACGTAATGACCTACATAGGGATTGAAGTCAGAGGCGTCACTTAGGGTTAGTGTCACCCGGTGCGGTCACACGTGGTGTCACCCCGCCCGGAGCTCCTCCATTTATAGTTACCAGACCACACAGAATCTGTAGGCCCTAGTGTTTTTTGTATCAATGTCACTCGTAAGCGTAATCCAAACCAAAAAGCCGAAAATTTTATTTCTGTCCCAAGAATGGAGTGGCTCACGAACGGAACGCTCTGGTGATATTAAAAGTTTTGCAAAACATTCATATGCGAAAATAATCTATAGGTAAACATTACTGTTTTCAGCACAAAATTGGCTTTACATATTCCGATATTTAGACATTTTGAGTTACAGAATTTACACACTTCGATATTATAACAACCGCCACTTGCATTCGCATCATCTGAAGGTGATGTTAATTTTTATATGTAAATCAGGCGCGCCATTCATATAACCAAAGCCTCATTCGGAGCACTCGCCCAATGCAACACTCGTGATCAGTAGAATTTCATGCAGAGGCGAAGAGTGCAATCGGCGACCGCCGAATTCAAAATTAAATCCCAAGCGATGCTAGGCTGTAAAGCTAGTCCATAATTATATATTCATTCATTAATTCATTTGAACATTTACATAGCGCCCACTTGAGACGCTCCCAGTCCAACGCAGCGCAGGAATAATAGAGAATGAAGCACGTGATTTATTAGTATAACGAATAGCTTCCTACTTCAACAGCGATGCAAATCAGTCGTGAGCAACTTGTGAATGACAGGCTCATTACTGGGTGATAATGACGACACTGACAGCAGCGCATTAGAAGGTTTCAAAAAGTATGTTTGTACTAGCAAAGTAAGTTTTTATTAGCATTACGCAAATTGACATACAATCATAATCATATGCATGCAAGATAAAGTCACGAAATGTGTTTAGTTGTACCTGTCATTATTAATTTAAAATTAATGAATTTTTTCTGAAATTCTGCACAAACGCATTTAAGACAGTCACTATGTCATTTTGGTGTCACCCCTCTAAATGGTGTCATCCGGTGCGGTCCGCACCCCGCACCCCTCTAGTGACGACACTGCTTGAATTGAGATAGCTCTTCAGTGCAAGAGAAACATGTTTGTGCGCATATATGTATGAACATTGAACAATTTCAGACGGAAAGGGGAGCTGAAGAAATCGGAATCCTGGGAGAACCGCAAGGACTGAATTGCAATTAATTAGAAGTGCGCCAGAAGGAACTGAACTAGTGCATAATGGCAAACAGCGGCGTTGACGTAAGTAACGCAGTACGTGCAATGCCAGGGCCATGCCTAATAGCCATTTTATAGCGTGACTTATTTGAATTCTTAGTTATCCTGCTCACAACAGGAATGACCAAATGCACCATATCCCAGGGGCTTCAATTGCAAGAACTTACTAAAGGCTATTAGCTACTATAGATATACTGATCTCAAAGTGTACTTTAGTAAGTAAATACAATCTCAATGTAATCTAGTCTAACTACTTCTATAACACCATTATCGTAATGCACAAATCATCAATGAATGGCCCTTTCAAGTGAAATCTTTGGACTATATCCCGCATCCGAAAGATCCTTTTTTCGAAAGTATGAAACAATCTTAACGCCGCCAAGTCTCTAAACGTCTCTATGGTTGATGACTTCAGACACCAGTAACAACATTGAACTCAAATAATATGCTGCTAGAAATAGTTAAATAATTACATGTGCCAGTCCCAAGCATGAATAGGGAATGAGGGCGACGCTTATGATCAGTGTCGTTAAACTGCAACTACACTAATGGAATATTAAAACTGCGGATGAAATATTTGGCGAAGTTAATATATATATATATTTAGATAAATATTTCAGTTGAAGAATCAATACATATCATACCATGTTCTCACGTTAATATATATATATATTTAGATAAATATTTCAGTTAAAGAATCAATACATATCACACCATGGTCTCAAGTTAATATATATATATATTTAGATAAATATTTCAGTTAAAGAATCAATACATATCATACCATGGTCTCAAGTTAATATATATATATATATATATATTTAGATAAATATTTCAGTTAAAGAATCAATACATATCATACCATGGTCTCAAGTTAATGATGAATAAGGTTGCATTTATGGAATGATGCTTTAGGTCTCACGCTCTGCTTCTTTGTGCAAGGCGCTGACATGCGCGATGAACACACGCATTGATCCGTTTAAAATATGAGTGACTCTACACTCCACCATTTCTGTCTAATAACACAAGAGCCTAAGAACATAGAGAGGTTACACAGCTGCCATCATGAGACTGAAACGAGCATGATCGCACTTCGGCTCTAAGCACAGTCTTCCGCAGAGCCTGAGCACAGGAGTACATGAGTACATGTACCTCGCAGTGTGCTACAATTTACGTCTTTACTGTCTCAGTAAATACAATGATCTCCTGAAGTGCAATCTGGGATATGTCGCCAATTAAGGCTCGCATCCAGCATCCTTTTCAAACGTACTGAGACCTTTGTTGAACAACTTAAAGGCATTCATGTGTCCTAGTACAGCCATATAGAAATCTAAGAAAGGCCATCTTAAAGGAAGTAATTGTACATAGATACATTGAAACAGAACTAGGCATACTGAGTATCAGAACGTTCCGAGATCAGCGGAATAAGCATATTCATTTAAAAATAGAAATGGAAAATTAGTGATCTGCTCTGATCATCACTGGGTTGAATAAAGTATCTAAGCGTTGCTGTAAATGGTCGCAGATGAAGTATATCCGATGCGGTGGTTAACGATGTGGTGCAGCTCCTTGTAATCGTCCTGATTGAAACAAACCGCAGTTAATAAAGTGGGGAGATACAATAGCCATTCACAAATTCACATACAACAAAAAAGGCACAATTCTTACAAAAAGCGATGATTTGTTTCATCCTTACGTATGACTCAAATAATTACAGAACACAGTAGGCTTCTAAACCATAACGTCCAACTTATTTTGCTGAAATAAGTTTTCTAATCTGAATGTAGTAATTAGATGATTCACTCAAGCCAAGCTCAGATGAGCCAGGCAAGAAGTCAGACGGCCGTAAGGAAGCAACTGACCGATCTTCAGAGATAAAAAAAGAAAGAGAAAGAGAGGCAGACAGACAGACATACAGAGAGAGAGAGAGAGAGAGCGAAAGACAGACAAAGATAAAGCAAGCCTAATGAGGCTAATAAAATAATTCGGTATGACATCATACCGATTGGCGCTTCTAGCTTATTTAGCTTTAATGACTACTGCTCTTTAAATAGTATTTTATGACAAAACACAGTAGCTTACTAAAGATGGAATAAATCTGGATCTTGACTTTTTGATGTCGTAGACGACCTGATAAAGGTCGACCTCTTTCACTCCGTCTAGCATGTCGAAGGCGTTGAAAGCAGCAATGAACAAGCCACTCAATACGCAGTCGGGCCTACAAAACACATGAAAAACATCTGATCTAACAAATTGAATGAGACAAGCGCAAAATCGCTGTATAATATAGTGATCATTATTGATGGCGCTCATTTGACACAAAAGCAAAAAAATTGAAAGTTTTGTCCAAATGTGCTTGGTTGAACAGGTGCTGAGTGTTAAGCAGTAACATCGAGAGGGGTTCAGAGGGGTTGCAGCCCCGGGGCCCGGCTCTAAGACAAGGGCCCGAAGATGTCTAAAACTTTTTTCTAACTGAGGAAACCTATGAGGATGCGCAAGAAGAAACTTGACTTGCTTACTTTTTAATCTGTGGAAATCTTTCATTTTCATCTATGAGGCTGTGCAAGACTTTAGTGACTTGACTTACTTAGGTTTTTTAATCGAGGGAAATCTGTAATTTTCGTCTATTTATTCCAGTTTCCAGTTCATAAGACGCAGGGTCGAAAATCTTTTGACGATCGATCTTCATCATGCTCTAATAGTTTAAGTCGTTTACTGGATGTCAATTTATGGCGATTTATCGCCTTTATAGTTATCTATTAATTGTAAGTTGAGTTATTTTCCAAACAAATAATACTTTAAATATTTACAACTCGATATCACATAAGTAGGTCCAGCTTGTGTTGGGGGGGGGGGGCGGGGGGGGCAAAGGTCCGTACTCGTAAAGTAATGGATAAAACACTGGCGCGCAAAGCAGATCAACCGAGCTTGATTCCATTTCCAGGAGCACCGTACGGTTAATTTGTCCTTCTTTCGTAAGGCGAAAGCGTTGGTTAAATTAGGCGTGTAGCGCAGGCCTAATGGGAGCTTGCAAGTTGACAATTTGAAGAACCAACTCAACGATCTCAGACAATTGAGGGACAACTGGGATGGGATTTGACCGAGTGCAAAATTGTTGGTGAAAACCTTGGTATGGTTTCAAATGGCCTTAGCACGTTACCTGTACAAAGACGTGGACGGCGGACAAGATTTGCAGACGAAAGACATCGAGTGATGAAATAAGCGAATCCAGTCCAGAAGATTACTTTAAGCGTGATTTGTTTTATGCTCTCTTAGACTGTGTCACCGGAAACATAGCTCGCCGGTTTGAGACCGGCAAAGATCTTGAGGCGACATTTGGTGAGGTGTGGAAATCCGTTGCATTAGATAGAGAAAGTCTGCGTGAAAAGGCTCGATTACTTTGCGTGAAGTACAGCACGGATGTGTCACAGGATTTACATGTACATAGGCCTATTGGATGAAATATAACATTTTAAGGCAATTCCAGTTGCTAATTTTGGACGCGCACCATCGTCACCACTCAAACTATTCAACACAATTCACAAGTTGAAACTTGATACCCTTTTCCAGAACATGTTCGTCGTGCTCAGAATCTTTTGTACCCTTCCTGTTACCGCTGCACAAGCGAAACGGTCATTCAGCACACTAGCAAGGTCGTCAAAAAATGTTCTACGTTCGACAATGTGTCAAGAGCGACTGACAAGTTTAGGGATGCTGGCAGTTGAGGGTCCCCTGGCGAGAAAATTAGACTTCGGTGCAATTACTGATTTATGTGCAAGCGGGAAAGCTCGCAATGCACGTTTCGGCTCAAATTACATGTAGAGTTTTAGAGTATGTAGTCATTTAAGTGAGGCTTAAAAATTGAAATCATTTATCACATTGACATACTCACGTTTCATGTTTCTGTAAATTTCCTTATGATTTAGAGTCAAAGATAAACCTGTGAAGTCACTTTACTTGTATGATTAAATTCAGTATTATTATTATTATTATTATTATTATTATTATTATTATTATTATTATTATTATTATTATTATTATTATTATTATTCATTGGCATTGCCAACGGATCTGTCATCATGCTATCTGGGTCGCCGCTTGTCAGTGGACTGTAATCTTGACATGGTGCCCTGAAAAGCCACCGCATTGAAACGTTGGATCAATGCCGACAAGTTCTGGAAAAGGAAGTTTGTCTCTCGGGTGTCACCGGTAGTTGTCGAAAGTCGGCGTCCATTATTATTATTATTATTATTATTATTATTATTATTATTATTATTATTATTATTTTATTTCATCAGGGTCTTCGATGTAAATTAATGGTGATGTCGTACGGAGTAGCCCTGCTCGTTGCTCTCATGAGCAGCGAAAGTTCCCTTGAAAGCAACTGCGTTATAGCGCTGAATAATCATCGAGATGCGCTGGTAGAAGAAAGTCGTCTCCCTCTGCTCCCTAGTGACGGCGCTCAGTTTTTGTCCCAGTTCTTAAAGGTAGCCTTGGCCTTCGGAATTGATTGGGCCAAAGGTTTCGAAAGCCACCGGTGTGAAGTGGTACGTGGAGGGTACCTCGGCGTATTTCTGAGTTTTGAGGTTCGCCGCCCTCTCGGCGGCTGCGCCCTCTCTTTGTGATGTTTCTGGCAGATACGACATTGCCATTGTATCTGACACTGTCGCGTCCCATATCAAACACCACCCCGCCCGCCATGGTATGTGAGTGTGTCCGTCTGGTTTTTTTCCGCCAGATCGGGTCAAACCCACCCGTTCTTTGACAGTGGGGATCCCTGCACGACTTAGACTCCCACAAATAAGGTCGTTTAGGGCCGCGTGACTGGGCCAGCGTTCGTGGCTCAGACCATACGAAAGACCGTGATATCCGTTTCCCTCGATCAGGGCACCGCATGGGCAGCAATGAGGTAAACAGACGGGTAACCCAAGTCTGTAACCCACCACCACCCTCAAGAATTCATCGTCAAATCTCAGCCCGCAGTTGGTAATCGGTAGGGCTAAGAGCGTGTGATTATTAATATTAATATTAACAATAATATTAACAATAATATTAACAATAATATTGACAATAATATTAACAATAATATTCATAATAATATAAATAATACTATTAATAATACTATTAAAAATATTAATAATAATAATATTCATAATAATAATATAAATAATACTATTAATAATACTATTAAAAATACTATTAATAATAATATTAATATTATTATTATTATTATATATATTATAATATTATTATTAATATAATATTAATAATAATATTATTATATAATAATATTAACAATATTATTATCAATATTATTATTAATATTATTATTATTAATATTATTATTATTAATATTATTAAATAATAATATTATTATTAATATTATTAATAATATTATTAATATTATTATTAATAATATTAATAATAATAACAATATTATTATTATTATTATTATTACTATTATTATTAACATTACTATTCATTAATTAAATATGGTTATTGTTCACTAAATATTGTTTGATAGCCTTTTGATAGGTCTGCGTCAGACTTGGAATTACTGATAAAATTGAAAACACAAGGGGCCCTGAGGAGTGGCTGGTTCGGGGCCCGTTGTGACTCTCAACGCCCATAGTGTTAAGCCTGGCATATAATCAAAATGACGCATTTTTCACACTTAAATTGTATAGACTTGAGATAGCTGATACAAATATGTCAATTAACCCTAAACTCCTGCTTAAAATCGATGTCAAGGCTTTAAATAAACACGTTCATAGAACAGAAACCTTAACCTTTGACTTGAAACAGCCAACACACCAATCCTTGCTTCATACACAGAGCTGAATGAATCGCAAGAAGATCTCACCTGGATACGATTACAATGGGAGTGATTGATTTGTTGGCGCCATTCTTGGATTCTAACATTTTTACTGCGTTGTATGTGGCGTGAATTGCATCGTAATTGAGGCTATTGTTATTCACGTAGGCCTTCACATTCAACAGCGTCACTTCTCCACTTGCCGTTGAGACCGCCTTTACGTTGAAAAACACAATAAAACACTTTGTTTCAGAGCTTGCCATGACAACTATTGCACATTAATTTTAGCTGCAACATACTCAGATATTTAAAACTTGAATACGTTTTCTGTATTATGTTATAACCATTGTTTAAAATATTAACAATTTCAAGAAAATTTAAGCGTCACACGTGACGCACTTCAAAATGTTCTGTCTGAAGTAACCCTGAAAGATAACAAGAAAAGTTTTAAAGAAAATTTTCTAATAATGTTAGAGGATGTGGTATACATGGAGTTTAATTGCAAGTAAATTAGAGGCCAACAGTTAAGAGTTTTTTGTTCGATTTGTAACCTACCATTCACAATAATGACAATATACCATTTTAGACACAGTATAGCTACAAAACATTCATGTATACGACACATGGGTTAAGGACTCAGTGCTTGTGAATGCTTTTCTACATCGGTCACTATATCCTGTATCTGGCTCTTCTTCTGTTAATCAATCGAGTGAGATCAATCATATCTGCTCTCACGTTATGATTGGATACAACGAATACTCCAGTTCACACTTTAATCTCAACTGTTTAGGAATTGAAATGAACACCATACGATTAAAAATAAAAGCGATTCCACAGAAGAATATTTCACTTTTTTCTATTGGGAAATCAAAGGTGCTTACATGTATAAGTCTTGTATATCCTATATCCATATGACCGGTTATCTTCCTTAAGAGAAGCTATTTATACCGGTATTTGAAATTCAATGTAAAAATGATAAGTTCAAAGACAAGAACATTGCAATACTGATTAGATTATCTTGAGTGTACTCCTGTACTATTTGAAACATACTGTGTTTGCATATTCCGATTCTGAAAACTGGGTCAACGCAACGTTCAGTCGTGTCCCATATTGTTCGCCCGCGCATGATTTGCACTGAAGTCTCCAGCTTTCCACACAAAGCGACTCTTCAGGCTGCTTAGGGAAGAACAGCGACGAGTTCTGATAGATAAACACACGAAGACACGAATACACAATTGATATTTCTGAAAATAATAATTCAATTACATAGACTTCAAATATATTTATCCTATTTCTCATAATGCACTAATTAGGGTTGTATCTCAGATGCAACCCAATGAACCTTTTATGATATCACAAAGTCACTTTAAACTTCGCTGATTTGCAAGGATGAGAAATGGCATAATACTTAGTATAATATTTCAGACTACCTGGCCATTGTCTAAATAAATAATACATTTGCACTCGTAGTCCAGGAAGATAGTCCAAAAGTAGTTGACTGTAGCTTTGTCAGGGTATTCGGGAACAATGTAGGCATCCTTTGTTTTCCAACTCTGCGAACGAAAAGACATTAACACATCGGACTAAAATCATGCTCAAAATTTAATAGAAGCGGGATGGATATGAAAAATCTATTCGTCGTCGCACCCTATTAGTGTGGCACAGTGGCCGATCGGTTAAAGCGGTCAGCCCGTAACGCTCAGTTTGTGGTGAGCGCGCGGGTTCGAGCCTCGTCCGGGGCGTCACTGTGTAGGGACCTTGAGCAAGTCCTTCGCGCACCATTGCTCTGCAGTACAACTGCAATTGCGCCGTCGAGGCGTGTGTATGCACTTCTGAGCATAAGTTGTTGGAATAAGGGCGGTATCAAAGTTCGGAAAAAATATAAAAAAATAGTCACAATCTTTCATCAATCCCGCTTCCAAATAAACGGCAATATTTTTCATTAATCCAGCTTCCATTTAGGCATAAATCTTTTTAGCAATCCAGTGTCCATCTAAGCACAGTTCTTTTCATCAATCCAGATTCCATTGAGGCGTGATCCATTTCATCAATCCCGCTTCAAATTAAGCACAATTCTTTTCATCAATCCAGCATCCATTTAAGCATGCCTATTTTCATCAATCCAGCTTTCATTTAAGCATGATTCTTTTTCGTCAATTCAGTTTCCAGTTTGATAGCATCTAGATAGACATGAATCTTTTCACCGGTCACTTTTCTACTACCGACATTTCCGAGGCTTACCCTAATTGACCATGTGGAATAACATACGACACAAAAATGTTAAATTGCAATGTGATATTACTGTATCAAATATCTGCGCCAAAACGTCCTACGCCAAAACCCCCACGCCAACACGATATGACTTATAGCTACTTTTATGTTTTTAATTGATCAGAAGGTTACGTATTCTGTAAAACCCACATAGCATAATGCAGGACAATATTATTAGCCAAAATTGTAAATTTGCTAAGTCTCTAATCCTGGGTGAATATGTCAAATGATAAATTGTGTAGCACATTAGCCACAAACCCAAAATTTGAAGTAGTAATTATTATTAACGTAAAAACTTACAATTTAACAATAATTTAGCAGTTGTACAGCCTGATGCATAACAGCAATAGGATGTTGGCGCAGATTGGGAGCAGAGGGAGATGAGAGGATTTGAGGGAAAGAGAAGGTGGAAGAGAAGGGAAATAGGAATCTAGGAAGTGATGGAAGTGAAGGGGAGAAGGGAGGAGGAAATGACGGGAGAAGGGAAGTGAAAGTTAAGGGGAGGACAGGTGAACATGGCATTTTCTTTTTATGACGGGAAACATACATTTTTAACATAACAGGCGATAATTTTTACCGTCAGAAACGAGACAATTTACCTGCACAAAAACAGCTTGGACAATGTCGCTCAGTTCACTCACATCCAGTGATTTCGCAAAGACATGGAACGGATTTGCTGAGCAACAAAACAAGTCGCTACCATTATTTAATACGAACAACATGAATACGAATCGTCTGAAACAACTCTACAACTTTGCTCCATACGACTGTATGGCAAAGTAAGGTATGACTCATATGAAATTATTTCTAAGAGCATTTAGCAACCATACTCTTGAAGTAGGAAGCTATTCGTTATACTCATACATCACGTGCTTCATTCTCTATTATTCCTGCGCTGCGTGAAGCTGAGGTCAAAGACTTCTCATTCGTCAACAATAATTCAAAAATATTTTTATAGCACGATTTACTTTGCGTACCAAAATTAATAGCCTACTCCAAACGTTGAAGCAAAGAAAACGAATTTGCAACTTTACGACATACTGTAATACGAACAATTTCTTAAACGATGCGCCGCACATGATCTGGCAATCAACTATAGTTTTTCTATTTCATAAGACGAAAATGAAGACTTTAGTTTAGCATTGCAGCTTCCATGTTTCAGGATTCCATTAAGCAGAACATACGTCGTAATTGAAATTTTGAGCGATCTACATCGTCCGAAGACCCAGTCTATTCAAAGTTGTTGTAGTCGTCGTATGATGTCTTTGGCAAATTAATTCGTATTAAAAACGGCATTATATTAATCAAGAATGACTCCAATATTAAACTAAGTTGGCATCGCATAATATAGTTAAAGTCATACCGCTCTCACTCTGTTGCACCCTCTGCGCTTGCAATACCTACAACATAGCGAAAGATAGGCCTATTATATGTACAATGTACATGCAAAAATTACCCGTAAAAGAAAAGAAAAGTTATTATCTGGCAGTAACTGTTAGCAAGACGCTTCTGACGACGGAATCATATGAAAAGAAACGAGAGGGGTTGAACCCTTATAAGAAACTTTAAATGAAAGCACTGTATGACCCTAATTCAATCGATATTGAACTCATTAACATCAGACTTTAGTTACGCAACATTTCGATAATTAATGGCCTATACTAGTTTAAAAACAATATAATCGATATAATACCCAAACGAAATAGACAATATGTCTCGCAATATTTCAAATATTGCAATGTTCATATTGCGCACAACCTACCTTAAACTGAATGTCAAGCTTTGTTTTTCCTGACAATTTGTCCCGAACCAGCAGCTCTTGTAAGGTGCCATCGAAATTCTGAGCGCTGATGGTCGTTTTACCAATGGTAAACTCCATCGCCAGAGCAGCATAAATAAATTCGTATTGATCCTAGAACGACAATAACAATTGCGTTCCTTGTTCTCGATATGAAGAATAGATAAGTTGCATTAAAAAGCTGATCGACAAGAAGAGGAACATCAAAATCTCAAATGATACTGTACTCGGTTGTACCAATATCTATTCAACGAATCGGGTGTAAAACTTAATGGACATTGTTACTGAGATGTTCCACTTATGCACGTTGCTTTGGCAGACATTCGGGAAATAACGGAATATTTAATTATTCATACCTGCATATGTGACACAAAATTAGCTGAAAATTCGGTTAAGTTTTACACTGAAACACTTATTGCGTGCGAGATTTTACAAGAAAAATCAAGTTGAATTTCACAAGTGTGGTTAATTATTTTAGTATATTAATCCGTCTGACGAGTTAAGTGTTCATTGCGCTCAATGAAATAGAACAATATTAATAAAACTGATCGTCTTACCAAAGTTTGAACCATCTGTGTCCGTTGTTGCCGTAGAAAGCTAAGACACCCTACTATGTCAACGAATCCTTCAGTCTCAGCTTGTTCTAGAAGGTAGTTCACAGCTATGAAGGTTCCAGTTCGCCCGACTCCAGCACTGTTTTAGAGCAACGACAAAACAAACTGGTGCATTTTCAAATTATTTCAGCGCTACTTGAAATTGATATTCTTTTGTAAGGAAAACATTTTTACAAAGGTTGGTTAGTTTCACCTAAATTGACGCAATACAAAATGTTGATTATGATTGCAAAATACTGAAAAAGTAAGCACTTTGCGAGTGTCGCCGTGAAACAAATATATAATTGGCTAAGAGGCAAGCCCTTTAATTACACGGTCTATGATCTAAGTGACATATATGCTTTATTAGACATGTCTTGACACATTGCATCGATTTAAGGTAAAACAATAATCAATGTAGGATACTAAAACAATTTATGCTTTCATCAATGCTTTACCTCACATAAGAAAAGTGGTGTCTAATAGATTAGTTTGGTCATGAATGCGTAGAAATTGAGTCAAACCTAAACCATTGTTGCAGATCCATGTTGTGAGTCTTCGTCGTTGCCGTTTTTTCTCATAAATATTATCATTTGAAAAACTATTGTCAATAACTTTTCTCATTTTCGACTGCTTTACATAGCTTTCTGTTTGACGCGCCTTCTGTTGCAAAACTCGCATGCAGTAGGAAATCAGTTGTTTACTACCATGTATATAATTTAGTATAATCACCAACTCATAAGCAACTCGATGCAAAATAGAGCCACATACAGGACTGTAGAGAATTCGCTCACCTGCAATGCACAATAGTGTACTTGTCAATAGACATGGATTGGCGTACGTTTCTTCGAAAGTTGAGAAATCCTTTCACGTCGGAAGGAACTCCATGATCGGGCCAAACAGTGAAATGCCATTGCTTAATATCCATCGTACTTGATCCCTGAGAATCAGTGCAACACAGTTATACCTTAACTCTATACATATTGCACAATTTTATTCTTGCCTAAATGTATGTGAATCCGTTCAAATAATTCATGAAGCGCATATCTGTTTGAAACGTTAACTTTTACCTTATATTGACGTAACAATAAAACAGCAGTAAACAGCAGTCGTGAAATTTTACTTGTGCATTGTAACTACACCATGAAATCTGTAACTATTGAGTGTGACTTTGGTGTCAAATACTATCGAGAGTTTCTTCGAGATTGATCAATTATGGCTTTTTTTATGAGTAAAGTTACAGCTCATCTACATGTAATTAAACTTAACACGAACTGAGAGCTAAGCATTTCGCAACTGTATTTTAGTTATATTATATACAGTAGGCTATTATTTAAAGTCCTGCATGTACCTTGATTAGCTGAAGGTGGCGAATTACATAGTTTGGCCAGCTTTCTGTTGATTTCAGTGTTATATTCATATCGTCAAAAGTCATGCTTCCATCATATTCCGGCCAGTAGCGAGCACACTTCTTCTGAAACCCAACCAACACACTTTTTAAACCAGATTATAGCACATGACATCAGGCCATCCTATAGCTGTTGCGATTTAGAGTCTAAAATGGTTTTCCCTATCTGTTGATTTGGCAGCTGCAGTATCAAATAAAATGTGAGTCAAAGTCATTCCGAATCATGAGATTTACCGTTAAATGGAAGAGTCTAAATAACTATATTCCTCTATTAAGCACCGAGATTCGCTTCAATTCTCTGTCCGGACTTTCCTGTGGTTCCCCGCATGCGCTCTGCCAGACTGCCACGGCCCAATCTAGAAGATTCGCCTACGTGGGTCCCACCAGCTGAAACAGCCTTCCTTTTTCTCTTCAGCAGGAGTTGTTCTCTCTATTCTCTGCTGCCTTCCGGAGGCGCCTGAAGGCTTTCTTGTTCTTCGTTTAGCTATGTGTCGAGTCGTGAGTGCCTATAACATCGAGTGGCGCTATATAAGCGTTCCATTACAATAACAATCACCTCAAAGGGAGTTGCTGTGTAGTAACGATACAATTCATTCATTCGGAAAATTTATATAGTGCCCCTTCAAGATTATACTCAGGCTATAGAATTATCAAAAATGAAGACCTGCTTATAAAACTAACCTTTCCGTTCTCCATAAGATTGGTGATCATCACAATAGTACCAACGTTATTTTCGAATATCATTTGCCAGAAATGTGCCAGTGTATCAGGATTCGGCCCTTAACAAAAAGAACGATAAAAATTGGATTGTACATAAAAGGTCGCGTTTTTGCCTTTGGTTTTACAATAGTGAAGTAGCTAAACAAAATACCATCACTTGTTCAACAAAACTTATTACATCAAATTACATCATATGCTAAATTTCTGCATAAAATTTGTGAAAGAAAGTATTTGACTATTTTCAGCAACAGTTTCTCTACTACATACGTGTAGGCTAAATTAAACTAGACAACAATTTCAATGAAAAACTGACGAATGGTATAAATATAATTATTTACAATGACATAAATTAGTATCCTTCTTTGAGACTAGTTACTGTGTCTTATTATGCAGCGTTAAATTTAAGCAAGCCCTATACGCATTTTGGTTAGATTGCTTGCATGGCAATATTAAGTCTAGTCCAAAAGTTACCAGGTCATCATACAGAAGATCGCAGGGGCGTCATTCTCCTCTGAGTGATGGAGGCAAATCCTTCGGTCCCAACGGCATGGAAGGCAAAATATCCCCATAAGAATAAAAAATATCTCCCCTACGTGAAATTGGAGACATGTGCCTCCGGATTCCTCTATCTGATCGCCACTGGAAGATCGGATTGAATTTTATATAAACGCTAACTCTCTTTTAAGCATTATCAAGAATTGTTAAATAAACTCTGCTTACCTTGCGTCGCAATAAGTTTCTCTCGGCTGTTGTAGCTCTGAAACATAATGTGACATCAAAGGGTTTTAAAGAATGCACGATTTAGGATTCTGAATCAGCAATCACTAATCTAAACACAGGTGGTATAATTCATCTCTCCACCCTCTCATTGTTTGAAATACCCGTTGTGTATTCTTGATCGTTATCTTCAAATGTTCTTAGAGCTACTCAAACACCAAAGGCAGAGATCCAACAGGATTACGATCATCTTTACATTACGTACGGGCATGCTAAAATAATCTGTTCTTGCAACTTTAAAAGCGAACAGATATATTATTGCCTACCTTACCGTTAATGTGTATAACGCCTACATTCAAAACAACTAGCGTTTTCCATAACCAGTATGCAATTAGTTTTGTTTAGGTCAACTTGGAACCAACATTTAAAAAAAATTAGAACAACTACATCATACATGTACCTGCGGACTTACTTTACAAGTATTACTCTTTCAGTGCATTTTTAGGATAATAATTTACAGTGCACTCACTTTTATGAAACTTGCGTTGATGTAATCTGAAAATTGCTTGTGGTGTCTCAGTAAAATTACTCGATTTTGATCATCTAAAATTTAAAACAATATTCTCTTAATCCAGATTTATTGGTTAGTTGTTTGAAAGTCACAATCATTCGTTCATAGCGATTCATTAGCGCCGATCTGTAGGTAAATAAATGAACTCAGAACACGTACTTTGTACATTGACCAGCCAACCCTGCCTAGTTGACCAGGTGCACGATGCACCAATGTAATGTCCACCGAAAGACTCTAATTTCCAACAATGGCATGCAAAAAATGTATAACTTCATTTTGACAAAGGGCTTATTTATTATTATTTCCGTTCCAAATCCTCATTCTAAGGAAATGCAGAAATTCTTATCTGTCGACTATGAGAATCTATCGACCGATTTTCTAATTGCCTAAGCAATGATTGTCAATTAGTTTCTTTTCTTAATGCGTTTCAATTATCATCGTTTAAGTTAGCGTGGGGAGCATTCCGATTGGGTTTTTAAGGCGTCGAATTTAGAACACGATAACATCTGTGGCGCTGTTGCTCTATTTGTTACTGAATCTATTGACCTAACATTTGGCAAATCCGTAGACAATATGATTATATGATTATGATTGTATTCCTAATAAAATAGTGGATTATTTCTTTCGGTTACAAATTTGCACACAGCTGTAGTATAGACATTTTAGAAAATTGTTGTAGATTTTTTTGATGGACATAACAAAAATAGCCGGCGTGAATGAATAAAAATGCTCTCTTTTTGGTGAATAATAAAAAGATTAGATGAATAAAATTGGTCTCTTTATTTGGTGAATAATAAAAATATTGAATTAATAAAACTGCTCGTTTTACTGGACTATAATAATTCTAATGAATGAATAATACTGCATGTCTGTGTCCGGATAATGATTTCTTTATGGTCATTATTATTATATTATTAGGCTATACATAATTTTATAATATATGTATAGCCTAATAATTACAAATCAAAACCAATGTGAGATAGCAAACCCACATGGGCATATATATAATAATATTATATGTGCCTATGTGGGTTTGTAATTTCATATTGGTTTAGATTTGGATTTCTTCCTAAACATTTCTTACATGGTATGATATTCAGGAAGCGATTTCTATTCTTCAGCTCTTTCCTTTTGCCTTCGAAACACGTTTTAGTTGGATCTTCATCGGGTATACTCTAAAATGCAATCTAAATCTTCATTATAGACATGTGTTTCATGCGTAGATACCAGGAGACATAATACCAATTATGTGTCGAACAATTCGCAGACATCATTCACGCTGCTGAATTAAATCAAGCGCATAGCTTTAAAATCACGAGCAATATTATAACCTTTACAAAGGTAATCTACGACTACTTCTAAATTTATAGCATCTTACTCTTTAATGCTGGTCTGGCATTTTATGACCTGAAGATTGTATAATAATTCATAGAATTTCAACTTCAGATATTTTGCTGCCTTCCTTGTAATCTACATGTATGTTCATCGCTATTTAGCCTACCATTAAACACGTTAGTTAAGTATCCACAATGCAAGCAACGTAGGCCTATACCATAACAAATCCCTCTTTAAACTGGATTATCGCAATCTAATTGCGAACTAGATCTAGCTACACACGGTTTCCTTTAGATATTTTTGAACTTAGAGTTTACTATAATCTACCACATGGTTTCAACTCCAAAGTACTAATATTTAGAATTCTGACTTTGAGTGTTAGGCCTAGTTGCTTTTGCAATTGTGTAACGCCTTGATCAACCCAGACACTTTGCCCTCAATATTTTCATAATCAGTGATCACACATACAGAAGACGATTGTTGCAATTTACCTTAAATTCAGTCTCCAGAGTTCCAGGCTGTGACTTTTTAGCCTTGAACAAAGGCGGTAGCTCACCAATGGGAATCTTATTATTGATTTGATTCCTCAAACCAAGAAGCAAGAGCGCTTCTAGAAATCACAATAAGCATCAGGCATACAATCTAAGTCAAAGAAAATAATGTGTCATTGATAATAATCAGAACCATTATTCAGCAGTGATCAAACTCTGCAATATATACTGCTAAACGCATCAAATCGATGGCTTCTATAGTGCCATGCAGAGCATTAGTTAGGTGGATCTGTGCAAATAACAATATCACAGCGACCACTAAGGCGCAGACTAATGGTTTTCAAACTTTATGTTTAGTGTATCACCAGGTAAGAAAGAAATTCGAGAAAACAAAAACCAGTAAAGGTCAGATAAAAAGCAAAATAGGCGAGTGTGAAGTCCCCTTGTTATTATGGCGAAGATCATGTTTCCTCTTTTTTTATGACATATGGAACAACTTACTTTGAGATAATGTCATAGTCCAACACGTAAATTTAAATTAATTTAATTATAGAATGAATCTAAATATTACGAATGCGTTTGCGGGCAATGCTTATTAGTACGCCTAACTAGCAAGACTTGAATCTTAGAATTAGATTGGCATATAATTAGTAAAATGATAGACTATAAACTCATAGAATTAAACTTTTCTTGACTTTTTCCATACTACCTAGCTACACCGATGGCACAGACTGCGTGCATAGGCTACGTTTCGGGCTTTTCGATATTGATCCCTGGGACTACATATCCACATCAATAGCAAATAATTATATTATATCATATTATGAAATTATATTTATCATCATTGTCACGTATATGACGAGGCGGATGACTTGCTCAAATTTCTCTGACCATTCTCTTAGGCAGTTGCAGAGATCGGCGAGGGTGCCTCGGAACAAAATGTAGCCGATGTCATGCAACTTTCCATTTCTATGTGTACAATGTTTGGTTTGGTGACTTTAGATTTGACCGAATTTCTTAGATTTTGACCGAATCATTGTTAGGTTATATAACTGAACGAATTAGGATAAGAAGCCTGAAATATTTTTGTTTTTTTCATTTATGACCAAGGTCAACAGTTACACAGTCCGCGGTACTCTGCAACACGTAGAGCGCGAAGTAGTCTGGCTTAATAATTAGAACAGCATCTTTATACCCTTGCTTTCACCGGTTGCCTTCCTTTCTTTGCGCTTAGATTGTACACCAACACCTGAGCTTTTACTGTTTGGCTTCGATACAAAGAGTCGTTTCCTGCAAACAAGAGCAAGTTCTAATCGGTAATTTGTGCAAATAAATTTACGAATTGACAGGCTTTCTTTTTTATTCGTCTTGGTGGACAAGTTATCACAGTTCAGATCGTTCAAAAGGCCGCCTCAGATCCTCTAAGAGAGCAAACGGTGTAAATTGGAAGCGCGTAAAGGATAGAAGCGGTGAAAAGCAGAGAGGAATAGCGGCTTCCCTGGAGAACTTGAAGGGCCCAGTTACCTTTGGTAAGCCAACTCGAGCCGGTCTCCCAAGTCATGCCCTAGGTCAGAGACGTGATGAGCCAACCCGAATTGACAGGTGAGGTCGCTGAATCGGTCAGCGTAAGACGAACCCGGGTCATCATTGCGAATGTTATTGTGGCCTGTGATGACTAGATGGCTGATATAAGAGACGAACACCTCCAGCGCGGATGCATATTATTTGTGGGAGTTCTGCATGTCCACTACGCATGTTCAGCTGGACAAACTGAGCTTATTGTACCCCGTTCCCGGACTGCTATGAGGCAGCGCCGCGCCTTCTCAGTGTCTGACCCTGTGACATGGAATGTGATACCTACCATCCTTCGACAAATACCTATTAATCAGTCTGCCTTGTTTCTAACTACTCTTAAGACTCTGTTCGGCCGGGGTTGAGCTGGGAACGCTTCTGAGTAGGCAAACTTGAAGGGGCGCTATATCAAATTACTGTAATAATAATAATGATAATGATAATAATAATAATAATATTCCAAATAAATAGAAGGTCGATGCAGGTGGAAACGTTCCAGGATGGTAGGTTGCAGGCAACATCAATTCACTGCAGGCAGTCATGCACGATAGACATAGATCGCAAAGGTCGTTGGCCGTGTTAGAGTTGTTGCTTGAGAAGAAGGAAACGAATTGGAAGCGAACAGAGAGTTAACAGAAGCATTAGAAGATAAAATTTTTCATTTAAAACTGTGAAACTTTAAAGTTTTTGTTTAATGAACAAACTCAAGATATGGACAATAATTATAGATGTAAGCTTATGCCATCATAGAAAAACACGTTAAGATGCTTGGAATAGCTTTATATTTGGACACCTAACGCAGTCGAAGGTTTCTTACCTAAGCAATCCAACAGAAACCAGTGCAACTAAGACGATTACCACGAGCAAAACAATCAAAGAAATAACGATTTCATTGTTCTGTTTATCTAAAATGACAAATGATAACAACTGTTTAAATCACAAACCCAATTTTCAAACAACATATTTTGATACTTCATGTTTCCGATCGTAAAATGCATCTAGCCTAATGAACAGTGCATTTTATCGGTTATGCCTACTTGTTGTCTGTGGAAGGGTTTACTTCAATTTAAACAAATTAATATTAAATAATAGAAACCATTGCAATCGGCTTAAGCGAGCCTGCATTTTAAACTCTTAAATGGTAATATTAATGGTGGATGTGCTATGAAAAACGCATTAAGTATGCGACGCATCCTTTCTTATCACCAAGTGATATTTTCTTAAGCCTGTGGATGTAGGCAACGATATACTTACACTTGCACTTGCCAGATATATTCGTAAGGCCTTCCTTGCACTTGCAGATATGATCACCAAAGCTATTAACACAGTCCTCGGATGAGTTATCACACTTATCAATCTTTGACTGGCATTCGTCTACATCTACATCAACGCAGAGAGTAAACCTCAGCATTAAAATAATATAATGGAATTAACAAGTGTTTCAATGACTTTATCAACAACCATTTTGGCAACAATTATTCACCCTGAATCTAAAATATATTTTATTACTAGGTTATTCGTGTATTTGCACCAATCATCGAATTGACAGTCTTTGTCTCACTGTCATGTTTTCAGCATATTTGAAACTCAGGTCTTGCTGCTTCGTATTCTTCTTTAATCGCTAGGGTCGAACTTAAACTTTGGTCACAGACGTTTGACAAATCAAATAAGTTATATATAAAACCGAAATCTAGGCTTACTATATCAGCTGACCTGTTTGAAACACCTTGCCGACCATACGATTCAGTTAATTATCGCAGCCTATGACGAAGTTTTTAGAGCAATAATGTTAGATTCATGTTATATAACAGTACCTTTGCAATAAACCAGAAAATGTGAGCAAATTGTATGTATTAAGAATACAGAGGCTTAGTAAATCGGAAAATTTTCATACGTTTTGAGAACCAATCATTTACAGTACCTACCCACGCAGTGCATAGATTTCTTTGTGAATCCATTCTTGCACTCACAAATGTAACTGCCATTGTTGTTACTGCAGTTTTCTGTTGTTGGATTACACATCGAATGATTCGGATGACATTCGTTGATATCTAAAAAATACAGAGGTGTAACAAGGTTTCGAAAAGTGGGGAGGCATAATTTGCAAGATATTACGCGAAGCGCAAAAATTTTCTTTTGCCCCCCACTTTTTTAATTTTGCCGCCCCCCCCCCATAAATTTGAAAAATGGAGTGACACGAATTATTTCAACAATAGTTACCTTAAAGTGCCATTGGAGAAACATAAAAAGAACCGATTGGAGGGGGGGCACATGGGGGACACTGAGCACTCAAACTGGAGGGGCTTTGCTCCTCCCCTCAGTTTTAAAACTGGGGAGGGCCGGTGCCCCCCTGTCCCCCGCTGGTTACACCTCTGACAGAATATTATTTATTTATATTTATTTATTACCGAAATTTGCTACCGCCCTTCTTTCAAAATTTTGTGCTCAGAAGTCCACAGACACGCCTCGACGGCGCAATTGCAGTTGTACTGCAGTGCAATTGTGTCCAAAAAATTTGCTCAAGGTTCCTACACAGTGACTCCCCGGCCGAGGGTTGAACCCGCTCGCTCAGCACACACTGAACGTTACGGGCTGACCGCTCTAACCGATCGGCCACTGTGCCGCACGATTAAGTACTAATTATAATAATTAAGCGATGTCACAGAAACCAGTTCACTACAAGACTAAAAGAATTGGCATGTAATAAGCTAATAGACATTATTGCTGACTTCACTTATTAATATACGAGGCTTAATTTAAATTGGCAGCTAACTAGAAGAGTGGCGCTATAATATAACATTGTTTGAGTGTCGTGAGAGCCGCTGATAATTTGCAAAAACCGTGGCATCACGTATTTCAACATGTGAGATGAGTTTCCATAGTTTCCGACACCATGCAGCGTTTGCGCAGATTTATGTTGAGCTCACATGGCTATGCCAGAGAAGAGCCGACAAGAAGGACAATTATAGAGCAATGATGGAATATTTACCAGTGCTAAATGTAGCAAAAACATTCGTTTGCGTGTATATAAAAGGCCTAACTTGTTGCACAAAGGGTGTCAATGCCTATTCACGATAATCGATCTTAGTACAAGCCAATTTGTTTTATCCGGGACATTACTTCTCAATGGCATACGTACAGAGGAGGTGGAAGAGGCGCTATATAGAGTCTATTGTCGAATGGGTGTGCCTCAGAGGATAAACACAGACAGAGGAAAGTTCGAAATTAAGATTCAGGTCTAACACACGATGCGAAAGCGATACCAAAAGCACAGATATTGACTGCATCAAACTAATGTCATTCATTCTAGGAATCGCTGGTGGCATTTACCTACCCTCACAAAATCCAGAACTATTTGCGAATCCATTCTTGCATTTACATCTGTAACTACCAATGGTGTTAACGCAATCTTCTGAGCTACCAATACACGTTGAATTGCCCCACTTACACTCGTCAACATCTGCAGTAAATCATAATATATTGCAACACGCATCATTAAAACAGTGTACCATACGTTGTAACTTATTGTTCAGCGCTCATTGCCACATAAAAAACGGAATTTCATTAGCAGAATCCTGCTCGTGGTTAGAAAGTATAAGCCTATTATTGACCGAGGACAAACAGCCAGCCAGGCAGCCGCATCTTCTCGCTGAAAGTACACGGTCTTAGTTACAATTCCACCGCTGCTCCAAGCCAACAGTACCGACACTTAACAGACGACATTGACAGTAGGGCAAGTTCATGCCTGACTATCTCGCACTCCACTCAAAAAAATTGATGAATGATATAAATATTTTCGACATAATATGTTTTTATTAAACATGTGACATAAACTATAAAAGATAACATTATGACGTAAAATTTGCACGATATAATTTCACTTTACAGTTCAGTATTTTGTGGAATCTAAAAGTGAATAATTACAGAAATGGGAGGTATTTGTAGAAGATAAAAATTTAGTTTGTGGAGCTGCAGTTAAAACAACAACCGACGACTGTGCTATTGTACAGCGTCTGCATTTACCACCAATGGTAAAAGCATGCCTTATCAAAACGGTTATCGGGGCATTTTTAAGTGCTATTCATTTACCAGTAATATTTTGATGGCTGTATATACTCCTAGTGTTTGAACATATGGACGATTTTCTGCATCTCCATAAAACATCATATTAAGAAGTGGACAAAATCCTCAAGGTTATTAAACCTGCATAAAACGCCAAGATATGACAGTTTGTGTGTTGCTACCATTTAGGCTCTGGCAAAGTTCTGTTTCAAGGTTCATTGTTTCATTGTACACGAGAGAATTGTTTCTGCAATCTATATTTGAAACTTTATGATAAATGTCATTTTTATAAATAAAGTAAATGCATTCATTGACGCCTTTTGTGTTTCATGTGAACTATTCGTAGCTAAGCAATAAAATGACGAGTGAATACCCTCACCTCTTACGACTTTAAAAAACTATTAGAACTGGGTTCTGATCAATAGGCTCAGAAAGTTTACTCTGAAATTTAAATTACCTTCGCACTTTCTCCACATATTTACGAATCCACTCTTGCATTCACATCTATAACTGCCAACACTGTTAACGCAGATTTCTGACGTTGGATTGCACGCTGCTTGATCGGATTTACACTCTTCAACATCTGCAATATATCCTACTATTTAATTGGATAGATATAAAAAGTTTACGGCAAATAAAAATCTAACATAATTGAAAATGCACTTGAGTAGCATGACATGCTTTTATTCTCAAATCATGTTAAGGAATTCGTTTTAATTACATGACTTGGCGTTTTCTGTCCAACTGAATTCCAGGACTAAATTCATTAACTTGATGGCATAAATAAGTGTGAGAACAATTTATTCAATTTCGTCACATTAGGTTCACAAGGCAGGCTCATACCCGCAGTCAATAGCCTAAATCCGTATCGATAGACCACAGTTACTCTTTCAATAGCGATTTAAAAGCTGTGCAAGGCATTGACTAAATCATTGCAACTAATTTTTGCCAATACTGACCAGTAAGGCATACGAACCAAAAAAGAAGTAGGGCCTAGTCATACGTTCAAAGTATAGACCTAATCAATCGTATTTTCTGATCTCCGTATAAGGCCCGTTGACCAACCTGTCCCTTTCCACCCGATCTACCAACTGTCTTGAATGCCAGATGCGCTTGCTATCGCAATATCCTCGAACTCCTTTTTAAGCATGCAAAACCAGAGAAATAAATGAAACCTGCCTGTGCAGTTGTCAAAGGTCGTATTCTCATATCCAGGTTTGCACTGACATGTGTAGCTGCCAATTGTGTTTGCACAAAATTCCGTTTCAATATCGCAAACAGAGGGGCAGTTTCTACATTCATCATTATCTAAAACAATTTATTGAAAACTTTATTCAAAACTTTGTTCAACCATCATTTAATTCTAAACTTAACGCGTCGTCTTCATGGGTTCTCGTTATACGACATTTAAGAGTATACCGCAAATTCATGCAGGTCATTAAATTGTAAAGGGATTTCAATCAGCTTTTTTAGACCATGTAACTCCAAATATTTATGAGTTGTTTTAAAGTACAGAAGCTCTCTACGTCAAACCATCGTCATATATTCCAAGGACCAAACATTTACCTACCTTTGCAATATCCAGATATATTTGCGAAGCCATCCTTGCACTCACATCTAAAACTGCCAATGTTGTTGATGCAATTCTCGGTTTGTGGATTACACGTTGAATTGCTCGATTTACATTCGTTGACATCTGCAATATAAATCACGTAGCAATAATTAGGAACCTTTATCACATGACCCACTTCATAATAAAACAAAATAATAGAACTTGCATTCGTTTATAACTGGAATAAAATAGACCTAGATACAATCTTGAATCAAGTGCCTCAGAGACAGTAAGCTTACATGATATTTCTTATTGTTGAAACGAATGTAAGATATCGTTCAGCTGTTGTTGATAAATAAAAAAACGGAAGATTATTATTGAGCTCACCAAGAGAGGTATCTATGGGTGTAAAGTTTTGGCGCAGTCATTTTCTATAGCGTAATTTTATCACGTGATGTTTCTATTGACAACTCGAGGCTAGTAAAACATATCTTTTAGCGACCTTACCTAGCTCAACTACATAGGCTATATATAGCGGTATTATCTACGAGTTTTATTCTGGACGGCTACCAATAGATACTAAGGTTGCCTGTATGGATTATTGCAGCTTATTCTAGGACCAAAATAAGCTGCTTGGATTTAAATGGGCGTGTACGCAGTGTTGTTGAGAGAGGACGAAGAGCATGCTGCCAATGGACCATCGTCTCACGCAATTCCAGCTCCAATAGCTCCAAGTTTGACGATGAATAGGCCTCCCATCATCTCCTTAAATAAAATTTTATGATAACGCCAAAATCCTAACTTAGAATTAACTAAGTGCCTTTTTGACAACGAGAGAGACAGCCACGCTCTGCGGTAAAGGCCTAATCAACTTAATTTCCTAGCAATGGTCGATTTACTGTACGAAACTCTTATCGCCAGGCCATAACTCACGCGCGCGTTATTTACATGTATAGTTTACCTGCGCAATATTCTCCTATGGACATTCTATGAAAACCTTGTTTGCATCGACATCGTGAAACATTCGTGTATTTCAAGTCAATAAGGTTGCAAGCTTCATTCCGATTGCAATCTGTATCATTTGAGCACCGTAAGATGTCGGTCCCTGAAAAAAATGGTAGGCCTAGCCTCATTATGTCTGTGTTGTCGAACACAACCCTGACTTAGGCTTCAATTTACAATTTTGTGTCTGTACTTTGCTATTAAGCGTAAATTCATGTTCAGTAGGCAATAATATTTTACTTAACGAAACAGTGACATGCAAAACAAAGCATCAGTTTCTTAGAGTATTATGTAAGTTTTTGCTGAGGCTTGAACTTCACGCCACAGAACGAGTCCAGTTTTACTAAACCCAAACATAATTTGCAGAGGCGATCAAGTTAGCAGCTACAACGAACCTAGGTTTGCCAAACTAACGTCATGCAAAACAGTTCTGATCACGAAAGGACAAGTCTTTAATATCATTATTAGAGAACTTTGTATAACGTTTGTTCCATAGAACAGAGTAGTAAAATAATAATACATTTCGATTATTAACTCATAAATTGCTTCTAGAATAAGTTCTAAACACTATCTGCTAGGACACTTGCATTAGAATGAACTAACCTGCATACACACTGTTCGCATAGTCTCCACCACACATTTGACTTTTATTACCAGTACACGTCATATTACAGTCGGATTCAGGTAATGGACCGTGTCTATCGTAGGAATTCCCACAGAAGCAATTAAAACCAGACTACAATGATCAAAAAGACATAGTTAGGGCCTTATGATTAATTACATGTTGGTCATAAATATTGTGATACGAAATTTGATTGATATTGCTATTAAAAGTTATTAAAAACTAGTATAGGTCTACTCTACAACGCGAGCGATATTAGCATAAACAACAAGTAGTGGAGACCGGGGCTGGTTGTATGTGATTTACACTTACTCTTTAAAAACACATAAAACAATAGAAAATTAGCTTCTGCTGTAAAAATGAAAGTAAATACTTCTTCTAAAAATATTCAGGTTACCTGGAGCCCAGCGTACGTGTAGTTTCGGGAGACACAATGTCTTGTACAGGACTCTATTGTGTTGTTCTGTGCGTTCTTCCAAGATAATTCCCTTTCCATTGCTGCGGTTGAGTTGTCTTTATAGCATCCAATGTACTGCCGGAAATACCGGTTTGCTACACAAGCTGAATATGCAATACAATAGGCTATAAATAAAATATATACATACACTTTTATATATATATATCAAGTGAAGGTTAAAAGAATGTATTTAGGAGACATGAGACAGAATATCACTTGGAAAATTCTTACCTAAATTGAGCGCCTCTAACGCGCGATTCAATTTATTGACATCACTTTTTTATCTTTTAACTTTATCATTAATGCTTGCACCTCTTAATTCTGAATCATATAAACTGCATTTTTTTAAACCAGACAATCCTTATGAGAATAAGTGGCAAAATATTTAAGCACAGCTTAAGTATAAGTAGAAGAATAATAGAAGCAAGTCTATAAACAAACCTCTGCACAGTGATCAATGTGTTCCAAGCTAACATCATGTCAATCATAGAATTGCATTCACAACACGATTCAGTATTTTGATGGTCCAATGGTTATCATTCCTCTTTTGCCAAGACATGGGTTTAACTAGTCAACTAAAAAGCGTCGTTAAACGATTTAACAGTACGCATAAATTATGGTTCAAAAGATATACATTAAAGCCGGCAATTGAAGAATATTTAATCACCGGGTAATAATGTTCTATCATTGACAACATTAATTTTGATAAATAGCCATGATCGCCAGTACCAAGGTCAATAACTAAACATGTCACTGTTTCTGGTGCAAAACAATGATACGTCAACCTGTATAAACGACATAGACAGACGTTCCGTTCTCGGTATTCTTTCCGCCACAGTATTGCAGTCTGTTTCCAGCGCAAGGAACTTGACATTCAGTATCTGGTGTAATCTGACCATAGTCATCTCCACAGAGACATGTTACTCCTCCCTTCAAAATAAAAATTCTGTAAATTATTTCAAGCCTTTTACCTATTACTTTTCAATAGTTTACGATTCTGCATTTCTTTGCGCTCACTCAATTTCAATGTTTATAGTAATAACAGCGTAATTATCAACAGATGAAGACGTGGCAGTGATGAAGAAATACCTGAATTATT
This sequence comes from Bimastos eiseni, assembly GCA_959347315.1. Classification (NCBI taxonomy): domain Eukaryota; kingdom Metazoa; phylum Annelida; class Clitellata; order Crassiclitellata; family Lumbricidae; genus Bimastos; species Bimastos eiseni. Next base: position 7,404,041 of record OY365806.1, read on the forward strand.
GAATATGTCCTATTTAGTTGTCTGCATTTCAGTATGCAAAGCTGGATGGTCAATGTGTCGTTTGTTGGTAGTTCTACAGCAACAAACTGGGTAGTAATCCCTTTGTAGCAGCCAACGTAGCGACGGTGAGCTAAGTTAAATGACACAAGTCATGTATTAATTAGCCAGCAGCACTCTTTGTGTGATTAATAATGTTGAAATTCGGCGTCTATGCGACATTATTGTATATGAAAGAGTCTTACAAAGATAATTTTTGGGCCATTCGTCCTCGTTTGAATTTCTATAACTTTGAGAAGAATAGTGCAAATGGATGTTAGTCATTGGTCCAGAATATGCATTCATCAAAATATTTTGAAAGATATGATTTTGAATTGCGACTGTGGCCGTAGCAATGTAATCAATATGAACCAAGGTACCTGTGAAAGGTGTAATAAATTAAATGCAGATATTCTCTGCATCGAATCATATATCTGGCGTTGGTTGGCAATGGTCACTTCTACAGAGATTATGATATTTTTACATGTTCAGACCATAGCCATTAAAGCTGAAAACCATAGATTGCATTTACCTACCTTGGCATTCTCCGGATACATTTACAAATCCACTCTTGCATTCACATATGTAACTCCCAATGTTGTTGACGCAGTTTTCGGAGAATAGGTTACACGCTGAACTTCCCGATTCACACTCGTCAACATCTGCAGCAGATCATGTCATTGACTTGCATCTTTATATACATTATACAGTTTTTTTAAATGTAACTAAGTAACGCATCTGACAACTTTTTAAGTCTTATGACGTTCGCTCGTAAAACGATCGCTCATAGGACGTTCGCTCATAGGACGATCGCTCACATCAGTTTCGTAAACCGGCTGATCGAACACTGGACATTCATTTAGTTGACGATTACCAAACATGATTCAAAATATTAAGTGATCGAGCAATTAGTAAACGAAAAACAGAGGGTGTGCTAATTAGTGTTTTACTGTTATTGTTAAAAACGTTTTCCGAAATCAGACTGGCTTTAAAGTTAGTCAAACATTATAATCCAGCGTTCTATTTTCATAAAGCCCTAAAACTAGACAGAAGAATAGATAACACATAACATCTAAAAACTTTCGAAATTAGAATGTCCACTACTTTAAAATAGTGAGCACCACCTTCATTATGGAACCCGACTGCCTTTATTCGTCTGTAATTAGCGACTACAAATTCCTAATTAATCAAGCCGTAAATCAATTCGTGAATTGGTACAACTTTTATGTTGCTCTTCCTATCTAATCTGATATTGTCATTTGTCACTTTCTCGGTACGTTATTTGCTTGTCTAATTACGGAAAACTTATTAATTTATTTGACACATCGATGTTTCTATGTTGAGGTAACATCTTTATTTGTTTGATTGCCAAAACTGAGTAGACTTTCATGTTATTCACTTGCTTAATATGTTGTTATTTATTTGTAAAATATGCTGCCTCTCATGTCATATAAGCGAACAGCCTATGACCAATCGTACTTTGAGCGATCGTCCGTGTGAGCAGCACAAAAACAACTGGAATATCCCTATAGTCGCTATTAGTTTACCTGTGCAACGCTCCCATGAATTCATTCTATGAAAACCTTGTTGACATCGACATCTTAAAACATTTGTGTACTGTAAGTCAATGACCTTGCAAGTTTCGTTCCCATTGCAGTCTGTATCACTTAGGCATCTGAATAATACGTCGTTCACTGAACAAACAATAAGCACAACAAGGTCACACTTTCTTGTACATGTGTGTGTACAGGTAAATTTATATGTGGCACTTATAATAAACATATTCGAACTATGTTCGGACGCGTTAGAGACAGTATTATGCGTAAATTGATGTCGATGGCGGCAATTGAGATTTATTTGTGTACTTTGACCTTAATTAACCCTCAATGACATTGAAACCAAAACACTAATCGCTTACAGTATGCTATCTCTCTATCTCTAGGTTGGACCGGGAAGAGCATCAGTCGCAAACGAGCGAAACCGATACATTGACTGAAGTCTTGCACAGTTTAATAGAAACGCTCATGTTAGCAGCTCTAGCAATCTAAATTGTATGTTGAGAGCTTAGACTGAAACAAAAGCGTTCATCTGGTTTGATTTGCCTCGACAGAGTATAGCCCCAGGAGAGAGCGCTTGATTTCTTAATTGGATGCTTTGGACCGGCATGACAATTGTGAAGGTTGCGGGCATAAGGAACAAGAATGCCCCGTTCAGAGGAGCGAATTGATTAAGAGCCCCTATCACTAATGACGGGGCAACAGAGCTCGCTAAGGTAGGTAAAATGGAAACCTTGTAGGCAGCGCATGACTAGGGTAGATATGCTCTACACAGTCCGCTGCTCGGAGGGAGCAAGCGCACGGAGAACGTGCCACGTGTATCTAGAGACATGGTCATTGGCCAAAATTAATATGGGTATACAATACTACACATACAGCCGAAAAGGCAGGCAGCAGAACGCAAGATCCGATCCAAGCATCCACAGTCGACCAGCCGGGGAGGCAAGCGTAGAGCGAGCAACAGTAGTGATGTTTAGTTGTGACAAACTCATGGATAAAAGTAGAAGCAGTAGTAAAACATAGTAAAGTATATTCAGTATGTGCATAGACCCTACTTAACTAATAGATACATGCTCAAGAATAAAAGCATTTAGCAGATGTAAAAATATTTAAAATAAAGTATTAAATCACAACAGTCACATGATTCAGTTCTACATTCTATTTAAGAACATGTGGTAACATCAACATTACCAATGAATTCCTTTGAATGCCTTAAGTTTGTAGATGTGAGCCAACGTGTGGAGAAAATATCTTCCGAAGGATATGAACTGACCTGAATACACACTGTTCGCGAAGTTTCCACCACAGGTTTGACGATTATTACCAGAGCAATGCATATCACATTTAGATTCAGATAATGGACCATATTTATCGTATGAATATCCACAAAAGCAATCTCGTTTGTACTACAACAGTCAATTTAACTTAGTTAAATAATAAATGCAATATTAATCAGAAATTTGTTCAGTAGGCCCTACCGCTTCAAGAGAGCCAGCTTCGAGCATTCTTTATGCCCATTGAAAATCTACTACAGTTACAAATAGGAAACATTTCATCCAATGTTCGGATTATAAAAGTCATCAACGTCGCATTCTAACAATTACAGTCAAAACAAGTGATTTCCATCCACAATAATAGTTGAGTATAATTATTTTCAGGGCTGAATAGCAAGCGATATGATATCCGGGTTCATAATCCTACCAGCAATATTGTGGGTATTAAACAAGATCCATTTGGGCTCGCATACGTGACCATAGGTCCCGTAAGGGCTCCATGTGTGTATTCTGGCAGAGAAGGATCCCTGAAATTCAAGTTCCCTTGCATATGGAAAAGCAGTAGCGTCCTATGAGCTTTTAACCAGTGGCTCATGGTTTATGAATCGCACGACCCAAAATCTCTGCCATTTCACTACTGAGTTCCAGATATCCAGTTTTCTTATTAGTTTTCATACATAGATGCAACGCCTAGGGTCGCAATGTGAACTGAATTCTATCTTCATCGTAGTCAAGACAGTCGGAATTTACGCTAATAACCACAACCGATTAAAATGCGAGAAAAACGACTTCGAAATCGAATGGCATTCTCACAATCATCATCATCGTCGTCGTCGTCACCGTCGTCATCCTCATCATCATCACAATCATTAATATTATCGATTGTTCTGTTGATCCTAAGTTCGTTGTCTTAGTTAAGTAATGTGCGACGGACCAGGACAGTGCCAGTGTCTCTCTCAGTTAACATTGCCGATAAGCACCAATTGCAGCTTAAGGACCTTAAGAAGAGAAATGCAACGAGGTTAGTTAGTTGACCGTTTGCATTTTAAAGGCACATTGAATTGTAGATCTGTTTATAGTACAACACAGATCAATGAATTGCAGTTTAGCTAACGATGCGAACACCTTCAAGAATTGTAATCAAAGTGGCATAAAAGTGGCAAACGTAAATAAATGCACCTGACATGTGCACTTCCTGTTCACACCAATAGCTGTCAGAGAATAAAAATATATTTAACAGATTGACTGTTATTTTTAAATCACCATTTTGGAACTGATTAAAACGTGGAATTGGTGCTGACGGGTGAGCTACCAGATACATGTAGGCTTACGCTTCCTTATTTCATAATATTATAGTGACCCAACATTTCTTTCTCCGCTTTTGAAATGCGTTTTCTCAGAAAGAGATTCATATTATTTCGGATATTTTGCGAGTGCATGTATGCACTACACACAAATCAGATGAACTATACGGGTACAAATTTGGCCTTGATCCGTTCAGTGGTTGTCATTACATATTAAAACAATTGAAGAGGACCAACTAGTTTCCAGGAAAAAGACTGCCATGCGATATAGTTTGTTCACCATTATAACAATGTAAACAAACTAGTGGACCCAGTAGCCTATAACACAACATTGTTACCTAAGTCTTACAGACGTGGGCTATTAACGTACAGTATTTGCGCTCTGCTTAATGACAGCACCTACTATGTAGGCCCCTATGGCACATGTACTGGAGCAGCGACAGAAGAGTCCCAAATTCTATCGATCTCCAAGCACGTTGGAAGCGACGTTTAGCTGATCAACGTTCATTGACTCAAGATCTTCACAGACGCTGAGAAACATAATGCTCCACAAGTTATCGATAGGAGAGAAATCCAGAGAGCTTTTGTGGCTAATCCCTCGGCTTTATGCGTGACAGGAGTTTGTGGTCTTGTCACGTCGTCATCACAGCTGATGTATAACAACGTGCACCATCCTGTTGAAATATCCCCAACAGATAACGTTCGTTGCATAACACTGCCGTTGTCTCTCGAACGCTGGCTTCTCGTATTGTTCGAGAATGTTTGTAATGTAGCACTACGAGTTAAGTCTGGTGCCATTTGGCTAAAAATGGAGGCTTGTGAGACCTCTGGCCGTCATACCACTCCGCATCATCCCTGACGGACTAAACTCCATCTATGGAGCAGACGGAACGTTTCCTCCTCAGAACTCCAAGCAGTAGCAGCGTTTTGTGCATTCGATTCATAAAGCACTCTGAACGGCGACTCATCGTTGAACAATACATTAGACCAGTCTTCAGCAGTCCAGTGTCGATGCACCTATTGTTTTACTTCCTTAGTGATGACGTCACATACATGCACGAGCCAGAAATGCACCTCGCGTACCGCAGTTTACACTATTACGTCATTTAATGGGCGTTCGACTTAAAATGTTCACTGTTATTTAATATTTGAGTCCTGTATATGTTTTCATAATAGTTAAGAGATCAGACTCATTTTGATCAAGATGTTTAAGTTTGAAAACGGTGAACAAACTTTTGTGTCACCCTGTATCATTTCAAAGTAATAAAAGTCAATGTTTGATTGATCAGGTCTTCTGAGTTTCTCAGGACTTAGCGCTAAAAAAATTGTTGTTTACAATAACTATTTAAGACACAAAGCAAACCAAAATTAATGACATAATATAGGCCTAATTAATTAAATGCAATGAAAGACGTACAATGAAAGTGAGTGCTCGTTTCAGATATTTATTATTCAGATTACCTGTAGTCCAGCATACGTGTATTTAAGCAAGGCACAATGTCTTGTGCAGGACTCTATCGTGTTATTGCCTGCACCCTCCCAAGAGAATTTTCTTTCCATTGCGGCGACCTGTTCATCTTTATAGCACCCGACGTACTTCCGTAAAAACGATTTTTCTATTAGATCAAAACATGGTTACATGAAGAGGGCTTAAACAAACTCATTCATATGCATTTTTGAATGAATTAACTTCAATATAACTGAAGAGTAACTGGCATCATAAGTAGAGGAAATAATAAACTCGCCTCTTCAACGGAACTGTTCTACCAATGTTCTTCAGGGTCGCCATATCAATCATACGAGCACTATTCGTAGCAACCGTCTATATTGGTAATCAATTTGCTTCTGTGATTTGGAATCAAATACGACATATGATGTAGTTGTCTTAGGTGGACATTTGTGGTTCAGTCCAATGATGGTGCTAATGACTTTGACCTTTGTTTGTTAGAGACATTTAAGAGTAGTAGCACGTAGGCCCTATAGGCCCTACCTATAGACTCTAAACAGACCAATCGGATTTATAACTGAATGAATGCCGAAAATAGGCTGAAATCATTCTCTACATATCGTATCTGACAGATTAACAGAGGGTTACAAGAGGATTAGCACAAACACATTTTAATCAGTGCAAAGCGCGTTGTAGCAAATATTTGCCTGATTGTAGTATCATATCAAGAGTAACATAATTGTATGAGGTACTGTAGACTACTGTGGAACTCCAATCTTTAATATTCAATTTTGTGCCAAGACATGTTAAAACGTTCGTAAGTTCCAACAAAGTTTAGGTCTAAACTTGATGTATACATACACAATTTGCATTTAGAGTCTGGAAATAAAGCAAAATTCATGACCGGCTGTAATGTTTAGTGCATTGATTTCGCACCTGTGTAAACAACGTAGATACTAGTTCCGTCGACCGCGTTATGTCCGCCACAGTATTGCACTTTATTTCCAGCGCACGGAACTTGACATTCAACATCTGGTGATATCTGACCATAATCATCTCCACAAAGACATGATACTCCACCCTTAAAATGAAACGGTTTACTATCAAAAGGGCAAAAAATAAAAGAGCACAACCAAAAGGGCGCAATCAAAAGAGCAACATTCATAATGGCGAACGTTCAAAAGAGAGCACGTTTATAAATGCGAAAATCAAAATGGCGCACGTTCAAAAAGGCGAAAATCAAAGAGTCGCACGTTTAAAAAGGCAAAAATTAGAAGGGTGCACGTTTAAAAAAGCGAAAATCAAAGAGTCGCACATTTAAAAAGGCAAAACTTAGAAGAGTGCACGTTTAAAAAGGCGAAAATCAAAGAGTCGCACATTTAAAAAGGCAAAAATCAGAAGGGCGCACGTTTAAGAAGGTGAAAATCAAAGAGTCGCACGTTTAAAAAGGTGAAAATCAAAAGGGCGCACGTTCAAAAGAGCGAATGTAAATAAATGAACAGAACGAGTCTGCTAGCGAAGCTGTAATCATCTTGTAATTCATTACAGGCAGGATTAAAAAGCACGATTCAGTGTCATATTATACAGAACATCAGTGTGACATATGGTCTAAAATCGGCTATGACATAAATCCTTTGACCTCTTTGGTACTCTGCTCGTCTGGCTAAGATCCTTTCTTAGCGAGCGTCCCTTTTGTATGATCCATGGGTCCTCTAGGTACCGTTGGGCCCCTGGGCCTCATGGTCTTCCACAGGGCTCCGTCTTGGGTATCCTCCTGTTTATAATCTATCGTCTACCTCTGACCTCGCCTCTCTTCTTGCCTCCCATGCTATGCTACCCCAGTTATATGCAGACGACGTCCAGGCCTACCAGCACTGCCTCGCTTCTATTGCTGCTGCGACTGTCCAGGCTGTGAACTTGTCCATGGGGGCCTAAGGAGCCTGGATGTCATCCAACCGACTCCGCCTTAACTTCCTAAAAACTCAGTTCATTTGGCTTGGCACCCGCCAAACCGTAAACGCTGACTAAGATAGGTATGCCTGCCCTCGCTGCCGCTTTTCCCCATTTTGTCTTCGTCTCTGCTGTCCGTAACCTTGGTGTTACTCTCGACCAGGAGCTCACTTTCGCTCCTCACATTCACTCACTTAGCCGTGCTTGCTATTACCAACTGCACCAGTTACGCACAGTCGCTCGCTTACTCCTACCGCTGCTGCTACCCTTGTCCATTCAGTGCTTGGGGTACGCGCTCCCTCCGATCGGTTGAACAGGGCCTCCTATGTGTTCCTCACGCTCGCGCCCCACCGCCAGGCAGACCCGTGTATTCTCAGTGGTAGGCCCTACGATTTGGAATGGTCTCCCTTTGACTCTCCGCTCCCTTCCTAGAATTCCCTCTCAGGCATTCCTCTCTCGCCTTAAGACGGTTTTATTTGGCCGCGCTGGGGTTGGGAGCGCCTCTGAGTAGTCACCTTGAAGAGGCGCGATACACAAATTCTCATAATGAATGAATGAATGAATAATTATTATTAAAAGGAATTAAAACTAATAACTCCGTCGAGGGTTGGCAGCGCGGGTTTAGTTAACTTCTTGATGCTTATTATTCTTCAATCTGGAAATTCATTGAAGCCCCCAAGAAGGAGCAGGAGCAGCTAAACGAATTGAAAATGGAACAGTTTGTAGCTGGACATGATCATCCTGCAGGATGGAAGAAACTTAAAGATTGCGCTGATCGGTTGCAAAAATCGTAGCCGAATACGGTTCCCGTTCTAATATGGATTATTTGCGGGCTATTGCTCAAAACCTAGAGTTCAAACTTAATAAGAAATCCGACAGACGCCAGTATTAAACCTTAACTGACATTGACATTCTTTACAAGATGACACTTAATGGTGCTTTTTAATAATATTATGTCATAGGCCGATTTTCCTTGTAATATGACACTGAATCGTGCTTTTAATCCTTGCGTATAATGGATTACAAGATGGTCACAACTTCGCTGGCTGACTCGTTCCGTTCATTTATTCACATTCATGAACGTTCAAAAGAGTTCATGATCAAAAGTGCGATAATCGAAAGGGCGCACGTTTAAAAAGGCAACAATCGACAAACAAAAAAGCGCACGTTTAAGTGCGCCCTTTTATTTGTCGCCCTTTCAACGTGGGTCCTTTTAATTGTCGCCTTATTAAACGCACGCCCTATCGATCATCGTCATTTTGATCGTGCGCTCTTTTGAGCGTTCGCCCTTATGATTTTCGCCTTTTTTGATTGCACCCTTGTAATTTTTGCCCCTTTGATAGGATGCTAATTCAGACTTACATTGTGCTAATCGAATATGTTGTCAGATATAACATTTTAACCATAGGGTAAACATTTCAGACAATGTGTTTATCCATTCCTTTAACTGACCTATATAAGTAACTTTTATCAGATGACGATATGGCGATATAAACACTCACGAAATACTACCTGAATTATTGAGTAAGTCCTATTTAGCTGTCTGCATTTCAGGATGCAGACTTCGATTGTCAGTGTATCGTTTGTTGGTAGTTCTACAGCAACAAACTGGGTCGTGTTTCCTTTGTAGCAGCCAACGTAGAGGTGAGCTAATTTCAAGTACAGAAGTCATGGTTTAATAACAAATATCCTCTTAAATATGTGATTGGTAATAGAAAGTTTGGCTTTCTTGCAAAATTTGAAGAGCATTTTGTGAGTCAACCTCTTATACGTTTTTTATATATATAATTATTAATATAATCATCATCATTATTATTGTTATCATAATCGTTTCAGGAGCAACAACAATTTCGCGTCTGATGCATATAAACGTTCCAAGCCTGGTGGGGGTATATGAATAGTGGGTACTGCAACCGCCTGGAGCGCCTCAACGCGCGGATGAAACGAGCGGGAATCCTGCCGACTGAAGGTCCGTCATAGAAATGAGGGCTTAACGATACCCTCTTCCAGTGCCAACAGTGTGAGAAGTGGGCACAGGTTTCTTGCACAGAAGTTCTCGCTTTTTGTTTGTCCAAATTGTGATTCTGACTAGAACACTTCGTTCGTTTAATGCCTCTACTGGAGGCCTGCATGTCTATCTTTTATTGAAAAACTGACATGCAGTAGACCCTTGGTACCTAAGGCTAACTTTATGCAGCTGCCGTTATATTGGGTGAGTTGCGACAATGTATTTTTTTGGACATTTGGAGCCTAATGACAATTTTGCATTTCCTCAAGGGCCTGCTGTATTTCTCACGTATTATGCACATGTAGCCCGATTGTTAAATAAAACTTTGAGTGTATGTGTGGTGATCATTGTGTTCAATTACTGTAATTGCAAAACTATGGGGCAAATAGCCCACCCATGGGCTACTTACCCCACACATATGGGACTCTTGCCTCATCACCGGGGCGAGACGCCCTTTTAGGGTGTCCTAGAAGATGCACTTCCACACTTTACTGCTACTATAGATAGCAACCAGTATGGTACCTTTCGACAGCAACATTAATTAAGTATCTGTCTACATATTATTTTTAGTCATAGGAAAATAACTTTATTAGATATAACGATTCTACCGAAACCTGGGCATCTTGCACTTTACCTTATTAGTCAAAAAAATTTTATAACTAGTTTGTAACCACTTCAGTGAATAAATAGTTGCAATAATTCTTTTATTTTCAGTTAAAGGCTATAGTTAACAACTTTCTTTACTAAATCTAATACAGGAGAACAATGTGGCCTATAACAAACAAACTCAATTGAGTTATTCATATCAAATGATAAAATACTACAGCATTCGATGTGCATCAATTTTGCTTGGGTAAAAACAGAGTTACTGTTGTAACTGTGTAAAACTTTGCCATACATTTTCACTATGTCCTATCTAGATCTACATGCTAAAACACCATTTTTTAACAATGTCCCTAGCGTCATACACTGCAGAATTGCGGGTTGGAATGTCCTCACCTCATTGGTTACCGTATTTGAAACGGTTATGAACCACTGTATTAAGCGTATTAAATTTTTTAAATTCGTTTAAAAACCTAATATTGTTTGCATGTGCAGCTGCCTCTGTAGGATCAGTCTTTAAATCGACACATTGACAAGTTCGAAATTAAAGTTAAAATTTTGAAGCATTTCGTCAGATCTGTAACTACCATTACTGAATCAGCAAACTACAAAATTATGGCTAACCGTAAAACGCAGCCAAAAGATGTTTAAAAATTCGTATTGACTTGGCTAATGATTACAAAGTGCTCAATGTTTTTCGGATGCCACCATAGAACCTATGAGTACCCATGAAGCAGTTAGTTTCAGCAGTTCAGCATACTCTATAACATCTCTCAAGAACTAACTTGGTCTGCATGTATTGTTGTCTCTGTAGAATCCGTGTTTGCATCGACACATTGACAAGTTTGCAAAACCCAAATCAACGATTTCGCATTTTTCGTCAGGTTGGCAATCACCATTGCTGATTCCACAATCTATAAAATCAGGATGAAAATATGACGTAAAGCGAGGCTACGTGATTCTGTTCTTAACGTCAGGAAAGCTAGCATGTTAAGTTAGCGTTATAATGTGATAAATAATACTGTTCACATATTTCTCACATATTTCTCAGATCGAAAAGTAATAAAGTGTTTTAAGTAAGTATGTAAGCAAGCAAGTAAGTAAGTAAGTATTTTATTAATCGGACGTCTGCAACAGCACGGCATGTACAATTAACAAGTAGGCATACGAACAAAACATATATATACATAACCTGGTGGAGGTGGCAATAAAGATAATGATAAAGTGGTTTAAGAAATGAAGATGCCAGAGGTAATCGAACTTAGACAAAACCCAATATACAGATCATGTAGGCCTAGGCCTATTGTTACAAATATTATACGATACGGCTCTTAGAGGCGTTATAACATGTACTGTATTTTCAAAGTCCGACACTGTTAACTTTACATGGCACCAATGTACAGTACATGATTTGCGCCGAACTAACATGTTATTCACTTGTGTGGCTATGGATACGCGTGCATTTCGTGTTGTTCTAAATTGAAAGAGAGCATTTTATAGATAGAAGATTTAGCCAACAATTCGTAAATATTTTGGGGATGTCAACGTTTCAATTTTGGAACTCTAAATTATGTGTACGATACGGTAACCCGACATAAGCGCGCCGACATAAGCGCAGTGACATTCGCGCTGACAAAAGCGCATAGCTCACACGGTTTTAAATTATTTTATTAAGACAAGTAAACTGGTGAAACACCAGTTGTACCAAATATAATCAAGTCGGCGTTATTATAGAAAACCATTGTAAAATCATATTTTATTTGAGCACATAGGCCTAAATGCATCAAAGTGCCATAATGCAATTCAACTGCATTTGATATCGCCAACTATTTGAAGAGTAGTTAAAACTACTTCCCAACTACTTTCAAAATAAATAGTTAAAACTACTATTTAACTACTGTAAATTACAATTAGTTATAGCTAGTTTAGTAACTACCAGACAAGTAGTTAAATACTTTCAAAACTACTTTGCTAAAGTTATGCTATGTGTATCCATAGTCATCAAACAGCATGCGAATTTAATGTCCGTATTTATGGGTGTAGTACAACCCCCCCCCCCCCGACAAAAACCCCTTCTGACATAAACCCCCTCTGACATAATCCCCTCTGTTTTAGACAGGACATTAACCCCGGACAAACCCCCCTCTTGCTCTGACTAGCTTCTGCAATTAGAAGCCATACCATAGCAACTGACACTACTAGCAAAGTCTGCACAACATTGCAAATGACACTCAGTACGATTATTGGTCTAACTCAGAGGCGTCCAGATAGGGGTGGGAGGTATTTTTTTGGGTCATAGAAGGGATATCTTGACTACCTGACACTTGGAACCAGGGTGTTTGCCTCTATCAATTAGAGGGGGATTGACGTCCCTGGTCTAACATATATAAGAAATCGTGTCACAGATAACACATATATACGCTATGCATAGACTCACCTGATGCGTCTGAAGAAGCCGTGTCACAGATAACCTATGAATTGCGCACAGTGGTGCATTCAGTATACATAGACCTATCATACATTAACAACAAAAGACCAAAGAACTAATTAACTGTTTCCTATTTAACTAATGGACGACGATACCTGAGTGACCGCATCAGACTTTAAAATGATATATATGACACATGCTTTACTTCAGACTTTAAAGTATACACAAGTTTCTAAATAATAAAAGTAAGAAAAGTGAAAAAAATTATTCCTAGGGAGGGGTTTTGTCAGAGGGGTTTTGTCCGCGACCCGTATTTACATCCCATATTCAACACAAGTATTAAAAAGATCGAAAACGAAACACATATCTCTAATTGTAATCCCCTTTTGATACCACTGTATGTTACATGTATATCAATACAATTAGATGCAAATGCAAACTATTGGATATCATTAATATATCTACTCTATTAATGAAAAATATATCGCCTTCAGGCTTGAATGAATCCCTTATAGGGGAGTGGTCAGCCTTTTAATGATAAATACAAACAATTATTAATGTCACCCAGAATTCTAGCTGCTTTTAGTTAGAGGGCCATAAACCTTCCTTTCCACTTGGAACGTTTATGAATCTATCAATTACCTAAGGTCAAAGAAAGTTACCGTTGCATAATCTTAGATTCCTCTGCTTTATAAAATTCACAGCATTTCTCATTTTGCTTTCGGCACCCGGTCTGGCCGGGGTCGCGGACAAAACCCCCACTATTTAAGTGACCCCCTCTGACAAAAACCCCTCTGACAAACCCCCTAAGTAGGACAAACCCCCTAAGAATAATTTCTTTTACTTTTTTACTTTTATTATTTAGAAACCTGTGTATACTTTAAAGTCTGAAGTAAAGTATGTGTCATATGTGTCACTTCAAAGTCTGATGCGGTCACTCAGGTATCGTCGTCCAATAGTTAAATAACAAACGGTTAATTAGTTCCTTGGTCCTTTGTTGTTGATGTATGATAGGTCTATGCACACTGAAGGCACCACTGTGCGCATATGCAGGCTACCTGTGACACGTCTTTTTCAGACGCGTCAGATGAGTTTATGCACAACGTATGTGTGTTATCTGTGACACGATTTCTTATATAAGTTAAACCAGGGACGTCAATCCCCCTCTACTCCTCCGTAGCGCCGCTCGAGTGGCTGACTCCTGGGTCATTCGACGGTGCATACGTCCGATGTGTACGCCTTGTTCGCGGCGGAGGAGCTTCAGCCCCTCTGCCTCTTACTGGCCTAGGGCAGGAGTCGGTGACCAAGTACACAGGGGCTACAGAGGGCGTACGGAAGACGACCACTGAAGCGTAGGCGCAGACGAGGAAGACGACTGTATGCCAACAGAAATCAACAACCCGAACAACAACTACGGCCAACGAAAACAGCAACGACAACAACATGGAGAAGAGAAAAGACGAGAATACGATTAAGACGAGATTACGAAGAGAAAGATGTGAAGAGGAAACATCGGGGAGTGACGACCGGCCTGCTGAAGACGGGTAGGCTACCCGTCGAAGGCAGCGCCGGTCAACGCTCGCTCGACAAATCAACAAACAACAATGGAAGAAGAGATTGGCCAACCGGAAGTCGAATGACTAAATGCCTCGACGAAAGGCTACACTGATCAGCCCTTCCGAAACAACAGACGGCGGTCGGAAGGCGACATCTGAAGCGAAGGCTCCGCGGTCGGCTACCCCTTCCAGAGCAAATCATCAACAAACACGAGATGAGGAGAAAAACGTGAAAAGGAGGAAGACAACGAGGAGGGACGACCGACCCTGTTGAAGACGGTCCGTCACTTCGTCGCCAGTAACTCCGGTCAACGCTCACTCGAGAAATCAACAAACAACAAAGGAAGAAGAGATCGGCTTACCGGAAGTCGAAAGACTAAGTGCCTCGACGAAAGGCTAAGCTGATCATCCCTTCCGCAACAAAACGAAGAAGAGAATTTGGTGAACAAGAACATGAATGAAGAACAACACAACAATAACGAGAAACGTGAGAATACGAACATCAGAAAAACATCTTCGAATACAAGAGAGAGAGACAGCCCGACCGATCAACAGCCGTTAGCTCGTAGGGACTACCCTGTCGAAGTAGACCATTGGAGATCTACCGGGAACGCAGAACGAAACCATCCAATGGCTGGCGATCGGAAGGTGCTCTATCGACAACAAGAAGGAGAAAATAAATCAAAAAAGAGGCGAAAGCAAGAAAGAAAAGGGAAACGAAACGAAGAAAAACTTAAAGAAAACTTGAAATACAAAAGGACAAATATATAAGATTAAATGCGACTTCGCCACAGCCGTGACCAGCAACAACAGCAGAACAGCAGAAGAACAACAGACGCCGGACAGCAGCAGAAGAGAGAAGAAATATCAATGCAGAAACAACGATCTACAGGCAGAGGAGAAGAGAAATATAGAAGTCAAAAGGACCAAGAAATGGGCGAGAGATCGTGAAGGACGGTAAAAGCTCACATGCTACAGATCGCGGTTAAACAAACACTCCAACACAATCCCCCTCTAACTGATGGAGGCAAACACCCTGGTTAAAAGGGTCAGGTAGTCAAGATCCCTCCTAAGACTCAAAAAATACCCCCGATCCTGTCTGGACGCCTCTGAGTTAGACCAATAGTCATACTGAGTGTCACTTGCAATGTTGTGCAGACTTTGTTAGTGGTGTCAGTGGCTATGGTATGGCTTCTAATTGCAGAAGCTAGTCAGAGCAAGAGGGGGGTTTGTCCGGGGGTTAATGTCCTGTTTAAAACAGAGGGTTTATGTCAGAGAGGGTTTTTGTCAGAGGGTCTATGTCAGGAAGGTTTTGTCCTACGCCCGTTTGGCCTTGCTTCAATTCCTCTGCTTAGATGCCCAGTCTCTCTCTTGCCCTGCTCTCTCTTTTACCTGTCTCTCATCTGTCTTTCTTCATGCGTCAATCATCCCACTGGTCAGCCACTACAACAGTTTAGCCAGTTGGTCACTTGTCATTCAACCGGTTACTGGCTTTGTTCCTCAGCAGGCCAATGCACATTCCTTAACCCAAGATCATTATAGCCCCAACCCCTCTAAGGCCGGTTTACTCTAGGCCTAGTCCTACAATCCAAAGGTACGCAAATGAACAGATAATGTCTTTCTCTATAATAGTTCTGGGAGGAACCCACTTCCTCACAACAGTAGGCCCTGTGCACACTTTTGTAATGACACAATTATATGACCCATATACTTATGAGATAATATGAACGACGTCCATGCTTGTTGTGAATCACAGAAATTTGTATCAAATGGAACTAGTAAATACTAATAAGGAAAAAATTGAGTTAGTATAAAATACTGTAGTTAACTTAAAGCTACTTGATAACAATAGCTATAACTACTTCTTTAACTACTTCCTAAAAACTAGTTGTGACTACTAGACAATTACATATATATATATAGTAGTTATAAATACAAGTTAATAAATGGAGTAGTTAAAAGTGCCATCATTGGATATCGCCGTCTTTTTGCAGCTCAAAAGTTCGCATACGACCCGCATGGGCGCATGCGAACTTTTGACGAAACCTCTGTGAAACTGTGTAAGGACTTCCCTTTAATTATTACCTATATTCTGTCTAATTTTATAATTTCTCATCGTTGATGAGGTCAATTCGTCGTGAACAATTCGGCGCGGACAACTCGACGGAGAAAAATGGACAATTCGGCGCGGACAATTCGTCGCGGTAAATATCAGTGCACCTATGGTGTCAATGCCTGGTAGTTAGCTCTCGTCGGTTTAATGGATTAAACGGTAGACCCATCGTAACGATTTACTAAAAGTCGAACGATTTCGGAGAGGATTTTCCCCCAAAATTACTAACATTTAGTCGACAATATGTAAGATTAGAGTACCTTCAGGATTTCATAAACCATATTAGAGCGTATATATTTCTTTTAAACTTGATTTTAGGCCTAAATAGCTTGAAAAACTTTACAGTCTAGTATTATATTTCAGTTCTAATAATGCGGTGTATTTGTATGGTTATTCAATGAAGCATTTACCATCATTTTCATATTATAATTGACCGCGATGAATTGTCCGCGACGAATTGTCCTGCTATGAATTGCCCTAGAATCGCTTGAGTGTGCAGGTGGAATCAAACTGAGATGTAACTCATGTAAATTATATTAAAAAGATCTCTTAAAGGACCTTATGAGTTCTGTTTCTTCATAAAAGGGTCGTGTGGTAAGTTGATACCAATTACATAACAGTACAATTAAACGTTGTAAAGAGCTTTGTTTCTTCTTTCTCTTTCCCCTTGCAATGATTGTCTTCATAAGTTAATTTCATAAAAGGCAACGTAGGCCTATTTACGTCGTACATATAGTGGCTAGTTATGAATAATGGAGATGCAAAGTAAATACCTCTAGTATTGCATGCAGATCCTGTCCATCCTGGTTTGCATAAACTGGGCGTAGAAGTGAGACAAGAACCGTTGAATCGACATGGGACCCCGTCATAGCAATGGCATCGATTAACGCAGTCTCGTCCATAGAAACCCATAGGACAAACTAAAATACACGCAAGTGAACCGGTAATATCTTTATCTGCGTGGCATCATTAAGTTCTTATAGCAAAATTCATGTAGAGCCTGCGAATCACTTTAATTTATATCATTACTGAGCAAAGAATATTTTTAAATATTTGAACCATCCAATCAGTTCGACTGCAGCTTTCTGCATTTAAATCAGCCTACCTATTTTTCATTGTATACACCTGTGACTGTCTAACGTTGATTCTTTTTATAGCCCACATCAATCTCTCCAACTCTGTCGACGATTGGTCTGAATCTTTGTCATCCTTTTTGTCATGCCATTGGCGTCATCCAACTCTAATCTGAAGTTTCAGCGTCTTAACGTACTTGTCTACTGTTTCGTGCAAGGGTTTCTATCCTTTCCGACGCAATCAAATTATGAACAACAACGTTACTTTGATCAACTTTACGAGAAAGCTTATTATATAAGTATTAATTAGAGTAAGGCGTAAGATAGTATTTTTCCTTTTCATGTTTCAGACGCATATTATCTGAGGCGTGTTGGCATTCATCGATGCGCTCATTATTACAATATTTGGCTGAAACTAGATCGCTAATAAGTTAGCGCCCTGCTCTTGCTCCATTTCATGTAGATGACGATAACGAACATTGGATTTGAATAGGGCCTATAAGATATTGTTAAAATCTCGAAATTTGAATACTTTTGAGAATGATTAACACTTAGGCCTAGACCTCTTTAGGATTTATTGATTTGTCGATGTCAAACGTAGGTTGATTTTTGTGATAATATTGTACGTAGTCACTTAATATTGCCGTATGCAATACTGAATGCATCAAAAGCTACAGTTATAACCATTTTCGACTGAAATATCAGCAAGTAAGTTAGTGATTAGGAATATATCGTAATTTTTAAATATCATCGAGACTCCTCTATATAGAGCAAGAGGGACAAGAAATTTTATAAACTTAATTTATTATATCCATGTATCATTAGCTATCTGACGTAAGAGATAAAGAAAGTTGTGAAAAAGAAAGTTATGTGCGCGTACTGTCAACATCTTTCTAGAAGTCCTAACAAAGTCGCATCAAAGGTCAAACATGATTCGGATGTAGGCGCCGCAACTGTCTAGTCTATAGTGGAAATGTTTGTTTCGCTACTAAATAGGACCGAATGAAGCTACCTGGTGATTTAAAATTTTACATGAGCATGGGAAGACCTGAAGGCAGATGTGAGGACTTTATTATTTCTACATTTTGCCACTTGCATAAGGTGACAAAAGAACATACTTACAATCCACCTTACTCACCATAATAAACACTGTTAGCATAGTTGCCTCCACATGTCTGGTTTTCGTTTGCGGGACAGGGAAAGCTGCAGTTGACTTGAGTGCCAGCTTGTGTCTTATTTCCATATTTTCCGTAACTTTCTCCACAATTACAATCGTATCCGTACTGTAACAAAACACATTCATTAATCAAATCAGTATATGCCTGCTCCGAATCTCAGGGCAGAACTATACAGGTCCATGCACCTGTCAACCGCTTCCAGCCAACACTGCGTTGGGCGCTGCGTTTTAGCGACCACTATTGCAAGTTGGCCTGCATTGTCTGTTGGTCGTAGGTCTGTGCGTTGGGTTGCGCGCGGTGAGTGGGTTTGGGCATTTTTCTTCGATATAGGCTTATATAGGACTTTACACTAATTTTGTAAATTATTAGATAGCCTATAAGTCGTTTTGTTTTTTGCTGGTGGGCTACATATGTGGTACTAAAATTAATAATCTATAGAAACACCTGATTATCCTTAGAGAGCCTAAAGTTACATTTTATATTGTAATAATGTAAGTTTGTGGACTCATTTAAATTGCCTTCATATAATTGCTCTCATTATGTATCTGACTAACCTGCATTCCAGCGTATGTGTTTCCATTTGTGGAACATATTTCTATACAGAATTCAATCGAGTTAGCGTTTGGTTTGGTAGAACCTGTTTTTACACCTGGATTATTCACATTCATCGTCTTGTTGTCCCCAGATCCATCTCCGTAACAGCCTATGTGCTGTTTCTGAATGTTACCTACAGCAACAGAAAAGTAATGAACTATAGGGCCTAATCATTACAAATTGATCTCGCAAAATAATGTTCGGTGGCTGTACAATTATGAATTTAAAGAAAGCAGGTTTATATTTAGTAAACACCTTAATAAGTCTCAAAACCCCAAATGCTTGTTTATTTTTACTATTTCAACTAGATTAATTGCGCTTGTAGCTGATTAGAATATTGCTTGTAGCCATGCATGTTTTATTCGGCACTCTGTTTTTAGAGCTTTGTGCGCTGCAGCACACGGCTATAAGTAATAATGGCAGGAGGATGTATAGGATATTCTTCATGTACCTCTGCATTGTAATTTTATATCCGGGGAGCGATTATGTGCACGTTAAAAACTAAAAAACCAAAAACTTCTTTGTCTTAAGAGCGCATCAAATTGAATTCAACCGAAGCAGCTGCCCGATGGTTGAGGTCAATACTAAGATTCTGTAACTCCTATCTCATAATAATTTGCTCTGTTGAATATAATATTCTTTTTGTAACCGATTGTAGACCGTATAAGATACACCCAGGCGTACCAACCAGCAAGCTGCTGCGGCGGTCGACTTGAAAGATTACGAAACCAGCGACGGAGCTGACAGAAGTATCAGTCAGTGTGGCATGGTGGCTGAGCGGTTAGAGCGGTCGGTCCGTAACACTCAGTGTGCGCTGAGTGAGCGCTTTCGACTCTCGTCCGATTAATTAACAAAGTTTCTATAATTAACCTGACTTTTGCTGTATAATATGTCATTACTCTGTAAGATAAATAATTATTAGACGAGAAATGCGACGAGATGGAGGTGGAAACTGTAGCTAGCGTACGTGGAAAGAACAAAGTTGCATTAAACGGCTATTACGCCGTTAACCTAGTTACGAGTGCGAACGTCGGAGAGGTGCAAGCACAGCTTTAAGTGAATGTAAAGCAAAGGTGAAATATGAAGATCTTTCGGCCGTTAGTTTGTCTCCTGTTAAATCAAAATGATAGTTTAAGTTAAAATAAATGTTCATTCGTTTCGTTGTAAATTTGTTTTTGTATTAAAATAGTTTAGCTGGGTCACAGAGGGGAAAAATCCGGGGGGGAATTTTCCTACGGGGAGAAATGTCCGGGAGGAGATGTCAGGGGGGAGGTGTCCGGGGGGGAAATGTCCGGGGGGAATGCCCTAGACCCGGAACAGCAGCGATTCGAGAATGGCTTCCTAAGGAAGTTCACAGAGGCGCGGAGCAGGACGTTTTGGTGCAGCGCTGTTTTGGCGCAGGACGTTTTGGCGCAGCGCTGTTTTGGCGCAGTACGTTTTGGCGCAGATATCTGATACAATATATAAATGTAACACGAAGCATGGTCGATGATAATAATTATGCTAAACTGGGAACTGGAATGATGAAAAGAGTCATGCTTAGATAAAAGCGGGATTGGTAAGAGAATTCTACTCGTCGTGGAACCCTTTTAGTCACAACCTTTTTATCAATCTCGCTTCCAATTAAACTGCATTATTTCTCGTCATTCCAGCTTCCATTTAAGCATGATCATTTTATCAATCCAGCTTCTATTTAAGCATGATTATTTTCATATATCCGGCTTCCATTTAAGCATGATTATTTTCATCAATCCTGCTTCCATTTAGGCATGATTCTTTGCATCAATTCTGCTTCCATTTAGCCATTATTTTTTTCATCAATACAGATTCCATTGATTTTAAGCATGATTATTTTTATCAAATAAGCTTCCATTTCAGCACGATTCTTTTCGTCAATCCAGCTCCCAGTTTAACATTATCCTTTTCATTGATCCGACTTCTAGTTACAAATGATTCTTTTTACCGATCCATCTTCTACAACCGACGCTCCCGAGGCTTAACCTGATTTGCCATGTGGAATAATTTACGACACTAAAGTGTAGATAGATATACTTATTACATAATATACATTATTATTGTATCAGAGATCTGCGCCAAAACGTCCTGCGCCAAAATGGTCCCGCGCCAAGACGTCACATACCGCAGAGGCATTAGCGGCCAAATAAACGAATCCCATTAAGCAACACAATCTGTTGAGGTATGATCGAAGCTAGTCGAGCGCATCCGATTGCATCTCATGCGTTCTCAACAATCGCATAACCAGGATGTTATGGTCGACATATCGATGCTGCCGAGAGATCCATTCTGCATACCAAACAAAACGTGGTCATCTCATCGATCTCCTCAATGATATCGATGGCCATCTTCAGAAGTATGGTCTCGGTCAAACAGAAACTCCGATAAGCCGACTGATGGTCAACCGATGACAAGACTGGTGGAAAATGCTTCATTACTACAGGGACCATGATTAGGTCATTTACTTACAGTTGCCCCGCGCCGTTGATGTTTTCTCGCATTGCAGTGTGCAGTTCTGAACTTAAGAAGGAGGGTGTCACCTCCATAATTATACTCTGCTACCTTGCTCTACACGTATTTATTTTCTTCCTCAACTGTTACCTATAAAATATCCCAAGTGGCTATTAATTAACATTGATACTTTTGAAAGTATTTGTATAGGCCTATGTTTTCTATCTAATCAAACATAATGAAACCCATACAATAACTTCAACTTCTGTTACAAATCTACAACACAATTGACTATAATAATTTTAATAGTACGCAATTCAATTCGATAACATTAGCAGCTTTGTTTGTTCTGTTATTTGTTCGACGCGTAAGCCAATCCGGTCAACCAACTGACTATGCCGATCAAGACTGGCGTTTAGCTCACCGCATCGATTTAACAGTTAACAGATAATGCAACATGTTCAAAGAGATCGATAATGAATGCTGTTGTATTGCATTGTAGTAAAGCATAGGTGGTGGTAGTTCAACAACAAGGTGTGCTAACAAAGATCATTAGCGTCACCCTCCTTTATCCAGGCTAGGGACTGGCACAGCTACGGAGTTGCAAAACATAGATCAAAACGTTGTCCTACTTATGTTGCAGTTCAATCCAGTCCATTGCTTCTCGCATCCACCTTGACATACTCCAGTTTTTCGATCGCACGGTAAATGACTTCTACAGCGACATAACTGGTCGCAATGGAGCCCAAAGTAACCAACACGACACACTGAAACAAACACCATGCTTGCCTTTTGCAATATTAAGCCAACTTTGTTATTGACTTTTGATAAGTAGTCGGTGACTTTGACGATAGTAGCGCAGTCGTAAACGTAATTTTCACACCTTCTAATGCAATAAGTCTTCATTCCGCAGCCACAATATTATGTGTTATGTTATGGTCTACCTGGTTAGATGCGAACTACAGGACTTCTTTTGATCTAATAGTAATGAAATAGTATATTGATCGGATATTGGTTTGTAAGACTTATTATCGCAAATTGTGTGCAACAGATTTTTAAGTGAGAACTACCTGTATTACAGCTAATAAATATATGCACCTATTAGTATATTTCTTGTAGCCTAACGCAGACTCTTCACGTGTTTGGATTTGTGAGCGTTTTGTCTCGAGTATAGATTTTTGATATGGATAATGAAAGAGGTAAAAGCCCGCTATGTCAGGATCAGAAAGGTCTATAAATCTTAATAACGCGGTTAGTATACATAAATCTTAGTCGTAAATCTTGTAATGTCGAAAAAATAACGGCAACACACGGTTGACAGGTTCATTATAATAATTTTAAGTTAAAATGACTTTGGGAAACACTGGGCCTATCGGAACGTGATTAGGCCTATTTCTGAAAGGGACTATTTAAATTTCAAATTTAAACAAATGTAAACAAATTATGGGTAAAAATTACTAACAGTTAAAGTTATATTTAAGCCTTTTAAGCTAAATCTATAATGCTGATAACAATTGACACAAACATTAATTTATGCAATTTAGAAGAAGATTTGGTTGCATAGTAGTTTTTATGAGTTCGGAAAATTGTTCAATGGAAAATGTTTTAATCGCTTAACTAAGGTATAATTAAATAAAGGTCACCTGTGTATAAAGAATAAAATGATTTCGTGTTTCCTCCGCAATTTTGCCTTCTGGCTCCGGAACACTTCACGTTGCATATCCGATCATTCAACTCTTGGCCAAAGTTACTTCTGCATGTACAATTTCGTCCATTCTAACAAAATTTTATGACATAGTTAATACAATCTATGTCGTAGATTTGATTTATATATAATCTTGATTTGTTTATGATAAAATAAATTCAACAGATAATGTCGCTATAAAAGATGTAACTCGCCTATGCGATTGGCAGATTGGCCTATTAGTTGATAATTTGAAATCTCATAGACGTTGGTGAATAATCATATAAATAAAATGATTTATTTATGCTTAGTTTACAAAATAAGTATGTTGTTGACTTAAAGCAATGGGTATCTTAACCCTGCGTGTACGGCTTTTGAATGTATGCTGCGCAAACACTGTTCATGCAGTTCTATTGAATTTTTTTCTTTAATGATGTAGGCTTACATATTCCCTCTATAAATTTCAATTCAAATATGTGTTATTAATCACCATAGGATGCTGCCAATCCTAGCAGAAGACGATTGAATATGAATTAATTTAGTACCAGTGGGGTAATTTTTGATCCCACTGGTTTTTAGCAATAATTTCACTAATATCTTAAGAAATAACTCATATATCTGAATAATATATAATAGTTTTCACACCGTCAGCTAAGGAAATTGCTTTTGAAATATTAATTTTTTATTATGTACATGTAATATTTATTCTCCTGTTCCACATAATACACGACTGTTATTACGAGGTACAATAGTCATTGAACATCAAGGAAGTCCGGATATTAAAATATTATAATTTCATATCAACTGACAAAGTGCACTGAGGCTAAAATATTCTGAAGAAGACTTTAGAAATATTCTTCTGCAAGAGATTGAGAGCGAAGATGATGTATCAGAAGCCGATGAATCCGTCGAAGTAGAGAACTGCATTCCAACGCCGGTGACAACTGATCACTACTATCACAAGGCTAATATATTTATGCACTATTATACACATAATGCTATAATATATAAATAGTAATTATTAAGTCATTTCTATTGGTCAGCGATCCTAAGTGTTCATACCATCCTAGTATACCTGGCACCTGTTGTGGGTCGTCTTCTAGGAAGTAGCTCTTCTAGGATTGGACTGAGCGACTGCAAGCCTTAGGTATATAATACCCTGCCTAAGTGTTATAGCTGGCTCTTGATGGTTCAGCTCATACGAGTTAAAGTCTGTGTAACGTGATGCTTATTATTATATAGGGAACTTATTATTATATAGTTTACTTTAAATATTATTATTATTATTATTGAGACTATGCTCTTGAGTCATAGCCCCGTGAGGCTCACCCTTATGAGAAGGATTATGAAGACGATTGAATATGTTAGAACTAACAGGTCCATCATGGTGATTAAGTAGTCACGAACTTATGATTATGATATTATACTAATGGAGTCTTGTGGTGTTGTTGATTACTTGGTTGATTGTGCAGTTTGGTAGATGCAGAACTCATCGTTACCTATAGATTAAGGAAATGATTTATGAATCCACGTACAGCAATAAGGCTGCGGGATCGAGTCATTGAAATGTTGAGATATTGTGATTTAGAGATTCACGTACAACAAGAATAGCTGCGGAAGTCAGATCGACAAATATAGATTAGGGTATCATATATGTATATACAGGTACTTAGCCAGGACACTGAAGAATGACAGTGATGGCGAAGCTAACGATGGGCGCTGCATTATCGGGTGGACAGTTCATGATACGTAAATCAACATACACACAAGTCATAAATAAACCCTCCCATGATACTTGGTCGAGAACGGGTCTTTCCCTTAAACGTTGCTCTTGAGATAGGCTGATTTATCCTAACCTAGGTTGTAGTCAGGAATATCAATTTGCCAGTATGTGATCATTATTTTCTTTTTCTTTTATAAGTTTCGTTTATATAGTTTTACGTTACACGTTACATTGATGAGCCTCGTTCTTGTCTCAGGAACCGTCGTCTTAACTTTCCTATTTCTTGGCTAGTCACTTCTTTTCTGTGGCCATTTCTCTTCTTGTCACGTGGGGCGGCAGTCTTTCTCTCGCTTTGCCTCTTACATCTGCCTTTGTAGCCTCGCCTCTGCCCTCGTGGCATGGTGTCCTGTTTAGTTTTCGTGCGTGCCTGACTGCTAGGTATGTTAATACATTTTCCAACTTTTTCATCTCTTTTACTTTTGGTGATTTTACTGAATATTACGATAACAATCAAAGACCAGTGGTTTATGAGGCGGGTGACGTGGTTTGGCTGCATTCCAGTTATAATCCCAAAGGAGTTTGTCCTAAACTTCGGAGAAAATACGAAGGACTATTCTATATAGGGAGTCGTACTTCAAACGATACCTATAGAATTCGCAATGCAGCGACGAATCAGATGGTGTCATCGGCAGTTCATGTCAACAGACTTCGGTTGCATGTTAATGATCAAGAATTGCTCTGGGAAAAGTACCATGATCTCATGGGTCCCTCTGCTCAGCAATTCAGCGACAATGTCGAAGGACCTTCAGATTTAGTTTCAACACCAGCCGCCGAGGCTTCGCCTGATATGCAATCTGCCACGTCCGCCTTAGACGTTGCAGAACCTCAAGAGGACGGGCCGGACTTGTCCAATGACGTATCTGCACTGCCGCCGTCTCAAGCAACGTCTGCTTCCAACGATGCAGCTCTAGTCCTTCCAGCCCAACCAGATTCATCGAGGTCACCTTCACCTCCCACAGCGACTGATGGCATGGATGGGGGTCCCTAATTCTGCTGGTAGTGGTCAACCGTGGTTTCCCGCGGATAAGTTGTTAAAGTGCAAGATTACAGATGACCGTCGCATGTATTTAGTAAAATGGTCGGATCCAAAATGGTCGTCATCATGGGAGTCTGAACAAGATGTGACCCCAGCTTTAAAGCATGCATTTCATTTAGCGTATACTCGTGCTGGTACAAAACGCAAAACGGGTGCGCGTCCGAGCAAATATGTCAGTTTTATTTATTAAATCGGCGAGTTTGATTATTGAGGCGATTTCCTCTAACATAATCTTTTTCTTTTATTATTTTATCAATTATGTTATCGTAGAGTGCCTAGGCTTTAACATTTGTTCTCCGGATCAATCTTTCGGTTATAGGCTTATTTTTGGAAAACGCTAGCATTTCTTTCCAGAATAGTTGCATCACGTTCATACCGAGGGCTTTTTCAGACGCAATGTATCTACAAGGGTTTGTTATATTTATATGGGGTTAGTGCACATTAGACTTATATTTTTTTAATTCTTTACATTTTTAACACCGTCGTTTGATCTCCAATTCGTTACTTAATTGGAGTCTACTACGGATTTTTTAAAGTTTTATCTGATTGCTACTAGCTTTCAGCTGTTGTGTGTTTGACGTCTCATCGACAGTATTTTTAATAACTTTCAGTCATATTGCAGTGAGTGACCTAGTATATTACGTGTCACAGTTTCGTTTCACTAGAGATCCCGCTATACAGCTTATTAATGCAAAACTGATCAGAATTGAAGGCAGTTTAACTGAGTTGTTAGATGATTTACACCGGAAGATCTTAGCATCGCGTTATTAACGTTGGTGTCATAATCATGTCTAACTCACGTTACATGAGTGTTGTTTGAATTATGTTATGAGTAAGGCATTAAGTATACACAGCCACGTAATAGTCATATATTTATATGGCGTCGCAAATACGCATGACTTATTTAAGACGTTTGTCGTTGCATCTGTAGTATTTACATAGTTGAATAGTTTCGTTTCAACTTCTTAATATAGAGGTTGGCTCCGTCCCAGTATTTGTATTACTTGGAGCAAGCTTGCCATTATTCTCAGGTTTTCTGGACGTTGTCTTCTTCTTGCTTCTCCTTTCTCACTTTCATACTTTTGTGAGTTTGAAATGTTGGCTTATTGTATGTTGACGTAACTTTTCATATATATTGGGGCTTTAGTTGATTACTTTGGTCGTCATCAGCGACATGTCTATCGCAAGAAACAACTTATTTGTCTACATGTATAATAGTGCACTATGAGGGTTTGTCCATTGAAGTTAAGTGAAAACAATAACCAAAAATACTTTTATTAACTTACAGTCAGGGCGGCAAATGTCATCTTTGATTTATTTTGATCAGTTGTGTTGTAGCATTTCTGAATGCAAATTTCAATTGTTAGATTACTCTGGTTAATCAAAATGGGTTCCAGTTGCTGGTCATTGATGTTGTCCAGAAAGCAGCCGACATACTGTTCATGCAACTGACCTAAAAGAACAAGAAGTTTGCCTTAGGTAATGCAATCATAGTTTACATTAGCGTTTCTCTGATTAACTAAATTACTTAGTGACTCAGTTTGCAGGTCATAGCCTATTGACATCATCATAATCATCATCAGCAGCAGCAACAGCAGAATTAACATCAACAACGACAAAGCCTTTGTCGTCCCACCATCTTCAACAGTTCCTGAAGTCAGTCGCTTTCGTTTGTTGAAATGAGTGTGAATAAATGATATTCTGTTCTTATTTTTTCTTGTCAACTGTTAAATCCATGTACCTCTCATGTTTTGTTCAATGCGGAATATATATTCGTTTAAAATGTGCACGTGGTGCACTGCAAATGTGATTAACTGAATCAAGCGGAGTAGAATTTTAAGTAAAGTTTCGAAATAAACGGATTCCAAAGGAATTAAGTCCTTGAACAAATTAAATAATAAATTGAAATTATTAATAAACGCTTCAATCAAGTTTAGTTCAATTACATAAATTTGGCTTAGCCACCTTGTAACCTATTCAATCTATCAACGCCACGCTGATAGAATAGCCCTATGCCGACGTTTTAGCCCTTCACATGGTACGCGCCTACTCTCCTTCAATTCAACGATACTGTGTGAGAACAAAGATCATTTACGTCGCTCTATTCCTTCATCCAAGCTTGGGACTTGCACTGTCAAAATATGAACAGTGGCAGGATTTATTCCTTCTAACACGACCTCGAAAATTTAATAGCCCCGGGTTTAAATCAGGACTCATCGGAATTAAAACGCTTTAAGTTTTATATCAGTACTCACGTCTGTTTGCATCTCGATTATTATCTCGCGAGTGGCATTGGCGATAGCATAAACTCTTTCAACCGTCGAGCATTACGATATTTTTTTATTTATGTGTATCCTAGAGTAAGTTCCGCGTTAAGAGGACATTCTGGTAGTAGGCAGCTTCAGTAATTATCTGATTCTACGACTTGAATGACATATCTGCCTTGTGCAGACACAAAAGGTAATTAATATTGAACGACTGAAAGTTGTTTAAGTGTTAAACAAATAGCCAAATTTTAAAGATTGTACTCTTCAGAAATTCAACGGCAACGTACCAGTAATAATTCTCTTAAACTTTTGTTATGCAAGGAGTAGGCTCACATAGCTTTTAATGGTTAATCTACTCAAATTGGCCATATGTGCAGGATAACAATATTATGTGAGTTAAAAAAATGCAGTTTGCAAAATATTTACACGGCTTTATGAAGCAGGTTAATTGCCTTTTGACACAGTAGATTGAGATTCTAATTAGTCGATAGGAGGTAGCATCAAAGTATTGATTGGGAGTCTTTTGCATGCCAGTTGCGTATTGGATGATGACATGGTTTAACGACGTGCCTTAGACAAACTGAAGAATGTGTATCACATCAGCTGGTTACCTAGTCTATAGGTCTATTTTTATATGCCCGTGATGCAAATTCCTATTCTTTCTTCTCGATGTTATTTACTGCATAAACAACGCTGATGATAACCTATTTCACTCGGTCCTTCTTCCTGGTTTGGCAACTTTGGCTGCGGTGACAGTAATTTTCGTTCGTATGAAAGCTGCGGGTCATTCTTTTCAACTTCCTTCGCTCAACGTTTTCTCTCTCGAAGTTTATTTCTCTTGTCACTGCTCTTCGAGCAGTTTCATGAGTCTTCTAATAGAATCATCTTCATTAGATCACGGATTATATGCAAATGACACTAAATTCATCATGCGCTTTTGTCATTTTTTGCTCATTCACAGCTCAGTTACTTTATTCCGTTAACCAATTCACAAAATCGATATTCCCTAACCTATTTTTTCTCAACAATGTCAAAACAGAAGTAATTATTCTAAAGTTATCAAAGATAAATGAAAATAATATTATTATCTTGATTCTTCTTACCACCTTAGTTATAAACTAGTTCGCCATTTTCGTCACTTAGACTTAACTCCACTGAAACATATTTTGCTCCCAAGCAAGTATTACAATGTTTTTCAAATCATATCTTTAACTTGTCTCACATCTATTCGTGAATATTCATGGCCTTGTTATTGAAAATTGCTACAATTGTTCCCATGTGTAGCTATTCTGATTCTGTTTGTCATATTATCCAGTCACTCAAGTAAACTCTTCCACATCAATTTTATCCTATAATCACAGCACTAGCTCAAACTTCTCCAAACCATTTAGTTAAAAATTATGTTCAACACCATACAGCGCATTGCACAATTTCTAACCCACTGAGCTACACAGAATCATGTGTTGCACGATCTCCAGTCAACACTCATCTTAGGTCCTCCAATCAAACTGAATCCATCTAATTACATCGCTTCTGCTCATGAAATATGCAGTATTCATATTCTACAATCATGTAGTTCACTCACTATCACCTGTTTTGCAATCGTAGCTTAATCTACATGTATGAACTTCTAGCCAAGCACAGAACGCCAGATTATTCACAAGTTGATGTTAAAGACGGAGGATGAAACGAGTCATCTACAGTGGTCAGAGCATTAGATGCTGGATAATGCATACAGGCTTAAATGTCATCAGCGTAGAGCAGACTCAACACATCGCAGTTGCAATATCAGCAGTGTATAAATAACTATTGAAGACCCACAGTAATACTGAACAGAGAACGGTGGCAACTCAATGAAACCAAGTGGACCCATTAATACGGTGCAAACTCAGTCAAGTGGCGTAGGCCTACTAGAAATGTCAAAAAATGGATAATGAATGAGAATGTCGAGATCGAACTTATCAAAGGTCTCACTGACATCAAACACAGCCACAGGTGCGTCTTATGCCCTCACCTACCATTGCGCATATAATGCGCAATATACATTTTAAAGTAGACTCAGCAAGAAGGCTTCTGAGAAATTTGGTATTCTTCAAACTGACTAATTGAGCGGGAGCGAGGTATTGGAATCTACCGGCAGTAGGCCTATTATTTGACAGGCTTCAAGTTTCTCGATGATTTCAGATATAAAATGATGCATTAAATCGAGGCAGGTATTTTACAATATTTGTTGGATCGTCTTTCTCACGCTTCAATCATGAAGGTAGTATGAAGCGGCAGAGGACCGTGAGGAACGCATGTAGATCCTCCACAGTTTTTGCACAAGGAACTGCGGTCGCTCTCACTACGATATAACATCATAAGAAACACTTCAACATCCCACTCACCATTGATCTGTGTTGTTGCCAGAATTAAACAGTAGACCGCAATTATTGCCGATGATTCAATAGTTTTTAACATTTTATAATGACTTAGAATACGAAAAATAACTGAATGTGGATATAACTGCTTTAATTGTAACTACACTTAGCTCGCAAATGAATGCAGAATCAGTTCACAATTCCTTACTCCTCATTTCGGTGGAGCAAGTCATCACTGCAATGTCAACTGACGTCTGAATGCTGAACTTTTCATTTGACCTAAATTCGTGAAATTCAATCTCATACTCGACTTCTATGCCGGGTAATCCACCAACCATCATAGCTAGCGTCAGAATACCAGACGCTCTGCTATTAGGTTACTGAAGATAGGCAAGCTGCCGCAAAATGTGGTCTTATATCAGGAAGTACGTGAGCGAAATCCATCATCAGACCAATATAAAATTATTTTCGATTATTTTCCGCAATATAATAACGACCATCCCATTTAATCCGCATTAAGCAATTCTGTGATATTCTCGTTCAGAAAATGTAATCTTTTATTCAAGTTTAATTCATGACCAAATAATTTTAGCAAAAGTTATAATTTCATTTTCCAGTAGTACTCAATAATAGTTTTTATTCACTTTTAATTCTCAAAAGAACTATTAATTTGCTTTAATGTAGCTTCGCTGTAGAAATACATTAAGCATTGGCTAGGCATCTAATTTCAAGTTTAAAATATTGCATTTGAGTTTTAAGGTGAGCAAAAAGTTGCAAAAAAATTCAAGTTGGTGGGCACACGAAAATTGAATAATTTAATAAACAAAGACCGCGAAATTCTACCCATAAAATAATTTTTGAGACGATTTATAAATGGTAGACAACAATTAAGCAGTAACATAATTTGCTTTTTCAGGTCACACGAGCAGGTCTCAAGTGGGACAAGGTAAGCGATGGGTTATAAGTTTCATCTCTAAACTTTTAAAACGTCACTCGAAAACCAAGCAGCGCACCACTATTATCCCCGATGCTGGGTGCAACATGAAGTCAAATGTACCCCGATCTGTTTTTATTCACCCTGTCCACAGACAACATGGGATAGTTGTCGAAATAAACAGTTGATATGAGCTGGAGGCAGAGTGTTTACAAGTTTCATGACGACAGAGTCACCAAATCCAAGCTGTCGGTCACTACAGTTCCTTGATACCGGTGCATCTGAAGACGGTAGCAGGACAATTACCCCCGAACAGTTACCCTCGATGGAAATAAACCCCCGGACAATAACTCGCCGAATAGCATAATAGTGTAAGACACGGCATACATACATACATACATACTGTCACGGGATTCGTTGTTGGTTTCGTACAGTTACTCAAGTCGTAGGTAAATTTTGATAAATTTCCAAAGCCATAATAGTTCAAAAAGTTACAAACAAACATTGCCAAACAAAAATGATGTAATGCAAGAGTTCAACATCTTTACATAAATCCTCATGATACATTGAGTTGATATCATATGACGGTCACGAGAATAACACCAACTCAAACACTCGAGAAGAGATCGAAGCAGTCACATGTTACCCAATTCCTTCACAGAAGATACATGTACGGAAGATTCTTCAACCACCTGATCGAGCAACGTGGAAAGTTCTCTTTCACAAACGAGACAACACCTCTCCACCAGAAAACAGCACTTCACCAAAGGACAGCACTCCACCAACGAACAGCACTCCCCAAAAGAACTGAAACAAATTAAACGAACGTCATGTGCTATAGATAACGCCATTTGCAATATGACTACACACGCACGCCCCAATGCATACATTCACCTGCATATCCATAAGAAATCATTGTAAAACACTTCTAATTCTAGCACTCACTTCAACCTTTAACCAAGCGATAAAATAAGTAAATTTACCAGCCAACAACGTACCAGCAAGCGACCGTCATAAGAGAAGGGTTTGGTTCTTCACTAAAACGGCTGCTTCCTTCCTCTTCCACTCTCGTACTCTCGTCTACCTCAACCACACCTTACTTTCGACTACTTCCGGTTTTCCTATCTGCTTCCCTTTTCATTCAGCGCAATACTTATTTGGCTCATTTGTGACAGACGCGTTACATTGAATGTTTTCCGGCAGGCTTATCCACTTGTGATTTAGATCTTTCTTATAATTCATCAGCTCTACCAGAGTTAACTATGTATGGCACAAGCTGACTCGTTTTATTTTTATCTTTCGTTCCTGAATGAATCACAGTTGTGGCTAGCAGTAAATCTGAGACTGAACGAGATTGTAACAAAGTTATTTAGGATGCTAGTCAAACCTCAGCTCGATGGCGGTTGAAAAACTGACTCATGATTATTCTCAGAATCCACTGATTTCAGCTGGTATAATTTATTGCAAACACTGCCTACATGTGAAGTGAGCTATTTACCTTAAAAACGGAATTCCTTGCTGACTTATAGGGTTGGATGCAGGACTATGTTTCTGTCCGGCTAATTTTGCTATAGTGTGACCAAACTAGAAATCAGTCACTTAGGATGACCTAGATAAAATAGTAAGTGGCATTTGGAAAAAAAACATTTAGAAATATCGAACCGTTCACATATTATATAACGCATAAAATCTCACTTTTTGGCCCACCCTACCCCTAACATCGTTATATAACAGCACCCCTTTTTGATATAACAGATATGCTACCTACCCCCTACTCCACCCCAGTCTATAAACACATTAAAAGACATACAATCGACATAATTGTATTGCACAATTTGAAACTTTTATACCAATACAATGCTAGTTAGCAGTGAATTACTACACAGCAGTGATTCAGGTGATAATTGTCTTTATCCATTTCAAGAACTGCAGTAAAAAATTATCATACGCCCAATTAGCCATGTAACAAAAGCATCTTAAAATTGTGTAGGCCTACTCTCTCGTGCCAATGATGATTATGTGCCGACCCCCTCCAGCGGCGATTCTGGCTCCGTAAGGAGCCTATTGGTGCGCTGGAGGGTTCGGCGATGTTGAAGATTGGCAGTTATAGAAGACAACAGAAAGGAGCCTAAATAATAGGAAGGCATTGTCGTGGTTTGTATAGCTAAGGGGTCTCTGGTTAGTCTAAGCCTATTTTTAATCCTGGCACTACGCGTAGGACACATCCAGGGTCCAACTCTCCAACTCCAGGCCCAGGTTCTAGACCTTCAACATTCTTCAAGGTAACTGAAGGAAAGATAGAAGAAGCTTCAATAATACTTACTCTCTGCGATAGATTACCTAAGTTAGTTTCCTGTCTCTCTGTCAAATTATCCAATCTTTCTGTCACACTATTTAAACGTTCCAAGATTGAATCTAGAACAGAAGAGGTTCTACTCTTCACAGATGAAGTGTTACTTAACAGTCTCGCTCTTCCTCGTTCAACCTCTGTCCCTCAATCTTCTACGTGCGACATTTTATAAAAGACAAACACCGAATTGAGAAATATATTTGTGTATTAAGCAACTACAATTGATCTACAGGAACTAATCTAAGAGTTAGAAACAACAATGTCATTTAGCATATTTGGCACATATTGGCAAAGATGATCACCTAATGGCAACATTAAGCCAACCCTAATAATAATAACAATAATAGTAATAATAATAATAATAATAATAATAATAATGAAAACAGAATACCAGGTGACGGAGATCCACGCGCAGAGCCATTAATTCCATCCGTTGAAGGCAGGAAATATCAGATAAGCGGTTTCCTGTCAATTACTGAGGCGACCTCCTATACCATTGCGCAATGTTCTATATATATATATATATATATATATATATATATTTGTACACAAAATGCAGGTAACAGTTTAACTGACACTTGGTATTGTAATGTAAGCCTTGTACGAACATTCTATGATCGTTACAATTAGACCGGATGTATGGAGTTCCTTTGCATCTTAATAATCGGATTGTTAATGGCGCTAAATTCACTTGTATTAATTTTA
The DNA here is from genome assembly GCA_959347315.1 of Bimastos eiseni. Lineage (NCBI taxonomy): Eukaryota > Metazoa > Annelida > Clitellata > Crassiclitellata > Lumbricidae > Bimastos > Bimastos eiseni. Next base: position 7,438,746 of record OY365806.1, read on the forward strand.
CGGTAACTAATTGGGTAGTCGCCGACTGGCACCATGTATCTACATGTAGGCCTACTAATAGAGCATGATAATATATGGTAGTGACGTAAATTCTATCTAAAAACACCATTTTTTCCCTCCTGTTTTTGCACTAGAAATGAGGATTACCGTATCACACAGAATCGATTGGTTTAATTTTGCACTATCAGGCAGGCCTATTTATTGATAGATTCGCGTTACAACTACATATTTGAAAGCGTGAGATGTATACAGAGTGTATACTACAACTACAATTGGGTATTTAAGCAAACATATAAACCACCTGCACATACTCTAGAAAATGAAATCAACCCAAATAATACTTACCGAAATAATTATTTTAAGAGAATTAATTTTAATTTAAACCAGATTCTAAACAAATAGAATTTAAGAGCGTTTAAAGCTATGCACAGGAAATTGTCAAAATTGTAAACAGGAAATTGTTAGAAGTAGATTTATAAATAATCAGTAAGAGCGTCAAATCAATTCGCCAGGTGGCAGCTAATGGTGCTAGTTTTGGTTCACAACGTATTGTGAACTTCTATCAATCAATGAAGTTCGGTGGTTCATATAATTTCCAATTGGCAGGCAATTGGGCAAAATAGCATTAGCTGAATAAAGTTTGTTATATGACGAAAACTTCAACCTACCCCCACCCTACACGATATAACGCTAACAAAACAGGAACCCATCCACCAACCCCTTGAGCGCCATATAAAATGTGAACGACCCCTATAGGTTCTGTGGTGTGCCGATAGTTCTCACGACAGTTAATCGTGTGACACATAAACAACGACACTTAATCTCGACGACACATAATATCGACGACATTTAATCTCGCGAAACTTAATCCCGCGACCAGGGGCGGCGATTCCTGAGAGTTTTAGGGAACAAGTCCCCCACCCCTTGCAGAAAGGGGACACGTTATGCGTGTGTCTCTCCACATTTCCTACCCCACTCGTTGGGTGTCTCCCCACGTTTCAAACGAGATCGCCGCTTCTGCTCGCAACACTTAATCTCGCGACACTTAATCTCGAGACGCATAATCGCGCGAACCTTAATCGCGCCTAATAGAATTTGCTTTAACTGAGCTCCATTTCCTTATGCATATTTTTTCTATGAGTTTAGCACATAAATGGAAGTAAATGCACTCTCAAATAAAAGCTGGATTGCGGAAAAGTATGCGGTTCAAATGAAAGCTGGGTTGATGAACATATTTATGCAGAAATTGAAGTGGGAATAATCAAAATATTACTGTTTAACTAGAAGCTGGATTGATGAAGAGAGTTATGTTTCACTAGATGCCGGATTGACCATAATAATATATGTAGACTTTAACGGTCGCGTAAATGATGAAACGATCGTCATTGTTTTTACCACGGAGCTGGATGAAAAGAATAATTTCTTTTCATCATCCCAGCTGCCATTTAATTATCGTTCTTTTCAACAGCCTTGTTCCCAGATCATAATTTTTACATTGATCCAGCTTCTAGTTAAATAGATATTTTTCATCAATCCTGTTGCTAATTTAAATCAAAATGTTGTAATCTTTCCCGCTTCAATTGAAACCGCATTCTTATCATAAGTACGGCGTCTAATCAAACATAATTATTTGTGACCACATAAATTAATAATGGTACAAACTAGTTGTGATTTGAGATTAAGTGTCGCGCGAGTATATGTCACGAGATTAAGTGTCGTCGAGACTAAGTGTCGTCGAGATTAAGTTTCGCGTGACTGAATGTCATGAAACCAACTTTACGACTTTGCGAGAATAAATAAAGTTATTGGCAGCACGGCACGCTAAAACAGTAGACCCTACACCAATAGACTAGCCGGACCTCTCCTCAACCGTCGATGTTTCAACTTTAAACCCCATTTACCTTAGCCACATGACTGTCTACCTGTATGACTCTGTATCTTGACCGCTTAGATTTTGTTTTTATTTAGCGCCTGTTTTTAGCTGGTTGTCTCGACTTCACTCTAGCGGGCGCTGTAGAAATGTCGAATTTATGATAATGATCACTATACCCTATCCAATTAAAAACAAATGAACAAACAGATTTTAGACGAAAGCTTTTTATTTAAAATGTGACATATGATATCGAAGATCATAGACGGTATTTAATAACCTCAATTAATTGACTTTTTTATAAAATGTCACCGTCTGATATCATAAAACACCTAAAAACGAAGGGTTGCATAACAAACACTGTCTAACTATCTTAACTATCTGGAACAGAAGGACAATGTTAGTCTTCGAGTCTTGCTGACGAGTGGTGTAGAGTGTTTAATTAATTGCCTCTTCGTAGCACATGGATGTTGGTTATCGTCAGAGTCGAATACGTTGTCTGCACGTTTCTTGATTATTATTAGATATAGTTAAAAGCATGTTTACAGCAGCGATTTAGAATACTAATTATAATACCAGAGTATATAATTCACCATCGGTCAATAATTCTCGTAAATTCAACGCGTTTGCGAGATGCACTGCTTTACTGCTTGACCGTTTCTAGAGCGAATGGCTTCCTTCACCATCATTATACAAATGTAGGTAACAAATTCCCTTTTAAAACTCTCCGTTCTTTAGCTTCGTCTTCCTCTCAGCTGTCGAGGTTTCTGCATTTGTAATAATCTCTGCTGCGTTCAATATATCGAGTTCGTTCTGCGTCTGATCTAACGTCTATTTTTCCACTACCTGGTCAATTATATCTAACTTTCTGCCGCTATTTTTATAGTGGTTAGTCAGGACATGTATATGGGAATTTAGAATTTGGAAATGGGAAATTGAGGACCCCGGAAGAAGGAAGGATGGACTGGGAGGAATGAGGCATGGGAAAGGAAAGAAATGACAGATACATGAGATTTGACGAGGATATTTATAAGATGGGATGAAGAAGAATGCTGGCAAAATAAAAAGATCAATGAGGAAAGGAAACCAGAGGAAATTTATGTAGAGAATAAGATAACCATAATCACAGTTTTTATTGCTTCACCATCAGTATTCAAATGCAGGTAACAAATTCTATGTGAACAAATCAATGTATGTAATCAGTACATCATTATTCATTTAGTTATGAACTAATAGCATCAGACTAAGAATTAAAATATTTTTTATAAAATCATCTGATGTTACACAGAGTAATAAATAAAACAATAATGGAAAAACCCTTAAGGGACCGAAATCCCGCTGGCAGGGTCACCCAATTACGGAGATGAAATTAAGTAGTGGTGGATGACGTATTGAGCATTCAGTAAGGTGGTAAAGTTACTATACCTAACTAGTTAATTAATAGAAAGTATACAAACTTAACAGATTGTGAAGAAATAGGCACTTCATGTACAGTGAGTCAAAAGGTGCTTACGGAGTCAGTATTTAAAGGTTTTATAGTGATTTATATTCCGGATTTCGTGTGGTAGGCAATTCCATGCTATGGGACCAGTGTAGGCAATCGAGATTTTACGCGTGTTTGTACGAGGAAAACTAGGCCGATAATCATTAACATTTCTAAGACAATATGGATTAGCTAGCTGAAGCGGTTTGAGGCAGTTCAGATAAGCAGAAGGTAGTAATTTATTCATAAACTTATATACAAATTCATTTGCCTGGCATAGCATTATTTGCGATACTTGCAATATGGGAAGGGAAGACGTATCAGGCAAGGAGGCTTTCCTAATGATTTTAAATGCTCGATTTTGAAGTAGAACTAATCTATTCAACCGTGAGTGATAGTTTGCCGCCCAAATTACACTGCAGTATTTTAAGTAGGGATGAATTAAAGAAAAGTAAAGGTTCATGCAAATTATTTTAGGTATTATGTACGCAATGCGTGATATCATTCCAATATTTTAGATATTTTTGAGGAGATTTTTTAAATATGTGTGTTCCAAGTAAGGAATTGGTCAACATAGACCCCTATAAATTTCGTAGATTTTACTATAGGTAAGGGTGTATCATAAAGTTTCAATTGCTCTTCGATAGAGGGGATTTTTCCGATGTGAGGCAAAGCAGATGACGTAATTAGTTTTCGTGGCGTTGAGAGTAAGTCCATTTGCAAGAAACAAGTCATAAACTAAAACAAGCTCTCGATTTAAAGATGAGATCAGTTGCTCATAGGAGGGGCTGGATGCAAGAATGCTAGTATCGTTGGCAAACAAAAGAAATCTAAGAGTGGGTGAGACATTGGGCAGGTCATTAATGAAGAGTATGAAGAGGAGTGGTCCCAGGATAGATCCTTGTGGGACACCATATTTTATTAAAATTACTGACGAGACTACTCCATTGCAAGATACATATTGGGATCTGTTGCTTAGATAACTTTTGAACCAGTCTAGGGCTAAACCCCGGATGCCAAAATGTGCTAGTTTAGCCAATAAAATTCGATGATTTACTGCATCAAAAGTCTTAGCTAAATGTATGTCAATGAATATTCCCACAGTATATTCATTTCGATCAATAGCAGCCGAAACATAATCCTGGAGATCAATTAGAGATAGGGCAGTTGAGCAGCCTGGCTGAAATCCGTGCTGGTGTGGGTATAGAGATTCATACTTATCAATAAAGTAAAAGAGGCGTTTGTGCATGACCTTTTTAAGCAACTTCGAAAAAATGGGAGAATTGAGATAGGCCGATAATTGCTAATCTGATCTTTTGGCCCATTTTTATAAATAGGTATGATTTTAGCCAATTTCATTAGGTCAGGAACAATACCAGTGGTCAATGAGGAATTAATAATTTTTGCTAGTGGTTTGGCAATGGGCGGAATTATAGGGTTTATTATTGCAGGGTCAAGGTCATCATGACCACTAGAATGTGTAATTATTAATGATTAATATTACACTCGGCTGATTGTAATAAGTTCCTCAGGAGTAGTTGGATATATGGCAAAAGATTTCAGGTTAGGGACATCCAAATATGCTTCAAAAGAGGCCTTAGTGGGGTGCAGTTTATCATGCACGTCCTGAGCAGTGTTCGTAAAATAAAGATTTAATTTTTCTGAAATTTTTCGGGGATCAGAAATTAGAGAGCCATTAGAGCTCAGAGAGGAAATAGTTGTCTCCGGTAATTTCACTTTTAAAATGGAATTTATTATTTTCCAGGTATGTTTTTGCTAAATTCAGCAGTGTATAAGTCACGTTCAGTTCTTTTGCGCAGTGTCTTAAATTTGTTCCTATATTTTACAAATTTAGCTCTGTTTTCCAATGTCGGGTATTTAATGCAGTTAGCATGGAGTTTGGCCTTAGTTTTACACTATTTTAAAAGGGCAGTGGTCATCCAGGGTTGTTTTGGCATTCAGATGGTTTAAGCTTTTTCATTGAAATGGGGAAAGCAGCATCATAGATTAGTTTAAGTTCTGTACAAAGCAACTCGTATGCCCGAGAAGGATCACCCATTTCGCATTGTTGATCGACATTTGACCAGTTCAGTTTTGATATTTCAGCTTTAAAACGGTCTTTAGCAGCATTGCCAGCAGGCCTATGTCTGGTGTATTGGTCAACGGGAGTTTTAACAGGAGCAGCATTAGACAGATTATCTAAATATATTAATATGGGTAGGTGATCCGAAATATCTGCTACAATTATGAATGGGTTTGAAATTTTAGTTATGCAATTTGTAAAAAAATTATCAATCAACGCAGCAGTATTGTCGGTTATGCGAGTAGGCTGAGTTATGACCGGAAGGAGATGATAAGACATGGTAACATCTAAGAATTTGCTAGTTGGGATGGTCCTGTGCTTTAAGGAGATCAATGTTAAAGTCGCCCGTAATGTGAAGATCTTTAGTGTTTGCTGCTAACGCAGTTAAAAGTAGGTCCCATTCTGTTACAAAGTCATCAAGATTTAAACCAGGCGGTCTATATAATACTCCTACAGTGGTACAAGACCCATTTAAGATGGGCCTAGATATAAACAAGGATTCGTACGCTATATGTTGCGAACAGCCAGAAGGTTTGTATATCGTGTACATAATGTTTTCTTTTATATAAAAGCCTACTCCACCGCCCCTTCCAGTTAGTCTTGGTTTGTCATTCCATGAACATAATTTTGTCTACAGAGTTGAATACGGTTGGTGATAGTTCTACTAGACCCAGTGCGATTGCCTGGATCGCTTATTTACATCTCCGGTAACGGAATGTCGTTATAGCAGTTCTGTTGACTAAGTTCGTCTGCAAGTTAAATTCTATCTTTTACAGTTAAAAGTTTTGTATGCTTAATACAACGATGAAGGTCCTAGATTATTTTTAAGGCATTTAAATTACAAACTATAACATGTGAGATTGCGTTTGTATTAGTGTTCATTTTCTGTTTTAACAATCTATCAGCTGTCTGTCGATGTTTTCGAGGTATAATTATATAGCATCAAATAAGCCTAATAATAATCGTTTAAAATCTGCAATCAAGAAAGAAAAATATGTCATTATATATTTATATGCAATCAACCGACCAACACACAATGAGTGGATTTCCAACGGTCTCGTTTTTCTTTGACGACTATCCGTACGTGGCCTCATATTCCACCAGTCCGATGATGGGCTGTTCGGTTACATCGTCACTGTGCTTTCGAATGCTGTCACCAGTCGTCGCTCTACCAGAGGTCCAAAGACTGCGAACTTTCATTGCACCTGTCTGCTGTCGACAGGATTCCGTTGGTTGGTCCACTTGCAACTCTTTCAAACCAATTTGCGATTTTTGCAAACTGATGTAAACTCTTCGTTAGTAATGACATTAAGCATCACATAGTGAGAATTCTACTAGACACAGTGCAATTGCAAACTGATGTAAAACTGAAGTAGAGCAGAGTAGATATCGCTATGAAAATATCGCTATGAAAATGTTAGACTATATTTATCGATCTCAGTTTGAAGAAATGTTAACCTTATCAGTAGGTTTTTTGTCTAGAATCGTTAATGTTCTACCAAAAATATAAACTTTTTCAGGTACCAAACTTTATTACTAAATTACTAAGCTAAAACTTACTGATCACATGAAAAGGTTAACTAATTAATAGGAACAAATTCTTCGGGGTGAGAGATGCTATACTCACACATAATGAAGTTTATAGGAAAGAAAGGTTTAAGCATCGCAAACAAGTACAAAGCACGCCAATTCTCATTTCGAAATCATTATGCTTAATTAACAATTTAAAATATCCCGGTCGATATTTTTTCTTCCACATATCGACTTTTTGTGACAATGAAAAGCTTGACAATTATCTTCTTTTTATTTTGCTGCTTTAACATATTTTATTTTTATCATCATCATTATTATTATTATACCTTTCCCCATCATCATCATCGTCATCGTCGTCGTCATCGTCATCATCATCATCAGCCTTCTCTTTCGACGATAAATCGCCGCGACCATAATTAACAAATATTATAGCTATGATTTTATTTGATTTATGCATTTGGTATCATATCATAATATTGTACACTATGTTATCATGCAAGTAACGATTAAAAATTCCACTAGGCTGTTCAACCGTGTTAAATTACAGCAGTAATTGTAGGCCACGCTGTAATTTTTCAATCATTCTACTACTTCTGATGCGCTGTCATAGCCATGCATGTTTTCAGCATTAGTGTCAAACCCAAGGACTGGTGACTAATGCTAAAGTGTCCATGTTATTTGTGAATATAAGCATATGCGAGACATTGAGCTTCGAAACCGATACCACATGGCAAGAATAGACTTCTCGTCAACGGCACTCTGTCTAAGTAGGCGCTGGATTTACGGGAAAATTATCCTTAAATAGAAGCTGGATCGATGAAAGGTATGCCATTTAAATGAAGCTGGATCGACGAAGATAATAGCGCTAAACTACATGTAGAGGTTGGCTTGCCTGATTCTTTTCATCAACCCCGCTTCTTCTTAGGCATGATTGTTTTTATCAACCAGCTTCTACTTAACCATGATTCTTTTCATCAACCAAGTTTCTACTTGAAAATGATTGTTTTCATCATCCAAGCTTCTATTTAAGCATGTTTCTTTTCATCAATCCAGTTTCTAATTATGGTTGATTATTTCTATCGATCCAGCATTCATTACTCCACAGTTCTTTTCACCAATCCAGCTTCTACTTATACAACATTCTTTTCCTTTTCATCGATCCAGTTTCTATTTAAGAATAATTTTTGCATTAAAGCTGCCTTAAGACGAATTGCCATAGACTAAAAGTATGTAGACGAATAATCGTGACCGCAAGAATAGTAACTCGTTCCGTTGCAAGCATAACAATGTCGCTAAAGAAGTTTTAACCTGAAGCATCGTTTACCGCATTATTGTGTTTTATTTTAGGACCACGTCTTTAATGTGGCTGACAATGATGGCTTGAAAAATGTAATCATAAGGGTTACTATATTTAGTCATGGTTGCAATGAGTTTCAATTATTTTACAGGAATGTTACTTACCACACTTTTATCCAGAACATTAATGAACACGCGAGATTGTAGAATCGTTGATTCAGGCGGCGATTGCACAGGCATTTTCGGCAAAATGCGCAATCACGAGACCATACAGGTACGTACCAAACGCAGAAACTGTATCATTAAGCGAACTGTATCGAACTAATTAACCCGAATAGTCAAAGAAACACTGGAGTTGAGCGTCTTATGTTCGTGTCTAACACGCTTCTGCATCTTTAATTGATGCAATCGTGATCCCAAATCGTTCAATAAGGATTTTTTATTCTTAAACACATCGATTTCCTACGTGAGTAAATTTATCATGTTTACTTGGGCAAACTAATCGATTAATCTAGTTTTACTCATCGACAATTCGATTAGTCGATTGTCGAAATATTACTCGATTGTCGAAATATTACTCGACTAATCGAATAATCAATTGTAATTGTAATTATAATTACGACAATTTGTATTGCGCAGTCAGCAGGAAGCTACTTTTAGACATGGACGTAATTTGGGAGAGCCGGAGGGGGACATTTGCTCCTCTGAATTTCCTGGTCTCGATTATAGTGAGTACAAATTTCTATACAAGGTCATAATTTAAAAGCCATATTAATATTTAATCTAATTGAAATTCATTTATTAACATTATATTATATCACAGGTGCCTATAATTAAACAATTTCACTTTTTAAAACTATATCAGCGTTTTTGCCGATACCTTTGGTACCACTGAAAAAGCAAAAACCAAACGAAAACACACATTTAAATAACGAGGAACCCTCGTCACCACAAAACTTCTTGCTGGCCCCTCTGAAACAAGCTGAAATGACGTCCCAGCTTTTATGGTGCTTTATATGGCAGTTCGCTACAAGTTGGAAAATTCATCCTTGACATTAGAAAGCAAAATTGTAACTGTGTTTTGAATGCGAAATGTCTCATCTCAAGTTCTCCAACCGAGGTATATCTCACACTACACCACGTCTCTGAAGCGCACGACCGCCTTCCTCTCGCATCTTTTCGGTTCCTCTAAATGATTGTCAATCAGTGACTGTTAGGCCTATCTGCCCCAGATTCTTCTATCATACCTCGAACTTTCCACTCAGAACTGAAACCTGACGTCTTCAAGAATTCCTACCCCGTCTCATTCGAACCATTCAATTCTAAGCGACTTCCACCTTAACAGCTGCTATGCCTCCTCTCACCCTCAGGCAGCCAGACTCGGACCTCATTGGGACAACCCTTTGGACAACCCGTCTGACTTGACGCGGCGCTTGATAATTAACAGTGAACTGCGCTTGACTTCGAGTGGTACACTGGAGAAGTTTGGAGTTCACGATTACGATTATACATAAACTGATCAGCACCTATTGGAGAATGTAGGTCAGTAATTATTGTTATAGAGAACGCCGAATGAGTTGGTCACATATGCATCAACGTGTCTTATTCATTTTCTCATAGAGAAAGGGGTGTCCTGACTCCTGAAAAACTAAGTCCGAGGGTGACTGGGGGACTAACTTCTGGACTGATTGTTGTTTCTACCGTCAAGTAATTAGAAAATAAAAATGGCATCTTCTACATGTTTGATCATAGACACATCATTCCGGGACAATACATTGTCCCAGAATGGACCCATTTTGGTCAATTCCTGGACTGTCCTGGCCAATTCGGGACATGTGGTTACTGGCCACCCTATCGGTTCAGCGTTTCAGTTTTAAAAAGTATAATCTGGAAGATACTTCACAGTAGCCATGCAGATTTGGTCAATAAGTATCCAATGATCGGATTTACGATGGGAATCTATTGCCAAAAAAGAGAAAGGATGAATTACCGGCAACTACTATAATCTAAGATGAGCGTAACAGAAGTACAGTTCACGGCTCAATTATTCCAATTAGAATGGACTAATGATTCTGGCTACAACTAATCTTCAACCGGGCATTGGAAAACTTGTTAACAATATTCAGCAAAAAATTTAATTTGGGACTATCAAAGTATCAAATGATTAAACTTTAAATAAAGAGTAGGCCTATTAATATAAAATGATTAAACCGGAATTTATTCATGTGTAATCTATTTATTTATTTATTTTCAATTTTATTTGGTAAGCAAAGAACATAAGAAATAGACAAATAACAAGTTTTCATAAACGAATATTCTTGTTACACAGGGCAACCTAAAGGGATCATAGCCCCCGCTATATAGAATTTATAAACTGGCAATGATTTCGAATCAATGCTAAAAGACAAATCCATTAAAATTTAAAATGATTATTTTTATTTTGTGGTCCATCATATCTTCCAACTAAATAAAATGGCCCTCGGTCGAAAAAGGTTTGGACCACTGATTTAGCTGCATCATGTGTGTTTGGTATGTTTCATTTCAATGTCAGGCATGACCAAACTGCTTTTGCATTCGTCCTTGTCCATAAATATTGGAAATCGCAGGTTACATTTGTCTGCTAAATGTCTTGCACGGGGCGCTATAGTCAATTTAATTTTTTTGTCTTGACATGAGCCACTATTGCCGCTAGTCCGGCGATAATTAAAACGGACGAATGCGCGCAAGCACTTAAAAATAAACTGGCACAAAAGTTTGCTGTCTAAATAAATTATACAAGCATCGCTTTAGATAAAGAGATAACCTCGAGCTTATAGATTTAGACATTGCTTCGTCCTCAATATTCAAAATTATTTCTTACCGTATGTCTCTTCATTTAACACAGCCATCAATAGACAATGTCAATTATGCTATCACTTCAGTTAAAATTTAACAACTTTTTCTGGTAATTATTTTGCAAAATTTCACTTAGCACTACTGGTACATAGGAGGTCCTACTCAATGGGACTCTGGTTCCCTTAGGCCCTTTTGTGTCTCAAATGAGCACTAATATGAAATCTGAGTCGGCCTATGTGTTGGTTTAGTTGGCTTTCGGGATAATTCTAAAGGCTAGGCCCTATGCTAAGTTATTTTAAACATTTTACATACACGACACGTATGAGTAACCTTCGCATTGCCCTGACATGTTTACGAAGCCACCCTTGCATCCACAAGTGTAACTGCCAATGGTGAACGCAAGTTGCTGATTTTGAATTACACAATAATGTCCTCGATTTACACTCGTCGACATCTGAATAACATCATAATATTTCCTTATTCATTATCAGGGGGTCTGACATCTAAGACTTAGACCTCGCATTAAAATGTTGCAATAACGCATGAGTTATATGAATGTATTAGGGCCACTATTAAGAGTGATTAACTACTACTGTAATAAGCTAATAATTTATGTTCATGGTCCAATGGCCACCCGTTAATTATCGCAATGGTCTACAATAATTTCAATGATAGGCTTGCGAAATTCGATTAAAACAACGAAGGATGGTGATTTGTTATAATCAGTCAAAAAGAATAGGCCTACTTTTAGTGTGACTGTCGATATTAACACTGTCAATGTGCATCGTTGCCTGATGCACTAATATTAATAAAATACTTTTAGTGTGACTGTCGATATTAACATTGTCAATGTGCATCGTTGCCTGATGCACTAATATTAATAACATTGAGTTGCTCATTGCACTAATATTAATAATAATAATAATAATAATAATAATAATAATCTTCGTTTAATTTTAAATTGACAAACCGTAGAATGATTACAAGTACAGTATGAGCGAATGATGTCGAGTTATTACATTAGTCGAATTTAGCCGTCGGCAGCCACGCAAGGCCACCATTACTCTATACATCTCATTTTTAACAAACGCCCCATCCTAGCGAAAGAATGATAGACGTCAACCTTAGAGGGTTACGGGTCTCGATCATGGTTCCTCATGCGCTGCCACTACTCTACGCGCCCATCCACTCTCTCTCTCTCTCTCTCTCTCTCTCTCTCTTCTCTCTCTCTCCCTCTCTCTCTCACTATCTCTCTCTCTCCCCTCTCAATCCCTATCTCCCTATCTCTTCCTCTCTGCGTATATCTGTCTATCTGTATAGTTGTACATCTGTCCGTCCGTCCGTCCGTCAGTCCATCCATCCATCCATCCATCTATCTATCTATCTCGCTGTCGGACTTGATAGGTTAACCTATCATCATTAATTAGCAGTTCATTAAAAACCTATATTTAGCAATTACACCATGTTTATGCATTATACGATTGGTTGAACATTGTTACCCTGACCGCTCAATTAAGTGGGTCGGGAGCATTGCGTATGCGACATGCTCTTCCTCCAAATCCTTAACCCTAAGTTTTATTCTTACTGCCAAATGCACTATTGACCGACTGGAAATGTAAATTCATCTTTTACTCCATCAGACACTATAATGTTCCATCAGAACAGGTGTGGACCTACATTTATATAGTACTAGCTGGAGCACCCGGCGTTCGTCCGGATTGAGACATGTTTTTGGCCCTGGAGAGGTGGAAGACGGTGGCCGCAGGCTTCACCAACCGCTCTACTGGTTGTCCGAGGTGTTCCCCGAGCTATCGGCGAAGGTTTCGAGTCAATAGGTCTAAAAGTGTGCAAATGCGTACAAAGTACAAAGCCACCTTGCCGACTGTGCAAACGTATATCTTCCAAACCGTCCATTCATTCAAAAGGATGTAAAAGAAGAAAGGGTGTGACGGTCCTGGCGAGTGAAAAGGAAACTTTGGGGTGGTAGTCCATAGACAGGTTTTTCTAGCCTGGAGACCTGGAAGTTGGTAGCTCTACAGCAACATACTGGGTCGTGTTTCCCTTGTAGCATCCAACGTAGTGACGGTGAGCTAATTTGCGTGATACAAGTCATGTATTAATTAATCAATCTCAAGCACTCTTTGGGTGATTGTTGTTGAAATTCGGAGTCTGTGCGACATTTGCATGCAAAAGTCTTACAAAGATAGTTTTTGGCCTTTCTGCCTAGTTTGAACTTGCACAGCTTCGATAAAAAAATAGTGCAAATGCATGTTACTCAGTTGTCAAAAATGTTATCATAAAAATACTCTTTAAACAGACAATTTTGAATTGCGCGCTTGGCCGTAGTAACGTAATCAATATAAACGACATTACCTGTGAAAGGCGTTGTAAATTTTCGAGTTTGCCTACCTTGACATTCTCCAGATATATTTACGAATCCACTCTTGCATTCACACATGTAACTCGCAATGCTGTTGACGCAGTTTTCTGAGACTGGGTTGCACGATGAATTTCCCAATTGACACTCGTCAACATCTGCAGTGGATCATATCATTCATTGACTTGCATCCTTATGTATAGGGTAAGCCAAAAAAAGTACACCGCTACGGTTATTTGCTAGTACTTCGGCCTAAAGGAGGAAATATTAAATGAAATTTTACAAGCTCAAGAGCAATTCATATCAGCATATAACTGAAAACATTGATTAAAATATTTCAAACAGAACAAATGTTATATCACTTTAATGAGAGTAACCACCGATTTTTGATGGTCAAAAACACTTAACGCCGCAAAAAGTTACAAAAAGCGAATTTTTGAAGTCACATTTGAAATAATTGTAATAAAGCGCACTTCTTAATTATTATTATTATTATTACAATTTTTATTGAGAAAATAAACTGGAAATTATCGCATATGGAAGTGACTTTGACGTTATCTAGCATGAAGTCGATTAAGTTGGTGAATAAAAATCCCTCTGCCTGCAAGTGACATCCCTGGTCCCTGGGTAAATTATTACCGATGTAATACCGATGTAATGGCCCCCAACCAGGTCATCAAAACTTGCCAAATAGACTCAGGATATGTGTGACTACTGGTGGTAGACATATTGTACACAGGATGTGAAACAATGTGATGCTTGATTCATAACAATTACTTGAGACATAACCTCCTAAAATCGTTTTTGTAATTTTTAAATGTTCTTCTACCATCAAAAAACCGTGGATGCACTCTTTAAAATTGACATAATTTTTGTTATGTTGAAGATATTAAAGAGAATCTTGGCAGTTATATGTAGATATGAATCATCTTTGCACCTTTGAAATTTCAATCATCCTTTCTTACTATTGGCCAAAATATTGGCAAAAAAACTGAGGGATTAACTTTTTAATGGCCTACCCTGCACCGTTTTATAAAATGTAAGTAAGTAAATCGGGTTTCGGACATCTCCTTCCAGACATTCTCCTCCGAAATCTCCCCCAACATCTCCCCCGGATATTTTCCTGGTAGGACAATTCCCCGGAATTTTCCCCCTGTGATCCAGCGTAAATATTTGAATAGTTAAGTTAAATTTAGACAAATATCAGGGATGGGCTGATTACAAGATGATATGTACATGTAATTGAATTACAAAATTATCAATTACTGGTGAAAATGTAATTGATTTACAAGTTACCATTTAATTTAGAGTTTTGATGGAAATTACTTATTAAAAATTACGTAACTTTCAAGTGCACCAAATGACATATTACTAACATTGTCAGCGTCAGTAAATGCAGGCAAGATTCTACAAGGAACATGCACTTTCTATTTGTCTTTTGTTTTGCATAACATCGTCAAAATTCACTAGTTTAATTTTCTTTCAGAAGCAGCTGCTGTTTAATTAATTTACAGTGGTGGGAATAATTATTGCATCACCCTGTCATTAAAGCTAGCGGTGGTATAACGAAACGTTGGCAATGAATAGAATCATTGAATGTTTCTTATTATCTTAATTGTATCAAACAACAGAGTTGAACAGGTATTCCTGAAAATTAGGGGATAAAGTTGATTTTATGCTTGCTTACATAATAATTTGAGTGACAAAGCTAAAAAAGCTGACTTCAAATGCATAAAACAGATTTTTAGCTGTTTGCAGGGCGATGCAATGATAATTCCCACAAGTGTAGACCTATCCGAGAGACGACGTCTGTTAGGCCTTACAATTGAAATCATGCCAGCCAACTGAAGAGTCTCTCTAGCTTAATTTTATATTTGCATTAAATTGTTAAAATAAGTAATTGCAATACTACAAATATAAAATTAAGACGATTTTTGATCCAGATAATTTTTACGTTATTGAGTTTTCATTTATCAATTTGTTTTCTATAATGTAGGCCTAACTTGAAATTACAAATTACGGGCAAAAATGTAATTGAAGTATAAATCACAAATTACAAATTACATTGATTTGGGGCAACAAATTACAAATTAACAGTCGTGATTCAAATTAGGTAATTTCCATTAATCAATTGAATTGGCCTACTGCCCATCATTGGTAAAAATCATGCTGTTTCTATCATAAGAATTTAGTATTACGAGTTTTAAGATGATGGGGCAAATAAGTGCTTGAAATTGTAGGAGAAGATATTTAACAGAATATTATAGGACAGAAGCATTAAGCATAAACAATCGTGATTCTTTATGTAAACCAATAATATACCCACCTTCACATTTTCCAGATATATTTGCGAAGCCATCTTTACATTCGCATTTGAAATTTCCAATGGTGTTAACGCAGTTTTCTGATGTTCCATAACACGGCGTTCCGGGTTTACATTCATCGACATCTGCAGCATATCATGATATTTAGAAACCCTTCACATAATATTCCTTTCTATTCTACTCCTAAAGCTGTCTTCTTTGGCCGATGTTGTAGATTTCTTGAAAAGGTGCAATATCCAATTTGATTGGCTGATTAAATAGTTTACCACAATTGAAAATAAAATAATGGCAGTACATAACCAAATGATATAAATAAAAGTAAGTATGCACTTTATTGGACCGCCTGCAAGCGTAGCATTGCGAGCACATCATAATATGAACGTCCAAAAAATGTACGCTCTCAAAATAAACATAACAAGCAATTACACAGCAGACATCCTCAGAGTAATTAGAGTAAAATAATGTACACTCATAAAATAATCATAACTAGCAATTACACAACAGACATCCTATGAGTAGCGAGATAAATTGAAATCAAACAAAAGTATTCCTAATTACACTGACCATAGGAATAGATTCAATTGTATAGCATTCTGGTGATACAACACTAATACATCTAAAAAAATTTTCGATGACGTAGCCCTTGTTACATACCAACCTGTAAATAAGCTGGTTCCCGCGACTTCGCTTTTGTAAACGCTGTAGAAATGTCGAGTTTACGACTACAATCTGATTATATACCGAGTAAATTACCGATACAACACAGTTCAATAGAGTTCCCGTTCCTTTATTTCAAAATTTAACATTGCTATTGAATGATTTCTTGTTACAAAGCATCTCTTATCACTAGCTCTTCAAACTCTTTAGGAGCTATCAGCGAAGTAAGACAGAGAAATGAAAGAGAAGTATACCCTACGTTTACAATTTTATCAACTTCATTTACTCGGTCTAGTCATATGCAGCAATCAACTATGCTGCAGTCCTATCCTATGTCACGAATTGCATACGATGAGTAACATAATAATGTCGGTACAGCTGGGTTGGCTAGAGGGCACAGATGAAGCTGGAATCTTAATACAAATTTTGTGCTGTCAGGGATTTAGACCTGCTACCGTTCGATTGACTCTCTAGCATGAGAACAACTAGAATATCACACGCGATTATTTATAGTTTACCTGTGCAACGTTCCCATGAACTCATTCTATGGTAACCTTGTTGGCAACGACATCGCGAAACATTCGTGTACTCTAAGTCAATGACCTTGCAAGTCTCGTTTCCATTGCAGTCTGTATCATTTAAGCACCTGTATAATATGTCGTTCACTGAACAAAACAAAACAATAAGGTCTTAACTTTCTTGTGTCTGTACAAAGCAATTTATTTCATCATCATCATCATTATGCATCATGAGCACATTGCCCGTAGATGTCCGATGCCATTTTCGCCATGCTTTTCTACTGCTGTCGGTCCACCGCATCGTGTGTAAGTTCTTGTAGTGGCTTTTTCGTCCAGTCCATGATGTCATCCATCTACTCTGTGTGTGGCCGTCCTCTTTTATTTGTTCCCTCCATTCTGCCAAACATTAGTCTTTACCTTCCGTTCATCGCTAATTCTGCAAATGTGTCCAAATAACCCTAGCTTTCTTTGTACTATTTTCTGCATTAAGGTTTCTTTTATATGGATTCGTCTGTACAGTTCCCACGTTGCTCACTTTCTGTGTCCATCCTATTCTTAATAGCTTCCTATAGCATTTTCTCAACAAGGCTAAGACTTTCCCTTCCATGTCTTTTGTCATCATTCAGATCTCGCCTCCGTACAGCATGCTGATGAATACGCAAGTTTGTAGGACTCTTAGTTTTGTTTCTTTGCGTATACTTCTGCTTTTCCACACTTTTCCATCGCTTTTAGTGTCGCTGTTGCCTTTGTGGCTCTGGCTGCAATGTCCTTCCCACAATCCAGATTATACATCATGTTGCTACCCAGATAAGTGAATTTTCTACGCTTTCCAGTTGAGTTCCATCTACAGTCAACCTCTATGCCGGGCTCTTTTCTCTGAAAATCATTGTTTTTGTCTTGTCAAAGTTCATTTTTAGGCCACATCTCTTAGCCTCTTCTTTCAGTCTCTGTGTTGTCTGTTCCAGTCTCTGTTCATCCTCGTCAATTAGGTCGATGCCAACGCCAAAGCAAAGATTAATGAAGCTAGTGCTTCTGACCCTTATTCCTGAATCTTCTACCCTGATCTTGTCTAAGACTTTTTCCAAGAGTATGATGAAAGTGCTCCCTGAAATCGGGTCACCTTGTCTTGTACCTTTGTTTGCACTGAAACGTCTCGCCACGCACTCGCAATTTATTTGCGGCACTTAAAATACATTCGGGTCTATGCTCTGAGGCACTAGTTGGTGTGTTATGCGTAAAAATATGAATGTTTCAATAATCTAGGTTTGAATGTGTGGCCTAATATTTGTGTAGGCCTACTTTAACCGAAAGAATACTCAATGACATTGAAACCAAAACACTGATCGCGTGCATTAGGTTATTTATCTAGCATAGGTATAGACGAATATCAGTCGCAAATGAACGTACATTGACAAATCAACAGAAGCGTTCATGTTAGCAGTTCCAGCAAACTAATTTGTATTGTTAGGGTTGTGACGGAGCGAAAGGTGATCAACTGATTTGGGCCCAGCACAAGTTTGCACGTGTTCATTCACATGAAACATTTATGAAGCACCCCATCAAGTAGAGGCGCTCCAAGCTTCAACACGGCTAAAAACATAAGTCTTAATAATAAAAAAACTCTTAAAAAGCATAAGAGAGAAAATCCTGGAAAAGAGGTTGGGCTAGAGAGTGAGGCCATCGCAGGTTGAGAGGCCCACCATCATAAAAGTACGGTTCTGCCTGGTGGAGTTACGGGCAAATGGATAAAAGAGAAGACCATGTTCAGAGGAGCGGAGAGATCGAGAGCCACAATCCCTATACGGACAGGACAAAAGAACTCGCTAAGATAGGCAAGATGGAGCCAATGAGCAGCGCCAGACGAGGGCTGCCATCCTATACACAGCCTGCTGCTCAGAGGGAAGCCAGTGGGTAATACCGCCAAAATTGATCATACGGCTAATAAGGCAAACAGCAGAATGCTACATGTAAGTGCGATTTAAGCACCACAATCGACCAGCCTGGAGACCAGCGTGTGGCTAGCAACAGTAGTCATGTTTAGCTGTGACGAAGGCATGGGTAAGAGTAAAGGCAGCAGTAAAACAGAATAAGGTGTATTCAGTAGACCATCTATGCGTAATAAAATACTAAAATGATATAAGCGTTAAGATAAGCATGATTTTAGTTGACATCAAAATACTTAAAATAAAATATGAAATCATAAAAAGTCATTCGATTCAGTTCTACATTCTGTTTAAGAACTGCAATAATTATATGCGTTCTTAATGAATTCATTTTAACACTTTAAGAGAATGCAATTGTGGATCAACTTATAGAGAAAATATTTTACGAAACTCGCACGAGTATGACCTCCTAACCTGCGTACACACTGTTTGCAAAGGTTCCACCGCAGTTTTGACGAGTATTACCAGAGCAATTCATATTACAGCTGGATTCTGGTAATGTACCATATCTATCGTAGGAATTTCCACAATTGCAATCTCGATGGTACTACAACAATCAATTTAACTTAGTTAATAATAAATGCAATATTAATCAAAAATTTGCTCTGTAGCGCTTCAAAGGAGCTACATCTAGCCACGAGCACTCTTTATTCTCATAAAAATCTGTCACAATTACTTCTAGTGTAATTTATATCCAATGTACAGATTATAAAAGTCAACGACGTCGGATTCTAACAATTGAATGAACAATAATGAGTTGAGTATAATAATGTTAATGTTCTGAATAGCAGGCGATATGGTTCGTTTCCCTGGACACAATCCTGCCACCAAAATCATGGGTTTTAAAGGGGTTCCATTTTTTGGGCTCACCGTGGGACTGTGTAGGTACTGTAAGCGCTCCATGTGTGCATTTCTGGCGGAGAAGGATACCTGAAAGTCCAGCTGCTCTTGCATGTAGAAAAGCAGCAGCGTTCGATGAGCTCTTGACCACTGGCTTTACCTTTGACATTTGTAAACGGCTGGCCAATTGGACGCACAGTCTCCGCATGATTTAAGGATTACACAACCCCACGTCTCGGCCATTTCACTACTGAGTTTTACATGTAGATATCCAGGTTTCAGATTTCAACCTAGATGCGACGCTCGGCGCAATGCGAACTGATTCTATCTTTATTATGGCCGCGACAGTTGGAATTGACGCTACTAGGCACCACCGATTAAACGGCAAGAAAACGAATTCGAAACCCAATGGCATTTCCACGATCATCATCGTCGTCGTCATCGTCGTCGTCGTCGTCATCATCAATATTGTCAGTTGTTTTATTGATCCTAAGTTCGACGTCGTAAGTAGTGTGCCACGGACTAGGAAATACGAGTGCCTGAAAAAAAACGGTCCGAAAGTGCCAAATTCTTTTTCAATTAAAGTTGATGACAAACACCGATTGCATCTAAAAGACCTTAAGAGGATAACTGCAACGAGGTTAGTTGGATGTTTGTATTTTAAAGGCACATTGAATTGTAGATCTGTTTTTTAATACAACACAGATCGATGAATTGCTCTTAGCCATCGATGCGAACACACTCAAGAGTTTTAGCGAAGGTATCAAATATAAATATATACAAATGACAGGTGCACTTCGTCTTCACACCAAAGACTTTTATAGAATAACAATATATTTAGCAGATTTATTGTCTTTTAAAATCACCACTAATTGCTGTAATTGTTAAAATGTGGAATTATTGTTGCCGGTTGAGTTAGCCTACCAGATAAATGTAGGCCTATGCTTTCTTATTTCATAGAATATAATTTCAAACTAATAAACATTGAAATAACTGATTGATCCTGTCTTCTGAGTTTCTCGTCATTTTGCGCTACATAATGTGTTATTTACAATAACTCTTTAAAATGCAGCAAAATAGATCAAATCATATATAATTAGAGTCTCTATGAATGAAGGACGTGCAATAAAAAAGAATGTAGCCTAAGTACATAGTTTCAGAAATTTATTATTCAGATTACCTGTAGTCCGGCGTACTTATAGTTAAGGAAGGAACAGTGTTTTGTGCATGATTCTATCGAGTTGTTTTTTCCATTCTCCCAATTGAAGTTTTTGTCCATTGCGGGAGCGTTTCTGACATCTTTATAGCACCCGATGTACTTCCGTAAAAGTGATTTTTCTATTAGATCAAAATATGGTTACATGAAGAGTGTTTAAACAGACTCATTCACCAAGCGGTCATATGTGTTTTTTAATGAATCAACTTAAATGTAACTGGAGAGAAACTGGTGTCATAAGTAGAAAAAATGACAAACTCGCCGAAACTCAGAATACAGACCAAGTAGGCAGTTGTGATAAATATTATATGCAACGCTTTACATTTGACTGTCTGCGCTAGATATGGCTGCATAGAGGAAAAATTATCAGAATTTCACGGTTAAAAATGTTCTCATGAGCTAATAGTTATTGTCAAATGCAACGGGATTACGTCGTATATAGGCTAGCTAAGCAATAGTGGAGATGATGTCAAGAACCTGTAACATTGCACGCAGGTCCAGTCCATCCTGGTTTACAGAGGCTGAGCGTGAAATTGATGCAAGAACCGTTGTATCGACACGGGCCTCCGTTGCAATGACATCGGTAACGGCAGTTGCATCCATAGAAGCCAACGGGACAAACTGAAATACACGCAAGTCAACGAATTATGTCTTTATCTGTTTGGCATGATTAAGTCATCCCAGTATCATTCACGTAGGACCTGAAAATTACTGACATCACTGATCAAAGAAATTTTCCTAAAATCCAAACTATCTTTGGATTTGAATTCCAGTTTACTGCACCAGTCAACCTATGCTTGTGCATTACTTTCTTCCCAGAGCAATCACTTGTGATTGTCTAAAGTTGATTCTTCTGTAGCTCCCATCAGCCTTTACAGCTCTGATTGCCATTGGCTTGAATCATTGTCATCTCTTTCGTCTTGCCATTGACGCAATTCAGCTCTAATCTGCAAATGCATCTGCATGTGTCAAAATAGGTCTCATTACCCACCGTGTTGTGAGTGATGTTCTGTCTTCTCAAACGCAATAACATTAGGAACAATAGCGTTATATTGATCAACTAATGAATGGAGCATTGGGCGTTACGAGAAAGGCCTTCAAAAAATTATAGGAGCCTATGATTATTATATGAGACCAGCTGCTTGGACACCATCGACAAGAGGCTGGCTGTTTCCGGTCGAAAACTGTGAACTGTATATAGACCAAGGAAACATATAGTGTAAATAAGAGCATTGAAGAAACATTATAGGGTAAATAAGAAAAACGCGACATTAATGCATTGCACTGCATAAGCGCTGTATATAGACTAAGACATTATTGCATAAAAGCTTGTATACATTCATCATAGACATGAATCATATGATGAATGTGCTTAAGTAATGCAGAAACATGACACCGTTTTAGCTCTTTATAATCTAATTCAAGAAACGACGACAAAAAAAATGAAGACCAAGACATTAACATTGAACACTTAAGTACGAATAACGTCAGCGTACAGACTCTGAACTATATCTATATAATAAGAACTATATCATACTTACTCTGAACTTTAACACTGTACGTTTAAAAAGTGTAACCCGCACATAGACCATTATGTACCATGTATATACGTGCTGAGTTTGACGCATATCATCCTTGTCATGGATCCGTCGTTAAATAAACTTATTACACATTATATGGGACTAATTACAGTACGTAGAATTTTTCTTTTTCACGTTTCAGAAGAATATAATCTGAGGCTTTGTTTTAATATTCATCCATGCGGCCATTATCATAATATTTAGCTTTCGATGGCGCTTTAGCATTTTGGAGATAGCGATTAGAAGTGTGATTACGAGTAAAACGTATATGCTAAAATTCGCAATATTTGAATAGCCCACATCTGTCAATGAATAATGTATATACATGAGTAGACCTTTGTGTTGATTTATCAATGTCAAACGTTGGTTGATTCTTCTGTGTTCTGTTGTGTTTAGTCACTTAATATTGCCGCATGCAAGCCTGAGTGCATCAATAAAGCTACATTTAAAAAACATTTGGACGGAATGCAGACCCTCTGAAGCTGTCTTCTAAACGCATTGTGATAAGGAAAGTTGTATGCGATTACCGTCAACATCTTTTTTGATGACCTTACAGAGTCGGCATCAAAGTCAATCAGGATTCGGATTTAGGTGCCGCAACTGTCTAAGTTTATGGTAGGTATTTTTTTCGCTACCAAATCGATAGGGCGAAATGATGCTGCTTGGCAAGTTAGAATGTTGATTGCGCATGTGTAGATCTGATTCATCTGAAGGTAGAGGCGAAAACTTTATTGTGTCTCCACGTGAATAAGTTGGGCTAAGATTATAATTATGATCTTCGTCACTTACCATAATAGACACTGTTTGCAAGGTTGCCTCCACATTTCTGGGTAACGTTTGCGGGACATAAAAAATTGCAGTTGGCTTGGTGCCCATGGTATGTTTTATTTCCATATCTGTCGTACTTTTCTCCGCAATTACAATCGAACCCGTACTATAATAGAACACATTCATTTACCAAATATTATTACTCCAAGAGAAAAGGTTAATGTAAAGCTTATCATCATTTTGGCTGACTATGATGTGTTCCCAGTATTTTACTTTTAACCTACCGCTTACTGTTCACCTATGTATGTATGTATGTGTGTATGTATGCATGTATGTATGTATGCATTTATAACATTGTATGCATGTATGAATGTATGTATGTATGTGTGTATGTAGGTTTGTGTGTATGTATGTATGTATATATGTATGTATGTATGTATGTATGTATGTATACATGCATGCACGTATGCACGTACGCACGTTTGCACGCACGCACATACGCAGGTACGTACGTACATACATACATACGTATGTATGTATGTATGTATGTATGAAATTGTATATATGTATGTATGACATTGTATGTATGTATGACATTGTATGTATGTATGTATGTATGCATGCATGAATGCATGTGTGTATGTATGTATGCATGTATATATGTCTGTCTGTCGGTCGTGGGTTGGGTTACACTGCAGTGAATGAGTTTGGACATCTCACCTTCAATATAAGAACCTATAAAAGTCATGTAAATTGTTAGGTAAGTTGTTAGGGCCCATCCATGTAATATGAGGTTAAAAAAAATCGTATTTCGGGCCCACTCCCCTCTTTTGCACCGCGTACATTTTGGTGTGTACGTTAAAAACCGCGATAACAAAACAGCGATCATCAAAACAGCGATCACAAAATGGCGACGCACAAACGCGCGACTATTTCAAAACAGCGTTAATCAAAACAGTGATTACAAAATAGTGACGCACAAACGCGCGACTATTTCAAAACAGCGTTCATCAAAACAGCGATTATTCACTGAAGGTTTGTAATTTGCTTCTGAATGTAAATTAATTGGTTCAATAATTATCAATGATTTTAAAAGGTTTATTCGAGGGATAAATCTCTGTTACTTAGACCTATGAAGGCTTACGCATTTTAACATGTCGTTCCATCGTATTTAGATAAATGTACACTTTTACAAGGCATTTTAATATTAATGCCCATGACAAATGCAAGTTCTATTTTCATCCAAGAAATGTAGTTTCTCAATAAACGGATTTTTCATCAGCGACAATGTACAATTTTGAGGGACGTTTTGCTCTCGACTCTCCAACTTACAGACAGCCCAGTTTCGAGCTTGGCGGGAAATTGCTTCCCAAAGAAAAAGTTGATCCTTGGTTTATAGTTAGGAATCTTGATTAAATAATGTTACTGAAGACTGAAACTGGATTAATGGAAGTGTCGCGGCGTTCTCTCTCGCCAACTCCTTCTTCTAGATGACGAGAGATACCGCCGGTTCTTTCCTCTATCGCCAAGCTCAACAACACGACACACTTGATGGTTTTAATATGTATATTTTAATGATATATTTACACATCACTCATCCTATCTACACTTACTGGAGTTATTAGTGTCCTGTTAGAAATGTTTCCCTGGTTTACGTTGGAGACGGGATTCCCAACTACGTTGATTACCCTTGTCGTCAGAACGACCTAGCGTCTCCCCCAGTTCCGAAACAAGTCCCTCTTCCTTCCCTTGCTACACTATATGAACCCTTCTAGAGGCAATTTCCTTCGCCATCCCAACCGCAAAACTCGTATCTCTATTGGACGACAGATCACCTGCTGCAACTATTACTAAACCTGGTTGGTCGGGTCTTGGCGTCCCTATCGTCACGTCATATCCCTAGAGGCGTCCAGATAATGTTTGACTAGTGGCTGTTATGGCTGGGCCTTATTAGTGTCATTGAATCCCATTGCTACAGATATAGCGCCTAACAGATTGCGCCATTCGTATCGGATTTGTCCTCTATTCATGATCCATGTCAACGAGCTGGTTGAGACTAGATCTTCAGCTGGTTATTGAATTTCTTGTCCATGGGTGGCAGAGGAGGAGGGCCAGGCAACTCTAACGTCTGCCTCGAGGTGTCGGGTTTCGTTTGACAACCCCGTTGATCTTTGCATAATTCTCGCCGTCTGTATTGAGGCCGTTGAAAAAATATGTTTCAGTAAATATAATGGATTTACGATAAATAATTTAATTCAAAATAAAGTTTCATATTGAATCGTTGTTTTAATTTTCGATATTTTAAGCAGTCGCAATTGTGTGCATCGCTATTATGTGATCGCGGTTTTGACGAACGCTGTTTTGTGATCGTGGTTATTAACGCTCCTCATGCGTACGTACATCTGTCATCTGAGCTCTCACCTCCGCCCTCCCTAGAAAGGTTAAATATCTAAGACATCTATAAGACACCATTTTATCAAAGACAGTTTGCTTTTATTAAGAATAATATTTCTCAGCTTAAATTTGTTACATGTTTTGAAGAAATAAAATACTAACATCACTAACATTTTAAGCAGTTTCTGTGCTTCATAAAATTGAACAAGCAAGAGTATAATATTATAGTTCCTCATTAGATTTTCAGTTCTGATCTTGTTTCAGAAACGTGGAAGTCATAATTAGACAGTTATTATTTGTGTACCTACACATTTTCGGGACCCTTTTCCCGCCGTACGCACCCCTGCACAAAATCACCAAAATTTGAAACCCTCCCCTCGCTGCGTACATGTATGCATGTATGAACATGTATGTATGTATGTGTGCATACTTGTATGTATGTATGTATGTATGTATGCATGTATGTATGTATATATATATATATCTATCAGACTATTTATGTAGTGCCATACATGTACGTAATAAATGTGAATGAGGCCTTAGTCGATTGACTCCGCCAATTATATCCTAGATACATGAGCGCACCTCTTACGTCATCATTTGGTTATCCAAAGATCTGTTTTGGGCCTTCTACTTTATGTTTTATACAGTTATGAAATTGGAGTTCTCATCTCTTCCTGTGTGGTCTTAAGTGGGATTTATGGTATCGACATGCAGGCCTATGCTTGGTTCTGGTTCTCAAACAACCACCCTTGTTCAAACCAGGTTCATGAGCGCGCTTCTTTACCTATTCACAATTCTTGACCAGGTTTTTACCAGTTGCGTCAAATAGTGAGTAGAATTTTCGTGAAGTGGCGCTATATTAAGTTTATTTGATTGATTGATTGATTGATCAATTGATTGATCGATTTATGTCGGACGATATAATATAGAACTTATAATAGAAGCAGTTGAATGAATTCAATTAGCATAACATTGGATTAAAATTCTATTGCTATGTGTCTGTGTGTTGACTCATTTAAATTGCTTCAAATAATTATCGTTCTCATTATGTATTTGACTAACCTGCATTCCAGCGTATGTGGCAGCATTTGTTGAACAGATTTCTATGCAGAATTCAATCGAGTTTATTGGTTTGCCATGATGACCTGTTCGTCCACCTGGATTTTTCGCATCCATCGCCATCTTATCCGCATATCCATCTCCGTAACAGCCTATGTACTGTTCCGTAATGTTTCCTACGCAACAGGCAAGCCATGAATTTCAGTCTTTACGAATTGACCTCGCGAAATAATCTGCCGTGGTCGCATAATTCGATTATAAAAACCGATGCACACGGCTATAAACAATTATGGCAGGGAGAACGCAAGAAGG
This sequence comes from Bimastos eiseni, assembly GCA_959347315.1. Classification (NCBI taxonomy): domain Eukaryota; kingdom Metazoa; phylum Annelida; class Clitellata; order Crassiclitellata; family Lumbricidae; genus Bimastos; species Bimastos eiseni. The sequence continues at coordinate 7,465,837 of OY365806.1, forward strand.
TGTATAATATGCTATTGTTGTGGCTTTTGGATCATAACTGTGTGTCCGGAGTGCGTTATAAACCATAAACTGAATAACCTACAAATCTAAAACTTCTTAAAACTCTGTGGGAAAAGATACTTATTAAAGGCTTATAATCTCTTCCATCAGATTGAGTTCAACTCATAGGTGCTTGGTCGACGTCAATGTAACTCTTTGTGTATCTCAAAATATTTGTTGTTGAATATTATATTCCTATTGCAAGATACACCCTAGGGAATCAGCCAGAAAACGGTTAATGCGGTCCACTTGAGAGTCACGAATCCAGCGACGGCTCCCCTACCGGCCTCGTAAGGCAAACACTAATAAGACTAAGATGACGGAACCAGGCCTATTCTATTTTTTATCGCATCCACTATACAGATAAGTGAGTGGACTGACGAACTAATCACATAAAATAATAGTACAATCTGTTGACGACAGGAGAGATATGATCGGAGCCAATCGAGCGCGTCCCATACTTTCTCGACGAACGCTCACGGTCAATTGCGGTCTAGAGGTCCAGCAGACCTAGCAAAGCGTTGTCACCCCATCGATCGACTCGATGATGTTGATAACTATCTTCGGGAATCCGGTTTCGTTCGAATAGAAACCTCGATAAAAGGCTAGAAATGTACGTTGCTACAGTTACCGTGAGCAAGGCCTTCCTTAACAGTTGCTCAGCGCCGTCGATGTTTTCTTTTAGTTTGCAATTCTGAATTTTAGAAGAAGAGTGTCACCTCTATTAGTCTCATTGTCCTTACTGTAGGCAAAGTCAAAGTCAAAGTCAAAGCTTTTGACGCGCTTTTTCATTTATTTTTCATAATATTCTCACAAGTCACAATAAGCATACACCATTACGGTTGCTACACTAAGAGAGAATGTTCAGCACAATTAATTTAGCACAAGTCCAAAGACTTTGAAAAATAAAAAATGTGACTGCAGTTTTTTATTCTTTTTATTTTTCCTTGCTTATGGGTTTCTTGTTTATTTATTTAGGATGGCGTGGCCCCTCCTCAGCCAGGGGCCCTAAGCCATGGCTTAGTTGGCTTATGCCTTAATCAGGCCCTGGTGAGAGGCACTGTGTAAATCTAAAAATACAATGCATTACAATTAAATTTAAACTCTCAGTCACACATTTAAGACACTATCGACTATATGCTGATGCATTTCATATCGACAGCATCAAGAGCTTTGCGGAGCGCGTACGTCTATCCGGCCAACTAATTAACAATGCAAGGAAAGACTTAAAGTAGAGATATAAAAGTTAACAGAAAATTGACGTATGTCCCAGAGATGGTTAACGAATGTTACTGTATTGCATTGTATAAAAGCAATATTCTAAAATTTGTAACGAAGATCAAATACTGTTTCTTCATACTGATATTGAAGCTCGATCCAGTCCAATGCTCCTCGCAACCACCTGGACATGTTCCAGTTTGTCGATCGCACGACAAATGATTATTACAGTGACATAACTGGTCACAATGGAGACCAAAGTAACCAACACGACACACTAAAACAAACACCAGGCTTGCTATTTGTAATGTAAGGCCAACTGTTTTAGTGAATTTTGATAGTAGTTGTTAGCTTAGACGATTATAGCTTAACCATGGTCGTAATTTCCAAACCTTCTGCTATAATAAAGCTTCTTTACGCAACCACATCTTGCTGCAGTTTTGACTGTTGTCGTCTACCTGCTAAAATGCGAGCTACAGTAATTCTGTTATTCCTAATAATTATATATTTTATTGACCTGACTTCTTATCGCAAATTTTTTGCAACATATTATTAAGTGAATTCATATATAGAGCCTATAGTATAGATGTAAACCTATTAAAGTCTTACTTATACCGCAGATGGTATGTTTCGATTTGTAAGCGTTTTGTCTCGCGAGTAGATGTTTTGATGTAAATTATGAGGGAGGTGAAAGTCCGCACGTGTCAGTATCAGAAAGGCCTAGACAATTTCATAATGCGGTCTGAGTAAAATTCGCAATGTAGACAAATTTAACGGCAACAGATTGTTTGTTGACAGATTCATTAAAACTATTCTTTGTTAAATTCACATTGTAACGGACTAAGCCTCGTCAGAAATCACAGTCGGAACGTTTTTTTTACTTAAAGCAACTATTTAAATTTCAAATATAAACAATTCTAAAAGATTTATGTAACAATTACTTAGTTAAAAAATTATATGAGCTGCTAATCTGAATCTATTGCGGTTGGAGAGTAGCGTCAACAGTTTAACCAATAATAAAGTTATGAAGCATAAAAAAGACTTGGTTGAATCATGATTTTCACAAGTTTGGAAAATTGATCCATGGAAAACGTTTCAGTCGCATAACAATGCAATAATGAAATAAAGCTCACCTGTGTATAGAGAATAAAATTTAGAATTGTTGCTTCCTCCACAATTTTGTCCGCTGGCTCCGGAACACTTCACGTTACAATTCCGATCATTCAACTCTTGGCCAAAGTTATTTCTGCATGTGCAATTTCGTCCATTCTAACAATTGACATATTATCAATCTATGTATCGCATTTGATTTGCATCTAATTTTGATTTCTTTAAATTAAATAAATACTACAGATCATGTGGCCATAAAATATGTAATTCGCAAGTTAGAAGACCAATGGGTTATTGCTGCAGATAATTTACTTACATTGGTCTTATTTGAAACGACCGTCGATTGATGCTCTATCATTTAAATAAAGCCCAACACAATCAATAGACTCAGACTTTAATCCATCATGCCTGGCTGCACCAGGGATGTGGTCTCGAGACCACGGTCTTGGTCTCAAGACGGTCTCGAGGCCGGAAAACTGCGGTCTCGGTCTTGGTCTCGAATACATGGGTCTTGGTCTTGAAGGAACGGTCTAGGGATTGGTCTTCGTCTTATATTAGCGTTCTTGATAATTTGCAGTTTCAGAGGAATTTTTTATACTTGTCGGTTAATATTGATTATTAGAGACACCGGATCGATTTATGGCGTGTTGACCATCTATGTGTACATGTTACTAAGGGCAAATGAATGCATTTGCAAAGGAGTCAACCATTTCGTAACTAACTTTCACAAATTTCACGGTTTTGGAACAATCTAAAAATTATGTGGTTGGCCACGTGTTGACACTGTTAACCTACAATTCTGAGTACAAGTACATCATTCAAACGAAACGTTAATTTATTTTTTCAGATGTCATAAAGTATTTACCTATCGTATACTGTGAGTAACTTATAGTGTGATATTCTCAAGCCGAAGCCAAGGGCTGAACCCGCAAAAGTTCAGTCTAGCCTGTAAGTCTGTTTTCTGGACCATTATAAGATTAGTATTCTTCAGCAAAAAAATAAATGTTTAAGTGAGTTATTCTGTCTAACGCATTAATAAATTGAATTTAAAAAATAAGAATATCGGTCTTGGTCTTAGTCTCGGACCATCAATCTCGGTCTTGGTCTCGAGTTATTGGTCTCGCGCACAACACTGGACTGCACTATGCTCAGAGTGGATGGGAATGGATTACATTACATCAGATGAGTCCACATAAGATCCCTGTGTGACAATTGGTGACAATTGAAAGACAAAGCTTACCATTGCATCACCGAATCCAAGATCCCCTAGTCACAGATATGCGAAGGAATATGCAAGTCTAGGTATCCACAAGGAAAATGGTTTTGAGATGCAGTGAAAGACAAATGTATTGGTAGGACTATAATTATACGAATATAATGTAGGCCCATTTACGTATTAGTGAATATGCATAATTGCATACGATGTAGTAACCACGCAACCACGTATGTTGTAATGCAAGTGTGCATAATAATGTATAGATACGTGTGTTTGCATATACATGTATACTCTGTAACATGTGTGTATTGATATACATATAAAAATTATAAAATTTTTGGAAAGTTGGCCCACTGTATGCTGACAAAACTTTTCATTTTGGGGTTTGGTGTATTGTTAGGGTCATCGTTTGAACTCCTAGCGACAGGTCTCTTGCCAGAATTATATTGCACTAGAAGGGTTTCTTCATTGAAGTTAAGTGAACACAAGGACCAGAAAATACTTTTATTCACTTACAGTCAGAGCGGCAAATGTCATCTCCGATCTAATTTGATCAGTTTGATTGTAGCATATCTGAATACAAATTTCAATAGTAAGATCACTCTGGTTAATCAAAACAGGTCCCAATTGATGGTTATCAATGTTATCCAGATAGCAGCCGACATACTGTTCATGCAGCTGACCTAAATGAACAATAAATTTATCTTATTTAAAGGAACCAAGTATATATATATACATAACGTGCATGTATATAAATGAAAAAATAAAAAAGCTACAAAGACCAAAATGTCGAATATTGCCGTCTTAGGAACCTGTCTTGCAGAAATGGAATCAAAAACAGCACAAAAGACAGAAAGTCAACAGGAAGAAAATCAACAGGAAGATAAAGGATTAAAATTATATGCGAAATCAAACTTAAGCGTAGCTTATTCTGAAGACGTCAACAGTCTGTATTGCTATAAGATGTCGTAAAACTGTAGAATAATAATAAGAACCAAGTTTACATAAACGTGTGTGTGAATTCATTGAACTCTTTAGTGACTCAATAAGCGAGTGATAGCCTGTATATTCATCATGATGATCGGCACCACCACCACCACAATCATCATCATGATCATCATCACCAGGAGAATCATCATCAGCAACAACAAAATCTTTGTTGTCCCCATCATCTTCAAAAGGTCCTGAAGTCAGTCGTTTTTGTTTGTGGAAACGAGTGTATGTAAATAAACTCTAATTCTTCAATTTCCTGTCATCTGTCGAAGCTACATGTATGTTCCTCTCGCGCTTTGTTCGTTATATTTTGCACATTGTGCACTAGGAAATGTGATTAACTGCATCAAAGGCTTTAGAATTTAGTAAAGTTTCAAAATACACGAATGGCGCAGGAATAAAGTGTTTCAATAAACTAAATATTAATCAAGTTATAGACTCAGCCACATGAATTATTAACTGAACAAGAGTCTGTTCATTCTGCCAAAGCCATGCTGATCGAGTAGACATATATATATATACGTTTCAACCATTTAATTGGTATGTTCTGTTTAGTAGTTTCAGCTTAACGACACTGTGTGATAACAAAGATCATTTGCGTCGCCCTTTTCCTTCATCCAGGCTTGGGACTGGCACTGTCAGAGTCTGAACAGTGTAGTAGTAGCATATTCTAGCGCGGCCTCGTAGATTTCATTAACCCGGATTTAATTCTATACTCTTTAGCGATAATGAGCTGAAAGTTTCAAAGCAGGAGTCACGTCTGTTTGCAGTCATGAGCCGCATCTGCGGAAGCATCAGCCCTACGAACTCTCCAGCATTACGATTTTCAGAGTATCTGATAGCAAGTTCCGCGTCAAGAGGATATCCTGATAGTAGGCTGCCTCAGTAATTATCTAAGTATACGAAGTAACTACCAATATGCGAACACAAAATCTCAACAAAAATATTGAACTGAAAGTTGTTCTAGTGTCAATGAAATAATTTTCAGGATTGTTTTGTTCAGAAATCCAATGACAACATACAGTTGATATTTTGAATATCAACTGTATATTGATATTCAAAACCCCTAACTCAGTCACTTCTTAAATATGAAAACTGCTCAAATTGGCCAATTTTGCCTGACAGCTTGACAACACCATTTGTCGGCGATTAAGCTGTATGCATGATGAGGTCAAATGCAGTGTGCTCAATCGCTGTATGCCTTTTTAATGCAGGTTAATCGCCTGTTTGAAACAGTAGATTGACATGAGAGTGTGATTAGCTGTTCAGAGATAGCATTGAAGTATTAATAGGGATTCTTTAGCATAGCGTATTAGACGATAACATTGTTTAATGACGTGTCATAGGTAAAGCGAAGAATTATCACATCAGCTGGTTGCATAGTTCACTGCCATTGTTTTCGTGATGCAAATTCCCATTTTGTTCTTCTCGATATTATTTGCTGCCTAAACAACGCAGATAATGACCTAATTTTTCTCGGCTTTTCTTCCTGGTTTGGCAACTTTTGCTGCGGTGATATTAGTTTCTTTCTAATAAACGCTGCGGGTCATTCTTTTCAACTTCCTTTGCTCAACGTCTTCTTTCTCGAAGTTTATTTCTCTTGTCACTGCTCTTCATGTTGTGCAGTTTACTGAGTCATCGATTAGGATCATTTTCACTAGATCACCGGATCAACACAAACGTCACAAAAATCTTAATGTCCTTCTATCATATTTTGCTCATTCACAGCTCAGTTACTTTATGCAGTTAACCAATTCCCAAAATCAATGTTCCCTAACCAATTTTTTTCTACAATGTCAAAACTGAAGTGATTACCCTTAAATTATCAATAACAAATGATAAATATTATCTTGACTTTGCTTACCACCTATATACTAATTCTTCAACTCGCATTCGCCACTTTTTCGTCTCTTAGACTTTTCTCCACTGCACAAAACCGCATAATTATGATGTTTTCGAATCCTATTTTCAGCTTGTCTCACATCTTCTCGTGAATATCCATGGCCTTGTTATCGACAATTGCTACAATTGGTCCAATGTGTAGCTATTCTGATTATCTTTTTCATATTATCAAGTCACTCAAGTAAACTCTTCCAACATTCCGTTCTCCGAGCTATTGCCAGGACATTCTAACACAAGTTTATCACTTTTATACTATAATCACAGCACTAGCTGAAAATTCTCAAAGCCACTCAGTTCAAATATAATGTTCAACAACATACAGCGCATTGCACAATTCCTAACCCACTGAGCTACACAGAATCTTTGCCATGAAATAAACGAGTGCCCTGTTGTCCTACTACATCATTTTCGCACGATCTCCAGCCAACACTCATCTTAGGTTCTCCAACCGAACTGAATCCACCTATTTACATCGTTTCTGCTCATGAAATAAGCAGTATTCATATTCTACAATCATGTAGTCTACCCACTATCGCCTGTTTTGCAATCGTAGCCTAATCTACATGTATGAGCTTCTAGCCAAGCACAGAACGCCAGCTTTTTCACAAGTTGATGTTAAAGGGTGTGTCGATTAGGGCGAGATTGGGAAGACGGAGGATGAAACGGGTCATCTGCAGTGGTCAGAGCATTAGATGCTGGATAATGCATACAGGCCTGAATGTCATCAGCGTAGAGAAGACTCAACACATCGTAGTTGCAATATCAGCAGTGTATAAAACAATTATTGAAGATCCACAGTAATACTGAACATAGTGGACCCATTAATAAGGTGCAAACCCAGTCACGTGGCGTAGGCCTACTAGAAATGTCAAAAAAATAGATCATGAATGAGAATGTTGAGGTCGAACTTATCAAAGGTCTCACTGACATCAAACACAGCCACAGGTGCGTCTTATGCCCTTACCTACCATTGCGCATATAATGCGCAATATACATTTTAAAGTAGACTCAGCAAGAAGGCTTATGTGAAATTTGGTATTCTTCAAACTGACTAATTAAACGGGAGCGAGCTATTGGAATCTACAGGCAGTAGGCCTATTATTTGACAGGCTGCAATTTTCTCGATGATTTCAGATATAAAATGATGCATTAAATCGAGGCAGGTATTTTACAATATTGGTTGGATTATCTTTCTCACGCTTCAATCATGGAGGTAGTATGGAGCGGCAGCGGAGCGTGAGGAACTAATATAGATCATCCACAATTTCTGCACAAGGAGGTTAAACATATCAAAGGTATCACTGACATCAAGCTCAAGGAGTTCAAGCTCTCACTACAATATTATATCATAAGAAACACTTCAACATCCCACTCACCATTGATCTGTGTTGTTGCCAGAATTAAACAGCAGACCGCAATTATTGCCGATGATTCAATAGTTTTTAACATTTTATAATGACTTAGAATACGAAAAATAACTGAATGTGGATATCACTGCTTCAATTGTAACTACATTTAGCTCGCAAATGAACGCAGAATCAGTTCATAATTTCTTACTACTCATTCGGTGGAGCAAGTCATCACTGCAATGTGAACTGACGTCTGAATGCGGAACTTTTCATTTGACCTAAATTCGTGACCCTGAATTCCATGATCGACTACTATGCCGGGTAATCCACCAACCATCATAGCTAGCGTCAAGATACCAGACGCTCTGCTATTAGGTTACTGAAGATAGGCAAGCTGCCGCAAAATGTGGTCTTATATCAGGAAGTACGTGAGCGAAATCCATTATCAGACCAATTTAAAATTATTTTCTATAATTTTCGGCATTATAATAACGACCATCCCATTTAATCCGCATTAAGCAATTCTGTGATATTCTCGTTCATAAAACGTAATCTCTTATTCAAGTTTAATACATGACCAAATAATTTTAGCAAAAGTTATAATTTCATTTTCCTGTAGTATTCAATATGAGTTTTTATTCACTTTTAATTCTCAAAAGAACTATTATTTTGCTTTAATGTAGCTTCGCTGTAGAATTGCATTAAACTTTGGCAATTCCTCTAATTTCAAGTTTAAAATATTGCATTTGAGTTTTAAGGTGAGCCAAAAGTTGCAAAATAAATTCAAGGCGTACAAGTTGGTGGGCACACGATAATTAAATAATTTAATAAGCAATGTCCTCGAACTTCTAGCCACAAAATAATTTTTGAGACGATTGATAAATGGTAGACAACAATTACGCAGTAACATAATTCAGGTCACACGAGTAGGTCTCAAGTGAGACACGGTAAGCGATGGGTTATAAGTTTCATCTCTAACTTTTAAAACGCCACTCGAAAACCAAGCAGCGCACCACTATTATTCCCAATGCTGCGTGCATCATGAAGTCAAATGTACCCCAATCTGTTTTTATTCACCCTGTCCACAGACAACACGGGATAGTTGTCGAAATCGACAGTTATCATGAGCTGGAGGCAGAGTGTTTACAAGTTTTATGACGACAGAGTCACCAAAATCCAAGCTGGCTGGCGGTCACTACAGCTCCTTGATACGGGTGCATCTGAAGACGGTGACAGGAAAACTAACCCCCGAACAGTTTCTCCCGATGGAAATAACTCCTCGGACAATAACCCCCGAATAGCATAATAGTGTAAGACACGGCATACATAGGAGAGAATGTCCTGCATAGGGTCAATTTTTACATTTTTCAAGCACAGAATTGGTGTTGGTTGTGGCACTTGTATTTTGTTTAAATTATCAGAAACAGCAACGTTTTATGGGTAGAATACGGTTAAACAACAATATTGTTCCAAGAGTAAACTCAAAAATATTAGTGTTTTCCTTGCTGATAAAAAAGTGTCCCAATGCAGACCACCATGGGGAGCATTGGGTCATTTTACATATCAATGCACATAATTATTGCTAGTTGTAGTATTGCATTTTCTTTTAATTATCAGAAACAGCAATGTTTTATGGATCGAATATGGTTATACAACAAAATTGTTCCAAGTGTAAACACCTAAAATTTGATATTTTCCTTACTGGTAAAAATTGTCCCAATCAGGCCATGAGTGTTGTCCCAATGCAAGCCATCAATGGCCAGTGATTAACGTTTTTGATAGTAGCCCAACTATGCTGTATAGGACCTCCAAACGTTACTCCATGCTTCGCAACATACTGTCCTAAAGTAGTTTACAGAAATTGTAGACTAAATTAGCACAAAGCGTCTTGTGCGTTGACTGACATTCGATTAACATTCAATTTTCTTACCTAAAAAAATATATTTGCCGTTATCCGTTAGACGCTATCTTCTTGTCTGCCCAAGACATGATAATCTTCTTCGCGACATTAAATACGTTCGCTAGGTGACTCACGTCCGATACAATGATAGATTAGGCCTTGATACCGCCACTGACCCAATGCAGAACATGACCCAGTGCAGGTCATTCTCCCATGCATACATACATCAATACATACATACATACATACATACATACAATGTCATACATACAATGTCATACATACAATGTCATATATACAATGTCATACATACATACATACATACTGTCACGGGATTTGTTGTTGGTTTCGTACAGTTACCCAAGTCGCAGGTAAATTTTGATAAATTTCCAAACTTTAATAGTTCAAATGGTTACAATCAAACATTGCCAAGGAAGAATGATGACATCCAAGAATTCAACATCTTGACATAAATCCTCATGATACATTGAGTTGATATCAAATAACGATCACGAGTATAACACAAATTCAAACACTCGAGAAGATATCGAAGCAGTCACGTGTTACGCAAATCCTTCACCTGAAGATACGGAAGATTGTTGTTCCACCTGACCGAGAAACATGGAAAGTTCTCATTCACAAACGAAACAACACCTCTCCACCAGAGAACAGCACTTCACCAAAGAACAGCACTCCACCAAAGAACAGCACTCCACCAAAGAACAGCACTCCACCAAAGAACAGCACTCCACCAAAGAACTGAAACAAATTAAACGAACGCCATGTGCTATAGATAATGCCATTTGCACGCGCACGCCCCAATGCATACATGTACCTGCATATCCATAAGAAATTATTGTAAAACACTTCCAATTCTAGCACTCACTACAACCTTTAACCAACCGATCAAATAAATTTACCAGCCAACAACGTACCCGCAAGCGACCGTCATAAGAGAAGGGCTTCGGTTCTTCACTAAAACGGCTCCATTCCTCCTCTTCCACTCTCGTACTCTCGTCTACCTCAACCACACCTTACTCTCGACTACTTCCGGTCTTCCTATCGCCTCCCTTTTCATTTAGCGCAATAGTGATTTGGCTCATTTGTGACATAATCCCCTCACCAAAAACAAATTTCCCTAGAACACTTTGCTATCTGTAACTCAAATACAACCAAAATCAATGCAACTATACACAACCATTATAAGGCATCCACAAAAATGTACATCTCATTACTCATATGACATACTCAAAATTCATATACATGTATGTACAATATTTACATAACCAAACAACATAACTCTTAACCATTTAAACAGGACGGCTTAAAAAATCAGCACCAATATTGTCTCGGCCTTTAATAACCTAAACACGAAATCGATCAGGCTGCAAAATCAGTGCCCACCTCATCACACGAGGATTCGACAATCGCACATTGTTTAGATAAGACAAAGATTCATGATCCAATTGCAACACAAATTGTCTACCATATAAGTACTTCTGCAACTTATCTACTGACCACACAATTGCCAGTCATTCTCTTTCAACCACAGCATATGCTCCTTCCCTCATCAGCAACTTCCTGCTAATGTACACCACAGGAAAATATGTCCCATCGTATTCTTGCAACAGAACAGCACCGATAAGAACATTTGAACCATCAGTACGTAACATAAACACACTTTCAAAATCAGGAACCTTCAACACCGGGTCCTTACTTAGTAACTCTTCCAACGCATCAAACGCTCCTTGCTGTTCCACTCCCCCACGAAACTACATTCAGAGAACCCTTTTTAGTCAAATCTGTCAACGGTGCAACAATAGTAGCAAAATTGAGAATGAACTTTCTGTAATACCCTGCTAACCCAATAAATGCTTTCACTTCCTTCTTCGTGCCAAGGTTAGAAGCATTAATAACACGTCCAACCTTCAGTTTGCAAACTTCCTGAACACAACATATGACCCAAAAAATTAACATTCGAGTACCCAAAGAACAGTTTTGAGATAGACGGAGAGGATATAGAGGTGGTAACAAGCTTTACATTCTTGGGGGCGTCAATAGAAAAAGAGGGAAAGTGTGATTTGGAAATAAAAAAAAGGTTGGCGATAGGGAAAGCTGCAATGAATGGACTGGAAAAGATATGGAAGGATAAACACTTGAGCATAGAAACAAAAAAAGGCTAGTGAGGGCAATGATCTACCATACAACACTATATAGACCCAAATAATACTTACCGAAATAATTATTTTAAGTGAATTAATTTTAATTGAAACCAGATTCTAAACAAATTGAATTTAAGAGCGTTTAAGGCTATGCACAGGAAATTGTCAAAATTGTAAACAGGCCTATCTATTGATAGGTTCGCGTTACAACTCTACCTATTTAAAAGCCTATGATGTATATAGAGTGTGTACTACAACTACAATTGGGTATTTAAGCAAACATATAAACCACCTGCACATACTCTAGAAAATGAAATCAACCCAAATAATACTTACCGAAATAATTATTTTAAGTGAATTAATTTTAATTGAAACCAGATTCTAAACAAATTGAATTTAAGAGCGTTTAAAGCTATGCACAGGAAATTGTCAAAATTGTAAACAGGCCTATTTATTGATAGGTTCGCGTTACAACTCTACCTATTTAAAAGCCTATGATGTATATAGAGTGTGTACTACAACTACAATTGGGTATTTAAGCAAACATATAAACCACCTGCACATACTCTAGAAAATGAAATCAACCCAAATAATACTTACCGAAATAATTATTTTAAGTGAATTAATTTTAATTGAAACCAGATTCTAAACAAATTGAATTTAAGAGCGTTTAAAGCTATGCACAGGAAATTGTCAAAATTGTAAACAGGACATTGTTAAAAGTGGATTTATAAATCATAAGTAAGAACGTCAAATCAATTCGCCAGGTGGCAGCTAATAGTGCTAGTTTTGGTTCACGACGTATTGTGAACTTCCATTAATCAATGAAGGTTGGTGGTACACGGAATTTCCAATTGGCAGGCAAATGAGCAAAATAGCATAAACTGAAAAAAGTTTGTTATATATCGAAACCTTCAACCTACCCCCTACCTTACACGATATAACGCAAACAAAACAGGAACTCATCCACCTACCCCTTGAGCGTTATATAATATGTGAACGGCCCCTATGGTTAACATGGTGTGCCGATAGCTCTTGCGACAGTTAATCGCGTGACAATTAAACAACGACATTTAATCTCGCGACACTTAATCTCGCGGCCAGGGGCAGCGATTCCGGAGAGCTTTAGGGGACAAGTCCCCCACCCCTTGCAGAAAGGAGACACGTTATGCGTGTGTCTCCCCACAGTTAGTACCCCACTCGTTGGGTGTCCCCCCACGAGTCAAACGAGATCGCCGCCTCTGCTCGCAACACTTAATCTCGCGACACTTAAATCTCGAGACACATAATCGCGCGAAACTTAATCACGCTTAATAGAACTTGGTTTAACTGAGCTCCATTTCCTTATGCAAATTTTTTCTAGGAGTTTAGCATATAAATGGAAAGAAATGCACTATCAGATAAAAGCTGCATTGCTGAAAGGAATGCGTTTCAAATGAAAACTGGGTTGATGAACAGATTTATGCAGAAATTGAAGTGGAAATAATCTAAATATTCCGGTTTAACTAGAAGCTGGATTGATGAAGAGAGTTATGTTTCACTAGATGCCGGATTGACCATAATAATATATGTAGATTTTAACGGTCGCGTAAATGATGAAACGATCGTCATTGTTTTTACCACGGAGCTGGATGAAAAGAATAATTTCTTTTCATCATCCCAGCTGCCATTTAATTATCGTTCTTTTCAACAGCCTTGTTCCCAGATCATAATTTTTACATTGATCCAGCTTCTAGTTAAATAGATATTTTTTCATCAATCCTGTTGCTAATTTAAATCAAAATGTTGTAATCTTTCCCGCTTCAATTGAAACCGCATTCTTATCATTAGTACGGCGTCTAATCAAACATAATTATTTGTGACCACATAAATTAATAATGGTACAAACTAGTTGTGATTTGAGATTAAGTGTCGCGCGAGTATATGTCACGAGATTAAGTGTCGTCGAGACTAAGTGTCGCGAGATTAAGTTTCGCGTGACTGAATGTCATGAAACCAACTTTACGACTTTGCGAGAATAAATAAAGTTATTGGCAGCACGGCACGCTAAAACAGTAGACCCTACACCAATAGACTAGCCGGACCTCTCCTCAACCGTCGATGTTTCAACTTTAAACCCCATTTACCTTAGCCACACGACTGTCTACCTGTATGACTCTGTATCTTGACCGCTTAGATTTTGTTTTTATTTAGCGCCTGTTTTTAGCTGGTTGTCTCGACTTCACTCTAGCGGGCGCTGTAGAAATGTCGAATTTATGATAATGATCACTATACCCTATTCAATTAAAGACAAATGAACAAACAGATTTTAGACAAAAGCTTTTTATTTAAAATGTGACATATGATATCAAAGATCATAGACGGTATTTAATAACCTCAATTAATTGACTTTATTGGTTTTTCCATTAGAAGAGGAACAGAACTACAGGATGTTACGACGTGGATTGATTAAACCAGTAGAAGATTCGTCCTAATGATCAAATGCTACTCTAATTTGAGCGCACCAGGTAGTCAGTATCTACGCTCTACCGGTGAGCGAGGCCTACTCATCGTCCTATTTTACCTGCACGACTGCTAAACCAAATCGTGCCTTTGATTTAGAGCCAAATGGCTGGCCCTCGCTCTGGAGTAGCCCTGTTCGAGAGATAATTTTTATGCAGACGGAAAGTCGCTTCTAAAAGGTCCCAAGAAACGATTAACAGAATGGCAGTATAGAATGGCTTTACGAGTCTATGTAGATTATATGCAACCTGCAATGTGAGTAAAAGCTGATAAACATATTCAGTAAGTATGTATTAGCTAACGTTACCTACATTTGTAGGTAGAGGCCATTTTATTATTGTGCAGTGTACTGCACAATAATATGAGCCTCTACCTACAAATCCAACTTAAATAAAGTAAGCACTATTCAAAAATGAGCAATAAGATTTATGGCCGGCATCCATTACAATTTTCACACCAGTTAAGAATCTAGAAAACTGCTCAAAGATGAACACAGATAAATAAGCTTCAATTAAGCCTCTCTATGTATCGATATTTCCAGAACGCACTTTCTATTATCTTCAATGATTACCTTACGCTTAATACAGGTGCATTGTATCACCTTAATAGAGACCAAAATACCTTATATAGGCCTATTTCTTATGAAAGAACAAACGCTAGACTAACGTGTATCAAGTGCCAAGGTCCTAGAATTTGGAATTCTATCTCTGCTCCTTTGCGTCTGTTTCCCTGCTTTTGTCTATTCAAAACAGGATTTAGGCCTATTCTGCTATCACAGCGTTTCCCAAACTATGATCCGTAGTATCATAGGGTTCCGTGTTGTGAAAACAAGGGTTCCGAGAAAATCTTTCAGTGTGAACAATAATCTTCAAACAATTTAAAATAAATATAAATAAATTATGCAAAATCTTCATAGCCGGCAGTTTGCTTAACATCTGTGTATAACTGTATATTAAAGAGAATTCATGTGTCATTGTAATCGATATTAAATATCGTTTTGTTATTTATCTAATATTGACCCAAACCAACAATTATCCCATTCTCAAGTGTTTGCGCCTTTAATAGAATATTTTAGTTTTGGATGGGGTTACATCAAATTAATTTACGATCAAAAGAGATCCACGGCCCAAAAAGATTGGGAAACACTGTGCTGTCACATCGGGTGAATCGTAATATCTATTCAAGCATTAACTGCACACTCAACCCCACTTCTGACCACTTCGTTTGAATAACTAAGCATCCATAGATTTATTTTGTGGTTCTCCTGACAACACTCTTGAGCTTTCCTGTTCAATATGGCCTCATTATATCAGGTGAACTGTGTTATTCTTCTACTAAGACCACGATATAACCTACTTCCCTTGCTGGATGTGGGCAGCTGCTTCTATCATATAGGCTAATCCTATTGGCTTAAAATCTATCCTTTCTCGCTTAATGTTAGTATATACATTATTCGTTAGAGAGGAGTAGTAAGTTTTGTTCCTCCATCTCAATATTCACCTACTCTACTTTTATTTTGGCCTCTATATTTCTGACAACTCAACTACTCTATGCCTAATTCATTAGGTGGCCCTAACTTTCGTCCTCAATTGGGTCTCTAGTGCAATTGTAAATTATCGCTGTCAGAAAGTTTTTATGTAAACTGTTCTTTGATTGCCAAATAAACTTATATTGATCGACTGATTTATATAAATGTCGACGGTTATAGCAGACATAGCCAGTAGTAGTGATATATACTGTCTGAATGCAATTTAGTTGGTGGTGAATTTCTGCGTTGCCGTAATATAGGCACCGTACATCTGTGTAAGTTTCAGGTTGCATCAATACCTTAAAGCATTATGGTTTACCAATTGAATGCTCATCTGAATGCATATGCATTGATAAATTGGGTTTCCGTAGGAATCACTGCACGGAGATTCTTTCCTATTTCGACTTTTTTATTACATCTATGGCGCTATTGTGCGTGGTCAAATTCTTCTCATAAGAAAGGAGGAGAGGAAGTGGCATTGAGAATCAGAAGGCGGTGAATGAAGAAACTGAAGAAGCTGTAGGATAGATATATTGGGGTTTCGACCACAGTGACGGTGCAGAGTGGAATCAAGTGACTGTGGGATCGGGTTGCCAACTCTGGACAAGCCCATTCCTGGACATTTCCCAGTTCCTACTATGATGAATGAGTTATGCAATTCATTAAAAAAACTAAAGGTACTGGCATCAAACATAAACAAACCGCATTCCGTTAGGCTTATGAAATGAAAGTTTTTGATGGTTTGAGTCGCAGGCAGTTTGTCGATATCCAAGCCTCGAGGGCAGTCAGAGCTGACCAGCGGCAATGACCATGCAGCGTAAGTATTCTTAAACATCATCAGCGTAGGGGTAACCCAGCACAGCACTGGCATTAAGAACAGAAGCCATTTCAAAAGACTGGATGACGTGCAGAAATGAACAGACCGCCGAGCCCTGACGAAGGCCATAAGGGGCAGATACCCACGTCGACCTGGGGAGCCCATAGTCCACAAAAATGGAGAACTCCCTATCAAATCCATGGTGGCAACAAGCTGAGAAAGTTACCAGATCAAACGAAATCTTTTCCTTTTAAGCAAAACATCATGATCGACATGTGTCAAAATTGTCACTGACGTCAAATAGGGCTAGTCAAGTGAGCTGTGAATTATCTATAGTCCCAAATATGTTGAAAAGAAAACGGAGTAGCAGCGTCTCAGTGGAGTGACCTTTCCGAAAGCCAGATTAGCATTCCGGAAGCAAGTCAAGCAATTGTTTAACTGTAAAATTTATAAACAGTGATCTTGTAAGCAACAATTGTTTCGATGATTTTCGAGATACATGTAACATATGCACTCGGTCTAAATTGACGGGATCAGATGAATCAAGTCTACTACGCTTGACGATAGGAACCAGAATTGAGTGTTTTTGTGACGGCGGTAGAGCACCGTCCTGGATATATCGATTGCAGAGAAAGGTGAGAAACGAAAGTAGGCCTACAAACTCCTGCAGCAGAAACGTCGGAGATGGGGTCAGATTCACAGGATTTTGGTGGAGAGGTGAGAATGATGCGGCGTAGCTCAGCACGATGTCCGCTCGATAGTCCGAAGGTTCGATAGTCCGAAGATTCTATACTCCGACATTAATTCAACTAGAATCTGGACAAATTGATGAAAAAGAATGTGTAAAACTTTTAGCTGGGTTGGTATGAAAAGAATCATGCCTATGTGGAAGCTGGATGAATGAATTATGCAATCCAGCTTGTAACAAACATATTTCATCTCATCATTCTAGCTACCAATAAAACCACAATCTTATCATCTATCGACCGGTCACCATGCAATCTTCGGACTATCGAACCTTCGGACTATCGAACTTTCGGACTCTATGTCTTGTCAACGGTGTCCTGTCGAATGCTGACTATCTTTGCGACGAGAGGGTATAACGTCATCATCTGTGTAAGATGAAGCATTTTTCAGCCCAAAAAGGGCGTCATGATACGGCCCATAAACGCTAAGGTCCTTCGCGCTGACGACGATCTTCGCTTCTAAATAAGTAAGCCTACGCTCATTGTTCCGGAAACGGCAATGATCATGAGCATTGGGAATTAAGATGATGCATCACCGTATTGCTATTGTTGCTTGAATTTGAATACTCGCATAATCTTTTGTATACAGTTACTTAGCCTACCTATTCCTGGATTCCGGGACACAAAATAAGCATTGCTCGGGACACGGGACGGCTTAGGTCGAATCCGGGACTGTCCCGGCCATTCCGGGACGGTTGGCAACACTACCGTGCGCCGAAAATGAAAACTGTGTGTAAATGCATGTATGTGACCATATACATAGCGACTTATTAGAACCTCACGACGGCTCTAGCAGTGTGAGGCAGAGCGGGTGTTGATTAGTTGCTGGGAATAAGATAATGCCACATGATTGAGAGAGTTGTCAACGTCATCATCAGACTAGTATGATAACATTTTTCTAGAATCAAATTTAGTTGTTGTCACTGAAATCATGAGATCATTGGCAAAGTATTCAACGGATCCGGATTCAGTTGGTTCAGATTTCGATGTTAACTGGATCGAATGTGGAGAGTAGGCTATCTAAGTGTAGCAGTAACGGAATTAGGAAAATAATACGAAAATAGGATAATAGGCCTCCTGCTGTCAAACAGCTGATTTGATGCAACTGCTCGTTGTCGTTTAACCCTTTTGATCTAAACATTATTGTCGGAACCCCTATGCAAAATTAGAGACGTTCTTTTGTAGGTTGGCCAACATACGCATGAGAATGCAGACATTAATAGGTGTAAGCCTAGATTAAATTAATAACAACACAAAATATCGTTGACAATTTGTTTAGCTAAAAAGTGACATGAATTCTTTTGTATATTGCGTTACACACAGATGTTAAGCAAAAAGGCTCCTTTAAAAAATTCTTATGATTTATTTTAAATCGTTTGTAGCGTATTGCTCACACTGAAAGTTTTCGCGGAATCCTTGTTTTCGACTAACAGAACCCTAGGGCTCCGCGGAACACAGCTTGGGAAACGCCGGCGTAGTTGATGGCACCAATAAATAAGCTATGTTTTTTTAGCAAATGGCGCCTTAGGCAAATTTAGAGCTATAAGCCTACATAGCTTTGTTTTGGAAACTGTTTTCTAATTCAATGTCTCTAACCAGAGTAAAATGCCATAGTTAACCTATGACTATTGTTAGATATGGTGCTGCTACATAATAATTTTCGATCCTACCTTTTTCCTTCCATCCACTTTTTGACTGTGGAAGTTGGTCACTGCTTTGTGGTCTGCTTTGTTAAGTAATGTATTAAGCAAAGTGAGGTTATTTTGCAGACCATTGTGTTCCGAATCCTTGTCCTTCAGGGTATCCATGCTCACCCAAGGGTCCGAAACATCCGGAATAGTTCAGTTGTTTGTGAGTACATTGATTTATGACTTGCTTTTGAATAACATTTCAAACATGATCTGCGCAAATTAAGTACTGAAATCGAAGACTGGCAGCAGGTAGCGTTGTTGACATTGCTCCGGTCGGTCTTCAGCCTTCTGTCTATTCTAAGCATTTCAATTTAATACAATACATGCAAATTATATATATTGACCTGCATAGTGCCATTTTCATTGTCAAGTCAGTGAGAAAGTTTGTGGTTAAGTGCAGTATTAAATGGGTTGCGTGCAAATCGAAAGGCGCTGGTAAAGGTGTCTGGTCTCGAGTGGGTCCTGTGACACAGCTGTCAATCGTCGGCAGTTAGGAAGGCAATGCCTTCTTTATTGATGGGCCCCAAAGCTTCTAGTGCAATTAGAACAAAATTGTGCGTAGTGGGGAGTGTTGCGTATTTGGCGGTTTTTCGTGCTGCGGCCAGTTCACCGCTCCGCCTGGTGTTGTCGATGTCAGATGGGCGCATGATGCGGCGCATGTATAGACACTGATGGCGTCTCAAGCGCTGTGTTTGCCACGCGACCACGGGATCAGCGTCGCCCCATTCGTCAATACGGAACGTCTCAGGCGGTTCCTTGGTGCTTGGGGTGTCCGCTCTCTGGAGGACCCTCCATATGACGCTATTCATTGTTATTATTACTACTATTTTTGTTATTATTATTATTATTATTATTGTTATTATTATTATTATTATTCGTATGATCATATCATCATCATTATTGTTATTATTATGGTACGTGTTCTTTAATTCACCCCAAAATTTTGAGAGTGAATAAAAAATAAGTACAAAATTTTCATAGTACTGCAATTTATTAATTAATATATTATCATTTTGTGTGCATAAGGTTTGAACAGATGTTGCCCTAAAACCAAGTCATGATCAGATGAATAGCCAGACAAGTTTTCCATCAAGACTGATCCAGACTTAGAAAATAGTTAAAGATAGCTATTGCTTCTGTCTGTCTGTTGGTACAAAGCTTGGTACGAGCAATATCATTCTAGGTGTAACTTGAGGAAATATACTATTCACGAAAATGGATCATCTTTTTTGTCTACTGACATGTCGGTCGAGGCCTTTATTACGGATCCTATACTTCAAGAGAAACGTGAAAAATTGGGGTAATCCTATTTCTTCTATCAATGGCAGCAACTTTTATGTTACGTTCTACCCTGAGGCCAAATAAGGGTATGAGGAGCTACAGTAATTACCAATTTATTTTAAGCCATCCCCTATATTAGAAAATCTTTAGCGCTCCCGGTCTGACTACGGCTGGAAAATACTAATTTCAATGAAGATTAAAATGCAGGAGGCTAATAAATTAGCCTCCTTAGCACTTAGGGAGCACATTCCAGATGGTTGGGCCAGCCACTGAAAAGGCCCGATGTTGCATCGTATTGGAACGAGCGAAGAAAAACAGCCAGGTTCCCATGAGCAGCAGAGCGGAGTTAGCGTCGATCACTAGTGGCCAAAATATTCTGACACAACTCCTTTTGGTAAACTGGAGCAGCGCCGTAAGGGCATCGCCAAACAGGGGCAGAGACCCTGAATGCAATGCACTGGAAGAAAGATAACGAGTGCAGGACATCCCGCATATAAGCCTGTAAATGATTCGTCCTCGGGATGGTAACTATCAGGCGAACGGCTGAACGCAAAACTCGTTCCAACTTCCCAATCCGTCTATAAGGAACGCTAGCATCTATATGCATATATACATATAAATATGTGTATATAAATAAACATCAGCTATATGTATATATATATTTATATATATATACACATAGTGCCCAGAGAGACTGACCTACAGCCAGACAGAGAGAGAGAAAGAGAGAGATGTGCAGAAGTTCAAGCGGCTAGTTACAGAGGCACTAGTAGTGAGAGAGAGAAAAATCAAACGCGGTTGACGCAGGTGGTAGAAGCAGCTGCACGAGACTGCATTTACATATGTGCCTAGTGAAGGTGAGCTCTGGGTCGAGAATGACTCCCAAGTTCCGAACAGGAGAGGGAAAGGTAGAGGGATATGCCGGTTGAGACAGCATCCATATAAATGTTTTTGCCAATTGATGCCTAGTAACTAACCAAATAAATTCCGTTTAGATGGGTTTAGCCCGAGTCTATTTGTGGACATCCAAGATACAATAGAGTCAATAGCTGCCTGCACGGATTGGACAGTAGCGGCTGCATCTGACTCCCTGCACTAAACATAGGCATGCGTGCTATCAGCATAAATTTTATTAAGTATTCCATACGAGGACAGGATCATTCCTTTTTCAGAAGTACATAGGACACACAACACAGGGCCCAGTACAGACCAATGAGGTAGTCCATAAGGTACAGGCGCTCAGTCAGATCAACTCTATTCAGAAATGACACAGGAGGTACTTTCACATAAGAACGAGGGGGAGGCCAAAGGAAGCAGAGTGGCGGTGTTATAGAATATCATGATCAACTAAATCAAATGCAGCATTTAAATCGAGCAGGGCAAGAGAAAAACCTAGGACCTATCTATGGCGGCGTAGAAGTCAGACGGCAAGTGGACTAGCAATATCTCCGTTAAATGGTTAGGCCTACTGGGAAACCCAGATTGCAAGGCCGGAAGAAGCCCATTTGCAGTTACATGGCTAATTAACTGGGCCCTGATATTTTCTCAATAATTTTAGAATCAGACAATACATTCTAAATTGGTTTAAAATTTGCAGGATCAGATCTAGATCTAGCTGCAGGCCTAATGGATAACAAACTGGGGCGAAGCGCTGAGGATTCGCGTGCGATATACAAATTCCTCGTACTGTTGATTTTGCAAGCAATCGCTGTTGGTTAAATAAGATATACAAAGTACTGTGCACCATGCATGACTGCCGACGGTCCCTGCAATAACTTGTGTTAACCGTGATACTATACTTGTAATCACACTGCGGGTGTGTCCGTTTTAATTTAATATAACGGAGATTAATAGTATTACGCGCGATTACGGTAAACAACGAACTGAAACGTGTCTCTAATTTCAAGTAATTTGTCATATATTTCATCAGCTATTGAGAAAATTGTTACCGGACAGTTGATCAGAAGCTAAAACATTAATGGAATGCTTCCCTTCGCAGTCGGGCCTCCGCATAGATCATTCCATTGAGATTTTTCTTGCCCGTCTTCTCTGGGATATCCACAACGCTATTGACGATGCGCAGGTCACTCTCTTGCCCTTGCTTGACGTCAGTACGGCCTTTGACTCTGTGGATCATGAAATTCCATTGCTTCCACTATTGGCTTTGCCGACCGACCGCTTGAGTGGTTCCGCTCATTCCTGTCTGAACACACCTCACGCGTCATCTTTGGCTCATCTATGTCTAGTTGGGGCCCCGTCTCCTATGGACCATAGCTGGGTTCCGTATTGGGCCAACTACTCTACATCCTATGATATACCTCTGACGTCGGCATGCTCCTCTCATTTAACACAGTTTCAAATTAGACATATGCGGATGATACAAATATCTATGCACATTGGCTACAGATCTATGCGAATGATACACAGGCCTGTGTACAATGAATTCTGTGTAAAATGGGCTATGCAAGTGGTCATTGACTCACTCAATTCCTTAATGTCGATCAATCGACTCTGGCTAAAATCTACTAAAACAGAGTTTATCTTGCTTGGAACTAGGCAGCAGCTGGGAAATCTTGACCTTGGGGAACTTTCTGCTGCGTTCCCAATCTTTACTTTTGCTACTTTCGTGCGAGCCATTGGCCCGAGCTTCCTTTCGCCAAGCATCTCAACTCAGTAGGTCGCAATTGCTTCTATCAGATACGACAATTTCCGGTGATATTCCACTTGCTCTCTACAAGTTCAACAGCCGCTCTTATTCGTGCTCTCGTCACTAGTCGTCTTGACTACTGCCCCCATATATACGGGTATTTCACGAGGCAGGATTGAGCAACTGGAACGGGTCCACCGATTGATTACACGCCTGATATGAGGCACATCTAGGACTGGCCACGTTTCTGCATGTATGCGTGATGTCTTGCACTGGATTCGCCTTCCGCAGCGCATCGCATTTCGAACCACCTTCTTGTTATGGCGCTGTCTTGTTGTAACTGCGCCTGCTTACCTCCAGGAGCCAATCCAACCGCCTGCTGCCAGCGCACTGTTGTGAGCCGTCTGCCACTTGGAACGGGCTTCCTCTGGACCGCCGTTTTTTCCTTAGAATATCCTCATCTTCTTTAAACTCTTTTTATTGTGTGCTCTTCCATCTGGAATGACCACCAGTGCGGCTCAATCTACTTTTGGTCCATCCATCAAGTCGCTCTGGTCTTTCTCGTTTAGTATGTTCCTGAAGTGTCGCTATGTAAATGCTCAGAATTGATGAATGGTTACGAATTCTTCCCAGCAATGATCCATCCACGCACAAATACCTACATACATACCTAAATTTGTACGCGATGTTCGTTTGTGCATTTTCTTGCTTACTTTACATAGATTGAGCGTGAAATTTTGAAACGAAGTGAACTCAACTTTATAATAATGTTTAAAGCGCACTTAGAACTGACAGTACTGATGGTATCAGCAGAGGAATTATACGGGCAATGAGATAACGGTATTCATACACAATAGACAGGTGTTATTTGTAATTATTTCTTTCTTATCGCTTGATAACAATAGATTCCATCTAATATTATTCTCTTCTTAGAATTTTAATGCTTATCGATTTTGCACGAGTGTGAGATAACGAAACGCACCGAGAACCTCCGGCGGTTGATGAATCTGCTGTTGACTAAGAGGTGGAGGAGAAAGAGTAGGAGAAAGAGGAGTAGGAGGAGGAGAAAGAGTAGGAGAAAGAGGAGTAGGAGGAGGAGAAAGAGTAAGAGAAAGAGGAGTTGGAGAAGGAGAAAGAGTAGGAGAAAGAGGAGTAGGAGGAGGAGAAAGAGTAGGAGAACGAGGAGTAGGAGGAGGAAAAGAAGAAGAAAGAAGAGGTGGTGCAACAGTTCCTAGACGACAAGGTATTTAAAGCCGTGCTTTTGTCGTAGGGCAACGCTGTTATTTCGCTGATTGTTGGAGTCGTTTGTGATCAGATCCTGAGACTACACTTGAAAGATGAAGATGATGACCAATATCTGTGTTGTTCTTCTTGTTCTTCAACTCATGTTCGCATTCATGGCCAACACAGCAACAGCCGTGGAAGGTATGACAGGACAATAAATTACTCAGCAGCTAAACATTGGGCTTTAATTTATTCGACAATAAACAGTCTATTAATCTGTCTATATATGCATGCAATTTCAGGCCGGGGTCCGGCTAAAGTGGAAAGTCTTGAGAAGTTGATATTATAGTTCTGTCAAACATTAGGCTTCATGAGTCGCATTTATAAGATCCCAAGATACGATTTACAAAAGTCACCATAGAATGGTTATTCAAGTCTATGTAGATTATATAAAAACTACAATGTGAGTTATAAGCTGAGAAACATATTCAGTAGGTGTGTATTAGCTAACATACTACGCAATCATATGGGCCTCTACCTACTAATCCACCTTAGCTTAGATGTAATTGAAAGTGGAACTTGTATTGTGCAAGAATATTCTATCATTTAAAAGCATGTAGGCCTACATGTATAGTGGCTTACAAAGAAATAGTTTGTGGTAGCAAGGACATTTCAAATGAAGAGGAAACTCAGGAAATATTATTGACTATCAACAGCGCACTGAAATTTATTATGATCAATGATATTTGTTCTATTTTTCCAAAGCTGCCAACATTGCATCGCATTTTTTTACTTTACCAATAAGCAGTGCTGCAGCAGAACGATACTTCAGTTGTCTAAAATTCATTAAATCTTACCTCCGCTCCACATTGAACGAGGTCTACTTTGATTACGATCCAAAGACAGTTTGCTCCTAAGGTGGATTTTATCAAAGTAATTGATCTTTTTGCTAGAATCAAACCTAGACGAAAAATTCTGTTATAGATTTACTAATTTTGTCTAGAATACAGAATGGCGTTATTCATAAGAATCAGTATACAATAAGTAAACTACCTGTATAGTAAATGTTTTTTACTTATAAATTCGACTGTATTCCATAATTCGTGTAGGCCCCTACTATGCACAATTTGTACTCTATAAAACTTCACAAAAGGTGCTTACTGATATTATGAATATCATTACCGTATTTGAAATTTTAGCTTTTAAATGATTTAATTTGATATTGAAAAGTTGGCGCCTTTTAATGTGCGAACCGCTACCCCTCTGACAATAAAACCTTGTTACGCCACTGGGTTTCGACAAAATATTTTACTGTAAAAAGGGATCTACGGCCAAAAAAGATTGGTAAACGCTGTGCTATCACATCAAGTGAATCGTAATATCTATTACACCATTAACTGCACACTCAACCCCACTTCTGACCATTTCGTTTGCATACATAAGCATCCAGAAATTTATTTTATGGCTCTCCTTGCAACACTCTTGAACTTTCCTGTTCAATATGGACTCATTATATCAGATGAATTATGTTATTTTTCTACTATTAACGCCATAATCTACTTCACTTGCAGGATGTGGGCAGCTGCCTCTATCATATAATCCTTCTGGCTTAAAATCTAACCTTCCTCGCTTAATGTTAGTATATACATCATTAGTTAGCCAAGATTAGCTAAGCTTTGTTCCTCCATCTTTACTCTTCTTTTGGTCTCTATACTTCTGACAACTCAACTACTCTACGCCTAATTTATTCGGTGCCCTAACTTCCGTCCTCAATTGGGTCTCCAGGGCAATTGCAAATTATCGCTGTTAGAAAGTTTTCATGTAAACTAATCTTTTATTGCCAAATAAAATTATTGTGATTGATCGGTTGATAGAAACGTCGACAATTTTAACAGACATAGCCAGTTGTAGTGATATACTGCTGTCGAAAGTTCTCAGGCTGCATCAATACTTAAAGCATTCTTGTTTACCAGTTGAATGCTTAGCTGGATGTGAATGAATTGTTAGAATTGGATCTCCGTAGGAATTGCTCCACGGAGATTAACGTTTGCTTCGACTTTTTAATGACATACATGGCGCTATAATCGTGCGTAGTCAGTTTGCTCTTATAATCCTGTAAGAGGAAAGAAGAGCCAGTGGCAGTGAGAATCAGAAGGCGGCGGATGAAGAAACTGTAGGAGGTTAGATCTTTTGGAGTTCGGACCACAGTGACGGTGCAGAGTGGAATCAAGTGAATGTGCGACAGGAACGAGAACGGTGTGTGAGTGCATTTATATGATGATTTATTTAGCGCTTTATTAGAATCTCACGAAGGCGCCAGCAGTGTGAGACGGAACAGGTGTTGATTAGTTGCTGGGAAAAGAATAACGCAGCATATTGATTGAGAGAGTAGTCAAAGTCCTAATAGGACAATAAAGCCTACATATTTCAAGATTCAAATTGAGTTGTCATCGCTTAGATCAGTTCAAAAGGGTTCAACGGACTCGGATTCAGTTGGTTTGGATTTCGATGTTAATTGGGTGGAATTAGAGAGTATTAAGTGTAACAGTAACGGAATTATGAAAATAATATGAAAACAGGTTAATATTGTCAAATAACAGACTTGACTCATCTGCTCATTGTCGAAGCAATTGAACTGATAGCGTTAGATGATGGCACACATTCGTAAGCCATGTTTTACTAGTAAATGGTGCATTAGGCCAATTATTTAGAGCAATATAGATAGGCCTACATATGTAGTTTTGTTTTTGCAATTTTTTTGCAATTTAATATTCAACATTTCTAACCACAGTAAAATGCCACAGTTAACGCATGAGTAATTAGATATAGACCCCAGTGCTGCTACATAATAATTTTAGATCCTACCTTATCACTTCCATCCTCTTGTTGACTGTGGAAGGTGGTCACTGCTTTGTGGTCTGCTTTGTTTAAGTAATGTATTAAGCAAAGTCAGGTTATGTTGTAGACCCTTGTCATCCGAATCCGTGTCTTCCAAGGCATATATGCATAACAAGGTTTCCGACACATCCGAGCGAGTACGATTGTATGTGAGTACATTGATTTATGATTTGCTCTTAGATACATTTCAAACTACGCAAATTCAGTACTGAAAATGAAGACTGTTAATACGTAGTGATGTTGACATTGCCCCGGTCGGTCTTCGGCCTTCTACCTATAGTTCTATACCCGACATTTCAATTTAATTTAATACGCGCAAACATTATATTTTGACCAGTATTGTGCCATTTTCATGGCCAAGTGTTTGAAAAATGGTCAATGAGTTAAGTGCAGTAATAAATATGCTGAAACTCCACATCACTGACTGCCCACAACGACTTTATTTCATTTCCTCTAAACTAGGAGGTATGAAGTTATTGCAGATCTGTTATGTAGGGCCTAGATTAATTATCAATATAAGTTTCACTGAAATCTAAAATGACGCTATTTTAACATAGATTTGTGTCACTATTAGGGAACATAGGCCTATGATGTTCTGATAATTTGATTTTCTCTGTTTATTTAGACCACCCTATCCTCCGCGTCCGCCGCGTCCTCCGCGTCAACCGCGTCTTCCGTACAATTGATGTCACACACCGATCTGTTCGAATTCCTTATGGAAATCTGATCTTTTAGCATAGCAATCCTCCTTCGTCAAACTGTACGAACAAATTCAAAGACAAGAAAAAATTAGAATATTCATGTTTATCTACCCTATACTTAATTAAAGATCATTGAACTCTTCATTGGTTGTTGTTATTTGTTGATCAAAAGTAATTCCACCTAAAAGAACTTTGAATGTCATGCCGATAGCCATTACTAATCATAATCTCCACATTTCTAAAGCGTTATTTGAAAGCCAAGCGCAGGGCTTCAGCTTATTCACGAACGCTGTATATTATTATTGTTACTTTTTTGACCCTGAGGTATTTAATTCCTCAGCAACTTAGAGATTATTATTTTTTTGATGATAAATAGCCTGGAGGGTCATGCCTCGTATTATTATTAATATTAATATTATTATTATCATCATCGTTATTATTATTATTATTATTATTATTAATAATACTATTATTATTATTATTGATCGTAGTAGTAGCCGTGGAAGTGGAAGTAGTGGTACTTGTGGAGGAAGTAGTAGTAGTAGTTGATGTAATTGGGGAGCAGTGCAAGTAGTAGTGGTATTAGTATTAGTATCATCATCGTCACCACCACCAAAACCATAACCACCCTTACAAACGAATTATCCTCACTATAAAAATCATTTTTTCTCAGTCCAATTCGTCGCTGTCCTAATCAGCAATAAGACACTATGTCAATCGTGCAAATTTGAAGGAATTACTCCGTTGATCAAAATCAATTGATGAAACGGTCCAGGCTTCCCGGCGTATTGATAAAGTGTGATTCGATCTAATTCTACATGATTAATAAGGATCTTAGATTTCAGTGATCTATGGAACAGCGAAACAATTCCTAATGTAAACTCTGAAATTTTGATGAACGATATTATGGTCAATTCGTTAGTGCAGATGGTGGTGATGATGATGATGATGATGATGATGATGATGATGATGATGATGGTGATGATGATGATGATGATGATGATGATGATGATGATGATGATGATGATGATGATACTACACAGAGAATGGCGATGGCCAGTGTTCACAATTAGCAACATTCAAAGTCAAAAACATAGCGCAATATTATCTTTTTAGTCACAATATGACGACGAGTCTTCAATGGACCTTAATTTCTTTAGATTCATCTTCTGCTTTTGTCTATCGTGCAATAATCTACTCCACTTAGCCATTGCCACTGCCACTGTCATATTGAAATTTTTACTCAGCTCCTCACGCAGCAGTAGGTCACTAGGTGGTGTTCGTATGCAACAGCCTGGGAAAGTATGATGGGACAATAAATTGCTCAACAGCTAAACACTGGGCTTTAATTTATTCGACAGTAAACAGTCTATTAATCTGTCCATCTATGTATGAAATTTATATAGCGCCCTTCAATATGACTATTCAGAGCCACTCCTCACTCGAGTCCAGCTAAAGTGGAAAGTCTTGAGAAGTTGATATTGCAGGTTCCTCGAACATTAGGCTTAATGGGGCGTCATATTCCGTCTGATTAATTGCAATGTGCAGACGAAGAGTCGCTATTATAAGGTCCCAAGAAACGATTTACAAAATGTTAGTAAAGAATGGCTTTACGAGTCTGTGGTGATTATATACAAACTACAATGTGAGTTATAAGCTGAGAAACATATTCAGTACGCATGTATTACCTCAAAGAGATGTCGACAGTTATAGGAGATACATGTATAGCCAGTAGTAGTTATATACTGTCTTAATGCAATTTGGTTGGTTATGAATTCCCGTTTTGCCGTAATATGGGCACCGTAACTCTATGTAAATCAGGGCTATTCAATTAGCGGCCCGCGGGCCAAATCTGGCCCGCGAAGGCCTAACAACTGGCCCGCGGACCTATGCCAAAATTTTAAAATTTTAAGGATTTTGTTTTAAATCTATGTTTTTGAATTATTATTATAATTATAATTATTTGAATTATATTATATATTTTGCAAATGTATCATTTTAAAAAATTTACTGGAGGGTGCTCAGCAGCCCCCCTCCCCAAACCCTCAGCAGCCCCCCTCCCCAAACCCTCAGCAGCCCCCCTCCCCAAACCCCTCCTTGAGCCTCTGGCCCGCCACCATCTCCAGATTTCTCTAGTTTGGCCCTTGACTAAATCTAAGTGAATAGCCCTGATGTAAGTCGTAGGGCTGCATCAATACTTAAACGTATTTTTATTCACCAGTTGAATGCTTATTATCTGGATGAATTGATGGACTGAATTGATTGATTCGTGACCCCTAGAAAGAGCGCCGCGACAAATGAGCGCCAGACACAAGAGCGCCGATAAAATAGCGCACAGACAATTTGAAACAGAAGCCGCATAGACTGATGAAAATAATTCTGGTTTAAATGGAAGCTGGGTTAATTAAATGAATTTTGTTTAATTAGGAGCTGGATAGATGAAAGAAATGCTGTTATACTAAAAGCTGTATCGATTAGACGAATTTCGTTAGAAAGGCCGCTGGTTTTATTTGAAAAGAATCCTGCTTGAACGGAAGCTGTATTGATGAAAGGAATTGCACAATCCAGCTTATAGTTAAACCAGGTCATTTTCGTCAATCCCGCTTCCGTTTGAAAGTCATTCTTTTCATCAATCGGGCCTCTAGTTAAGCAGAATTATCTTCATCAGTCCGGCTTCTAGGTAAGGCATTCTTCTAATTATGCTCAATAACTAATGCGCATAATTTGACAACACAGATGTGCCCTTTTGTCCGGCGCTCTTTTGTCGCGCGCATTGGTTGAGAGGGTTGTCAGCGTCCTAATAAGACAATTAGGTCTACATATTTCCAGGATAAAATTGAATTGATATCGCTTAGATCAGTGTAAAAGGGTTCAGCGGACTCGGATTCAGTCGGTTCGGATTTCGATGTTAATTGGATCGAATGTAGAGAGTGTAGCAGTAACGGAATTATGAAAATAATACGAAAACAGGATAATAATATTATTGTTAAACAACTGACTTGACGTAACTGCTCATTGTCGAAGCAATTGAACTGATAGCGTAGATAATGGCACACATTCGTAAGCCATGTTTTGCTTGTAAATGGTGCATTAGGCACATTTAGTGCAATATACATAGCTTTTGTTTTTGCAATTGCTATCTAATATTCAACATTTCTAACCACAGTAAATGTCATTATTAACGTACGATTAATTAGATATAGTGCTGCTAAATAAAATTTTTAGATCGTATCATTTCCTTTCCATCCTCTTGTTCTCTGTGTAAGTTGAACAATACGTTGTGGTCTGCTTTGTTTAAGTCATGTATTGAACAAAGTCAGGTTTTGTTGCAGACCCTTGCGAGCCGAATCCTAGTCCTCCAGGTTGGATATGCACACCCAAGGATCCGAAATGGGGGCAGTCATACGATTGCACGTGAGTACATTGATATATGACTTGCTGCTAAGTACATTTCAAACAGGATCTGTGCAAACTAAGTACCGAAAAATGTATGACTACAGCAGGTATCGATGTTGACATTGCTCCGATGGGTCTTCAACTTTCTATCAATGTAATTTAATAAGTACAAATAATTTCTGTTTGACCCCTATAGTGCCATTATCATGGTCAAGTCAGTGGGAAAGGGTCAATGAGTTAAATGCAGTATTAAATATGCTGAAACTCCACATCACTGACTGCCCACAACGACTTTATTTCATTTCCTCTCAACGAAGAGGTATGAAGTTATTGCAGATCTGTTATGTAGGGCCTAGATTAATTATCAATATAAGTTTCACTGAAATCTAAATGACACTGTTTTAACATAGATTTGTGTTACTATTAGGGAACACAGGCCTATAATGTTCTGATAATTTGATTTGCTGGGTTTATTTAGACCACCCCCTACACACCATTCATGTCACACACCGATCTGTTCGAATTCCTTATGGAAATCTGATCTATTAGCATACCCCTCCTTCCTCGTATAATTATACGAACAAATTCGAAGACAAAGAAACACTGGAATGATCATGTTTATCTACCCTACACTTAATTAAAGATTGTTGAACGCTACTTTGGTTGTTGTTATTTGCCGATCAAAAGTAATTCCACCTAAAAGAACTTGGAATGTCAGGCCGTTAGCCATTACTAATCGGAGTTTCCAAATTTCTAAAGCGCTCGTTGAAAACCAAGCGTGAGGAACTTATTCACGAGCGCAGTATATTCTATTCTATTCTTTTTTCCTGATTTATACAGCGCCTCTCACAGTACAACCTAAGCAGAGGCGCTCCCAGTGCGAAGAGCCCCTCGAGAAAAGAAAAGTCTTAAGACAACGACCAGAAACAGTTGTGCTACCAGATAAGACTTTAGCACAAGTCACTGCATGAAGGTTGTTCAATGGTGAAGGGCCAACAGAGGCACAGCAGCGATGATGAGTTGTAGTAGTTCTAGACCAAGGCACTAAAAGGTCATGACGTCCTAAAGAACGGAGAGGACGCCCATTGGTAGCTGAGATAGGTAGCCTGATAAGATCACAAAGTTAGCGTGGAGCTTGACCCAACAACGCGTTGTATGTACAAAAGAGAACTTTGAACTGAATCCTGTCAATTAGGGGAAGCCAATGATGATGTTGAGTCATGAAAGTAGAGATATGTGAGAAACGAGGAAGACAGGCAATCAAATGAGAAGCTGCATTATGTAGGCCTACCGACTGGAGCGGAGCCATGCGGAGTTTTGGAAGACCGATGAGTAGTGAGTTACAGTAGTCAATGCGGGAACAGATGAAGATTAGAGATGTGTGCAGAGAAGGATAGAGTACTGTTCAGAGTAACGCCCAGATTGCGAACATTTTGTCGAGAAGCTAAACTGAGGGAACCGTTTGGCAAGTAACGCGTAATCAAGTTTAAGCAGCTACTGACGGGTGCCCAACCAGATCAATTGAGTCTTGGAAGAGCTGAGTGAAAGACGGTTTGAGGACATCCAGCACGTGAGATCAGCTGAGAATGATTCAACAGATTGGCAAAGAGTAAGTTTGTTGGAAGTGGAGCTATGCACGAAGGCCTGAAAATCATCAGCGTAGAGGTGTCTTGACGTCGAGTGCTTATTAAAATGATCAAGAATATCAGCTTTAAAATGATATACAGCAGTGAACCCAGCACGGATATTTGAGGTACGCCAAATCTAACATTATTGTTATTTTTTGCCATAGGGGTTTTCATTCCCCAGGGACTTAGAGATTATTATATGACGAGAATTAACAGTGAAAGTCATAGGGGAGGTAGTGAGGAAGCAGTAGTTGTAGTTGTATGTGGAGTATTAGGTGAAGTAGGGGAAGTAGCAGTAGTAGTAGTATTATTATCATCATCGCCATCGCCACCAACACCACAACAACCACCACCACCGAAATATCCTCATCATAAAAATCAATTTATCCCCGTCAAATTCATCGTTATCCGAATAAACAATAGGACACTGTGTCAATCGTGCCAATTTGAAAGCATCACACCGTCAATGAAAACGGTCTAGGCTTCCGGCGAATGATAAAGTGCGATTCCAGTAATTAATAAGGATTGTAAGTTTCAGTGATCTAGGGAAAAGCGATACAGTTCCAAACATAAACTGTGAAATGTTATGGTCCACTCGTTAGTGATGGTGGTGGTTATTGTGATGATGATGATACTATGCAGAGAATAATGATTGCCAGTGTTCACAATTAGCAACATTCAGAGTCTAAAATATAGTGCAATCTCATCTTTTTAGTCACAATATGCCGCCGAGTCTTCATTAGTCCTTAATATCTTTGGATACATCTTCTGCTGTAATCTATCGTGCAATAGTCTATGCGTATTCTTGTCAAAGAATTTTAGTTATCTGCAAACTCGGCGTCAAGAACGGTGTTTGAATTGGTGTAGCAACCAGAGTTGTACGGTCTCGAGACAGTGTCTCGGTCTCGAGACGTCCGTGTGTCGTCAGTGTGTAATATGTAGAAATATATTGATGAGATGAGTTATCAGTAAGCCCCTCGTAGATCTGAGAAATGAATAAAGAAAAGAAGCAAGGACCGAACCTGAGGTAAGCCATACATCAAGTGCTGACTAGGCAGCAGAAGAGAATAATTTAGAAGACAATGCACCGACTTTACGTTAGTACAACGTCTTTTAGTTGCTACATTGCGTAAGCCCTGGCATCTTAGTTTGCTGTCTGCATGGTTAGACCTTCACATGCAACTTAAAGCGAATGCGCAAAGTCTGCTGTTCTTCATACAATCCGATAACTAACTTATTAAACAGCTTACTTGTTGTCATTGTACTATCAAGAAAACTTTTGGTAGCAATTTGTTCCACGTCATTTGAGATCACAACAAGGTACAGTACTGCCAAAGTCATGATATTCTTAATGCATCAATAATGCGTCGTTAGCGCCCCATTAACGGGAGGTTACCGCGTTACTTAGCGGGAGATTGATGTGTTGTGGCGCGTAAACCGAGGCGCTAATAGCGCGCGAATCTCGCGTGAATCGCGCATTACCGACGACATGGGCGAGCTAACAGCAACCTGGGGACCAATCGCTAGGGATCTAAATTCATCAATAGCTGTTTCAGTCAATTAGGTCGTGCCGCATGGTCAACCACGTAAAAGCTGAGTCAGAGAGAGAGAAAGATGTATGTACATCTACACAACTACACACGCGCACGTTTGCTATATTTTAAGTTTATATGCCTATTTTAATATGAACCTTCTGCCTCAGACTTTTTGCAGATATCGGACCGTATATTTAAATTTATATAGTTTATGCGTGTGCGCAGATGTGACAGTGTATGTGTGTATGTGAGGATGCATGTTTCTACTGAGTGCTCTCTCTCTCGCACGTGTGTGTGTACGACCGTGTGCATGTCTGCGTATGTGTTTGTGTATGTATGTGCGTACGTATGCGTGTCTATGCTTACGTATGAGTGTGTGTGTGTGTCTGTTTGTGTTTTTGCTTGTATGCATGTGCGTGCATACATGCATGTGTATGTGTGTATATATGTGAGAATGTGTGCATATACGGACAGCGGCAGCAGATACTGGTTGGCAGACACAGGCAGACAGAGGTAGACAGACAAGCAGACATACAAGCCGACAACGAGACAGGAAAGAACGGCAGAGCTAGACATGAGAAGAAAAACAGGTAGATCTACAGACAAACAGAAAGAGACAGACATATGGGGACTCACGTCGATAAACAGACAGAGATAGACACACAGGAACAGGCAAACGGACGGACAGGGAATGACGGACATACAGTGTCACGCATACACAGGCAGACAAGCAGAGACAGACATTACGAGGCATACAGACAAGTAAAAACAGACAGACACACACAGATAGTCACTGGCAGGCATAGACAGACCGGCACTGGCGGGCATTTATAGACAGTGACAGTTAAGCAAACTAAGGCAGACAGTACACTATATATCTGATATACTGACAAACTGAGACAGACGGGCATCGACATGGATTGATTGACATCCAGAAACAAAGAAAAACAGACAGACAGAGGCAGCCAGAAATTGAGACGGCAGCGGTGGTTTTCGAGTCTCGGCTGCGATAGACGCGTAAGAAGAAGAGGAAGAATAATGGTCTGATTCTGTAGGGGATAGGATATTTGCTCTCTATATAATTATTTTATAATTTCGACTCAGACTGGGACAATGCCCGACGCATATCATCCTTGTCATGCGCCGTTAAATAAACTTATCACACACAGGACAATGCCAGCCCCCGCTTGTACCTTAAGCTCACAATTGTTCGTTCCCCATGGCAGGATCACTGAGCAAGATATTCGATCGTGGACGCCAATGAAGCGAGCCAATGTTTACAGCATTCACGAGACAAGACGCTTTCTCAAAGTTGCGAGGGTTGCAAATATTACGCCCTAGAGATGTTCAATCTATGTACACATAATATGTCTACATCGATTAAATTGATTGGTTGATAATAAGTATTAACCAATAAATTAATGAAACTTACTATTGCGCCCCTTGAAGATATCTACTGAAAGGCGCTTCCGGTCCGGCTACGACAAAAGAGAACAGTATTCAGTAATGCAGATGAGTAAGTTTTGTGTAGAATTCGAAGATCTTTCGGTGGGCCATTCAATGCACATGGATTCGATTTCGGACATCTTATTTACCCTTACTTACCGTCCTTATCCTGTCTTTATGTCTCTTAGGACTGACCTTTGATTTGACCTAATTTCGGATGTTTTTGGTGCGCCGTCGGTTGATGTTCTGTGCGTTTTTATGGCGGCGCGAGTGTAGGACATTTGCCCCCGGACAAAATCTCCGGACATTTGCCCCAGGAAAAAAGCCCCTCCCGACTAGGACAATTCCCCCTCCCCCAATGTAGACCATAAGCTCGCCCAAATTATATATGCTTGTATGAGTGTACATATGATGCATGGTTGTATGCACAATATGTGTGTGTGCATGAATGTGTCAATGTCGGCTACGTGTTACTAAACTTGTAAAATATCTACTATTAGGGGTTGACATATTACTTTGGTTCCAATTACTGCAAAGTTTGTTGATGAACGAAGAAGCCAATTTGATACCACGTGATATAATGGCTGCTGTAAATGAGTGTTTTATGCGACATTGACATCTACATAAACCTAGAAAACTAATTTTAAAAATGCCATGTTTGTGAGAACGTGTATGAAGAAAATAAAACATACAGTTGTGATGTTAAAGTACCAAAAGTCACGGGTATACATGCAAACAATGCAAGATATCGGGCAGCGCATGCGAAGCCGGTCCATTGATATCATCTATACAGAAGTATTCACCCACTCACTCATATTAGCTGGAAATGATTATTGCGTGTCACTGACAATTTGCTAACGCTGTAGCTGCTTACTAGCCGACCTTCACCACTTATTAAGGCGTGTCACGGACTGTTTGCAGTGTTTATGCATCCAGGAAGATAAATAAAAATTCAGAACTGGACTCACTTTGTCTCCTATACGACACAATAATTAGTTGCTTGTTTTCATATCTTATACATAATGACAGTTAAATATATAACTTGTCATCATCCGTTCATACTTCACACTTGGGGGCTTTTGTCCGGGGGCGGAAAATGTCCTACCCAGAATCGAGGGCTTTTGCTGCAAATGAGGCATAAATGCCGAAACATACATGCAGACGCAAGCGCACATACATAGACGCGCACACAGGTAAACATAGGAACAGGCACATTCACATGTATACACACACATTGTGCTCACATTCACGCACATACTTACTACGCATTATGCACTCACACACATAATACACGTGTGAGCACCACACATAGCCACATACATAAGCCTACATAATATCATGCATAATAATAATAATAATAATAATAATAATAATAATAATAATAATAACAATGATAATGATAATGATTAGAGCTGTACCGAACATTCGCTTCGTATTCGCTTCGAGGCCGAATAGTGGACCTAATAACTATTCGGTTTTCGGCCGAATACTTGCGGTCGGGCCGAATACGAATAGTGGTCATGTTTCATCCGCTTCTGCATATACGGCGGCTGCTGCAGCCACTGCGAGTGGACTGAAATAACTTTCACATTAACACAATAGCTGCTGTTGCCCGAGTCTGCCGCTGCTGCTGTTTTCTGCTTTGTGATCTTAATATTTAGAATACTTTTATTGCTAGGTATTAGTTACCGCAGACTGACTGGAGGCTGCAAAACATTAAATGTTTTAAATGTTTACTATTCTGTACTACATTTTGTAAAGTAAAAGTTCAGTGTATCTTCGACATAATGAATGTTTTTACTTTTAGATCTATTTTATACACTAAACACTATTCGTATTCGTATTCGACCGAATAGTCGGTCCCGTTATTCGTATTCGGCCGAATAGTGATAATCACGTATTCGGTACAGCTCTAATAATGATAATGATAAATATAATGATAATGATAATGATAATGATAATGATAATGACAATGGCAATAACAATAACAATAACAATAATAATACTCAGTATTTGTGGGATTTAGTCGGAGCCTACTAGAGGACATCCATGCTCCAAGTGAATCTATGGTCACTCGCATAGTTTGAACGGTAGGCACCGCATCTGTCGCCCGGCAGTGGACATTGGCTTGAGTGTTATCGGCACACAGACGACCTCTGGGTTAGCCCATTACGTACCGAAGCCCATTCGGACCTACTCGAGCCAGTGACAACACGGGAGGTGCTGCCATTCAGGAAAGGGCGAAGCCGGTCATGGGCCTACCAGTGTAGCCAAAAGCACCACGTTGAGACTCCAAATAATAGAATGTCATTATCAACCAAGTAAAAGGCTGCGCTTACCTCAAGTAGGACCAAAAAGCCCTACTTGCCCTATGACCGGTCAATGGCGTTAGGCCTATAGACTGCGGGAGAAGTAAGAAGAAGTTAGGACAATAATTGCCCTTCATTCAGGCTACGCTCCACATCGGCCAATGCGCAAAAATAAAAAGACCTCATTTGTAATGTAATGTTGTGCAATGTAATGCAAGATTTATACAGGGCTCCTTCGAGATTTATATTCAGAGTCGCTCTCTGCGCTGGCCTTGATGATGTCAGAGTCAGAGTGAACAAGTAAAGATGCAGCTGTTTGCAAATCTATGCACATTAAGCTGAAAAGAGTTGTCAGTGGGCCTAAGCACATGAGTGGAAACATTTAACGCACAGCCGCCGACAGCTGACAGATGGCATATGCAAACTAAAATATTTCATATGAGTTTCACCTCTATAGGTATTCAGCCCACTCTTGCTAACGGGAGATGATATCGCGCGAATACTTTGTTAGCTGACTGTAACTATCTACTAATTAGCCTTTGTTTGAGACGGCAATTAACGGACGATGAGAATGCGTATCACTGACTATATGCTGCATTCATGCATAAATCAAGAGCAATAGAAATTAAGAAGTGACGTCCTTTGATAGAATGTTCAATTTCTTGGATAAATTATTGAATTCACGCAAATGAATTCTGCTTGACGAGGCAGGGATTATTGCCTTAGTGTGTATCCTGAATGACACAACAACTAGTTGTTTGTTACTTGTTTGAAGGGAAGTTGAATTAATGACAAATATATATTGCTTAATAGACGTGAAATAAATAACTTGTCATGTAATCGTCCGTTCGAACTGCACATGGTGCGGTTAGTCGGTTTGAATGAGCCAAATATTATTGTTATTATCTTCGTCGTCGTCATCATCATCATCATCGTCTTCGTCGTCATCAACATCATCATCGTCATCATCATCATCGTCGTCGTCGTCATCGTCATCATCATCATCATCATCATCATTATTATCATCACCGTGGAACTTAACGATCATCCATTTCCCCTTCGACCGTACTTCCACACTGGAGAACCCTACCATCTGGATGAGCGTTCTGTCGATATGAAACTAGGAGCCATTGACTTTATGCTTGTTTCCCAGGGTACATTGTGACGCATTTTAATCTAGCCTAATGAGCAGTCGAGCTGGGTTGGAAATACCTCTGACTAGTCAGCTTGAATACGTGCAATAGTAATCGTTTATACATGTATAATATATATGTATTATATATATGTATTTTATATATATATCTTTATTGACAATTATTTAAACGCAGCTGCTACAAATCTTGCGAGCCAATGCAGACTTACATACATATTCCTGCTTGGACTAGTTGGCATACTCATAATTTCCCAGATCACAGTCCGTGATATGGGAGTTACTCTTGACTCTGAGCTCACTCTCTCTCTCTCTCTCTCTCTCTCTCTCTCTCTCTCTCTCTCTCTCTCTCTCAACATGTGAACCTAGTTGCAAGGAGTTGCTACATCCAGCTTCGACAGCTTCGAGTGGTCTCTCGCTCTCTCACCCACAACGCGATCGTGTTTATTTGTTATTCCGTTTTTTACTTCTCGAGTTGACCATTGTTGTTCTTTACTTGCAGGCACATGCAAAATAAAATCTCTTGTGGTTCTGGGGCGGTTGGATCGGGTTCTGGGGTCGGCTGCTAGGATTATTGGCCGGTATCCTAAATTCTCCCCTGTTTCTGCATACATGCGCGATGTTTTGCATTGGCTTACAGTGTCGCAGCGAATCTCATACCGCATTAGTGCTCTTGTGTTGTGCCCCATCTTAATTGCGTGATCTTTGTTGCTGCCCAGTATGTGACGTTGCAGCGCGTCGCTTGCTTCGTTCTGTGACGAGGGGTGAGCCTCTAGTTCCACGTGCTCGCTTGGCTATTAGGTAGCGCCGTACTTTCTCGGTTGTTGGTACTTAATTTTGGAATGATTAACCATTTGAGCTCCGCTTATTGGTTGTGGCCCAACCGTAGAGTTTTTTTTACAAGTCTCTCATGACTGTTTTCCTTAGTGGTGGCTAAGCTGGTAGCGCTCCTGATTAGGTATCCTCTGAGTAGCTATCTTGAAGGGGCGCTATAACAAAACTATTTTTGATTGATAGATGAATTGATAATTTTCAAACGGTTGCAGCATTGTGAGGTGTGAAAACATGAGCGCGTAGTCAATACCCCACTGTCGTGTTGACTCTTCTTGGATTTGAAAAAGTGGTGCATGGTGTGAGAGAGTTATATGCATTGTAAGTATAAGAATTCCTAACAGGTGTTGATGATGATATAAGTTTATTTAACGACGCATAAATAACAACGATGATATGCGTCAAACAAGTACAAGTATGCAAGGTACATATTTACGTTTATGATAAGTGTCTTAATTGTCGGTTCTAGTTTAATGTTTTTTAGGCAATGGTTTGCAATATATTATAATATTGTGCAGTAATGTTCACACTAAGTTGTTCATTGTCTATTCCTAACAGATGTTCTTTGCATTAGTTCTTTATAGTCTGATATTGCTGGATAGACGACTTCCAATTGGTCTCATATTCCAAGTGATGGGTACTGTGTATTTAACGGAGAGTTGACGGGTGTTTGTTCTGCACAAGATAGATCTACATTTGCGAGAGAAAAGAGTGCTGTAGGGATTAATGGCAAAAGTTCGTGTAAAATGATTAGCAAATACAGGAGGTTTGTAAATTATACATAAATTCATTAATTTGGAGGAAAGTCACTTCACGAGGAGTTAGAATAATAGAAGCATAGATGGCATGTTTATATAGGTTAGATACACAGTCCAGTTGCGTCAATTGAATGGTCGTGCAGTCTCTACAAACAATGAGTCTCAGTGCCATAACCATTGTCTTCATAAAAATAGTACTTGAAAGAGCAGTTATAGCCGGTCGTATGCTATGACCCTCTTCATGACCGTATATCATGAATGCTTGATTTTTAGAACCATATCCTCTGTTCTTGCTTATGCATATATATATATATATATATATATATGCATATACTTATGCATATATATATGCATAAATGTATACAAATGCATATTGTGAATTTATGTAAATCTATATGGATCTTGGTTTAAAACCTTTTTATGTACCATTGCCAATCCTTTTTAGGCTATCCTTCTGTCTCTTAGGAATGACCAAACAGACAAACAGAGACACACAGACACATGCAGGCATACGCAGACATAAGCACAGACACATATAGACAGACACAGACACACATAGTTGCACAGGCACATATACAGGCACACGCAGACACACGCAGACACACGCAGACACACCGGCACCAAAAGACACACGCCTACAGACACACAGACGCGCACAAACACACGCACGCATAAACCGACAAACGATATTATACATGTGGAAAGGGTGCATGTAATTACTGTGCATATATTTACAGTACGTGTAATTAGACTGGATTATGTGCTGCATAGGCCCGCTCCAAATTTCCTCCTATAGACGACCCACAGCATGGCGTGATCTAGTACCGATAGGAATCCGCCTCTGGATAATTAATGCCTGGCGACAGTAAAGGCGGACCCAAGAGCGGACTCCATTCATTAGAGACTCAGTTGATTGACATGTGGGCGGAGTCACTCCAGCGCTAATCCAGCGCTAATGCGTCCTTGACGCGTGATTCTCGCGAGATTACCGCGAGAATCACGCGCTACGGCGCATACAGTAGCTCTGGCAGTACTGTATGCTCCTGGGAACCACTGGTGACATCTGTCCATCGGTGTGGAATAGTTGATAGTTACATTTCAAACAGGATCTGCGCAAGTAAGTAAGTACTGAAAAAATATAAGACTGCACCAGAGGCGAAGCGCTGAGGATTGGCGTGCGATATACAAATTCCTCGTACTGTTGATTTTGCAAGCAATCGCCGTTGGTTAAATAAGATATACAAAGTACTGTGCGCCATGCATGACTGCCGACGGTCCCTGCAATAACTTGTGCTAACCTTGATACTATACTAGTAATCACACTGCGGCTGTGTCCATTTTAACTTAATATAACGGAGATTAATAGTATTACGCACTATCACGGTACACAACTAACTGAAACGTGTCTCTAATTTCAAGTAATTTGTCATATATTTCATAAGCTATTGAGAAAATTGTTGCCGGACAGTTGATCAGTAGCTTAAACATTAATGGAATGCTTTCCTTTCGCAGTCGGGCCTCCGCATAGATCATTCTATTGAGATTTTTCTTGCTCGTCTTCTCTGTGATGTCTACAACGCTATTGACGAAGCGCAGGTCACTCTCTTGCCCTTGCTTGACGTCAGTACGTCCTTTGACTCTGTGGATCATGAAATTCCATTGCTTCCACTATTGGCTTTGCCGACCGACCGCTTGAGTGGTTCCGCTCATTCCTGTCTGAACACACCTCACGCGTCATCTTTGGCTCATCTATGTCTAGTTGAGGCCCCGTACCATACCATGGACCATAGCTGGGTTCCGTATTGGGCCAACTACTCTACATCCTATGATATACCTCTGACGTCGGCATGCTCCTCTCATTTAACACAGTTTCAAATTAGACATAAGCGGATGATACACAGATCTATGCACATTGGCTACAGATCTATGCGAATGATACACAGGCCTGTGTACACTGACTTCTGTGTATAATGGGCTATGCAAGTGGTCATTGACTCACTCAATTCCTTAATGTCGATCAATCGACTCTGGCTAAAATCCACTAAAACAGAGTTTATCTTGCTTGGAACTAGGCAGCAGCTGG
This sequence comes from Bimastos eiseni, assembly GCA_959347315.1. Taxonomy (NCBI): domain Eukaryota; kingdom Metazoa; phylum Annelida; class Clitellata; order Crassiclitellata; family Lumbricidae; genus Bimastos; species Bimastos eiseni. The sequence continues at coordinate 7,508,897 of OY365806.1, forward strand.
GAAATCATGACCTTGGGGAACTTTCTGCTGCGTTCCCAATCTTTACTTTTGCTACTTTCGTGCGAGCCATTGACCCGAGCTTCCTTTCGCCAAGCAAGTCAACTCAGTAGGTCGCAATTGCTTCTATCAGATACGACAATTTCCGGTGATATTCCACTTGCTCTCTACAAGTTCAACAGCCGCTCTTATTCGTGCTTTCGTTACTAGTCGTCTTGACTACTGCCCCCATATATACGGGTATTTCACGAGGCAGGATTGAGCAACTGGAACGGGTCCACCGATTGATTACATGCCTGATATGAGGCACATCTAGGACTGGCCACGTTTCTGCATGTATGCGTGATGTCTTGCACTGGATTCGCCTTCCGCAGCGCATCGCATTTTGAACCACCTTGGTATGGCGCTGTCTTGTTGTAACTGCGCCTGCTTACCTCCAGGAGCCAATCCAACCGCCTGCTGCCAGCGCATTGTTGTGAGCCGTCTGCCACTTGGAACGGGCTTCCTCTGGACCGCCGTTTTTTCCTTAGGATATCCTCATCTTCTTTAAACTCTTTTTATTGTGTGCTCTTCCATCTGGAATGACCACCAGTGCGGCTCAATCTACTTTTGGTCCATCCATCAAGTCGCTCTGGTCTTTCTCGTTTAGTATGTTCCTGAAGTGTCGTTATGTAGATGCTCAGAATTGATGAATGGTTACGAATTCTTCCCAGCAATGATCCATCCACGCACAAATGCCTTCGTACATACCTAAATTACTGATGGTATCAGCAGAGGAATTATACGTGCAATGAGATAACGGTATTCATACACAATAGACAGGTGTTATTTATAAATATTTATTTCTTATTGCTTGATAACAATAGATTCCATCTAATATTATTCTCTTCTTAGAATTTTAATGCTTATCGATTTTGCACGAGTGTGAGATAACGAAACGTACCGAGAACCTCCGGCTGTTGATGAATCTGCTGTTGACTAAGAGGTGAAGGAGAAAGAGTAGGAGAAAGAGGAGTAGGAGGAGGAAAAGAAGAAGAAAGAAGAGGTGGTGCTACAGCGCCTAGACGATAGAGTATTTAAAGCCGTGCTTTTGTCGTAGGGCAACGCTGTTCTTTCGTTGATTGTTGAAGTCGTTTGTGATCGGATCCTGAGACTACACTTGAAAGATGAAGGTGGTGGCCAATATCTGCGTTGTTCTTCTTGCTCTTCAACTCGTGTTCGCATTCAACACAGCAATAGCCTGGGAAAGTATGACTGGACAATAAATTACTCAGCAGCTAAACACTGGGCTTTAATTTATTCGACAATAAACAGTCTATTAATCTGTCTATCTATGCATGCAGTTTATATAGCGCCCTTCTATATGACTATACAAAGGCACTCCCGAATTGGGTCTGGCTAAAATGGAAAGTCTTGAGAAGTTGATATTGTAGTTCTGTCAAACATTAGGCTTCATGAGTCGCTTTTATAAGATCCCAAGATACGATTTACAAGTCACCATAGAATGGTTATTCGAGTCTATGTAGAATATATACAAACTACAATGTGAGTTTTAAGCTGAGAAACATATTCAGTAGGTATTTATTAGCTAACATACTGCGCAATCATATGGGCCTCTGCATACAAATCCACCTTAGCAGTAAGGTAAGCACTATTCAAAAGTGAGCAATAAGATTTGTGGCCGGTATCAATTATGATGCTCATACTAGTGAAGTATTTGTATCTAGAAGACTTCTCAAAGTTGAACAGACTTAAAAGCTCCAATTAAGCTCCTTACGTATCGATATTTCTATAACACCCTCTTTATTATCTTCAGTTATTACTTTACGCTTAATACAGGTTCATTGTATCACTTTAATAGAGACCAAAATACCTTATATATTTCTTATGGCAGATCAAATACTAGACTAACGTCTATCAAGTGCCAAGGTTTTACAATTTGGAATTCTATCTCTGCTCCTTTGCGTCTGTTTCCCTGCTTTTGTCTATTCAAAAACAACATTAAATTCGCTATCACAGCGTTTCCCAAACTGTGATCCGCGGAATCATAGGGTTCCGTGTTGTGAAAACAAGGGTTACGCGAGAATCTTTAAGTGTGAACAATAGTCTTCAAACAATTTAAAATAAATGAAAATAAATTATAAAAATTCTTCATAGCAGGCTTTTTGCTTAACATCTGTGTATAACTGTATATTAAAGAGAATTCATATGTCATTTTAATCGATATTAAATTTTGTGTTGTTTTTAATCTAATATTGGCCTAAACCTTTATTATTGTCCGCATTCTCAAGTGTTTGTGCCTATAATAGAATATGTTTAGTTTTGGACGAGGTTCCGCCAGTAGCGTAGCTAGGGGGTGCAGATGAGCGGCCTCTCCCTCTGAGAGCACGTGTGGAAAAGTGATGCCTTTTAGGGAATTTATCAGTTTTAGAAAATATACTTTTTTACATCGTCTTTCAATACTGAAAGAAGAACAAGGCAAAAACATAGAATATTTTTCATTAACTCTAAGACGATTTTGTGATTCCAGATGGGCGTCCAGAAGATCAGCAGTTGGCATGCATAGCTTGCCCGAACTGGTCCCTGCCATATATGAGTAATAATTATTGATGGTGAAATTAAAAGCTGTGTCATTAAACAGATTTAAGAGGCAACGCAAATTCTTGCTACAATTTTGACTTATTCATTTTTAGTCTTTTTATTAATTAGTGAAGACAACTCTGCCTAAGGCTTTCAATTTATCTATATATTTACAGAAAAGTAGTATTGTTTCGTTAACGATTAGTTATTTGATGCAGCTATTTAAAAAAGGCATAAGGAGCTGACGAATTTAATTCGAATCAGAATTTGAACAGTCCGAGTAAGAAGCCAATGAGCTAGCTGAGATATATGTTATTTCTACCGAATATAAGCAACAGAGAGCACACAAAAGAAAACGATTCCATGAGAAAATTGCAGAGGACGATAGGATATCTGATGCTCGACAAAAAATTCATTGTTGAAACGCATTTAGCGTCAATGGATTCTGTCATAAGTAACACAAAAAAGATTTGAGCATTTTAAAGATATGGTTTCCAGGTTTAGTTGCTTAGATCCAGAACGTTATGGCAATGACGATAATTTTACGATAAATGTCCGAACCGCTCCCCTTCTGACACTAAAACCTACGCCACTGGGTTTCGCCAAAATATTCTACTATAAAAAGGGATCTACGGCCAAAAAAGATTGGGAAACGCTGTGCTATCACATCAAGTGAATCGTAATATCTATTAAACCATTAACTACACACTCAACCTCACTTTTGACCATCTCGTTTGCATACCTAAGCATCCAGAAATTTATTTTATGGCTCTCCTTGCAACACTCTTGAGCTTTCCTGTTCAATATGGCCTCATTATATCAGGTGAATTATGTTATTTTTCTACTATTAACGCCATATAACCTACTTCACCTGCTGGATGTGGGCAGCTGCCTCTATCATATAATCCTTCTGGCTTAAAATCTATCCTTCCTCGCTTAATGTTAGTATATACATCATTCGTTAGCCAAGATTAGCTAAGCATTGTTCCTCCATCTCTACTCTTCTTTTGGCCTCTATACTTCTGACAACTCAACTACTCTACGCTTAATTTATTAGGTGGCCCTAACTTCCGTCCTCAATTGGGTCTCCAGGGCAATTGCAAATTATCGTTGTTAGAAAGTTTTCATGTAAACTAGTCTTTTATTGCAAAATAAAATTATATGATTGATCGATTGATAAAAACGTCGACAATTTTAACAGACATAGCCGGTTATAGTGATATACTGCTGTCCAAAGTTCTCAGGCTGCATCAATACTTAAAAGCATTCTTGTTTACCAGTTGAATGCTTAGCTGGATGTGAATGAATTGTTAGAATTGGATCTCCGTAGGAATTGCTCCACGAAGATTAACTGCTGCTTCGACTTTTTATTGACATACATGGCGCTATAATCGTGCGTAGTCAGTTTGCTCTTATAATCCTGTAAGAGGAAAGAGCCAGTGGCATTGAGAATCAGAAGGCGGCGGATGAAGAAACTGTAGGAGTTTAGATCTTTTGGAGTTCGGACCTCAGTGACGGTGCAGAATGAAATCAAGTGAATGTGCGACAGGAACGAGAACGGTGTGTGAGTGCATTTCTATGATGATTTAGTTAGCGATTTATTAGAATCTCACGAAGGCGCCAGCAGTGTGAGACGGAACGGGTATTGATTAGTTGCTGGGAAAAGAATAACGCAGCATATTGATTGAGAGAGTAGTCAAAGTCCTAATAGGACAATAAAGCCTAAATATTTCAAGATTCAAATTGAGTTGTCATCGCTTAGATCAGTTCAAAAGGGTTCAACGGACTCGGATTCAGTTGGTTTGGATTTCGATGTTAATTGGGTGGAATTATAGAGTATTAAGTGTAACAGGAACGGAATTATGAAAATAATATGAAAACAGCTTAATATTGTCAAATAACAGACTTGACTCATCTGCTCATTGTCGAAGCAATTGAACTGATAGCGTTAGATGATGGCACACATTCATAAGCCATGTTTTACTAGTAAATTGTACATTAGGCCAATTTAGAGCAATATAGGCCTACATATGTAGTTTTGTTTTTGCAATTTTTTTGCTATTTAATATTCAACATTTCTAACCACAGTAAAATGCCACAGTTAACGCATGACTAATTAGATATAGACCCCAGTGCTGCTACATAATAATTTTAGATCCTACCTTATCACTTCCATCCTCTTGTTGACTGTAGAAGTTGGTCACTGCTTTGTGGTCTGCTTTGTTTAAGTAATGTATTAAGCAAAGTCAGGTTATGTTGCAGACCCTTGTATTCCGAATCCGTGTCCTCCAGGGGAAACATGCATACCCAAGGGTATGGGCCAGGTCAAATGTGTGTGAGTACATTGATTGATTACTTGCTCTGAGATACATTTCAAACTACGCAAATTCAATACTGAAAATGAAGACTGGCAGCAGGTAGTGATGTTGACTTTGCCCCGGTCGGTCTTCAGCCTTCTACCTATAGTTCTATACCCGACATTTCAATTTAATTTAATACGTGCAAACATTATATTTTGACCAGTATTGTGCCATTTTCATGGCCAAGTGAGTGAGAAATTGTCAATGAGTTAAGTGCAGTATTAAATATGCTGAAACTCCACATCACTGACTGCCCACAACGACTTTATTTCATTTCCTCTCAACTAAAAGGCCTGAAGTTGATGCAGATTGGTCTACCTGTTATGTAGGGCCTAGATTAATTATCAATGTAAGTTTCACTGAAATCTAAATGACGCTATTTTAACATAGATTTGTGTTACTGTTAGGGAACATAGGTCTATAATGTTCTGATAATTTGATTTTCTCTGTTTATTTAGACCACCCTATCCTCCGCCTCCTCCGCTTCCTCCGCGTCGTCCGCGCCATTGATGTCCCACACCGATCTGTTCGAACTCCTTCTGGAAATCTGATCTTTTAGCATAGCCCTCCTCCTTCGTCAAACTGTACGAACAAATTCAATAACAAGAAAAAATTAGAATATTCATGTTTACCTACCCTACACTTAATTTAAGATCATTGAACTCTTCATTGGTTGTTGTTATTTGTTGATCAAAAGTAATTCCACCTAAAAGAACTTTGAATGTCATGCCGATAGCCATTACTAATCATAATCTCTACATTTCTAAAGCGCTATTTGAAAGCCAAGCGCAGGGCTTCAGCTTATTCACGAACGCTGTATATTATCATTGTTACTTTTTTGACCCTGAGGTATTTAATTCCTCAGGAACTTAGAGATTATTATTTTTTGATGATAAATAGCCTGGAGGGTAATGCCTCGTATTATTATTAATATTAGTATTATTATTATCATTATTATTATTATCATTATATTTTTTAATATTACTACTACTACTACTACTAATAATAATAATAAAGTAATACGATTATTATTATTATTATTATTGTAATTATTATTATTGATCGTAGTAGTAGCTGTGGAAGTGGAACTAGTGGCTCTTGTGGAGGAAGTAGTAGTAGTAGTTGATGTAATAGGGGAGCAGTGCAAGTAGTAGTAGTATTAGTATTAGTATCATCATCTTCACCACCACCAAAACCATAACCACCCTTACAAACGAATTATCCTCACTATAAAAATCATTTTTTTCTCAGTCCAATTCGTCGTTGTCCTAATCAGCAATAAGACACTATGTCAATCGTGCAAATTTGAAGGAATTACTCCGTTGATCAAAATCAATTGATGAAACGGTCCAGGCTTCCCGGCGTATTGATAAAGTGCGATTCGATCTAATTCTACATGATTAATAAGGATCTTAGATTTCAGTGATCTATGGAACAGCGAAACAATTCCTAATGCAAACTCTCAAATTTTGATGAACGATATTATGGTCAATTCGTTAGTGCAGATGGTGGTGGTGGTGGTGATGATGATGATGATGATGATGATGGTGATGATGATGATGATGATGATGATGATGATGTTACTACACAGAGAATGGCGATGGCCAGTGTTCACAATTAGCAACATTCAAAGTCAAAAACATAGCGCAATATCATCTGTTTAGTCACAATATGAAGACGAGTCTTCAATGGACCTTAATTTCTTTAGATTCATCTTCTGCTTTTGTCTATCGTGCAATAATCTACTCGTACTCTTGCTAAGAAACTTTAGTCATCTGCAAACTTGTGGTCAAGAACGGTGTTTGATTTGCTATAATAATTGATACCAAAGAAAACAAAAGGTCTCTATCTCAACCGTGTTCACTTCAACTCGGTTGCTTTTCAATGTCGCTGAGTTCATCTAATTTCAATGTGGTCAAAATTCATAGAGGACGCAGCAAAACTTGGTACCAGTAATATCATTCCAGGTGTAACTAGGGGAAATAATCACCATACAGAATTCAGATGTAGGGATGCAATCTGGCTCACCGGACGACCAGTTAGTATATTGTAAATCAATTATCGTAGATGAATCTGGCATCCAAACGAACGGAGAAGTGCAATTAAAATGTATCCTCTGAGCGCCTGTCCACATTAACCCATTCCAACTACCGCTCGCACACGCTTCTAAAACATAAATAGTAACTCAAGAACGTTGTGTAGGCTATCTGATAGGCCACGTACTGTAACTCGCTCATTCGACTTTCTGAAATATTAAGGTAGCGAAGGTATATGTATACATGTATTGAACAGGTTTATTGGTGGTTCTAATGAACTAGCTTTATATTTTGTATTGTCCACGTGTTTTCTTCAATAAGCGTATCGCGAGTTGTAAGTAGGCCCTACAGCGATTTCTTGTGATAGCGAAATCAGATGCAGATAATGTAAATAGCAGCTTTGACGCATTTAAAGAAGAAAGACCGAAGAAAAGCGCATTGTCATAATCGGTCCTATAACGCAGATGGGAGCCTTACCAAAACCGTGATAGCGTGCAGAGGAAATGATTTGCAGACGAGAACGAGTTGGCGATAATAATAGAAACACGAGAGAGATACACTGTGAATCGATCTGATAGAGAGAGGACAGGAATATATCCAGGATCACAGGCAGAGGTGAAGAAGTACATATATACTTGTATAGATATTGAGAAATATAATGCGTAGCAAGTTAGCGTCAATGCAGGAAATTTGAGCATTGGTGGTGTGAAACCGTAAAGGTAAGTCCGTGTGTCATCAGTGTGTTACATATGGGAATATATTGGTGGGATGAGAAATGAAAACAGAACAGGAGAGAAGCAAGGACCGAGCCCTGCGGTAAGTCCTACATCAAATGCTGACAAGACAGCAGAAGAGAAGGATTTTTAATTTGATTTTGATTTTGCAATTGCTATCTAATATTCAACATTTCTAACCACAGTAAATGCCATTATTAACGTACGATTACTTAGTTATAGTGCTGCTAAATAACAATTTTAGATCGAATCATTTCCTTTCAGTGGCGTAGCGAGGCAAAGCGCCGCCTGGGGCGAAGGTACAAAATGCCGCCTCAGCCTATTTTTCCATCGCTTTGTTCTTGTATATACAGACCTACCCCGAGATATGCACTAGGTGATAGGCACAGAGCGCCTGTTTTGAGTGGAGATTAGTAACTGATAACTTTGACTAATTGGAGCGCTCAGGAGTAACCTTGAAGGAGCGCTTTGTAAATTTTCGCAACGAATGAATGACTGCACTTATCATACGGATTACTGATACGGAAAGGTCTCATACTTTCCTTACATCTGTCAACTGTCACAATTTAAACATTTACTTTTCTTGCTTTCCCTGCAGCAAAATGACTAATAACCTTGTCAAAGTTAATTGTGCTTGTCAAAGAGCGTTCAACTAAAAGAATTGCTAAATTGGAATGTAGTGATTCTCTAATTGTGGGTCTTAAGTAGGTTTTAATTATGTCATTTTAATTAGTTTAGTTTGAAAATCCAAACTCTGTTTAGGCAATAACTCTTTCATCAACCCAGATTCTAATTAAGAGAGATTTTTTGATAAATCCATCTTATATTTAAGTTAGATTTAGATTGTGAATTCAACTTTCATTAATTTTTTCATCGCTCAAAGTAGGCAAAAACGTCTTTCATTACTCAAATTTCTGTTTCATAACACTTTATTTGCATCAATACATGATGCATTTTGCATATTTTTTTCCTAAATCAAATTTATATTTTAGCAGAGATTGTCCTTAATTAATCCAGCTTTTTACTTAGGAAAGAATTATTTTTCATCAATCTAAGAATTTGCGCATTATCATAATTGCAAATTTTATTTCATTTTATAGGTGCGAAAGTCATGGCAAGATAGACAGGGGCGACATTGCCATTTTCCAGCGTATCTATTAACCTCGTACGAGGTCCTTCTGTATATCGTATATGTTAGTTTTTAAGTCGAGAAGAAGCAAGACAGCAGATTTGGTGCCTGGTTTAGACAAGAGCATGCAGCAAGAATCCCTGAAGAATACATTTTATACCAAAAAAATTGTTTATTTATTTCTTGCCAAAAATGCCGCCTCTAGGACAAGTACCACCTGGGGTCATTATGCGCATTATTATTATTATTGCAAAATTTATCTCACTTGATAGGTGCGAAAGTCATGGCAAGATAAACAGGGGCGGCATTTACATTTTTGCAGCGTGTCTATTGACACTAGATGCCATTCGATGGTCCTTCGGTATATCGTATATGTTAGTTTTAAGTCGATAAATAGCAAAAGCTTTAGGTTTAGACAAGAGCAGCAAAATTCTTGAAGAGTGCAAGTTATAAAAAATTTATTCTTTATTTAATTTTTTCCGAAAATGCCGCCCCTAGGACAAGTGCCGTCTGGGGCTGTTCGCCCCTCTGGCCTCCTCGCTACGCCAGTTTTCTTTCCATCCTCTTGTTCTCTGTGTAAGTTGAACAATACGTTGTGGTCTACTTTGTTTAAATCGTGTATTGATCAAAGTCAGGTTTTGTTGCTGACCCTTGTGAGTCGAATCCATGTCATCCAGGTTGGATTTGCCACCCAAGGATCCGAAATGGGGGCAATCATACGATTGCACGTGAGTACATTGATATACATGTATGACCTGCTGTTATTTACATTTCAAACAGGATCTGCGCAAATTAAGTACTGAAAAATATAAGCTGCACCTGGTAGCGATGTCGACATTGCTCCGATGGGTCTTCAACTTTCCATCAATGTAATGTAATAAGTACAAATAATTTCTGTTTGACCTCTATAGTACCATTATAATGGTCAAGTCAGTGAGAAAAGGTCAATGAGTTAAGTGCAATATTAAATATGCTGAAACTCCACATCACTGACTGCCTACAACGACTCTATTTCATCTCCTCTCAACTAAGAGGTATGAACTTGATGCATATTGCTCTACCTGTTATGTAGGGCATACATTAATTATCAGTATAAGTTTCACAGATTGCGAGCATTTTGTCGACAAACTAAACTGAGGGAAGCGCTTGGAAGGTAACGCGTAATCAAGTTTAAGCAGCTACTGGCTGGTGCCCAACCAGATCAATTGAGTCTTGGAAGAGCTGAGTGAAAGACGGTTTGAGGACATCCAGCGCGTGAGATCAGCAGAGAATGATTCAATAGATTGGCAAAGAGTAAGTTTGTTGGAAGTGGAGCTATGCACGAAGGCCTGAAAATCATCAGCGTAGAGGTGTCTTGACGTCGAGTGCTTATTAAAATGATCAAGAATATCAGCTTAAACATGATATACAGCAATGAACCCAGCACGGATATTTGAGGTACGCCAAACCTAACATTATTGTAATTTTTTTGCCCTGAGGGTTTTCATTCCCCAGGGACTTAGAGATTTATATATGAAGGGAATTGTTTCATGTTATTATTATTATAATTGTTGTTGTTATTATTATTATTATTATTATTATTATCAGTATAATTATGATTATGATTATTATTATTATTAGTAGTAGTAGTATTGGTGGAGTAGTAGTAGAAGTAGTAGGTGGAGTAGTAGTAGTAGTAGTAGTAGTAGTAGTAGTAGTAGTAGGTGGAGTAGAGGAAGGGGTGAAAAACAAAAGCAGTGGAAGTGATTGGAGCAGTAAAAGTGATAGGGGAAGTAGTGGGGAAGCAGTTGTTGTATTTGTAGGTGGAGTTGTAAGGGAAGTAGAGCGGAGTAGGGAAAGTAGTAGTAGTAGTAGTATCATCATCATCATCACCATCACCGCCAACACCACAACAACCACCACCACCGAAATATCCTCATAATAAAAATCATTTTATCCCCGTCAAATTCATCGCTATCCTAATCAACAATAGGACACTGTGTCAATCGTGCCAATTTGAAAACATCACACCGTCAATGAAAATGGTCTAGGCTTCCGGCGAATGATAAAGTGCGATTCAACTAATTCTAAGTAATTAATAAGGATTGTAAGTTTCAGTGATCTAGGGAAAAGCGATACAGTTCCAAACATAAACTGTGAAATGTTATGGTCCACTCGTTGGTGATGGTGGTAGTGATGGTGATGATGATGATACTATGCGGCGAATAACGATTGCCAGTGTTCACAATTAGCAACATTCAGAGTCTAAAATATAGTGCAATCTCATCTTTTTTAGCCGCCGAGTCTTCAGTAGTCCTTAATATCTTTGGATACATCTTCTGTTTTATCTATCGTGCAATGGTCTATGCGTACTCTTGTCAAAGAGTTTTAGTTATCTTGCAAACTTGGCGTCAAGAACGGTGTTTGAATTGGTGTAGCAACCAGAGTTGTACGGTCTCGAGACAGTGTCTCGGTCAGGACCGAACCCTGAGGTAAGCCATACATCAAGTGCTGACTAGGCAGCAGAAGAGAATAATTTAGAAGACAATACACCGACTTTACGTTAGTACAACGTCTTTTAGTTGCTACATTGCGTAAGCCCTGGCATCTTAGTTTGCTGTCTGCATGGTTAGTCCTTCACATGCAACTAAAAGCGAATGCGCAGTCTTACTCTGTTCCTACTGCCTGTTGTTCTTCATACAATCCGATAACTAACTTATTAAACAGCTTACTTGTTGTCATTGTACTATCAAGAAAACTTTTGGTAGCAATTTGTTCCACGTCATTTGAGATCACAGCAAGGTATACTAATGGGAACCACTGGTGACATATGTCCATCGCTGTGGAATAGTTTACTTTCTGTTGAATAGTCCCGTAGCAAGTGTTATCACTTGTGATGACGCTGAATCCTGGTGGACAAACTGAAAAATACGAGCGAACATTCTTACATACTTAGAACACGCTTTAATTTGAAGATGGTGGCCAATATCTGCGTTGTTCTTCTTGTCCTTCAACTCGTGTTCGCATTCATGGCCAACACAGCAGCAGCCGACAAAAGTATAACAGGACAATAAATTACTCAGCAGCTAAACACTGGGTTTTTATAAATTGAACAATAAACAGTCTATTAATCTGTCCATCTATGCATGAAATTTATAGGGCGCCCTTCATATGACTATTCAGAGGCACTCCCGACTCGGGTCCGCCTAGAGTGAAAGTTTTGACAGGTTGATGTTGTAGTTTTCTCAAACATTAGACTTAACGGGGCACGATCTTCCATATGATTAATAGCAATATGCAGACGGAGAGTCGCTTCTAAAAGGTCCCAAGAAACGATTAACAGAATGTCAGTATAGAATGGCTTTACGAGTCTATGTAGATTATATGCAACCTGCAATGTGAGTAAAAGCTGATAAACATATTCAGTAAGTATGTATTAGCTAACGTTACCTACATTTGTAGGTAGAGGCCATTTTATTATTGTGCAGTGTACTGCACAATAATATGGGCCTCTACCTACAAATCCAACTTAAATAAAGTAAGCACTATTCAAAAATGAGCAATAAGATTTATGGCCGGCATCCATTACAATTTTCACACCAGTTAAGAATCTAGAAAACTGCTCAAAGATGAACACAAATAAATAAGCTTCAATTAAGCCTCCCTAGTATCGATATTTCCAGAACACACTTTCTATTATCTTACATGATTACCTTACGCTTAATACAGGTACATTGTATCACTTTAATAGAGACCAAAATACCTTATATAGGCCTATTTCTTATGAAAGAACAAACGCTAGACTAAAGTGTATCAGGTGCCAAGGTCCTAGAATTTGGAATTCTATCTCTGCTCCTTTGCGTCTGTTTCCCTGCTTTTGTCTATTCAAAACAAGATTTAGGCCTAATCTGCTATCACAGCGTTTCTCAAACTATGATCCGTAGTATCATAGGGTTCCGTGTTGTGAAAACAAGGGTTCCGAGAAAATCTTTCAGTGTGAACAATAATCTTCAAACAATTTAAAATAAATATAAATAAATTATACAAAATCTTCATAGCCGCAGTTTGCTTAACATCTGTGTATAACTGTATATTAAAGAGAATTCATTTGTCATTGTAATCGATATTAAATATCGTTTTGTTATTTATCTAATATTGACCCAAACCAACAATTATCCGCATTCTCAAGTGTTTGTGCCTTTAATAGAATATTTAAGTTTTGGATGGGGTTACGTCAAATTAATTTACGATCAAAAGAGATCCACGGCCCAAAAAGATTGGAAAACACTGTGCTGTCACATCGGGTGAATCGTAATATCTATTCAAGCATTAACTGCACACTCAACCCCACTTCTGACCACCTCGTTTGCATATCTAAGCATCCATAGATTAATTTTGTGGCTCTCCTGACAACACTCTTGAGCTTTCCTGTTCAATATGGCCTCATTATATCAGGTGAACTGTGTTATTCTTCTACTAAGACCACGATATAACCTACTTCACTTGCTGGATGTGGGCAGCTGCTTCTATCATATAGGCTAATCCTATTGGCTTAAAATCTATACTTTCTCGCTTAATGTTAGTATATACATAATTCGTTAGAGAGGAGTAGTAAGTTTTGTTCCTCCATCTCAATATTCACCTACTCTACGTTTATTTTGGCCTCTATATTTCTGACAACTCAACTACTCTATGCCTAATTTATTGGGTGGCCCGAACTTTCGTCCTTAATTGGGTCTTCAGTGCAATTGTAAATTATCGCTGTCAGAAAGTTTTTATGTAAACTGTTCTTTGATTGCCAAATAAACTTATATTGATCGACTGATTTATATAAATGTCGACGGTTATAGCAGACATAGCCAGTAGTAGTGATATATACTGTCTGAATGCAATTTAGTTGGTGGTGAATTTCTGCGTTGCCGTAATATAGGCACCGTACATCTGTGTAAGTTTTCAGGTTGCATCAATACCTTAAAGCATTATGGTTTACCAATCGAATGCTCATCTGAATGTGTATGCATTGATAAATTGGGTTTCCGTAGGAATCACTGCACGGAGATTCTTTCCTATTTCGACTTTTTTATTACATCTATGGCGCTATTGTGCGTGGTCAAATTCTTCTCATAAGAAAGGAGGAGAGCAAGTGGCATTGAGAATCAGAAGGCGGTGAATGAAGAAACTGAAGAAGCTGTAGGATAGATATATTGGAGTTTCGACCACAGTGACAGTGCAGAGTGGATATGGTCTAGGCCTGAACACATTTTAGACAAGTGACTTTTCTTAGGTTATCAGAACTTATCACTATATACGTCTAGGTAGGCATAGATGTAATCATGGTCTTTATTTAAATATCATCGCATTTGGCTAGAACCTGCTCACATAGTGTGAACCACTTAAAAATGCTGCACAGCAGTGCACAAGCGAAATGTCTAGCGCTCACTGCCTCCAAAAAATTAGAGGGCGCATTGGACTTGTGAATAGAAAAGTTATCTGTAATATTAGGGCCCGAAATTCAGTTGAGCATTTCACGAGTGGACCAAAACAAAGTGTAATTGGCTTTTGATAAATTTAATTGATTGCATTTGGTGTTAGATATGCTTTTTGGTTCACAATTTGGATCAGTTGTTCATATGATCCAAATTGTGAACCAGGAAGTGGGCCTATCTCCTATATCGGACTGGTTCAGATGTAATAAATTATCTTTAAATTTATAAAAAACCGAAGATGAGACAACATAAAGTGAAATTCTGTAGATCTTATTACAAGTTTCAATTAGATACAAGAAACTTTGTAATTGATAGAGTTTATACCAGTCCAATCTAAAAAAAACGTTAATAAGATGTAGGCTACATGTAGCTTTCCGAATGATCATTATGTGCATGGTAGGGTCAATTGATTCTGTGTCTGCTGCAGTTCACTAGTACATGTATTGTTACCATAGCCTAATAATTGTTGATCGTGCCCCAGATGGCCTACAGTCATTCTATGTTCTAATGCAGTTGTTCATGAATGTTTGTGTTAGTTCTGTGATCAAACGTTACTATGAAAGAATTTTAAAGCCAATTTTATAAGGAGATTTCTTGATTAATGGACCGTTTTCCGAGAGTTGACACGGCATGACATTCATAGGGAGCCGCATTGGTAGATAGGTTTAATCAGACGTTTAAGAAAATGCTACATCAAGTGATTGTAGACAGCCCGAGACAGTGGCACAAAAATTTTTGTTTATAGCTTGGACTTCACGAACAGTAGGAATACCTAATGCAACTGCTGGAATATAAGCACCAATACATGTACTAGTGACTTGCAGCTGACACAGGATCAATTGACCCTATCACAATCAATTACCTCCAGTCTTCAATAATTACTTAACTTCACCAACTGATGCTAGCCCTCATTGTCTGCGCCCTTCATCCTCCTCCTCATACAGGCCTATCTATGCCAGAACTAACACAAGAACATCCACCATAAAATATTCTGGTGCTATGTTATGGAATTACATTCCAGGTTAAAATTTAAAGCAATATAAAATCTTTATACCTTTAAGGCGAGTGTGCGTGAGCATTTTTTATTAACTTCACTTGAATGTAATTAAATCTGATACTATGTCTTGATGTCATCCATAAATGTAAATATTATAATAGTTCATTGTTGTAACACATGAGACATTTAACGTGGTCGCTAAATATTTAACTAGGCTATGATGCAATAGTTAAACAATTATTAGTATTATCTATATATCGACCACCGACATTTGAATGTCATTTTTTTTCAACATGGGTGGCACCACTTACAGGACCTTGGTCCTTCTTGGGTCTTTCCCTATTGTACCTTGCATATTGTAATAATCTTGTCTAATCATCAATTGTTTCGGTTAAGGTCAATAAAAAAAATTTGGTTTGTTTGTTTGTCGTTTGTTTAGCTCAGCGCAAGCACTGACGCATTAGGTATGTATCAAAATATACAAATATGCGTTTACAGAAAGTACGCTAAGAGAGGTCGATTTTAAATGCAGTTCTACTGATTAGTGTTAGAGCGTACGTTCAAAAGTTTACACGATGTGCGACTATTATTATTTTCTTCCTACTTGTATTGCATCTCGATCCAGTCCATTGTTCCTCGCATCCAACTTGTCATAATCCAGTTTTTCTATCGTTTCTTGCAGTGACATAACTGGTCACAATACGGACCAAAGAAACCAATGTCACATACTAAAACAAACAACATTCCTGCAATTTTCAGTATGAAGACTACTTTTGTTAATGACTTTTCATTGTAGTTGTTAACATTGACGATAATAGCGCAACCGTAAACGTCATTTCCAAACCTTCTTATGCAATAAAAAGACATGCTGCTACCGTTTTCACTGTAGTGAACTACCTGAAGAGATGCGAAGTAGGCTATAAGACTTCTGTTACTCTTTAGAGTTAAATATTATATTAAATCGGTGGTTTGTGAGACTCAAATCTTAGCAAATTACGTGCAATCGATTATAAATCGAAAACTACCTTTACGCTGCTAATACATGAGTACAGCTACAAAAGTATTACCATCTATTTTTGACTATGGACTCCTGGCATGTATGGAATTGTAACAGTTTTGTCTCGAGTAGGCCTATAGATTTTATGATGTAAATTATGAAAGAGGTGAAAGCCCTCACGTTTCATAATCAGAAAGGCTAGACAGTTTCATTACGCGCCATGAGTAAAATTTGACAGGTTCATTAAAAATTATTCTTAGTTAAATTTACTTTGCATCGGACTAAACCCCGTCGGGAAACACAGTCAGAGAGCAGATATTTCTGAAAGCGACTTTTTAAATTGAAATGAATGTAAAACAAATTCAGGAAAAAATAACTGAGAGTAAAAATTCGCATAGGCTTTTAAAGCTGAATCTGTTGCGGTTGGACATTGACCCAGTGATAGAGTTATGAAGTTCAGAACAAGCCTCAGAGGCTGTTTATAGATGACGTCATGCAATTTTGGATACATTTTGATCTAACTTTACCCTCGTCAAAAAATCGTGACCCCCTCAAATATGATGTAACAAACCTTGACTCCTCTCCCGATAAAACCAAATATTCAGAATGTTATATGCAAGTTTTCTTATAATTATCAAAAGGGTGATAAGGCCTTTAATTGTAAAAATACCCAAATCTATACAGTTGAACGAAGGAAATTGGAGGAAGTATAATTATTGCACTCATTATGCATTCCACATGATGAAAAGCTCTGGTAGAATCATTATATAAAAAAATGATGAATTACAATAACATGTAACCACTCCAAATTTTATGCTTCTCCAAAATGCTACTTCGTGAAGTAAATAGAGAGAGCTTGAATTTCATCGTCTTGCTCAATAGATATTCCATTCAGAAACAGCTATTCTTCGTTTGTTTAATCTACGTTCTCTCCATTTCTCGCTTAGGCTACAACGTTACCAACGTGCAGCGACTATGTGGCCTGATGCGATTTGGCGGGATAATTGATTCCTACTTGTGTGTTACAGAATAATTATTGCTGCCTCACTTCCAATACCCCAAAAGTAACACCGAGTGTAAAAGTAAACAATTCGGGAATAAAGAATAGAATGATCATAATTAGTGCTATTAAATCATTGTAACATTTACTACTCATTAACAGGGATGTGGTCTCGAGACCGCGATCTTGGTCTCGAGACGGTCTCGAGAACGGAAAACTGAAGTCTTGCTCTTGGTGTTGGTCTCAGACCATTGGCCCTGGTCTCGATCTCGGTCTCGAATACGTCATTCTTGGTCTTGATCTTAAAGGTACAGTCTTGGGATTGGTAAATTGTTGATTGCCGTATCAGAGCTATTGTTTCGATATTTGTCGGTTATTTTTTGATTGCTAAAGACATCGGATGTTTAGGTTTTACGCTACTGTAATCGATTTATGGCGTGCTGACCAAACTAATAGATCGTTATAATGCATGTAACTGTGGGCAGAAAAAAATGCATTTGCAAAGGAGCCTTCCGTTTCAAAATTTGCTTTCACAAATTTCCAGGTTTATGTTGTCGGCCACGTGTAGATACTGTTAACCTACAATTCCGAGCTACGTGGTACAAGTACACTATTCAAACGGAACGTTAATCTACTTGTTCAGATGTCTTAAGATATTTACTCATCGTATACCGTCAGCAATTTAAAGCGTGATATTCTCAGGCCGATGCCAAGGGCTGAACCCGCAAAAGTTCAGAGTGCCGGTAAAACTGTTTTCTGGGCAATTATCAAGATTAGTATTCCGCAGCAATAAAATAAATGTTATTAGCGGGCTATTCCGTTTTAGCGTCTTAATAAATTGCATTGTTTATAAAAAGAGTACCGGTCTTGATCTTGGTCTCGTACGGTGTCGGTTGGCCTTAATCTCGAACCACTCGGTCTCGGTCTTGGTCTTGGACCTCTCAATCTCGTTCCTGGTCTTGAGTTTTCAGTCTCGTGCCAAACACTGCTAATTAAGTGGAACTTGCTTAATTGAATTAAGGTTTTTAATAAACTAGCGCATTTTGGAGTTGATGTGATGATGTGACGGCACATTTCGTCGAATTCCCTCTCTCTACACAAATCGTCACAAATGCGTAACCCCCCTCCGTCTAGCCGAGTGACGTCATTTGTGTGTTTATTATTATTATGCATTTAATAAATTACAATTTTGTGCGAGTTCGGTAAATTGATAGATTGAAAGCGTCTTAATCGTTTAAAAAAGTAATGTTTATATAAAGCTCATCTGTATATAGAGAATAAAATGCGGAGTTATTGATTCCTCCACAATTTTGCCTGCTGGCTCCGGAACACTTCACGTTACAGATCCGATCATCAAACTCTTGGCCAAAGTTACTTCTGCATGTGCAACGTCGTCCATTCTGACATATGACATAATATAATTCATGTCTTAGATTTTATTTACATCTGATTTTGATTTGTTTAAATAAAATAAAACAAATGCTGAAGATCATGTAGCAATCAAAGATGTAAATCACCTGTGCGATTGACAATTAGGACTAGTAGTTGTTAGACATGCATTTTAAATCTTACAGATGCTGGAAAATATGGTCATAAATAACTTAATTGATTCGTGTTTGATTTATAAAATCAGTATGTTCTCAACGCGCTAGGTAAATGTATCTTATAGGCCGATAAAACACAAATGCACCATTCACAAGTATTTGATATGCAATTATAAAAAGGCTTTATTCATATTGTTGTTGAAATAATAATAATTAAAGTAACCTATAAACAAAATAATGACTGTATGTTGTATTTTCAACACAAAATTGTTGCCAATGCTTCGGCCATAATAAATTACATTTATAATCTCCATAATGGAATCCATTCTTACATCCATCGTTCAACCAAAAGATCGCAAGTTAGAAGACCAATGGACTATCACTATTGCTATACAGAGAATTTGTTTGCATTGGTTTTATTTGAAGCGACCATCGATTGATGCTCTATTATTTAAATAAGGCACAACACAATTAATAGACTTAGACTTTAATCCATCATGCCTGACTGCACTATGCTCAGAGTGATTGGAATGGATTACATTACATCAGATGAGTCCACATAAGATCCATGTTTGACAATTGGTGACAATTGAAAGACAATGATTACCATTTCATCACCGAATCCAAGATCCCCTAGTCACAGATATGCGAAGGAATATGCAAATCTAAGTATCCACAAAGAAAATGGTTTTGAGATGCAGTGAAAGACAAAGGTATTTGTAGGCCTATAATTGTATGGATATAATGTAGGCCTGTTAACGTTTTAGTGAATATGCATATGATGTAGTACCTGCGCAATCCCGCATGTAGTAATGCAAGTGTGCATAATAATGCATGTATATATATATATGTTTGCATATATACTCTTAACTTGTGTGTATTGGTATAAGTATAAAAATTATATTATTACTGAAAAGTTGGCCCTCTATATGTTGAAAGAACTTTTCATTTCGGGGTTTGGTGTATTATTATGGTCGTCGTGTGAACTCTCAGCGACAGATCTCTTACCAGAATTGTATTGCACTCTAAGGGTTTCTTCATTGAAGTTAAGTGAACACAAGGACTAGAAAATACTTTTATTCACTTACAGTCAGGGCGGCAAATGTCATCTCCGATCTAATTTGATCAGTTTGATTGCAGCATTTCTGAATACAAATTTAAATAGTTAGATTATTCTGGTTAGTCAAAACAGGTCACAATTGATGGTTATTAATGTTGTCCAGAAAGCAGCCGACATACTTTTCATGCAGCTGACCTAAAAGAACAATAAATTTATTTTATGTAAAGAAACCAAGTATATATATATATAACATGTATGTATATATATATGAAAAAAACAAAAAAGCTACAAAGACCAAATGTCGAATATTGCCGTTTCAGCAACCTGTCATGCAGAAATGGAATCAAAAACAACACAAAAGACAGAAAATCAACAGAAAGAAATACAACAGAAAGATAAAAGATCAAGACTATATGGAAAATCGAACTTAAGCGTAACTTACATGTATTCTAGAGACGTCAACAGTCTGTATTGCTATAAAATGTAGTTAAACTGTAGAATTAT
This sequence comes from Bimastos eiseni, assembly GCA_959347315.1. NCBI lineage: Eukaryota > Metazoa > Annelida > Clitellata > Crassiclitellata > Lumbricidae > Bimastos > Bimastos eiseni. The sequence goes on from OY365806.1 coordinate 7,529,300, forward strand.
AATAAGAACCAAGTTTACATAGACGTGTATGTGAATTCATTGAACTCTTTAGTGACTCAATATGCGAGCGATAGCCTGTATATTCATCATGATGATCGGCATCATCATCATCATCATCATCGTCGTTGTCGTCGTCGTCATAGTCGTCATCATTATCATCATCACCACCACTGCCACCATCATCATCATCAGTATCATTAGCATCATCAACATAATCATCATCGCCAGGAGAATCATCATCAGCAACAACAAAATCTTTGTCGTCCCCATCATCCTCAAAAGTTCCTGAAGTAAGGCGGTTTTGTTCGTGGAAACGAGTGTATGTAAATAAACTCTAATTCTTCAATTTTCTGTCATCTGTCGAAGCTACATGTATGTTCCTCTCGCGCTTTGTTCGTTATATTTTGCACGTTGTGCACTAGGAAAAGTGATTAACTGCATCAAATGCTTTAGAATTTGGTAAAGTTTCAAAATACACGAATGGCAAAGGAATTAAGTGTTTCAATAAATTAAATATTAATCAAGTTATAGACTAAGCCACATGAATTATTAATTGAACAAGGGTCTGTTCATTCTGCAAAAGCCATGCTCATCGAATAGACATATATATATATACGTTTCAACCATTTAATTGGTATGTTCTGTTTAGTAGTTTCTGCTTAACGACATTGTGTGATAACAAAGATCATTTGCGTCGCCCTTTTCCTTCATCCAGGCTTGGGACTGGCACTGTCAGAGCTTGAACAGTGGAGTAGTAGCTTATTCTAGCGCGGCCTCGTAGATTTCATTAACCCGGATTTAATTATGTAATCTTTAGAGATAATGAGCTGAAAGTTTCAATTCAGGAGTCACGTCTGTTTGCAATTCGATTATGTCATGAGCCGCATCTGCGGAAGCATCAGCCCTATGAACTCTCCAGCATTACGATATTTCAGAGTATCTGATAGCAAGTTCCGCGTCAAGAGGATATCCTGATAGTAAGCTGCCTAAGTAATTATCTAAGTATACGAAGTAACTACCAATATGCGAACACAAAATCCCAAAACAAATATTGAACTGAAAGTTGTTCCAGTGTCAATGAAATAATTATCAGGATTGTTTTGTTCAGAAATCCAATGACAACATACAGTTAATATTTTGAATAATTCGTTCATGCAAATAGTCTCTCAGTCACTTCTTAATAGTGAAAACTGCTCAAATTGGCCAATTTTGCCGTCAACACCATTTTGCCAATTGTACCACCAACACCACAGCATGACAACACCATTTGTGAGCGATTAAGCAGTATGCGTGATGAGGCCAAATGCAGTGTGCTCAATCGTTGTATGACTTTTTAATGCAGTTTAATCGCCTGTTTGAAACAGTAGATTGACATGAGAGTGTGACTAGCTTCAGAGGTTGTTCAGAGGTAGCATTGAAGTATTAATAGGGATTCTTTTGCATAGCGTATTGGATGATAATATGGTTTAACGACGTGTCATAGGCAAACTGAAGAATTATCACATCAGCTGGTTGCATAGTTCACTGCCATTGTTTTTGTGATGCAAATTTCCATTTGTTCTTCTCGATATTATTTGCTGCCTAAACAACGCTGATAATGACCTAAATTTTCTCGACTTTTCTTCCTGGTTTGGCAACTTGGGTGCGGTGATATTAGTTTTCCGTCTAATGAATGCTGCGGGTCATTCTTTTCAACTTCCTTCGCCAAACTTGTTACCTCTCGAAGTTTTACTCTTGTCACTGCTGTTCATGTTGTGCAGTTTACTGAGTCATCTATTAGTATCATCTTCACTAGATCACCGAATCATCACAAACGTCACAAAAATCTTAATGCCCTTCTATCATTTTTTGCTCATTCACCACTCAGTTACTTCATCCAGTTAACCAATTCCCAAAATCAATGTTTCCTAACCAATTTTTTCAACAATGTCAAGACTGAAGTGATTACTCTTAAATTATCAATATCAAATAATAAATAGTATCTTGACTATGCTTACCAACTATAAATTCCTCCACTCGCATTCACCACTTTTTTTTCTCTTAGACTTTTCTTCACTGCACCCGACCACATAATTATGATGTTTTCGAATCATATTTTCAACTTGTCTCACATCTGTTCGTGAATAATCATGGCCTTGTTATCGACAATTGCTACAATTGGTCCCATGTGTAGCTAATCTGATTCTCTTTTTCATATTATACAGTCACTCAAGTAAACTCTTCCAGCATTCCGCTCTTGGAGCTATTGCCAGGAAATTCTAACACAAGTTTATCACTTTTATCCCATAATCATAGCACTAGCTGAAAATTCTCCAAGCCACTTAGTTCAAATTTATTGTTCAACAACATACAGCACATTGCACAATTCCTAACCCACTGAGCTACACAGAATCTTTGCCATGAAATAAACGAGTGCCCTGTTGTCCTACTACATCATTTTTGCACGATCTCCAGTCAACACTCATCTTAGGTTCTCCAACCGAAATGAATCCATCTATTCGCAACGTTTCCGGTACGTGAGGTTGTGGCGCAGCCGTTTTGGCGCAGGACGTTTTGGTGCAGATCTCTGATACAATAACACTGTATATTATGTATTATATAAATACATCATATGGCAATCTACACTTTAGTGTCGTAAATTATTCCACATGACATATCAGGTTAAGTCTCAGAAGCGTCGGTAGTAGAAGAGGCATCGGTGAAAAGAATCGTGTTTAACTAGAAGCCGGGATCAATGAAAAGGATGCTGTTAGACTGGCTTGACAAAAGGAATCGGGCTTAAATGGAACCTGAATTGATGAAAAGAATCATGCTTAAATGGAAGCTGGATTGATGAAAAGAATCATGCTTAAATGGAAGCTGGATTGATGAAAAATAATGCCATATAATTGGAAGCAAGATTGATATAGAGATTGTGACTAAAAGGGTTCCACGCTGAGTAGAATTCTCATATCCATCCCGTTTCTATTTGAGCATGTTTCTCTTCATCATTCCAGTTCTCAGTTTAGCACTGTTATTATCATCTATCATGCTACATTATATATTGTATCAGACATATGCGCCAAAACGTCCTGCTCCGCATCGTTTCTGCTCATGAAATAGGCAGCATTTTTATGCTACAATCATGCAATTCACCCACTATCGCCTGTTTTGCAATCATAGCCTAATCTTTCAGACTTCTAGCCAAGCACAGAGCGCCAGCTTATTTACAAGTTGATGTTAATAGGAGTGTCGATTATGGCGAGAGTGGGAAGACGGAGGATGAAGCGAGTCATCTACAGTGATCAGAGCATTAGATGCTGGATAATGCATACAGGCTAGAATGTCATCAGCGTAGAGCAGACTCTACATATCGTAGTTGCAATATCAGCAGTGTATAAATAATTATTGAAGATCCACAGTAATACTGAACAGAGAACGGTGGCAACTCAATGAAACCAAGTGGACCCAATAATAAGATGCAAACCCAGTCAAGTGGCGTAAACCTACTAGAAATGTCAAAAAATAGTTAATGAAATGATAATGAGAATGATGAGGTCGAACTTATCAAAGGTCTCACTGACATCAAACACAGCCACAAGTGCGTCTTTTGCCCCCCTACCATTGCGCATATAATGCGCAATATACATTTGAAAGTAGACTCAGCAAGAAGGCTTATGTGAAAGGTCTCACTGACATCAAGCTGAAGGGGATCAAGCTCTCACTACGATATTATATCATAAGAAACACTTCAACATCCCACTCACTATTGATCTGTGTTGTTGCCAGAATTAAACAACAGACCGCAATTATTGCAGATGATTCAATAGTTTTTAACATTTTATAATGACTTAGAATACGAAAAATAACTGAATGTGGATATCACTACTTCAATTGTAACTACATTTAGCTCGCAAGTGAACGCAGAATCAGTTCACAATTCCTTACTACTCATTCGGTGGAGCAAGTCATCACTGCAATGCCAACTGACGTCTGAATGCGGAAGTTTTCATTTGACCTAAATTCGTGACCCTGAATTCCATCATCGACTACTATGCCGGGTAATCCACCAACCATCATAGCTAGCGTCAAGATACCAGACGCTCTGCTATTAGGTTACTGAAGATAGGCAAGCTGTCGCAAAATGTGGTCTTATATCAGGAAGTACGTGAGCGAAGTCCATCATCAGACCAATATAAAATTATTTTCGATAATTTTCGGCATTATAATAACGACCATCCCATTTAATCCGAATTAAGCAATTCTGTGATATTCTCGTTCAGAAAATGTAATCTCTTATTCAAGTTTAATACATGACCAAAAAATTTTAGCAAGTTGTAATTTCATTTTCCTGTAGTACTCAATAAGAGTTTTTATTCACTTTTAATTCTGAGAAGAACTATTATTTTGCTTTAATGTAGCTTCGCTGTAGAAATACATTAAGCTTTGGCTACACCTCTAATTTCAAGTTCTAAATATTGCATTTGAATTTTAAAGCGAGCCAAAAGTTGCAAAATAAATTCAATGCATAACAGTTGGTGGGCACACGAAAATTGAATAATTTAATAAACAATGTCCGTGAACATTTAGCCACAAAAATAATTTTTGAGACGATTTATAAATGGCAGACAACAAGTAAGCAGTAACATAATTTGCTTTTTTCAGGTCACACGAGTAGGTCTCAAGTGGAACACGGTAAGCGAAGAGTTACAAGTTTCATCTCTACACTTTAAAACGCCACTCGAAAACGTAGCAGCGCACAACTATTATTCCCGATGCAGCGTGCAACATGAAGTCAAATGCACCCCGATCTGTTTTTATTCCCCTGTCCACAGACAACACGGGATAGTTGTCGAAACAGACAGTTGTCATGAGCTGGAGGCAGAGTGTTTACAAGTTTTATGACGACAGAGTCACCAAATCCAAGCTGGCTGTTGGTCACAACAGCTCCTTGATACGGGTGCATCTGAAGAGAAGGGTTTGGTTCTTCACTAAAACGGCTGCTTCCTTCCTCTTCCACTCTCGTACTCTCGTCTACCTCAATCACACCTTACTCTCGACTACTTCCGGTCTTCCTATCGCCTCCATTTTCATTTATCGCAATAGTGATTTGGCTCATTTGTGACATAATCCCCTCACCAAAAACAAATTCCCCTAGAACACTTTGCTATCTGTAACTCAAATACAACCAAAATCAATGCAATTATACACAACCATTATAAGGCATCCACAAAATTGTACATCTCATTACTCATATGCCATACTCAAAATTCATATACATGTATGTACAATATTCACATCGCCAAACAACATAACTCTTAATATTATTTGGCTCATTTGTGACAGACGCGTTTACTTTGAATGTTTTCCGGCAGGCCTATCAACTTGTGATTTAGATCTTTCTTATAATTCATCATCTCTACCAGAGTTAACTAGATATGGCACAAGCTGACTCGTTTTATTTTTAATTTTCTTCCCTGAATGAATCATAGTTGTGACTAGCAGTAAATCTGAGACTGAACGAGTTTGTAACAAAGTTATTTAGGATGCCAGTCAGCGCGAAGGCGGTTGAAAAATGACTCATGATTATTCTCAGAAATCCAATGATTTCAGCTGGTATAATTTATGACAAACACTGCCTACATGTGAAGTCAGCTATTTACCTTAAAAACGGTAGGCCTGCATCTGCTGACTGACCATTAGATGGTCAGTCAGCAGATGCAGGCCTACGTTTCTGTCCAGCTAATTTTTCTATAGTGTGATAAAACTAGAAATCAGTGACCTAGATAAAACAGTAAGTGGCATTTGGAAAAAAAAACGTTTAGAAATATGGGGCCGGTCACATATTATATAACTCAAAAAATCTCAATTTTTGGCCCAACCCCACCCCTAGTAACGTTATAAAACAGCACCCCTATTTTATGTAATAGATATGCTACCTACCCCTACCTCACTCCAGTCTATAAGTACATTAAAAGACATACAATGGACATAATTGTATTGCACAATTTGAAACTTTTTTAACAATAGAATGTTAGTTAGCACTGAATCACTACTGTGTAGTGACTCAGCTGATAATTGCTGTTATCCATTTCAAGAACTGCACTTAAAAAACTCATCATACGCCCAATTAGCTATGTAACAAAAGCCATCCCAAAATTGTGTAGGCCTACTCTCTCGTGCCAATGATGATTAGACCGGATGTATGGAGTTCCTTTGCATCTTAATAATCGGATTGTTAATGGCGCTAAATTCACTTGTATTAACTTTACGGTAACTAATTGGGTAGTCGACGACTGTCACCATGTATCTACATGTAGGCCTACTAATACAGTATGAGTGTGGCGGACAGGCCATACGGTTGAACGAATGTTTTATTTAAATAATCGGCTCGCCATAGCGTTATTTTAACGTGTATTTTCTTACAGTGTTGGTATAGGAGGAAAGACCGATCGGCGGTTTTTAGTTCATTGCATAGCTTGCAGACGCAAGAATTGGCTTGAGTATAGCCTGACATACGGTGCAATACTATAATGTGGAGTAGTGGTTCGTACTGCTTCATACGTAGAGTGGTTCTCGTATACCGCTCCAGAGGTCGATCGTTGAGTGATCGTAAAGTTTCCCATATAAATACGACCTCTAGTGACAGCCGCTCTCGCGGTCAGGCCGGTGCTGCTTTTCGCTAATCTGGTGGGGTGGACACCTCTGCCGTCGATCACAAGACGGACCGTGCACTGATCTTAGGAGTCAACAGGCTGACTGACAGAGAAGAAACCGATCGTGAGGAATGCTCACAGGTCTGGGTGCCGTTCGAGGGTGCGTAGAGACCCGATCGTCGGAAATAAATGAATGACAGTTCTGTTTCGGGAATACGGGGAAGATGGTGACCCGTCGGAGGCCGTGAGAACCAGAGATCGGGTAAAGCTCCGAAAGTCTATATCGAGAGAGGCCTCGGTGGGCCGTTCAGATTATATGCCGAGAAAATCTCAAGCGGAGTCGATCGAAAATAGCGAGACAGATTACGGCGGCCTTTGAGACAATATACGGGAAGAATTCCCCAGTGAACACGTTGGTTAAAAGATGGGGAGGGCGGCCCCATGAAGCCGTTGACACTTACTGGAAAACATAAATACGTTCAATAAATACGGGGAGGGTGACTCCATTGGTGCGTTCGATACAGGGAAAGTTCCCTTTGGTGCCGAAAACCTGATCACTTGCGGGCGTCTCCGCGTATTCTTTTCTGTTTACAGTTTCCCGTAAATATCTATACTTGGCTACCTAACGTGGTCATACTCCCCTCGTTTACCAGCATTCTGTTGATTTGCGTGTCTGATCGCAATGTCTTTGCTCGCGGTTTGCTCGCGTATCTTTACTTGCGTTACTAAACGTAATATCTGTACTTGCGGTGTCCCCGCAGTATGTCTTCTTTATTGTCTTACGGTCTTTCGGTAAATATTCTACTTAGCTCCCTATGTCGGTCATAGTTACTCGTCTCGTTTTACCGAAGTATATTCAGTTCAATGTCTAGTTGCAATATCTTGACTCACGGTTTCCCCGCGAGGCTTCTACTTGCGGGACTAGCCGCAGAATTTCTTGTTGCATATCTAACTACATAATCTTTTCGAGGACTTCCTCGAAAGAGCTGCCCGTGGTTCGTTCCAGTGTATAAGAGACAGAGTACAATTGCTTCAGAGAAAGTGATTATAATAATACAGGTCTGTGTGAAAGATGGAGGTAACGTGGTTTGTATAAACATAATATACATATTGCGCTCTAACATGCTACTTTATCAGGTCACACGAGTAGGGCATAAGTGGACACGGTAAGCGATGGATTAGATGCGTAATTTTCAACCTGTTAAAGCCTCACTCTTTAACCAAGTAGCTCATCGGCTTATTGGCGAGGGCTGCGTCAATGAACAGGGATTGTTCATAATTATGGTATCTATAGTGCGGAGGTGTCATTGTCCAGTTTCCAGTGGGTGGAAAAGTTGTGAAGCCAGCGAAATAGCTGGTAAAGCGAGGCGTCGTTTAGGTCAAGAATTAGAAAGTGGAAAATCAGTTGAGGTCAGGTATGAGATCTTGAATAGGCGAGACTTTAGTCTCGAGTGGAAAGTCTGAATAGCTGGTAAAGCGAGGCGTCGTTTAGGTCGAGAATTAGAAGGTGGAAAATCAGTTGAGGTCAGGTATGAGATCTTGAATAGGCGAGACTTGAACCATGGCAAAAATGGAAATCGAACACGACGTCCAGCAATTCTGCAAACGAAATTCCTTCGTCTTACCTAAAAATTAAGGAAAACGTCGCAATAGACGAATCACCTGAACAAGTCCTTCCTCCTACTTATGGATCAGTGAAGGTGTCACGAAAGACAAACCCCTTTAAGACATTTCTTCACTAGATCTAAAGAGTAATTCCATCCTCTTGCCTTATCAAATCATAGATGAACTAAACTATGTCTATGGTCATAATTTTTTATTTTCTAATGAACTTTACTCAACTATTCTGAATTACACTTATAATTGTACTAAATACGGTTCAATTAATCGTAAAATTGATGTTCAAATATCACAATGAACTCTCAACTATCTTCAATTATGCTTTGAGTCTTTTGGAAAGTATAAGGCATCTCCTGAGACACAGTTTTGTCGTGTAGTTCAATCTGAGCTAAGCTACAACAGCGCAAGTCCCGAATTGCATGCCTGCAAAACAGAAGTCCAAAATGCACACTGCAAATCTTCAAGGTTATTCGAAGAAGGAGGCTTCGAATCTGTGAACGTTTTTGACGCTGCAAAGCCAGACAATACGACATCATGGCACTCCGAACATGGATAACCTATGGGTTCAGATGGACATCAGCCGTTAACTTCAACATCCGGACAAACTTCTTCTGATAATGATTATCCTATAGAATTGGATTTTGAGGGCCTTTGAGTGCAAATGACTTCAGCTAGCTAAGGCTACAATGATTTCTTATTTTCCATAGAGACTTGACTTTGTGAACGTCGTACATAGCTGCTTTCCCCCAGTTCCGAAACAAGTCCTTGTTCCTTCGTTTGCTATACTATATTAACCCTTCTAGAGGCGATTTCCTTCGCCATCCCAAACGCAAAATTCGTATCTCTAATGGACGACAGATCACCTGCTGAAACTATTAATAAACCTGGTTGGTCAGATCTCGGTGTCCCTAGCATAACGTCACATCACTCGAGGCATACCATTAATGTTTGACTAGAGGCTGTCATGGCTGGGCCTTGTTAGTGTCATAGACAAGCAATAGGTTCCAGGGATCGGGTTACATTATTATCGTTATACCGCCTAATAGGTTGAGCCGTTCGTGTCGGAATTGTCCCTTATTCTTGATCAGTGTCATCAAGGCGGTTCAAACCAGATCTTCAGCTAGTTCATGAATTTCTTGTCCATGGGTCGCACAGATGGGAGGAGCAGGCGGCTCTAACGTCTGCCTCGAGGTGTCGGGTTTTGTTGCTTGAAACTCCGTTGTACTTTGCATACTTCTCGCCATCTGTATTGAGGCCGTCTGCCTCCGGCGAAACCCATAGATGTCTCCCATCTCAGGTTTCAGGTAGACAACTTCATTCGTAGTCCTCCCACGCCTCCGCTGTCGGTCGATGACTTTTATATAGCGCCATCGGCCAGAGTTTCGCGCGTGACAGCAATGTTCACAGATTGGGATGAGATGAAGCAAATAAACGAATTCTTTATCTTCGCGCTTGATTTTAAACTGTAGAACAAGAATGCAATTATTATTATTGCAGTCGTGTGATTGGCGGAAACGAAAGCAGAATAAGCCGACAAAATCGAGCAGTTGCAGCTAGACCAATGCTATTTTTAAGTAACAATTAAAAAAATCGAAACTCCCAATGCCTCATGAAGAATGCGAATTGTTTGAAATCGACTCACCAATTATTATTATGCAAACTTTGCATAAAGAGCGCAAAATCAATGAGAGCTACCAAGGTGCTGCATGAAATTCTACTTCGTATCGTTTGAGCTATTTCGCAGGTGCTATATAAATCTAAGATACGTAACGATACGATACTTTGTAGACAACTTATCTGGAAACTCACGCATGCTCATTGATACTCACTGTTCAAACTTGATGCTGTGTTCGAAAGGTTTTCGTACGACATACTTGGCTCCTATTATATTATTATCTGCAGTATGCCTCAAAGTTGTATTCTTTCAAAACAGTCAGCCTGAATGGTTTTGCGACTGACTGATGGCTGGCAATTTATAATTACTTGAAAATGGAGTTAAAAGAGTAAATCCTCTGAGAATTACATTAGTAAATCCACTGATTAAAGCCTTATATGTCATTTTTGTCTACAGACACGCATTAAAGTGTTCGATTCGGCTTACTAAAATGGAACCAATCAAAAAAATTAAATTGTTATATTGCTCATAGTGTTAAAAAGGTTACCACTGGTGAACAAAACTCCACATCATCATATCTTCACTGCCATCTTTGAAATACATACAAATGGCTTAGTTAACAGCGGTATGCAATGTGCAGTTTAGAACACTGTAACTTAATGTAGCAATATCATAACTCTGACAGCAAATGGACCAAAAATATCTCCCGTAGCATAAAAGCTAGTGCTATAAACCATGGTAATGATGCAATACTTATTATCGAAATAACAGAATAACAAAACCTATCGATCTGCACACAGACCTACACGGTACTACATAATGAAAGTGCAGAGCCTAGTATTAACATTTTCCAAATACACGGATACATTGTGTTTGCACAACCAGCTGGCATAACTCTAGAAATGGGACACTGTATGTGCCATGGCAACATACATGTAATGCGTGAACATTACGACATCATGCATAGGCCTACATGTATTATAAACCATGCATTCGTCAATTTTTGCATACGGCAAAGTCTGAATTAACAAGTAGGATTACAAAGCCCGCATGCAATAATGCTTAAATGGCGATGTATCGATGTATGCTATGTAGCGAATAGAGTGTACTACAAAAGACCTATGATAGTTAAAGATAACGGAGTTTATCTTTCTAAGAAAAATTCCTTTAAAGACTAACAAGAAAATCTTCCGAACGACAGGTATGTTGGTGCATCATTTCATGATAGTTGTGAAGCGTGGTAAATCGCATATACAACATCGCACGGGTCATGCGAGATCAAGCATGATTCGTGTAACACAAAATTCACAATGTCACCTCGATGACTACAACCTCCGTAGGGTCAATGATGTCGATGTCTTAACGGAACCTTCTCGTGAAGTCAAGCTTTTAAATAGTTCATAGCGTCCTGTGCATGAACCCGTTACAAATAAATCATTCAAATTCTATTTAGGAGGGGCTTGACTTTCCAAACATCTGTCATAAATTTTTTTAAATTACATAGAACGTCCTAAAATAAAATCTCTATGTCAAATTTTTTAAGACAGCGAAAAGAACATAAGGAAGGTACTTTAAAAATCGCACAGAAGATTGTAAATGAATATCGACGTTCAATTTAGCCCCAAGTATTTGTAACCGACAAAGCAATTGGCAAAATGAATTAATCTTAGAACGAACAACACAGTTCAAGAGGAAGTGCATGGCACTGTCCAGTAATGAAATGACGCAGGCATACTAAGTTGTAATGAAATGACGCAGACTTACTAAGTTGTAATGACATTGACGTCCACGGTTGCGCTCTGCGAATAATTTTGACATTTTCAATCACAGTCAACTTTTACATTTATCTGATTATGATTTTGTGAGTGATCGTTAATCAAACCCCAGCTACATAAAGAAGGACGCTAATCGAGACATATCTTGTATTAAGTTTACTCTATAGTTACGGCACTTCGACCGAAATTTAATGGGCCCTGTGACTAAAGCTTTTGACGGGTTTCTACAGAGTTGAATAAGCAAGGGCGTCTGTTAGATAAAGCAGCACCTCAAAGCGATATTGAAAAATGAGTTTATTCCCATTTCCTTCAGTGGTTCCAAACGTACATTAGACACACATATGACTACGCTACAGATGTCAGATAAGTTATTATATTCTAAACGTGGCTAGAGTGAACAGATACATAGAAAACTTGGCTACATGTTGGTATGTGTTAACGTTCCATAAGAACTGGTGAAAGTATCATAAAGTAAAGAAATTAAAGAAATAAAACAACAGAAAAACAACAGACAATAGAGGCAATCTGTCACGATAATGAATAAGGTGAAAGTTGATTGCAGTAGCATATGTACTGGGCTAAACATTGCTATACACGGACGCAGATGAAGTGTATTCGATTCGGTGATTTACGATGTTGTGGAGCTCTTCATACGTGGCCTGTAAGATATACAATACTTTCTATAAATTCACATTATAGACACAGAAGTAAGCCTGAAGCTGAAAGCGATCAGTGTTGCTATTCACGATTTACACATGGCATAACACACGGATATTAATGCAAAAAATGAAACCTTTCTTAAGATAAATACGTTATTTGTGTTTCTAGTATTCTCAAATGCATAGCATAGGCCTCAAATGCACAGCATAGCATATTGTCTGTTATTCAAGGTGATACCAAATTTAAAAACCTGGCTGCGGCGCTGGCTGTCTGTTTGATGATCTACGGAGTTCATATGAGATTCTTATAATAGACTGATTTATCTTTAAACATTTGGAAATCTGTAGGTTGCAGAATATTTAAATTTTGAAAGACTGTGAGGTGCAAAGAGACGAAGGAGACTGTATTGTATGACTCATTGTAATTAATTTTCAGCCGAGGGTTTGGCCGGGAGCGCCTGTGGGTATATATCTTGAAGAGGCGCTATATCAAGTATTTTTGATTGATTGATATCTATTAATCTCGCTCCAATTTTCACGAACAGCGGGCAAGAAAGACTTTATTTAACAAATAGTACAATTTGATGTAGGCCTTATTCTTAGATGCAAACATTACTCCAAGTTAAATAAAAGCAAGCATCATTCTTACTAGATATGGGATAAGTTTTGATCTTGACTTTTTGATGTCGTAGACGACCTGACAAAGGTCGACCTCTTTCGCTCCGTCTAACATATCAAAAGCATTGAAGGCAGCAATGAACAGCCCACTCAATTCGCAACTGGACCTGCAAACACAAAACATAATCTTTGACTTAATGTATTATGCATTGCAAAAAGGGTTTTCCAATAATAGCACAACACCTTAATTGCGTACAACTTCATAAATATTATTATATAGATTGTCTGATAGTGCCTCAAGAAGAAAACTCCTTCTGGGTTCTTTCATCCTTAAATTTTTGTTAAAAAAGAATGTTGAATGTTGACGAAATAGAGGTACACAAAAATAGATGCCCTTTGGTGCATGCCCATTGATGCATGACAGTCGGTTACTAAAACAAATTGCAGGCAGCGGATACGTTGCATCATGAGAGCACGAAACAGCGAAAAGTTGCACAACGCGACATTGCAGGGTGACAAGATTTGTGGCCAGATAAAAAAATGGCAGGCCTTTACAAAATTTTCTAGGTTAGAGCTGAAAACCAACGCGTCTTCCTCAGTAGGCCTATAACGAATTCAATTCACCCAACATGTACCAGAACAGTTTTCGATCTCATCAATTTCAACATATGCCTGCAAACTCTGTACGCTCTAACTTATGACTTTAATCAGGACACAATAGTATTTATTTTGCACATAGAGCCGAAAATTATCAAGAACACCTCACCTGGAAACGATTATGATGGGATTTACTGATTTGTTGGCGCCGTTCTTTGATTCTAACGTCATGACTGCGTTATACGTGGCATGAATTGCATCATAATTGAGCTTAGTAGGCCTACCATTCACGTACGCCTTCACATTCAACAGCGTCACTTCCCCTCTAATCGCTGACGCCGCATTCGCCTTAACACAAACATGGTTTACCATGACACTCATTGCATATTTATTTTTCTTATGACAGAATGCCTAATCAAACTCAATAGCAAATGTTTCTGCACAAACTAACATTCAACCTCTACAATATGTTCCATTCATAGCACGTAGGCGATTGGAGGTAGGCCCATACATATTCCAAGAGATATAAATCAGGATGAGAATTGGTGTCTAATTTACAGGCGTGTCAAGTGCAGTTCGGCGAAGTAGCGCATGCGACATGAATACGATAATGAAAAAAATAGAAATCTGAAGAAAAATAAATTTGTAAGATTCGACGATATATGTGGAAGCTTAGGACAGCAATTTTGAAAGTAAGAGTAAGCCTTTAAAAGTTATAGTCCAATCTTTTCTCTGATGGTGGATTTACAATCTTCCACTTGTGGTAACATACTATGCATTATGATGTTTTGTAGCAGTCAACCTAATGGTATGGCCCTATGCGATGCACATGTAAGCATGTAGGTCGCTTGTTGATGCACCTTTCTAAATCGACCGTAAAATCTAGACGCTGCTCATATTCCACTGCATCATCGAATCATCTGAGTTATTACTTCACTTTGAAGTTCACCACTGTTACCACCATTGAAACCAAAAATATTCAAAGGTTATAATTCAAAGACGTTTATATTTTGTCCAATCAAATAAAGAGGCCTAGAGAATTCATTGTCTGTTCAACTTTCTAAGGCAGCGTTTCCCAATCTTGTTTGGCCGTGGAACCCCTTTGATTGTTCGTTCTTTCTGTTCAAAACTAAATATATTCTGCTGTAGGCCTACGTATAAACGCTTGAGCATGCCGACAATCATAGGTTTTGGCCTAGATTAGATTAATAGAGACATAGAAATAACACAGATATCGATGACAATGACACATGAATTATCTTGCATGTAAGGCACATGTAACACAGAGGTGTTAAGCAAAGGACACTAGAAGTCTTCCGCGGAACCCTTGTCTTCACCTCACGAAACCCTAGAGTTCCGTGGAACACAGTTTGGGAAACGTTGTTCTAAGGTTTGGTCTTGTCTAAGAGAGGCTTCAAGCATAGACTGAAAGTCTTTCCGATAATGCATGTTCAACCATTATGCCATATTGAAAAAGTTAACATCATAATTTTTATAGACCAGATGACGTCAAGTGCGCTTGTTGAAACGTACCACATTTTGATACTGTGATTCTGACATGTGAGTCAACGCAACGTTCATTCGTGTTCCATAAGGTTCGCTGCTGCTTGATTTACACTGAAGACTCCAGCTGTCTACGCTCAACCACTCTGCAGGTTGCGTTGGGAAAAACAGCGGCGAGTTCTTGACAATGAACACAAACGAACAGACAATATACGAAAGCGATGCAATAATAGAAAAAAATCGTCAGAAACATATGCAAAGTAGGCCTACTTCTTTAACTAATCTGTAGAATAATGACAAGGAAATAACACAATGCGGAGTACGTCCCGTATGTGAGAAAGACCAAAGTCACGCGCGCTTTATTTATTAACTTGACGCATAGGCCTACACATCCTTTACAAATTTATTTGGAATGAAATAACACAAGGCGGAGTACATCGCGTATGTGAGGAAGACTAGGCTGGTATAATTACCAAAACACGTTTGTGTTGCTTGGATTTATGTTACTTTAAATATGAAATGAGTTTGTGGAACAACTTTAATGGGTGAAAGATATCCTTAGAATTCTCTTGTGCGCCGATTAGAGCTGTGTTTCAGGATATAACCAAATATATTAATGCAATTAGTTTAAAGATTAGAATGCATATTTGCTTAATTATTTGCCAATGTTATCAAATAACCTGTCCATTGTCCAAATAGATGATACATTTGCACTCAAAGTCTAAACAGATCGTCCAGAAGTAGTTAACTGTAGTTTGGTCAGGATATTCGGGAACAATGTAAGCATCCTTTGTTTTCCAATTCTGTGTAAAAAATAAAATATCACAATGGATTAAACAAACCGTTTGAATTAGTTCAAAATCATTTAAAGAATACCACATAGGCCTACCAGTTTTTTTCTATTCGGCAAGTTCACAGTTTATCGTTATTGGGCCTATACAAGCCTGCAACTTTTCTGGATGGTCTTACTTCACAGTTAAAAGTCCATTAATGGATAATATCACTTCTGAACATTTTAATTTTTTAAATGAATAAATAGGCCAACGAACGTTAGAAATTTTTTAATATTATGATTCGAGAAAAACGCGTTAACATACAGTTATCAAGTAAAACTTTTATGTTTTCAATATAATAATCAACAATAGCTCTACATATAAAGGCGCAGCGAACGTTACTGATTAATAATTAATTGAAAAATGATAATGCAAAGAGTTATAGAGTAATCGAGTAACAAGGACTACACCGGAAAATGTTAAACATGTAAATTTATGCTGAAATACTATTCAGACTATGTGACCAGTAGCCAACCTGGAAATGTTTTGCGCTTAGATTTTCCACTTTTACATGATGTGCAACAACATAGTTTTCAAACTGTAAATATTTACATTCACAAAACAGTTGCAATGTAGTTTACTATGCTGACTGATAATAATTATAAGACGTCCCATTTTTCTATACTCACTGATCCATAGCATTATAACTATTTAAACGCCAATAAAGTAAACGTTTACCTGTACAAAAACGGCCTGGGCAGCTTTACTTATTTCGCTCATATCCGTTGATTTTGCGAAAACATGGCAAGGATTATCTGCATCACAAATTTCAAATGGCTGCTATTGCTTAATATAAAAAAACTTTTCTAACTTACAGCATTATGAGCCTAGAATAAAATACAGCGTGAGATTTCTAATCGGTGAATCAATTAACCACAGTTAGACTTCGGGTGAAGAAAAATGACCGCTATTTATCACAGACAACGTCAGTATTGTGCGGTGAAATACTTTACATGAAGTGTGCACAATTGCGCATTCGTCAACACCAATCCATCCACCAACCATTTCTTGCAACAGGTCAGAAACTTCACATTCTTGGATTCAACCCGTAAATGCAGAAGAATAGGATACACATTTCACACTTATTTCGGATAAAGCATTGCATTTATGTCAACCTAAAATAAGGATGACTTTTCCTCATAAGTTGCATTGTGCATGATTTGGCAACTGAAAGTTCGTAAGAGCGACTCTCTAAGAAGACATGCAAATCGAAACGCAATCGTGATCTCAACACCAGTACAGCGCTACCCAAAAGCCAAGCGTAAAATCGGAGGAGTTTCCAAAGAAGGATTTAGAGGAGCTCATAGGGGCAGACGGGGCAGAGTAGCTGCTAGTGTACATGCAGGTGACGTTTAGGACGAGAGTAGGGAGCCGGAGTATCGTATGAGTTAGGGTATGCGCTATGTAAGCAAAGATACTTCAGTTTTGAATAGATAGCCTATACTGTGTAGTGACAGATGACATACCCTGAGGCAGATGATGGTGGGTGATTGTGATAAAGGATGAATCGAATTTTTTTTAAATTATTTAGGCAAATCACTTCAGAGGCATGGTGCGCCGTGCAGTGTGTGTGTGGGTAACGGTTCGGTCGGTGATTCTGAGATGAGTGATGACCTTGGGTACATAAAGACTGAGTCATGAGGATCATCGGGTACAATGGTTTGGCTGGATGGTTAAGAGTTTGAGAAGTAAATTTATGTAGGCATAGAGTTGAAGGTTAGTTTCTTTGAAGTGGATTCAATTTGGGATGGTTAACCAGTGTAATGATTTAATGACTGAGAGGATCGAGCGTAGGGTGGAGAGAAAGAGTGAATCGTTAGCAGACTGTTGCAATGTGAAACGAGGGGATGAGATTATGTTCGATAAAAATGAACAGAAGGCATCAGAGCCGGCGGTGAAGGGAATGAAGTTTGACTGTGGGGAGGGGATTTGCGATTATGAATAAAATTTAAAGATCCCAAGAGATGTCTTTTGATGATTGAGGTGTAGTATTGTTTTTGGTAGCAGTGATGAGTTTATAACATCTGTTAGTCGATATAAATTAATTATATATCGAACTAAAATAAATTATTGGGATTGTTATAAGTCTTACAGCTCTCAACGTGTCGCTCACATTGCCCTTGCAGTACCTGAAATATAAATAAGGTCTGTATTCTTCAAAATATTGCCAAACTAATAGATAAATGCCGTAGCATATGTGAGACGCCTCTGAAAACATAAACACCCATTCAAACAATTCAATTCTTGCTCAAACGACGAATGCTAAAGCAATAAAAGTACAGAATTTTGCAGACATAAGTTAAAATATAAACACTGTATGGAGCAAATTACATTTAGGCCAAAATTATGGGCTGAAGCTTGTTTTAATATAACAGCACTACTTAGGCCATATCGATAAATGGCAACAATCTGAGAATTAAAAAATATATAAACAATTATTCATGCATGATATTGCAATATATGAATCAAGGCATTAAACCTGATTTTTTAAATTATAATTATGAACAGTAGACTTGCATTATATATTATTGTATTGATCATCAGGAATTGTGTGTTTACACATAGACCTACCTGGAACTGAATTTCAAGCTTTGATTTTCCTGACAATTCGTCTCGAACCAAAAGATTTTGGTAGGCACAATTGAAGTCCTCAGCCCTTATGACCGTTTTTCCAACCGAAAACTCAATCACAAGAGCAGCATAAATGAATTCATATTGATCCTGAAGAACAATAACAACGAAAGTTATGTTCATTGATTCAAGCACAAAAGAGGCTCTAAATTAAAAAAATAATCTACCCAATAAAATTTCATAAGCATTCACATTGCCAAATGACTGATTTATTTAAAAGGAAAATAACCGATAATTTTACATGCGCTTTCTATTTTTAATTATTTCTTAGTTTTATTGCTTTTATTTTGAATTTATCGTTCATTTCAGCTACTGAAACGCTCATGATAATGCCCGTAAGACAACAGGTTTGAAAATTATGAAATGGTATAATCTCTTCAGTGTTGGCATTTTATACCCATCACATTGCAAAATTAAAAACGTTATTGGGGGCCTATAAATGCTGAAAACTGACACAATTGGAAGAGCTTCTTTAAATAAGCATCAGTATACAATTTTACAGCATTGGTTAATCCAATGTTTCATTGTTTAATAAACCAGCAATAGTCTATGTACATTGTGCTAAATGTAAAGCCAAAATCTAATGAAATAACTGATCGTCCTACCAAAGTCTGAACCATCTGTGTTCGTTGTTGTCGTAGGAAACTAAGGCATCCAACTATGTCAACGATTCCTTCAGCCTCAGCTTGTTCCAGGAGGTAATTGATTGCTATGAAGGTCCCCGTTCGCCCGACTCCAGCGCTATTGAGAGCAACGGTAACACAAATTGGCGAATTTTCTAGTCATTTTAAAACTATTTGATTATTTGATTATTCTGTTGCTTTGCTGCGAATACATTTAACCATGATTTAGACTATTGAATGTTTTGCTCCTGTTTGAAGAGCCTCTATTTAAGAGGTGCAGCACAGATTTCCTATTAATAACAATCAGAATAAATAAATTGAGTGCAACAGTTAATGCTCAATGGTGGCGCTGTATAAATTTAATGGCATACGACTCATCGACTGTTTCTATGAAATCACAGTTTGTTCATGTTTTTTCATCAGTATTTCACTTGACAGTGTTAGGGTGTAGGCCTATTACTGTAGGCCTATACTTTGCTCACAAATCGAAATAGCTTAAAATTTGGTCGAGAAAGCATTCGGGCACTAGATACATAGTCAAGGCCTGGCTACTGTTTAGTCTTGCATGGACACCATCTTGCAAATAATTAATGCCTTTGTTTACCGCAACATCAATTCTATCTAACTTGCATGTCCCATTTTGTAGACATCAATATACGTTTCTACTCTGTTTGCAAAGATCTGATTGTGCAGATTACATTGACAACTAGTGATGAGTGTTGCACTATGGATGGACGCCGTCACTGATATGTACGGGATCAATAAACGCACATGTATTAAGACATTTGGTTTTACACGACTATAATTAGTAAGTTTTATCGTCTTCTAAGATTCACATTGTAAAATGAATTCAATAAGCCTAAGGCGCAGTGGAGAATGTTAGTCTCACCTGCAATGCACAACGGTGTGTTTGTCAAAAGACATGGATTGTCGTACATTTCTTCGGAAGTTGAGAAAACCTTTGACATCGGAAGGAACTCCGTGATCGGGCCAAACAGTGAAATGCCATTGCTTAATATCCATCGTACTTGATCTCTAAGAATCATTGCGACAAAAATGTACTTATGTACTAACAATTCTGCATTTTATAGGAGTTTTACGCGAGTCACAGACTGTTGGCCTCGTGATTAGCTTGCGGACTACACGTGGGTATGATTGCGTAGTATATCATATCAGATTGTTAACTATGCAGTCTAGCATGTTCATGCTTTCATAAACTGACTGTTATTTGAAAGGCTCACTTTTATAAATTTTTGTCTGTCACCACGAATACATAGTTGCACACAGTTGTTGCAAGGCTTCCATTTAGCATCGAGGTTACTTAAACTAATTTATCAAGTAGGCTATTATTGCAAATATAGATTTGACTTAATTCTATTTCAATGATATTGATGGGTTTCTCCAAAATTGCAAATTAAAATTTCAATTATGAGCGTAGTGTGTCTTGTTCAGCAAGTGGTATTGTAGACAACATATAATGCAAACGCACAATATATATATATACATTATATATATATATACATTATATATATATATATACATTATATATATATTATATATATATTATATATATATATATCGCATCCAGTTAGTAAGGCCAACTTTCATAGATTCTCAACAACTAGAAAAAACAGAACTCTGCATAATGGTTTAACAGTTTCAGTTGAGGATTGAAATCACAACATGAAATATATTACCTAATTACTGAAATGCATGCATACCTGACATCATACAATAGTTCCATCGAGATTGTATGATTATAAATAGGATTAGGGCTTACACCATGTCTCTTCCAACTAAAAAATGGATAGATAACTAAATTTTTACTAAATACGTAATATAACCCTTGCACTAGGATCAGCTTGGTCATTCAGAATGATTTCAATTCCAACCTTTATTAGTCGAAGATGGCGAATTACGTAGTCTGGTTTCCTTTCCGTTAATTTCAGGGTAACAGTCATATCGCCATAGGTCACACTTTCCGTAGATTCCGGCCAGTAGCAAGCACACTTTTTCTTAAACCAAAATTGTAATATAGAACTCGACATAATTTTACTTCGAACTACAAAAATACATAGTTTTTTGGGTTGTTCGCCCATACTTTTATGACGCTTAGCAAATATAAATGTTTCGGCGAAAATTGCA
Organism: Bimastos eiseni; assembly: GCA_959347315.1. Lineage (NCBI taxonomy): Eukaryota > Metazoa > Annelida > Clitellata > Crassiclitellata > Lumbricidae > Bimastos > Bimastos eiseni. The sequence continues at coordinate 7,550,554 of OY365806.1, forward strand.
TATCGGGATAGGCCTTACTTATATCTATATCCTGGGCGTCGTAAGGGTCTGTAAGGGTCAGGATTACAATTAGTGTCGTTCTTGAAAAAAATAGCACCTGTCGCCCAGTCGAGGCAAAATACCAAAAAATATACCGAACGACGCCCGGAAACCATCACACCTCGATAAGCCAATAATAAAAAATATATCGAACAAGATCCTGATTAAACTAGGACGTCAGCGTATAAAAAGTTAATCTGTCAGAGCAATTTCACTTTGTCGGATTTATGGGACAATTACTCTCGATTGGAACAGTCTGGACAAAATAATTATGCGAAGTGGCAGCCCACTATGTCGACGCAGAGGTTCGTTCATGCATAACTGTTTGGTTCTTTCGACTGATGATTTGTCATCAAATTGCACAAATATATACAGTACATAACAATAACATACATTAGTATTGAATGAGCAAAAATATAATGGTGCCTTAGAATCAAACCTTTCCGTTCTCTACAAGATTAGTAATCATCACAACTGTTCCAACGCTATTTTCGTAAATCATTTGCCAGAAGTCTGTCAGGGTTTCCGGATTCGGTCCTAAACGAAAGTAATATAAATATCAGAAGTTTACTAAAAATTTGTCAGGTCTAATCAATGCGATTGCAGACTTGCAATGCCTAAACAGAGTAAGAATAACATGCTACGGCCACTAAAGTTGACGTAAAATCTCTAGAAAGTTTTCTAACATGTCATTTTCATAAGCATATAAGCTTTTAAATGATTAATATCATCATGTATTCTTTGTTAAATAATCTTAACTTTATACCAGTAAGCTGTAATAGAGCGTGAATAGCTATCATGGGTTAACTAAGACTAGATTTGAATCGTTAGAAGTATACTCGCCTTGTGCCGCAATAAGTTCATCTTCGTTGTTGTAGCTCTAAAACAGGCAAACAGAACTTTAGAGAATTAGCCAGTAGGCTTACCTGCTCTTTAAAGTATATTCTTGCATGATCTAACTCAATCTTGCTATTTTAAGTGTGCAATTTTCCATTGGTGCCCAATATATGAATATTTTTCTATACAATCACCTCAAATATGTCGATCGATGCCGGATAGAACTAAGTAGCAAATAAGAAAAGCGACGACCGGCGCTATTTCAAAATATTAGTCAGCCATAGACGCTCATATTGATGCGCGTTTTTATTTTGTACACTCACTTTTATGAAACTTGCGTTGATGTAATCGGAACCTTTATTGTGACTTTTGTGCAGAATTACTCGATTCTGATCATCTACAAATTAAACGTAGCGTTCTTAACATTCATCTCCACTTATTGTTTCTTGAATAAAACATTCATTCATTTGTAGCATTGAATAGATCTAATCTAGGATAGACCTATCTGACAAGAAACCTTCTTAGGCCATTTCATCCATCCGTCAAGTAGTTAAAAGTTGCTCAAGACTTTTTCTTTAGTCGTGGCAGGGCTGGGAGCGCATCTGAGTAGGTTTCTTAAAGGGGCGCCACGTTAATCCTCAGGATGAATGAATGGAATGAGTTTGAATTGTTTTCACGTATTAAGAATATTTTTATTTCTACTTTGCATATGAGCCTATTCATTAGTTTTTTTTATTAACCTCGGTGCAGCACGGTTAGGAAATTTAGCATCATCCAGGAATAATTATAGCATTCATTGCGACTTTTGTAGTCCCCAGAGTCATGTTAGCTAGAAGATTAACTTACCGTCTTAATGCTTTTCAATTAATATAGCTATGTCCTGAGAAAAGCTCTTATTTACTCAAAGGCGCAGGCCTATAAATATAAAAGAAAAATGTGAACTTACACGGAATAATATTTCGAAATCGATTTCTACTCTTCAGGTCTTTCTTTTTACCTTCGTGACATATTTTAGATGAATCTTGTATAGGAACACTCTAAAATTTATTAAAAGTGCTTTATGAGGTCTATTTAATGTCTGAGTCTGTCGATGCATACGCTCTAACTAAAAGAGCAAAAATATGTTGTGGGCTATGCACAATTCGTAAAATAAGTAGCCCTAAAAGCGAGCATCTGAAATACAGAGAGAAAAAATACAATCATCATAAAATGTTATTATATACTGTGAGGCTACTTATTTAATAATCAAATTCATTATGTAAAAGTTATTTGGCTTGGCAAGATTGCAATTGAATTTTTTTAATACTGGTGAGGTGTAAAATGCACAAACCGAAAGGTCAGTTGACTTCATAGGTTTGTTGGATTTGACTCTGGATTGTTTTCCATTGATAATGTTACTGATTTTGCGTGCTTTATAAGGCAAATTATAATATTTTATCTTAATTGAACTGCCAGAAGAAAATCAAATCAAAGCAACACGCTCTGCAATAAATTGTGAACAGCTTCTGCAGGCCTATGTATAGTCGATGATCACGCAAAGTAAAGAAGTAACAATTTAAGTTGGCTAGAAAAGAAGTGGAGTTCCATATAATATGTTGATAAAGTAAAACTACATAAAAATTTATTTTGAAAATCTGCTCTTTTTTGGTGATTAGAAATACATAATCGGACTGCATACGTTTAATAGCAGAATTATACATCCGTTGCATAGTGTACAAATACAGAATGCGTGGGTCGTTGCGACATACCTTAAATTCTTTTTCCAGTGTTCCAGGATGTGACATTTTAGTCTTGAATAAAACCGGAAGATCACCAACAGGAATTTTAGAACTGGCCTTCTTGTTCAAACTAATGTACATTGACGTTTCTAAAGAAAATAGCATTTGTATTAGGTCTATAAAGTTAAGTCAACATTGCCTTGATCAATACTATGAATAGGCCTATGATTCAAGAATCAAATTCTGCAGAATAGGCAGCTAAACAAAGCCAATGTTAGGCTTTCACGAAGCATCACATTCTAGGCTACGTTAATGATGTCCTCTGCTCACACTGTACTATAGTTACAAACGTATATCCATCGTGGCCATCGTGTATTTCGCAAGGTTAATACTCACTGACTTTCCTTTGAGGCAGCTGCAACTTACTCTAGATGACGGCAGCAAATGTTGCATAAAAATAGAGGACGAGATTTTTCATTTACACAGAGTCGGTCATGGTTTGATTTTAAAGAACAAAATTGTGTACATGTATATTTAGACCCAATCATAGTCTCCGGAAACTTTGGTGTTAGTTAAGAACGCCTGAAAAGGGCCACAGGAATCTTTAGAATGCATCACAAAAAGCCAACATTTGGACCCATCTTTGAAATATTTCTATATGTGACCCGTACAGAGCCAACACAAAACTCGTCCCATATAATTCTGGTAAGGGGCTGTTTAACGACCTATCGTTAATGAAAAATAGCGTCATTGAGTGTGATTGCGCATGATACAGAGTTTTGCAAATCTAAGTTCCACGGTACAATACGAATGCTAAAGAAGCCTGGCTTCACAGTAACCGCATTTCGACACCTTTGCTTCCACCGGTTGCTTCATCTTCACCGTGGACAACATGTCCATCAATAGGCATCCTTTCACATTTTTCTTCCTTCACAAAGATCCGTTTCCTGTTAACAACAGCGCGTCCAAATTAGTTACTTTAGTTAGTTAACTATACATGTAAGCGTCCTCATTAATTAATCCTGTCTGAGCAAATTATTACTGATGAACAGATATCATTACACGGTTCTACGTCTTTTGATCCCCGTCAGTTGATCCCTGGCAATTGATTCCTTGTTAATTGATCCCTTCGTCAATTGATCCCCTGCCTATTGAACCTAGCCCAATTGATACAACATTCATGTTCCACTTACGACCTTCTCCATTTATTAAAAGAATGATGTAACAGCACGAAATGTTAAAATGAAAAAATACAAAAAGCGCAATTGAGAGTCATGATATGATTACTTTATCAGCATAAAATTCTAAGCATAAGCGTCTATGCATGGGATAAATGAGCTATTGCTCTGAGATATCCTATAAAAGAATCTACGCACTGCCGTAAGCAGTTACAGCGTGATTGACACAAAGCCTGGGCATTAATTTGTTACTTTGTAATGTTATTTTTCAAATATGTAAAATCAATCTTTTGTTTACTAACAAAATCGGCTACAAGTCTGTGACGCACAGCCTAGAGATTTGAGGGGATCAATTGACTAGGGAACCAATTTACGGAGATCAACTGACGAAGGATCAACTGACGGGGGATCAATTGACGCGATACCATAGCTGGGGCACCCGACGTTCGCCCGGGTAAAGACAGGTTTTGAAAATGAACTGCTGCGTTTAAGACTGTGAGGGTGTTTGAAATGTGCAATTCCTTCTAAGTAAAACATGACTATGAAAGAATTCGATGCTGCAAATGCAAGTGGCTTTTATTTTGAGGCACATGTATAGTAGGTTTAATGGCCACGTGCTCTATTCTTTTAAAAGCCGTATAAGTCATAAGTTAATACGCATGAAGATCTGCTGACGATAAATCGACTAGTTTTAGCAGTGAGAAAACCATATCTTAGTAGAGTGCATCTTACCTGCAGTACCAGAATAAAATGAAAGCCAGGAAGGCGATAACTAAGACTATGATCACCAATGAAATAGCCATAGCATCTGTATCGATTTGTTTACCTAAAATGAAAACAGTAGGAATGACAACTATCAGAATAGCCGAGAAAATAGGAAAACCACCCATTTTGATGCATAATCTGTGTCCAATTTCTGGTTTAGTGGTTTAGCTGCACAAAGATCTGGACTTGAGGTTAAGTGGGTAATAGATCGTTGACTATTCATATGTTGCAAATAATCTTAATTCTTGTTCAAATACACAGTAGTGACGAGCTACACAGCGACTAGAAGACGACGATTAGTCCCTTAAGCTAGTCATGAGGCATCCGATGGTGTATAATGTTAGCGAATTCATTTTCTTAGCACCGGTGTAGCGATTTCAAATTACCCTCATTCACCTTACCCTCCGGTAACCTTAAATCGATTTCAAGTTACCACGAGGGTAACTGGAAGGCGATTTCAAGTTACCCTCTACGATTTCAGATTACCCCAGGGGTAAAATTAAATCAGCTTCAGGCTACCCCCGGTAACTTGAAATTGATTTCAAGTTACCCCCGGTAACTAACTACTCCACTTCCTTGCAGTTCAGCAGCGCCAGTCCCAAGCCTTGAAAAAGAAAGAGGTTCCTCCCAGGTAAAACCACATCTTGCAACAGAATAGACACATGAAAAACTCAAACTCATTGTCGTGGCAGGTCGGTTGGGCTGCGGGAGATGAGAGGTGAGGGGGTCATGTACCCATCTGTGATGGGTCGTGGTGAATTATCAAAAGCCGAAAGAAGGCCAAGATTCAGAAGTCTCAAATTTTAACTACCAAAGCCAAGGCAAAATTAGATACTGGAATGCAAGAACATTACGTTACAGGGAAGTTGGCGCAGATGGTGAGTGAGATGTAAGAATAGAAACTTGAAATATTGGGGCTGAGTTAGATGCGATGGACCTACAGTGGCAATATTGTGCCTGAAGGAATAAGCATCTACTACTCAGGTGGAGCCAAGCATGAAAGAGAAGTGGGCATAATGGTCAGCGAAAAATGATATCAGCTGTAATTGGATGGGAACTAGAAAGTGAAAGAATAATTACCATCAGATCACAAACAGGTCATACCACTACTTTGAACCTGCAGCATTTGCTAAATCTTTTTGTTACTTTTGATGAGTTAAGTAGAGGATTAAATTATCAAATCAAAGGTTATATCCCTTCAGCAGTTGTCGTATACTATTGTTGTAATTACACTTATTTCTTCACCAGTTATGCTGAATCTTTATTATCTTATGTTTGTATGTAACAATGTGATGCACTTTGACCTCGTGTATTACTGATTTCATACAATTTACATTTCTTTCACTTTAATATATTTGTCACACGTTAAAACTAGCCTTCTATCTTATAATTATGTGTCACATGTTTTATTAAACAGACTGATTATCATTATTTGAAAGCATAACAATTTAAAATTGTCACTCATTCAGAGAAGTTCTAATCCTGCACCACCACACGACCACCAAAACCATCGTTGCTTCGTACTACCTCCTCAACGTGGCACCAGAACAAAATTATAGAAAAGCTTGGCAATAGTTTCCGCGACAATTTTGAACTGCGCGTTTGGCTGTTTTAACGTAATCAATATAAACCACATGTCCTGCGAAAGGTATAACAAATTTATCGAATTTGCCTACCTTGACATTCTCCAGATACATTTAAGAATCCACTCTTGCATTCACACATGTAACTCGCAATGCTGTTGACGCAGTTTTCTGAGAATCGGTTGCATGTTGAATTTCCCAATAAACACTCGTCAACATCTGCAATGGATCATATCATTCACTGACTTGCCTCATTGTGTACAGGGTAGGCCAAAAAAGTACACCTATACGGTTATTTGCTAATATTTCGGCCAAAAGGAGGAAATAGTAAATGAAATTTTACAGGCTCAAGACCAATTCACATCTGCATATAACCACCAAAATTGCTTAAAATATTTCAAGCAGAACAAGTGTTATATCACTTTTAATGAGTGCAACCACCGATTTTTGGTGGTCAAAAGACACTCAACGCAGCAAGAAAGTGACAAAAAGCGAATTTGTGAAGTCACATATCCAACAGTTGTAATAAAACGCACTTCTTAATTATTATTATTATTATTATCATTATTATTATTACTATTATTATTGAGAAAATAAACTGGAAATTATCGTATATGGAAGTCACTTTGACGTCATCTAGCATGAAGTCGATTAAATTGGTGACTAAAATGGTTTTGCGATTAATCATTTTATGATATCAAATGTAACTAAATACACATGGGCAAGGTGTCCGTGACAGACACCTCATGAATCATGAGAATGGTCCTGGAGCCAAGGCTGTAATTATGGCTGCAAATTTTTCGCTGTCAAATTGAATAATCCGATGCCAATTAGCGGCCAAAACACAGAATTTCGAGGCGTATTCGCGGTGAAATGTCTTAAACACACAAAATAAGTCAATAACTGACTATAATCAACAATCATTCGTGCCAATAATGTAGGATGCTGTTTCTGCGATGTCTGCTTTGCAAACACAGCTGAAGACCAGGTTGCAATTTTTCCTTGTTCGCCTTTCCACTCTCGACATTCTATGCTTTGCGCCTGTGAACGGTGCTTATTCAGGTGCTTGGTGAAACTGTCTCTCCGATTAAATTCGCCGGGCACATTGCATGTTCTGTAAAATACTAAATCGCTACTGGCAGCCCAACTGAAACGTACAGGACTTAAACTGAACGTCTTCCTCTAGCCACCGAATGTTTTCGCACACGAAGTCGTAACTAATGTTTAGAACCTTTGCCTTTACTACATCAAAAACACGAGCAACACGAAAAAAACAGAATAGCAACATCAGATATCGTCTCAGTACACGGCGAATTTCTGCAGAGTCGACCATCCGCAGTCTGTTAGAAGAAAATTGCCAAAGAAGATCCGAACCTCATCGCTTTGCGTCGTGTCCCTAGAAGAGACGTCATTTTACCTTTTCAGAGGGTCAAGCAAGAATTTTTGGCGAGGGTGCTAAAAAACTGTTTGTCAAGCAAGAATTTTTTGGGCGACGTTTTGGATTTGTTTTGGTTTGGTTTTTTCGTTTTCAGCGTGTTAACAAAGCATTTGATTTGTATCGGAAAAAACGCTGTTGCAGTTTAAAAAAAGTTAAATTAATCAATTATAGACACCTGCGATACGATATAATATTAATATATGAAATTCAATTACATTCATTATTAATATGGCTATTAAATTATGACCTTGTATGGAAATTTGCACGCACTGTAATCTAAATCAGGATATCCAGAGGGCAAATCCTTCTGCCTCCAAATGACGTCCCTGGTCTCCCTGGGTAAATTATCACTGATGTAATACTAATGGCCCCCAACCAGGTCATCAAAACTTGCCAAGTTGACTCAGGATATATGTGACTACTGGTGGTAGACATATTGTACACAGGATGTGAAACAATGTGACGCTTGATTCATAACAATTACTTGAGATATAACCTCCTAAAATCGTTTTGCAATTTTTAAATGTTTTTCTACCATTAAAAAAAACCGTGGTTGCACTTATTAAAATTGATATAATTTTTTCTATGTCGAAGATATTTCAGAGAATCTTGGCAGTTATATGTAGATATGAATCATCTTTGCACCTTTAAAATTTCAATTATTCTTTCCTACTATTGGCCAAAATATTGGCAAAAAACTGAGGGGTTTACATTTTAATGGCCTAGGCTGTAGAAAAGCTTGGCTATAGTTTCCGTGACGTGTTTTTTTTGGAAAATGAGATTATTTTCAAAGATTAACATTATAATATTATGTAATGCAAACCTACTGTGCTTGTTTTGCGTGTCTGCCGGTGATAACTCACCCACAAAGTGCACAGCAGCGCTTCAGTCTACGGAAATGTCGCATCCTGTTATGTTACAAATAACGCCACGACCGGCAGTTATTATCGCACCATCATAATTAATTTTTCACTCCAAATAATGAACTTTACACATAGTTCCTATATAAAAGCTCCTCATTTTTTGCAGCCTCGCATCGACCTTTGCACTCCATAGATTGGCATATCCTCCGTATGCCGCGAGTAATAATTATTTAGCTACACCATAGTCCAAAATTGATTATATTTGTCATTCAATTTGCTATTGAATGCCCTTTCCTCAGCTCTACGCGTCACTATTCTTTCTAGGTCTCTACCCACACCATTCAGTCATTCATCTTCATCAAAACCAGTATTACTACTCTCGGGGTTTTCGCACTGGATGAGCAATCGCGAGGCCACTGCTACGAACGGCGCTATAAAATTAATAAGTACGATATAATTGTAGCCTACTTCTGAAATAAGTATGGCGTGGTTAATTAATAGCTGTTGGATATAAGAGCGCAACCCACCTTTCTCCCTAATATGTACCGCCAAACTGGCAGGTGAAAATACTTTATTGAGACTAGATTTCTGGTATTTGAACGGAGCTTTGATTGACAGGCATTGTTCGTATGAAAAAAGTGAGTTTAACTGTTCAAGTTAAAAATGAGTTTAACCGTTCAAACTAAACTCATTAATTTGCTCTGTTAAAACGACGCCCAGCCTTCTACTCTGCATCGCTGATGTGATTCTCCACTAGTTGCGTGCTGTGTCTGTCGGAGCTAGGCCCCAGATCTGCAGATCAGATAGTTGCAGCCGGGTAGTATTTACGGATGTGTCGCATCCTGCATTTGCTATGGTTTCACGGTGTTTTGGTTGTGAAAATGAACTAGGTCGACAATTAACTAATTAACCAATTGGAGCTACACGATACAAAATACACGATACAAAATACAATTATGTTAATTATACCGTATACACATGAAGCAATCGATGGATCGCGGGCTCAAATGGTCACGCACAATAACAAGATGTATGTAAGAATAATATAAACATTAATTACAGGACCCTAACGCCTTAGTTTGCAAGCAAAGTCTTGAAATACGTGAACAATGTTAAATCCTGACCTCAGGGTTTAACCGAAAGGATTAAAAGAAAAATGGCAACTAAAACACTGCAGCCAAGTTCACGACTTTCAAAATAAATATTGCTACCCTCAGATTTCCTAAAGACCTATCGAATTTATTTTGTAGACCAACACATTGGCGAAATGTTCCCCTGGAACAAGGGTATTTAAACGTTAAAAACGATGGAAACCTATTAGTGTTGAGGTCTGTAAGCAACGTTGCATGCCGGAAGTTCGAGAGAGTGAACTTTTCAATAAAACGGTATCAGTTTTGAAGATACAGGTCTCAGACAATTATCACTCGCTTTTCAAACTTGAAGCTGGAATCGCAAGCCAGTAATATGACAGGTGTGATCCCTCTACCTATAGTAGGCCTATAGGCCTAGGTCTGTTGCCAAAATTGCTGTGTCTTCAAGTGCAAGACACTCTATGCTCTTTCTACTTGCCCTCTTCGCTCTGCCGACCTACTTTGTCATTTTGTACCTCGGTCGTGAGCTTGTAGCAGCCAACGTAGTGTAGTGACTGTGAGCTAATTTGAGTTATACAAGTCATGTGTTAATTAATCAATTTCCAGCACTCTTTGGGTGGTTAGTGTTCACATTCGGCGTCTGTGTGACATTTGCATGCAAAAGTCATACAAACATAGTTTTTGGCCGTTCTGCTACGTTTGAACTAGCACAACTTCGATAAAAATAGTGTAAATGCATGCTAGTCAGATGTCAAAAATGTTATCATAAAAATATTATTAAGCAAACAATTTTGAACTGCGCGTTTCGCTGTTTTAACGTAATCGATATAAACCACATGTCACGCGAAAGGTATAACAAATGTATCGAATTTGCCTACCTTGACATTCTCCAGATACATTTAAGAATCCACTCTTGCATTCACACATGTAACTCGCAATGCTGTTGACGCAGTTTTCTGAGAATCGGTTGCATGTTGAATTTCCCAATTCACACTCGTCAACATCTGCAATGGATCATATCATTCATTGACTTGCCTCCTTGTGTACAGGGTAGGCCAAAAAAGTACACCTATACGGTTATTTGCTAATATTTCGGCCAAAAGGAGGAAATAGTAAATGAAATTTTACAGGCTCAAGACCAATTCACATCTGCATATAACCACCAAAATTGCTTAAAATATTTCAAGCAGAACAAGTGTTATATCACTTTTAATGAGTGCATCCACCGATTTTTGGTGGTCAAAAGACACTCAACGCAGCAAGAAAGTGACAAAAAGCGAATTTGTGAAGTCACATATCCAACAGTTGTAATAAAACGCACTTCTTAATTATTATTATTATGATTATCATTATTATTACTATTATTATTGAGAAAATAAACTGGAAATTATCGTATATGGAAGTCACTTTGACGTCATCTAGCATGAAGTCGATTAAATTGGTGACTAAAATGGTTTTGCGATTAATCATTTTATGATATCAAATGTAACTAAATACACATGGGCAAGGTGTCCATGACAGATTAAATGCGTATACAGACACCTCATGAATCGCGAGAATGATCCTGGAGCCAAGGCTGTAATTAGGGCTGCAAATTTTTCGCTGTCGAAAATTGAATAATTCGATGCCAATTAGCGGCCAAAACACAGAATTTCGCGGCGTATTCGCGGTGAAATGTCTTACACACACAAAAATAAGTCAATAACTGACTATGATCAACAATCATTCATGCCAATAATGTAGGATGCTGTTTCTGCGATGTCTGCTTTGCAAACACAGCTGAAGACCAGGTTGCAATTTTTCCTTGTTCGCCTTTTCACTCTCGACATTCTATGCTGTGCGACTGTGAACGGTGCTTATTCAGGTGCTTGGCGAAACTGTCTCTCCGATTAAATTCGCCGGGCACATTGCTTGTTCTGTAAAATAATAAATCGCCGCTCGCAGCCCACCTGAAACGTACAGGACTTAAACTGAACGTCTTCCTCTAGCCACCGAATGTTTTCGCACACGAAGTCGTAACTCATGTTTAGAACCTTTGCCCTTACTGCATCAAAAACACGAGCAACACGAAAAAAACTGTCAAATTTGCAGTCATTCGCGTTGTGATGTTAAAATTTACAGTAGAATAAACAATTCGAAAATTTTTTAGCCCTAGCTGTAATCAATGCTCACTCTAAAATCACTGGAGCTGAGCACTTATACAAATATGCAGACGCGTTGATGATAGGGGTGGGTTGTGGAACGTCGTAAGGGCAGCGGAAGGGAGAAATCTATCCGCACTCGAACAAATAACGAGCATGTTGACGAACTTATTTTCTTACAGAATAGCAACATCAGATATCATTTCAGTACACTGCGAATTTCTGCAGAGTCGACCATCCACAGTCTGTTAGAAGAAAATTGCCAAAGAAGATCCGAACCTCATCGCTTTGCGTCGTGTCCCTAGAAGAGACGTCATTTTACCTTTTTCAGAGGGGCAAGCAAGAATTTTTTGGCGGGGGTGCTAAAAATTGTATCTGTCAAGATACAATTTTTATTATTGTATAAAATGTATTGTTTTTATTATTGTTATTGTATCTGTCAAGCAAGAATTTTTGGGGCGACGTTTTGGATTTGTTTTGGTTTGGTTTTTGCGTTTTCAGCGAGTTAACAAAGCATTGGATTTGTATCGGAAAAAACGCTGTTGCAGTTTAAAAAAAGTTAAATTAGTCAATTATAGACACCTGCGATACGATATAATATTAATATATGAAATTCAATTACATTTATTATTGATATGGCTATTAAATTATGACCTTGTATGGAAATTTGCACGCACTGTAATCTAAATAAGGGTATCTAGGGGGCAAATCCTTCTGCCTCCAAATGACGTCCCTGGTCTCCCTGGGTAAATTATCACTGATGTAATACTAATGGCCCCCAACCAGGTCATCAAAACTTGCCAAGTTGACTCAGGATATATGTGACTACTGGTGGTAGACATATTGTACACAGGATGTGAAACAATGTGACGCTTGATTCATAACAATTACTTGAGATATAACCTCCTAAAATCGTTTTGTAATTTTTAAATGTTTTTCTACCATTAAAAAAATCGTGGTTGCACTTATTAACGTTGATATAATTTTTTCTATGTTGAAGATATTTCAGAGAATCTTGGCAGTTATATGTAGATATTAGTCATCTTTGCACCTTTAAAATTTCAATTATTCTTTCTTATTATTGGTCAAAATATTGGCAAAAAAGGGGTTACAAAAGGGGTTTACTTTTAATGGCCTACCCTGCACCGTTTTATAAAATGTAACTAAGTAACACGGGTTTCGGACATCTCGTTCCGGACATTCCCCGGAAATCTCCCCCAACATCTCCCCCGGATATTTTCCTTGTAGGACAATTCCCCGAAATTTTCCCCCTGTGATCCAGCGTAATATATTTGAATAGTTAAATTAAATTCAGACAAATATCAGGGATGGGCTGGTTACAAGATGATATGGAATAGAGATGCAAATTATCAATTACTGGTGAAAACGTAATTGAATTACAAGTTACCAATTACTTTAGAGTTTTGATGGAGATTACTAATTAAAAATTACGTAATTTTCAAGTACACCAAATGACATATTACTAACGTTGTCAGGGTCAATAAATGCAGGCATGATTCTACAAGGAACATGCACTTTCTATGTTTCTTTTGTTTTGCATAACATTGTCAGAAGCCACTAATTTTCTTTTCTTTCAGAAGCAGCAGCTGTTCAAACAATTTACAGTGGTGGGAATAATCATTGAATCACGTTGTCATTAAAGCTAGCGGGGGTATAACGAAATATTGGCAATGAATAGAATCATTGAATGCTTTTTTTATCTTCATTGTATCAACCAACAGAGTTGAACAGGTATTCCTGAAAATTATGGGATAAAGTTGATTTTATGCTTGCTTATATACTAATTTGAGTGACAAAGCTAAATAAAAGCTGACTTTAAATGCATAAAACAGATTTGTAGTGTTTTGCAGGGCAGTGCAATGATTATTCCCACAAGTGTAGATCTATCCGAGAGACGACGTCTGTTAGGCCTTACAATTTAAATCATGCCTGTCAACTGAAGAGTCTCTCTAGCTCAATTTCATACTTATATTAAATTGTTAAAATAAGTAATTGCAATACAACAAAATATAAAATTAAGACGATTTTTGTTCCTGTTAATTTTTACGTTATCGATTTTTCATTTATCAATTTGTTTTTCATAATGTAGGCCTAACTTGAAATTACAAATTACAGGCAAAAATGTAATTAAAGTATAAATCATAAATTACAAATTACATTGATTTGGGGCAACAAATTACAATTTAACAGTTGTAATTCAAATTATGTAATTTCCATTAAACAACTAAATTAGCCTACTGCCCATCACTGGAAAAAATCATGCTTTTTCTCTTATAAGAATTTAGTATTGTGAGTTCAAGATGATGGGGCAAATAAGTGCTTGAAATTGCGCTTACAAATTGTAGTAGCAGATCTGTAGAAGATATATTATAGGACAGAAGCATTAAACATAAACTATCGTGATTATTTATGTAAACCAATAATATACCTACCTCCACACTTTCCGGATATATTTGCGAAGCCATCTTTACATTCGCATCTGAAATTTCCAATGGTGTTAACGCAGTTTTCTGATGTACTATTACACGGCGTTCCGGGTTTACATTCATTGACATCTGCAGCATATCATGAAAATTAGAAACAATTAACATAATATCTCTTTCCATTCTACTCTTAAATCTGTCTTCTCTGGCCGAGGTTGTAGATTTCTTGAAAAGGTGCTATATCCAATTGGATTGGTTGATTAAATAGTTTACCAAAATTGAAAAGAAATTAATGGCAGTAGCTAGGGGCCTACAAAACCAAATGATATAAATAAAAGTAAGTATGTACTTTATTGAACCGCCTGCAAACGCATTGCGGGCACATCATAATATGAACGTTCAAATAAAGTACACTCATAAAATAATCATAACTAGCAATTACACAACATACATCCTATAAGTAGCAAGATAAATAGAAATCGAACAATATTTTTCCTAATTACACTCACAAGAGGAATAGATTCAATTGTATAGCATGCGAGTGATATGCAACACTAATACATCTAAGGAATTTTTCGATGACGTAACCCTTGTTACATACCAACTTGTAAATAAGCTGGTTCCCGCGACTTTGCTTTTGTAGGCGCTGTAAAAATGTCGAGTTTACGACTACAATCTGATTATTAACTGAGTAAATTACCGACATTGCGCAATTTCACACAGTTCCCGTTCCTATATTTCAAAATTTAACATTGCTATTGAATGATTTCTTGTTACAAAACATCTCTTATCACTAGCTCTTCAAACTCTTTAGGTGCTATCAGCGAAGTAGGACAGAAAAATGAAAGAGAAGAATACCCTACGTTTACAATTTTATCAACTTCATTTACTCGGTCTAGTCATATGCAGCAATCAACTATGCTGCAGCCCTATTATATCAGCGCAATGCATACGATGAGTAACATAATAATGTCGGTAGAGCTGGGTTGGCTAGAGGGCACAGATGAAGCTGGAATCTTAATACAAATTTTTTACTCTCAGGGATTGAGACCTGCTACCGTTCGATTGGCTGTCTAGCATGATAACAACTAGAATATCACACGCGTTATTTATAGTTTACCTGTGCAACGTTCCCATGAACTCATTCTATGGAAACCTTGTTGGCAACGACATCGTGAAACATTCGTGTACTGTAAGTCAATGTCCATACATGTCTCGTTCCCACTGCAGTCTGTATCATTTAAGCACCTGTATAATATGTCGTTCACTGAACAAAACAAAACAATAAGGTCTTAACTTTCTTGTGTCTGTACAAACCAATTTATTTCATCATCATCATTATCATGCATCATGGGCACATCGCTCGTAGATGTCCGATGCCATTTTCACCAGACTTTTTCACTGCTGTCGGTCCATCGCAGAGTGTATAAGTTCTTGTAGTGGCTTTTTCGTCCAGTCCATGATGTCATACATCCACTCTGTGTGTGGCCGTCCTCTTTTGTTTGTTCCCTCCATTCTGCCAAACATTGGAGTCTTTAACTTCCGTTCATCGCTCATTCTGCAAATGTGTCCAAAAAACCCTAGCTTTCTTTGTACTATTTTTTGCATTAAGGTTTCTTTTATATGGATTCGTCTGTACAGTTCCGCGTTGCTCATTTTCTGTGTCCATCCTATTCTTAATAGCTTCCCATAGCATTTTCTCTCAAAGGCTAAGACTTTCTTTTCCATGTCTTTTGTCATGACCCAGGTCTCGCATCCGTACAGCATGCTGATGAACACGCAAGTTTGTAGGACGCTTAGTTTTGTTTCTTTGTGTATACTTCTGCTTTTCCACACTTTTTTCATCGCTTTTAGTGTCGCTGTTGCCATTGTGGCTCTGGCTGCAATCTCCCTCCTACAATCCAGATTAAACATCATGTTGCTACCCAGATAAGTGAATTTTTCTACGCTTTCAAGTTGAATTCCATCTATGGTCAACCTCCATGCCGGGCTGTTTTCTCAAAAAATCATTGTTTTTGTCTTGTCAAAGTTCATTTTTAGGCCACATCTCTCAGCCTCTTCTTTCAGTCTCTGTGTTGTCTGTTCCAGTCTCGGTTCATCCTCGTCAATTAGGTCGATGTCAACGCCAAAGCAAAGATTATTGAAGCTAGTGCCTCTGACCCTTATTCTTGAATCTTCTTCTCTGATCTTGTATTAGACTCTTTCCAAGAGTATATGTCATTCACTGAATAATTCACTGATATAGTTAATAGTTCTAATCGTTCACTGAACAAAGGTACAAGACAAGGTGACCCGATTTCACCAAGCACCTTGCTCGGTGAAATCGGGTCACCTTGTCTTGTACCTTTGTTTGCACTGAAACGTCTCGCCACGCACTCGCAATTTATTTGCGGCACTTAAAATACATTCGGGTCTATGCTCGGAGGCACTAGTTGGTGTGTTATGCGTAAAAAGATGTATGTTTCAACAATCTAGGTTTGAATGTGTAGGCCTAATATTTGTGTAGACCTACTTTAACCGAAAGAATACTCAATGACATTGAAACCGAAACACTGATCGCGTGCATTAGGTTATTTATCTAGCATAGGTATAGACGATTATCAGTCGCAAATGAACATACATTGACAAATCAACAGAAGCGTTCATGTTAGCAGTTCCAGCAAACTAATTTGTATTTTTAGGGTTGTGACGGAGCCAAAGGCGATCAACTGATTTGGGCCCAGCACAAGTTTGCACGTGTTCATTCACATGAAACATTTATGAAGCGCCCCATCAAGTAGAAGCGCTCCAGACTCCAGCACGGCTAAAAACATAAGTCTTGATAATTATGGGAAACTCTTAAAAAACATAAGAGAGAAAATCCTGGAAAAGAGGTTGGACTAGAGAGTGAGGCCATCGCAGGTTGAGAGGCCCACCACCATAAAAGTACGGTTCTGCCTGGTGGAGTTACGGGCAAATGGATAAAAGAGAAGACCTTGTTCAGAGGAGCGGAGAAATCGAGAGCCACAATCACTATAGGGACACGACAAAAGAACTCGCTAAGATAGGCAAGATGGAGCCAATGAGCAGCGTCAGACTAGGGCTGCTATCCTATACACAGCCTGCTGCTCAGAGGGAGCCAGTGGGTAATACCGCAGATGTACCCAGATGCATGGTGAAAATTGATTATACGGCTAATAAAGCAAACAGCAGAATGATACATGTAAGTGCGATTTAAGCACCACAATCGACCAGCCTGGAGACCAGCGTGTGGGTAGCAACAGTAGTCATGTTTAGCTGTGACGAAGGCATGGGTAAGAGTAAAGGCAACAGTATAACAGAATAAGGTGTATTCAGTAGACCATCTATGCGTAATAAAATACTAAAATGATAAAAGCATTAAGATAAGCATGATTTTAGTTTACATTAAAATACTTAAAATAAAATATGAAATCATAAAAATTTATTCGATTCAATTCTACATTCTGTTTAAGAACTGCAATAATTATATGCGTTCTTAATGGATTCATTTTAACACTTTAAGAGAATGCAAATGTGGATCAACTTATAGAGAAAATATTTTACGAAACTCGCACGAGTATGACCTCCTAACCTGCGTACACACTGTTTGCAAAGTTTCCACCGCAGTTTTGACGAGTATTACCAGAGCAATTCATATTACAGCTGAATTCTGGTAATGTACCATATCTATCGTAGGAATTTCCACAATTGCAATCTCGATGGTACTACAACAATCAATTTAACTTAGTTAAATAATAAATGCAATATTAATCAAAAATTTGCTCTGTAGCGTTTCAAAAGAGCTACATGTAGCCACGAGCACTCTTTATTCTCATAAAAATCTATTATAATTACTTTTAGTGTAATTTATATCCAATGCACGGATTATAAAAGTCAACGTCGTCGGATTCTAACAATTGCATGGACAATAATTAGTTGAGTATACTGTAATATTGTTAATGTTCTGAATAGCAGGCGATATGGTTCGTTTCCCTGGACACAATCCTGCCACCAAAATCATGGGTATTAAATGGGATCCATTTGGGCTCGCCGTGGGACTGTGTAGGTACTGTAAGCGCTCCATGTGTGCATTTCTGGCGGAAAAGGATGCCTGAACGTCCAGCTGCTCTTGCATGTACAAAATCTGTAGCGTTCGATGAGCACTTGACCATTGGCTTTACCGGTGACATTCGTCGACGGCTGGCCAACTGGACGCACAGCCTCCGCATGATTTATGGATTACACAACCCCACGTCTCGGCCATTTCACTACTGAGTTTTACATCTAGATATCCAGGTTTCAGATTCCAACCTAGATGCGACTCTATTTCTTCCGTTTTCTGTCATCTGTCGAAACTACATGTATGTCCCTCTCGAGCTTTGTTCGTTTTATTGTGCAGTTAGTGCACTAAGAAATGTGATTAACTGCATCAAATGTTTTAGAATTTAGTAAAGTTTCAAATACACGAATGGCGAAGGAATAAAGTGTTTCAATAAATAATCAAGTTATAAACTCAGCCACAAGATTTTATTGTACAAGGGTCTGTTCATTCTGTCAAAGGCCATGTTGATCGAGTAGACATATGTACCAATGTTTCAACCCTTTAATTGGTATGTTCCTTTTAGTAGTTTAAGCTTAACGATACTGTGTGATAACAAAGATCATTCACGTCGGTCTTTTCCTTCATCCAGGCTTGGAAGTGGCACTGTCAGAGTTTGAACAGTGGGGGAGTTTATTCTAGCGTGGCCTCGGAGATTTCATTAACCCAGAATAAATGCTGTACTCTTTAGAGATAAAGAGCTGAAAGTTTGAAATCAGGAGTCACATCTGTTTGCATTTCGCTTATGTCATGAGCCGCATCTGCGGAAGCATCAACCCTATGAACTCTCCAGCATTACGATATTTCAGAGTATCTGATAGTAAGTTCCTCGTCAAGAGGATATCCTGATAACAGGCAGCTTCACTAATTATCTAAGTATAGGCAGTTACTATCATTCTGCGAACACAAAAGGAAAAAATATTGAACGATGACATGGTTTAACGACATGCCATAGGCAAACTGAAGAATTAACACATCAGTTGGTTGCATTGTTCACTGCCACTGTTTTGTGATGCAAATTCCCAGTTGTTCTTCTCGACATTATTTGCTGCCTAAACAACGCAGATAATGACCTAATTTTTCTCGGCTTTTCTTCCTGGTTTGGCAATTTTTGCTGCGGTGATATTAGTTTTCCTTCTAATGAAAGCTGCGGGTCACTCTTTTCAACTTCCTTCAATGTGAACTGATTCTATCTTTATTATGGCCACGACAGTTGGAATTGACGCTAGTAGGCACCACCGATTAAACGGCGAGAAAAACGAATTCGAATCCAAATGGTATTTCCACGATCATCGTCGTCGTCGTCGTCATCATCATCGTCGTCACAATCATCATTATCGTCATCGTCATCATCATCATCATCATCATTATCATCAATATTGCCAGTTGTTTTATTGATCCTAAGCTCGACGTCGTAAGTAGAGTGCGACGGACTAGGAAATACGAGTGCCTGAAAAAAACGGTCCGAAAGTGCCAAATTCTCTTTCAATAAAAGTTGATGACAAACACCGATTGCTAAAAGACCTTAAGAGGATAATTGCAACGAGTTTAGTTGGCTGTTTGTGTCATATACTATCGAGAGTTTCCCTGAGATTGATCAATTATGGATTTTTTAAAGGCACCTTGAATTGTAGATCTGTTTTTTTTTAATACAACACAGTTGGATGAATTGCTCTTAGCCAACGATGCGAACACATTCAAGAGTTTTAGCCAAGGTATCAAATGTAAATAAATACAAATGACAGGTGCACTTCGTCTTCACACCAAAGACTTTTATAGAATAACAATATATTTAGCAGATTTATTGTCTTTTAAAATCACCACTAATTGCTGTAATTATTAAAATATGGAATTATTGTTGCCGGTTGAGGTAGCCTACCAGATAATGTAGGCCTATGCTTTCTTATTTCATAGAATATAATTTCAAAGTAATAAAAATTGAAGCAACTGATTAATCCTGTCTTCTGAGTTTCTCGTCATTTAGCGCCACATAAATGTGTTATTTACAATAACTCTTTAAAATGCAGCAAAATAAATCAAAGCATATATAATTAGAGTCTCTATGCAATGAAGGACGTGCACTAAAAAAAATGTAGCCTAAGTACATCGTTTCAGAAATTTGTTATTCAGATTACCTGTAGTCCGGCGTACTTATAGTTAAGGAAGGCACAGTGTTTTGTGCATGATTCTATCGAGTTGTTTTTTCCATTCTCCCAAGAGAATTTTGTGTCCATTGCGAGAGCGTTATTGACATCTTTATAGCACCCGATGTACATCCGTAAAAGTGATTTATCTATTAGATCAAAATATGGTTACATGAAGAGTGCTTAAACAGATTCATTCACCAAGCGGTCATATGTGTTTTTTAATGAATCAACTTAAATATAACTGGAGAGTAACTGGTATTATAAGTAGAAAAAATGACAAACTCGCCGAAACTCAGCATACAGACCAAGTAGGCAGTTGTGATAAATATTATATGCAACGCTTTACATTTGACTGTATGCGTTAGATATGACTGCATAGAGGAGAAATTATCAGAATTTCACGGTAAAAAATGTTCTCATGAGTTAATAATTATTGTCAAATGCAACGGGGTTACGTCGTATAATGGCTAGCTAAGCAATAGTGGAGATGCAAGTCAAGTACCTGTAACATTGCACGCAGGTCCCGTCCATCCTGGTTTACAGAGGCTGCGCGTGAAATTGATGCAAGAACCGTTGTATCGACACGGGCCTCCGTTGCAATGGCATTGGTAACTGCAGTTGCGTCCATAGAAGCCCACGGGACAAACTGAAATACACGCAAGTCAACGAATTATGTCTTTATCTGTTTGGCATGATTAAGTCATCCCAGTATCATTCACGTAGGACCTGAAAATTACTGACATCACTGATCAAAGAAGTTTTCCTAAAATCCAAACTTTCTTTGGATTTGAATTCCAGTTTACTGCACCAGTCAGCCTATGCTTGTGCATTACTTTCTTCCCAGAGCAATCACTTGTGATTGTCTAAAATTGATTCTTCTGTAGCTCGCATCAGCCTTTACAGCTCTGATTGCCATTGGCTTGAATCATTGTCATCCCTTTCCTTGCCAATGACGCAATTCAGCTTTAATCTGCAAATGCATCTGCATGTGTCAAAATAGGTCTCATTACCCACCGTGTTGTGAGCGATGTTCTATCTTCTCAAACGCAATAACATTAGGAACAATAGCGTTATATTGATCAACTAATGAATGGAGCATTGGGCGTTACGATAAAGGCCTTCAAAAAAATATAGGAGCCTTGGCTTATTATATGAGACCAGCTGCTTGGACACCATCTACAAGAGGCTGGCTGTTTCCGGTCGAAAACTGTGAACTGTATATAGACCAAGGAAACATATAGTGTAAATAAGAGCATTGAAGAAACATTATTGTGTAAATAAGAGAAACGCGACATTAATGCATTGCACTGCATAAGCACTGTATATAGACTAAGACATTATTGCATAAAAGCTTGTATACATTCATCATAGACATGAATCATATGATGAATATGCTTAAGTAATGCAGAAACATGACACCATTCTAGCTCTTTATTATCTAATTGAAGTAACGACGACAAAGAAATGAAGACCAAGGCATTAACATTGAACACTTAAGTACGAATAACGTCATCATACAGACTCTGAACTATATCTATATAATAAGAACTATATCATACTTACTCTGAACTCTAACACTGTATATACGTATAAAAAGTGTAATCCGTACATAGACCATTTTGTACCATGTATATACGTGCTGAGTTTGACGCATATCATCCTTGTCATGGATCCGTCGTTATATAAACTTATTACACATTATATGGGACTAATTAGAGTAAGGCGGTACGTAGATTTTGTCTTTTTCACGTTTCAGAAGAAGAATCTGAGACTTTGTTTTAATATTCATCCATGCGGTCATTATTATAATATTTAGCCTTCGATGGCGCTTTAGCATTTTGGAGATAGCGATTAGGAGTGTGATTAAAACATAGGAGTACGATTAAAACATATTTGCTAAAATTTGCAATATCTGAATAACCGACATCTGTAAATGAATAATGTATATACATGAGTAGACCTCTGTGTTGATTTATCAATGTCAAACGTAGGTTGATTCTTCTGTGTTCTATTGTGTTTAGTCACTTAATATTGCTGCATGCAAGCCTGAGTGCATCAATAAAGCTACATTTATAAAACATTTGGACGGAATGCAGACCCTCTGAAGTTGTCTTCTAAACGCGATGTGATAAAGAAAGTTATGCGATTGCCGTCAACATCTTTTTTGATGACCTTACAGAGTCGGCATCAAAGTCAATCAGGATTCGGATTTAGGTGCCGCAACTGTCAAAGTTTATAGTAAGAATTTTTTTCGCTACCAAATCGATAGGGCGAAATGATGCTGCTTGGCAATTTAGAATGTTATCTGCGCATGTGTAGATCTTTATTGTGTCTCCACGTGAATAAGTTGGGCTAAGATTATAATTATGATCCTCGTCACTTACCATAATAAACACTGTTTGCAAAGTTGCCTCCACATTTCTGGGCTACGTTTGCGGGACATGAAAAATTGCAGTTGACTTGGTGCCCATTGTGTGTTTCATTTCCATATCTGTCGTACTTTTCTCCGCAATTACAATCGATCCCGTACTATAATAGAACACATTCATTTATCAAATATTATTACTCCAAGAGTAAAGGTTAATGTACAGCTTCATCATCATTTTGGCTGACTATGATGTGTTCCCAGTATTTTACTTTGAACCTACCGCTTACTGTTTACCTATGTATGTATGTATGTGTGTATGTATGCATGTATGTATGTATGCATGTATAACATTGTATGTATGTATTTATGTATGTATGTATGTATGTATGTAGGTATGTGTGTATGTATGTATGCATGTATGTATGTATGTATGTATACATGCATGCACGTATGCACGTACGCACGTTTGCACGCACGCATATACGCACGTACGTACGTACATACATACGTACGTATGTATGTATGTATGTATGAAATTGTATGTATGTATGTATGTATGTATGAAATTGTACATAAGTATGTATGTATGACATTGTATGTATGTATGTATGTATGTATGAAATTGTACATAAGTATGTATGTATGACATTGTATGTATGTATGTATGTATATATGTCTGTCTGTCTGTCTGTTGGTCGTGGGTTGGGTTGCACTGCAGTGAATGAGTTTGGGCATCTCACCTTCAACACAAAAACCTATAAAAGTCATGTAAATTGTTAGGTAAGTTGTTAGGGCTCATCCATGTATTATGAGGTTAACAAAAATGGTATTTCGGGCCCACTCCCCTCTTTTGCACCGCGTACATTTTGGCGTGTACGGTAAAAACCGCGATAACAAAACAGCGATCATCAAAACAGTGATCACAAAATAGCGACGCACAAACGCGCGACTATTTCAAAACAGCGTTCATCAAAACAGCGATTATTCACTGAAGGTTTGTAATTTGCTTCTGAATGTAAATTAATTGGTTCAATAATTAACAATGATTTTAGAAGGTTTAATTTGAGGGATAAATCTTTGTTACTTAGGCCTATGAAGGCTTACGCATTTTAACATATCGTTCCATCGTATTTAGATACATGTACACTTTTACAAGGCATCTTAATATTAATGCCCATGACAAATGCAAGTTCTATTTTCATCCAAGAAATTTAGTTTCTCAATAAAAAGATTTTTCATCAGCGACAATGTACAATTTTGAGGGACGTTTTGCTCTTACTCATCCTATCTACACTTACTGGAGTTATTAGTGTCCTGTTAGAAATGTTTCCCTGGTTTACGTTGGAGACGGGATTCCCAACTACGTTGATTACCCTTGTCGTCAGAACGACCTAGCGTCTCTCCCCAGTTCCGAAACAAGTCCCTCTTCCTTCCCTTGGTGCACTATATGAACCCTTCTAGAGGCAATTTCCTTCGCCATCCCAACTGCAAAACTCGTATCTCTATTGGACGACAGATCACCTGCTGCAACTATTACTAAACCTGGTTGGTCGGGTCTTGGCGTCCCTATCGTCACGTCATATCCCTAGAGGCGTCGAGATAATGTTTGACTAGCGGCTGTTATGGCTGGGCCTTATTAGTGTCATTGAATCCCATTGCTACAGTTATACCGCCTAACAGATTGCGCCGTTCGTATCGGATTTGTCCTCTATTCATGATCCGTGTCAACGAGCTGGTTAAGACTAGATCTTCAGCTGGTTCATGAATTTTTTGTCAATGGGTGGCAGAGGAGAGGAGGGCCAGGCAACTCTAACGTCTGCCTCGAGGTGGCGGATTTCGTTGCTTGACAACCCCGTTGATCTTTGCATAATTCTCGCCGTCTGTTTTGAGGCCGTCTGCTTCAGGCGAAGCCCATTGATGTCTCTCCTCTTAGGTTTCAGGTAGACGACTTCACCCGTAGTCCTCCTACACCTCTGCTGTCGGTCGATGACTTTTGTATAGCGCCATCGTCCAGCGTGTAGGGCGTGACAGAAAGTATGGTTTCTTGTGAAACTACAGTTTCATTGATGAAAAATATGTTTAGTAAATATAATGGATTTACGATAAATAATTTCATTCAAAATAAAGCTTCATATTGAATCGTTGTTTTAATTATCACTATTTTAAGCAGTCGCAATTGTGTGCATCGTTATTATGTGATCGCGGTTTTGACGAACGCTGTTTTGTGATCGTGGTTATTAACGCTACTCATGCGTACGTACAGCTGTCATCTGAGCTCTAACCTCCGCCCTCCCTAGAAAGGTTAAATATCTAAGACATATATAAGACACCATTTTATCAAAGACAATTTACCTTTATTAAGAATTATATTTCACAGCTTAAACTTGTCACATTTTTCAAGAAATAAAATACTAACAACACTTACATTTTAAGCAGTTTCTATGCTTCATAAAATTGAATAAGCAAGAGTATAATATTATAGTTCCTCATAAGATTTTCAGTTCTGATCTTAATTTTTCAGAAACGTGGACGTCATAATTAGACAGTTATTATTTGTGTACCTACACATTTTCGGGACCCTTTTCCCGCCGTACGCACCCCTGCACAAAATCGCCAAAATTTGAAACCCTTCCCTCGCTGCGTACATGTATGTATGTATGTATGTATCTATCAGACTATTTATGTAGTGCCTTACATGTACGTAATATCTGTGAATGAGCCCTTAGTTGGTGGGCTACATACTCGATTGACTCCGCCAATTATATCCTATATACATGAGCGCACCTCTTACGTCATCTTTTGGTCATCCAAAGATCTGTTTTGGGCCTTCTACTTTATATTTTATACAGTTATGAAATTGGAGTTCTCATCTCTTTCTGTGTGGTCTTAAGTGGGATTTATGGTATCGACACGCAGGCCTATGCTTGGTTCTGGTTCTTAAGCAACCACCCTTGTTCAAACCAGGTTCATGAGCGCGCTTCTTTACCTATTCACAATTCTTGACCAGGTTTTTACCAGTTGCGTCAAATAGTGAGTAGAATTTTCGTGAAGTGGCGCTATATTAAGTTTATTTGATTGATTGATTGATCAACTGATTGATTGATTTATGTCGGACGATATAATATAGAACTTATAATAGAAGCAGTTGAATGAATTCAATTAGCGTAACTTTGGATTAAAATTCTATTGCTATGTGTCTGTGTGTGGACTCATTTAAATTGCTTTAAATAATTATCGTTCTCACTATGTATTTGACTAACCTGCATTCCAGCGTATGTGGCAGCATTTGTTGAACAGATTTCTATGCAGAATTCAATCGAGTTTATTGACTTGCTTTGATCACCGGTTCGTCCACCTGGATTTTTCGCATCCATCGCCATCGGCTGTGTGTTATTATTTCCATCTCCGTAACAGCCTATGTACTGTTCCGTAATGTTTCCTACGCAACAGGCAAGCCATGAATTTCAGTCTTTACGAATTGACCTAGCGAAATAATCTGCCGTGGTCGCATAATTCGATTATAAAAACCGAAGTTTTATGCTTTTTTACATCCAAATATTCTCAAAGTCCAAATAATTCGGTTTTTCTATTGCAATGCACAAGGCTATAAACAATTATGGCAGGGAGAACGCAGGAAGGTGTATAATATGTTATTGTTGTGGCTTGTGGATCATAACTGTGTGTCCGGGGTGCGTTATAAACCATAAACTGAATAACCTACAAATCTAAAACATCTTAAAACTCTGTGGGAAAAGATACTTATTAAAGGCTTATAATCTCTTCCATCAAATTGAGTTCAACTCATAGCTGCTTGGTCGACGTCAATGTAACTCTTTGTGTATCTCATACTATTTTTGTGTTGAATATTATATTCCTATTGCAAGATACACCCAGGCGAATCAGCCTGAAAACGGTTGCAGCGGTCCACTTGAGAGTCACGAATCCAGCGACGGTTCCCCTAGCGGCCTCGTAAGGCAAATACTAATAAGACTAAGAGGACGGAACCAGGCCTATTCTATTTTTTATCGCATCCACTACACAGATAAGTGAGTGGACTGACGAAATAATCACATAAAATAATAGTACATTCAGTTGACGACAGGAGAGATAATTATGATCGGAGCCAATCGAGCGCGTCCCGTACTTTCTCGACGAACGCTCACGGTCAATTGTGGTCTAGAGGTCCAGCAGACCTAGCAAAGCGTTGTCACCCCATCGATCGACTCGATGATGTCGATAACTATCTTCAGGAATGCGGTTTCGGTCGAATAGAAACCTCGATAAAAGGCTGGAAATGTACGTTGCTACAGAAACCTCGAGCAAGGCCTTCATTAACAGTTGCTCAGTGCCATCGATGTTTTATTTTAGTTTGCAATTCTGAATTTTAGAAGAAGGGTGTCATATCTATTAGTCTCATTGCCCTTACTGTAGGCCTACGTTCCTCCTCTAATGTTATCGATGAATAGCTAAGTTCTTGTTTTACGTGGCTACTTACTTGTTGACTTCGACAAAGTTTAAAGTTCTCAAAAAAGTTCTTTTTTTCAAGCGCAAATGAACCCCATTTAAAGAGGTGCTTTCCGCAAGTTGTCAATAGGCCATGTGACTGCATCATACCATCCCTTTTATTGCATAAGCTCGTGTCTCAGCCACATAAACCGTGCGCGCCTCTGGCCTGTAGCCTAGTGCTCATCCCTCGGTGGAGGGCGAGCGACGCGGCCGTTGGAGGGACCTCGATCGATAGTCACGGGTGGCTATTCAATTTACCGACCAAGACACGACGAATGCTTTTTCTACCTCCTCCTTAATGTTCTTCCACCAGAGAGGGACTACTCAACAACATCGCAACCATGTCTGCGAATCGCTGTCGACAGTTTTCGCTCTACCCTATCGACGCAACTTGGCCAAGAGATTCTTAACACCATACCATCTGTCAGCTGCTGACAGACATCCGTTGGATGGTTTCACTGATGACTTACTGTGCACTGTTCCGCTAATTGTTTTTCTTTTAAACTGACAATTAACTTCATAATAGGCCAGTGCAGAGAGCACCTCTGAATGGTTACTCTGTCAGAGGCAGGGCGAATTAAGGCTCAATGGAGCACAAAGCCAGGATCAGGTGAGGGCCCTTGTTGTTGGGATAAACGAATCGCAAAGACGAGACATAAATTATTAATTTAATAAATCAACTTTTTCACAATTATGTTTTATGACAATTATCACTTATTTAACTAAACTAGTAGACAAAAAAGTGCAAAATTTTAAAAGAAGATTTTTTCGTGGATTTTAGTTTTGCAAAATCAGAAAAATGTCGTCAAACTGCATTTCTCTCATAAATTTAATATCGGATGCAATGCGCACAGCCAGGTAAGCGAACCTAACCTTTCTTGACCAATAATTATTGTGGTCCTCTATTCGTATTTTTTAAATTCTTTTCAGCTACTATACTTGTATTCGATTTGGAAGTTTGTGATGTGCTGGGTTGAATACTACTTGTGTCTAGAAGCGCTCAGGCTGAGCTCCCCGAGCATCGCTTTCGGTGATAGAAATGGCACGACCTAATGGTTTAGATTCATAATTTTTTAGGAGACCATCAAGTGTTGGAACTTTGTGTAATGATTTTGCAGCTAACTGTTTTATTCCGTTTATCATGTCCGCTCTGATACCGACGCATTTTTTTATTTTTAAAATGTGAATCTTTCTCATAGAAATATACTACAATCTAAAATTAAAAATATTTTAAGTTATATTTTGTCTCATTTTTTATAATACTTTACCTAAAATACGACTAATATGTTGCTTATGATGCGGTTTTTCATTTATTTTTCATAATATTCTCACAAGTCACAATAAGCAGACACCATTACGGTTATTACACTAAGAGAGAATGTTCAGCACAATTAATTTAGCACAAAGTCCAAAGACTTTGAAAAATAAAAAATGTGACTGCAGTTTTTTTATTCTTTTTATTTTTCCTTGCTTATGGGTTCCTTGTTTATTTATTTAGGATGGCGTGGCCCCTCCTCAGCCAGAGGCCCTAAGCCATGGCTTAGTTGGCTTATGCCTTAATCAGGCCCTGGTGAGAGGCACTGTGTAAATCTAAAAATACAATACATTACAATTAAATTTAAACTCTCAGTCACACATTTAAGACACTATCGACTATATGCTGATGCATTTCATATCGACAACATCAAGAGCTTTGCGGAGCGCGTACGTCTATCCGGCCAACTAATTAACAATGCAAGGAAAGACTTAAAGTAGAGATATAAAAGTTAACAGAAAATTCATGTATGTCCCAGAGAGGGTTAACGAATGCTGCTGTATTGTATTGTATTAAGACATTATTCCAAAATTTGTCACGAAGATCAAATACTGTTTCTTCCTACTTATATTACAGTTCGATCCAGTCCATTGCTCCTCGCAACCACCTGGACATGTTCCAGTTTGTCGATCGCACGGCAAATGATTCTTACAGTGACAAAACTGGTCACAGTGGAGACCAAAGTAACCAACATGACACACTAAAACAAACACCAGGCTTGCTATTTGCAACGTAAGGCCAACTGTTTTAGTGAATTTTGATAGTAGTTGTTAGCTTAGACGATTATAGCTCAACCATGGTCGTAATTTACAAACCTTCTGCTATAATAAAGCTTCTTTCCACATGCTGCTGCAGTTTTGACTGTTGTTGTCTACCTGATAAGATGCGAGCTACAGTACTTCTCTTATTCTTAATATTTATATATTTTGTTGACAGGACTTATTATCGCAAATTATGTGCAACATACTATTAAGTGAATTAATATATGGAGCGTATAGTATACATATAGACCTAATAATGTCTTCCTT
Organism: Bimastos eiseni; assembly: GCA_959347315.1. Classification (NCBI taxonomy): domain Eukaryota; kingdom Metazoa; phylum Annelida; class Clitellata; order Crassiclitellata; family Lumbricidae; genus Bimastos; species Bimastos eiseni. Next base: position 7,580,114 of record OY365806.1, read on the forward strand.
GTACCGCAGACCTTTGTTATGTTTCGATTTGTAAGCGTTTTGTCTCGTGTGTAGATTTTTTTATGTAAGTAATGAATGAGATGAAAATCCGCACGTGTCAGGATCAGAAAGGTCTAGACAATTTCATAAAGCGGTCTGAGTAAAATTCGCAATGTAGACAAATTTGACGGCAACTGACTGTTTGTTGACAGATTCATTAAAACTATTCTTAGTTATAAATTCACATTGTAACGGACTAAGCCCCTTCGGAAATCACTGTCGGAACGTAATATTTTCTTAAAGCAACTATTTAAATTTCAAATTTGAACCAATGTAAAAGATTCATAAAACAATTACTTACAGTTTAAAAATTACTTGAGCTCTTAATCTGAATCTATTGGGGTTGGACAGTGGTGGCAACAGTTTTCCCAATCATAAAGTTATGTAGTATAGAAAAAGACTTGGTTGAAGATTTCACAAGCTCGAAAAATTGATCCATGGAAAACGTTTCGTTCGCTTAGCTATGCAATAATTAAAGAAATCTCACCTGTGTATAGAGAATAAAATGTAGAATTGTTGTTTCCTCCGCAATTTTGTCCGCTGGCTCCGGAACAATTCACGTTACAATTCCGATCATTCAACTCTTGGCCAAAGTTATTTCTGCATGTGCAATTTCGTCCATTCTAACAAATGACATATTATAATCTATATCTCGCATTTGATTTGCATCTAATTTTGATATTTAAAAAAATAAATACTGCAGATCATGTGACTATAAAATATGCAATTCCCCTATGCGATGGGCAATTATGACTACCAGTTGATACATTTGAAATCTTACAGACGTTGGCGAAGATAGTCATTTAAGTAACTTAAATTGATTCATGTTTGATTTTAAAATATCAATATGCTCTTGATTAACGCGCTGTGTAAATGTATCTTATATAATAAACACAAATGCCCTGAAAAGCATTTGATATGCAATTGCAAAAAGCCATCATTCAAATTGTTGTTGAAATATAAAGTACAAATAAAATAATGATTGTATGTTGTTTATTTCAACACAAAATTGTTGCGAATGCTTCGGCCATAATAAATTACATTTACAATCTCCATGGTGGAATCTAATTTTTCATTAATCGTTCAACTAAAAGATCGCAAGTTAGAAGAGGAATGGGTTATTGCTGCAGAGAATTTATTTACATTGGTCTTATTTGAAAGGACCGTCGATTGATGCTTTATCACTTAAATAAAGCACAACACAATCAATAGACTCGGACTTTAATCCATCATGCCTGACTGCACTATGCTCAGAGTTGATTGGAATAGATTACATTACATCAGATGAGTCCACATAAGATCCATGTTTGACAATTGGTGACAATTGAAAGACAATGATTACCATTGCATCACCGAATCCAAGATCCCTAGTCACAAATATGCGAAGGAATATGCAAATCTAGGTATCCACAAGGAAAATGGTTTTGAGATGCAGTAAAAGACAAAGGCATTGGTAGGACTATAATTAGTCGGCTATAATGTATTTACATATTAGTGAATATGCATTTGATGTGGTATCCACGCATCCACATATGTAGTAATGCAAGTGTGCATAATAATGTATAGATACGTGTGTTTGCATATACATGTATACTCTGCAACATGTGTGTATTGATATACATATAACAATTATAATATTTTTGGAAAGTTGGCCCACTGTATGCTGACAAAACTTTTCATTTTGGGGTTTGGTGTATTATTAGGGTCATCGTGTGAGTTCTCAGCGACAGGTCTCTTGTAAGAATTGTATTGCACTAGAAGGGTTTCTTCATTGAAGTTAAGTGAACACAAGGACCAGGATATACTTTTATTCACTTACAGTCAGAGCGGCAAATGTCATCTCCGATCTAATTTGATCAGTTTGATTGTAGCATTTCTGAATACAAATTTCAATAGTAAGATCACTCTGGTTAATCAAAACAGGTCCCAATTGATGGTTATCAATGTTATCCAGATAGCAGCCGACATACTGTTCATGCAGTTGACCTAAAAGAACAATAAATTTATCTTATGTAAAGAAACCATGTATGTATATATATAACATGTATGTATATATATGAAAAAATGAAATAGCTACAAAGACCAAATGTCATATATCGCTGTCTCAGCAACCTGCCATGCAGAAATGGAATCAAAAACAACACAAAAGACATCAGAAAGAAAGACAACAGAAAGATAAAAGATTAAGATCATATGCAAAATCGAACTTAAGCGTAACTTACATGTATTCTAAAGACGTCAACAGTCTGTATTGCTATAAAATGTAGTTAAACTGTAGAATTCTAATAAGAACCAAGTTTACATAGACGTGTGTGTGAATTCATTGAACTCTTTAGTGACTCAATATGCGAGCGATAGCCTGTATATTCATCATGATGATCGGCATCATCATCATCGTCGTCGTCGTCATTATCATCACCACCACCACCACCACCATCATCAGCATCATCAGCATCATCAGCATCATCATCATCGCCAGGAGAATCATCATCAGTAACAACAAAATCTTTGTCGTCCACATCATCTTCAAAAGGTCCCGAAGTCAGTCGTTTTTGTTGGTGAAAACGAGTGTATGTAAATAAACTCTAATTCTTCAATTTCCTGTCATCTGTCGAAGCTACATGTATGTTCCTCTCGCGCTTTGCTCGTTATATTTTGCACGTTGTGCACTTGGAAATGTGATTAACTGCATCAAATGCTGTAGAATTTAGTAAAGTTTCAAAATACACGAATGGCGCAGGAATAAAGTGTTTCAATAAACTAAATATTAATCAAGTTATAGACTAAGCCACATGAATTATTAATTGAACAAGGGTTTGTTCATTCTGCCAAAGCAATGCTGATCGAGTAGAAATATATACCGGTGTTTCAATCCTTTAATTGGTATGCTCTGTTTAGTAGTTTCAGCTTAACGACACTGTGTGATAAGAAAGATCATTTGCGTCGCCCTTTTCCTTCATCCAGGCTTGGGACTGGCACTGTCAGAGCTTGAACAGTGGAGTAGTAGCTTATTCTAGCGCGGCCTCGTAGATTTCATTAACCCTGACTTAATTCTGTACTCTTTAGAGATAATGAGCTGAAAAGTTTCAATTCAGGAGTCACGTCTGTTTTATGAGCCGCATCTGCGGAAGCATCAGCCCTATGAACTCTCCAGCATTACGATATTTCAGAGTATCTGAAAGCAAGTTCGGCGTCACGAGGATATCCTGATAGTAGGCAGCTTCAGTAATTATCTAAGTAAACGAAGTAACTACCATTATGCGAACACAAAATCAAAAAAAAATATTGAACTGAAAGTTGTTCTAGTGTCAATGAAATAATTTTCAGGATTGTTTTGTTCAGAAATCCAATGACAACACACAGTTGATATTTTGAATATCAACTGTATATTGATATTCAAAACCCCTACTCAGTCACTTCTTAAATATGAAAACTGCTCAAATTGGTAAATTTTGCCTGACAGCTTGACAACACCATTTGTGGGCGATTAAGCTGTCTGCATGATGAGGTCAAATGCAGTGTGCTCAAACGTTGTATGCCTTTTTAATGCAGGTTAATCGCCTGTTTGAAACAGTAGATTGACATGAGAGTGTGACTAGCTGTTCAGAGATAGCATTGAAGTATTAATAGAGATTCTTTTGCATAGCGTATTAGATGATAACATTGTTTAACGACGTGTCATAAGTAAAGTGAAGAATGATCACATCAGCTGGTTGCATAGTTCACTGCCATTGTTTTTGTGATGCAAATTCCCATTTGTTCTTCTCGATATTATTTGCTGCCTAAACAACGCAGATAATGACCTAAATTTTATCGGCTTTTCTTCCTGGTTTGGCAACTTGGCTGCGGTGATATTAGTTTTCCGTCTAATGAATGCTGCGGGTCATTCTTTTCAACTTCCTTCGCCAAACTAGTTCCCTTTCGAAGTTTTACTCTTGTCACTGCTGTTCATGTTGTGCAGTTTACTGAGTCATCTATTAGTATCATCTTCACTAGATCACCGAATCATCACAAACGTCACAAAAATCTTAATGCCCTTCTATCATTTTTTGCTCATTCACCACTCAGTTACTTCATCCAGTTAACAAATACCCAAAATCAATGTTCCCTAACCAACTTTTTTCAACAATGTCAAGACTGAAGTGATTACTCTGAAATAATCAATATCAAATAATAAATAGTATCTTGACTATGCTTACCAACTATAAATTCCTCCACTCGCATTCATCACTTTTTTTTCTCTTAGACTTTTCTTCACTGCACCCAACCACATAATTATGATGTTTTCGAATCATATTTTCAACTTGTCTCACATCTGTTCGTGAATATTCATGGCCTTGTTATCGACAATTGCTACAATTGGTCCAATGTGTAGCTATTCTGGTTCTCTTTTTCATATTATACAGTCACTCAAGTAAACTCTTCCAGCAATCCGCTCTTGGAGCTATTGCCAGGACATTCTAACACAAGTTTATCACTTTTATCCCATAATCATAGCACTAGCTGAAAATTCTCCAAGCCACTTAGTTCAAATTTATTGTTCAACAACATACAGCACATTGCACAATTCCTAACCCACTGAGCTACACAGAATCTTTGCCATGAAATAAACGAGTGCACTGTTGTCCTACTACATCATTTTTGCACGATCTCCAGTCAACACTCATCTTAGGTTCTCCAACCGAAATGAATCCATCTATTTGCATCGTTTCTGCTCATGAAATACGTAGTATTCATATTCTACAATCATGTGGTTCACCCACTATTGCCTGTTTTGCAATCGTAGCCTAATCTACATGTATGAACTTTTAGGTAAGCACAGAACGCCAGATTATTCACAAGTTGATGTTAAAGGGAGTGTCGATTAGGGCGAGATTGGGAAGACGGAGGATGAAACGAATCATCTGCAGTGGTCAGAGCATTAGATGCTGGATAATGCATACAGGCTTAAATGTCATCAGCGTAGAGCAGTCTCAACACATCGCAGTTGCAATATCAGCAGTGTATAAATAACTATTGAAGACCCACAGTAATACTGACCAGAGAACGGGGGCAACTCAACGAAACCAAGTGGACCCATTAATAAGGTGCAAACCCAGTCAAGTGGCGTAGACCTACTAGAACTGTCAAAAAATAGATAATGAATGAGAATGTAGAGGTCGAACTTATCAAAGGTCTCACTGACATCAAACACAGCCACAGGTGCGTCTTATGCCCTCACCTACCAATGCGCATATTATGCGCAATATACATTTGAAAGTAGACTCAGCAAGAAGGCTTCTTTGAAATTTGGTATCCTTCAAACTGACTAATTAAACGGGAGCGAGGTATTGGAATCTACAGGCAGTAGGCCTATTATTTGACAGGCTGTAATTTTCTCGATAATTTCAGATATAAAATGATGCATTAAATCGAGGCAGGTATTTTACAATATTGGTTGGATTATCTTTCTCACGCTTCAATAATGGAGGTAGTATGAAGCGGCAGAGGACCTCCACAGTTTCTGCACAAGGAACTGCGGTAGCTCTCATTACGATATAACATCATAAGAAACACTTCAACATCCCACTCACCATTGATCTGTGTTGTTGTCAGAATTAAACAGTAGACCAAAATTATTGCAGATGAATCAGTAGTTCTGAACATTTTATAATGACTTAGAATACGAAAAATAACTGAATGTGGATATCACTGCATCAATTGTAACTACTTTTAGCTCGCAAACGCATAATCAGTTCATTTTTTTCTTACTACTCATTCGGTGGAGCAAGTCATCACTGCAATGTCAACTGACGTCTGAATGCGAAACTTTTCATTTGACCTAAATTCGTGACCCTGTTCCATCATCGACTACTATGCCGGGTAATCCACCAACCATCATAGCTAGCGTCAAGATACCAGACGCTCTGCTATTAGGTTACTGAAGATAGGCAAGCTGCCGCAAAATGTGGTCTTAAATCAGGAAGTACGTGAGCGAGGTCCATCATTAGACCAATATAAATTATTTTTGATTATTTTCGGTATTATAATAACTTATAATATTTAATCCGCATTGAGCATTTGTGTGATATTCTGGTTCAGAAACTGTAATCTCTTATTCAAGTTTAATTCCTGACCAAATAATTTTAGCAAAGCCACAATTTCATTTTCCAGTAGTACTCAATAATAGTTTTTATTCACTTTTAATTCTCAAAAGAACTATTATTTTGCTTTAATGTAGCTTCGCTATAGAAATACATTAAGCTACATTTCTAATTTCAAGTTTTAAATATTGCAGTTGAGTCTTAAAGTGAGCCAAAAGTTGCAAAATAAAATCAAGGCGTACAAGTTGGTGGGCACGCGAATATTGAATACTTTAATAAACCATGTCCGCGAACTTCTAGCCACAAAATAATTTTTGAGACGATTTATAAATGGTAGACAGCAATTAAGCAGTAACATAATTTGCTTTTCCAGGTCACACGAGTATGTCTCAAGTGGGACACGGTAAGCGATGGGTTATAAGTTGCATCTCTACACTTTTAAAACGCCACTCGACAACCAAGCAGCGCACCAGTATTATTCCCGATGCTGCGTGCATCATGAAGTCAAATGTACCCCAATCTGTTTTTAATCACCCTGTCCACAGACAACACGGGATAGTTGTCAAAATAGACAGTTGACACGACCTGGAGGCAGAGTGTTTACAAGTTTTATGATGACAAAGCCACCAAATACAAGCTGGCTGTCGGTCACTACAGCTCCTTGACATGGGTGCATCTGACGACGGCGACAGGATAATTACCCCCGGACAAATCACCCCGGGACAATTAGCCCCGGACAGTTACCCCCGATGGAAATACCCCCGCTCCAACAATGACCCGCCGAATATTAGGGTAAGACACGGCATACATACATACACACATACATACATACATACACACATGCATACATACGTACATATATACATACATAAATACATAAATACAAGATTAGACTCAAAAGGTATATAAAGAATAAGTGCCAATATGTGATATCAGCCCAATTGTTGTTTGGCTGTCTGAAACCTATCTACTAATTTGAATCTAACGGTATTTGCGTTATATTTTCTACGGGGGTTATTGTCCGAGGGTAATTTGTACCGGGGGTTATTGTCTGGGGGTAATTGTCCAGCGGTAATTGTCCGGGGGTAATTGTCCGGGGATAATTGTCCTAGATCCCTGAAGACAGTATCCATGTGGTGTGTTCATGCTCCATACCTTGATGCCAAATCTGCTTGGCTTACCACGAATGAATTGTTTGGAAGAGTGTCTTTCATAGTATGGGACCATTGACTCGTCAATTGACAGATGTACATGTATATGGGACAGTGGAAATTCTGCTAGGAACCGTTGATTCATAGCATCAAATAGCATGCTGGCACAACACATATGCACATAACATAACTCTGTCCTTGACGCCAATTCATAATGTAGGCCTACATTAGTGACATATCCACAAACAGGTAGACAGAAAGGCAGAGACAGAACTTAAGCAAGCTAGAAGACATACATGTACACATATACACACGCAGGCACTTATCGCTCCGGACCTTGACTTTCTTTGGACAACCTCTCTGAGTTTAAGCAGCGCTCGTGAATACGATGGTGCCCAGCTTAGCTTTCGAGTGTGGTTTTGGAAGTCTGGAGATAAGCTGACTGATTACGATCATCATAGTCGCGAAAGCGGCGAGAGTCGCCTATTATTGTTGGGAATTTGACGGGGTCACCTGTGCCTTGCGTCCTCAAAATGAGGACGGTTTGTTCTGATTAATTTTAAACAATCAATAGGGCCTATACATAATTCAACCCTACAAAAATTGTCGCATGTAGTCTAGACACGAAATAATGCAGGTGCATACTCACATTTTGGATAATAATGTGTTTTCAATTAAAAATAACGGCAATTTTTTTAAGTTATTTTAAAGTATAGATTTATTAAATTGTCGCAATAATTCTCTCATGACGAAGAGCACACAGCAAAATATCCACAAAAGTATAGCCCAAATGAGAGATTATTTAGTGGACAGTCTATAATAATCATTGGTAGGCCTAGTACTCACAGATGCTTTGTATAAAAAATAAATCTTTCAAAACAGGTGTCCTCAAAAAGAAGACGCAAGGCGCTAATGGGTAACAGCCTCCTTTGCGAGCAAATTGTGCAGCGGAATGGTATCATTATCATTATTGCAGATTGGTTACGACAACATCTATATATAGGCCTACCTGTCATGCCATGAGATCAGGGCCTTACGCAATAAACCTTCGAATTTTCGATTGGGAGCAGCCTTTTGACCCATGCATAATCATGTTAGGCCTACTGATAGGCTATCATTGTGATCGATCGAGCGTCAGCTGTGCCTCTTGGCTAGCACTCATTGTGTGTTTTATAGGCTAAGCATAATTTATTCAGTTATCGATCTTCTTCGTTGCGCTAGCGTCAAGCGTGGTTTATAGACGTTGGGCTACGACATTGGGATTTTCGAATGATTTTTATTGTTGTTTCACCTGAATCCGAAGTTGAGGTAAGTTTTTGGAACGATAATGTTATAGTCGTCTGTGTAATACGAGATTAATCGGATAATGGTTTATTTTAGCTGTAGCTGTTCCAGACTGTCGTGCAGAACTTCTGCTTTCGATTTCAACCAATCATAGGCCTAATTGAAATCATTCACTTACTGTATCGTTTATTACACAGCCAATAGTGGATCCATGTACAACAGCATAAGTCAGCTTCGAACTAGTAGAAGCGAAAATGAAGAAATCCGCTTATTTCCATGAGCGTATAATCCTAATCCGTTTACTTTAGATCACCAAAGCAAAGTTAACATGAATCAGACATCAACTGCAGTTCAACCTGTTGATCAGATTATAACTTGGTGAGTTTAGTAATGAAGTAAGCGGCTGTCCATAAATGACGTCATGATTTGGGACGAACGGAAGGTGGTCTAAGAAATGTGACGTCACATCATCACATCAAACATCAAAACGCGTAGGGGAAAGGCTTGTATCTTGGACCACCGTGTAATACGGACCACCTATGGTATCTAGACTCTAGGTCAATATCTGCACCGGTATCTTATGTTCTTAGGTAGACCTTATTTTGTTTAAGTTCTTTACTGCTTTCGTCCGTTCGTCCAGAACGCTACTTCTGGCAACGAATTATTAAAAGTTTTCTAGACAGGTTGTTTAAAGTGAGTGCACTTTTTGTAAAATGATCCGAAGAATACCCATAGGAGATAGACGTAGCCTGTTAAGTTTTATAGGTATAATATTTAATGCTTAATTGTATTTAAGAAACCCGATCATTCAATAACACGCTTTCTGTCGATATCAAGCGGTTTACCAAACACCTCCGTCACGTGTAATACGGACCACTTTATGTGTGCGTATTACGGACCTGGTCCATATTGCACATTTGTAGGTCCATATTACAAGCTTAACATTGGTGCTCAGCTGTGTAGGCCTAATACTAGGCCTATCTAGGGCCTACTGTTTAATATTACTAGCAATTATTAGCTATCTATGCACTGGCCGATGGCAGCATCAACAATCAACAATGGTCAAAGCGCGCCCATTCGTCAATCAGGCGCGTTTTGAGTTCGTCGACGCTGGCCATTCTGGAGCGATAAACTTTCTCCTGTATGCTATAGTCGACTGGTTTGAGATCTGGTGAATTTGGCGGACAGAGTGTTGGGGGGATGAAGTCGGATGTCTCTCGCTCCAGGAAAGAGACGGTGTCGCGTGCTCGATGCTCCGGGGCGCCATCCTGTTGAAACACAAAACACTCGCCCTGGCATAGCCGACGTATGTCTGGCAGTAACTTCTGGGCAAGAAGGTTGTCGCGATAGTATGCTCCATTCACTTTGACACCAGGCTCGATAAAATGGAGTTCAGTGCAGCCATTGCAAATAATAAAAGTTAAGCGTTATATAAAAAAATTAGTACATCTGTGTTTAACAAGGTAGTGCGGTGATATGAGTCAGATGAAGTAGAAAATGTACATGTAGCATTAAACTGCAGCTATTATGCCATCTACCTATCTCGAGTTATTAATATTGATGGACATTTGGCGAAATTCTGACAAAAAAAATTTTGCTTGAATTATTTTGAGACACGGTGTAGCTTCAAGTGTTTTTATAGTTATAATTACTTTTTGATAGGTATAAGAAAATTTGCATACAACATTCTGTTCTTTCGGGGATTGTGCAGAGATTTATGACGTCATATTTAAGGGAGTGTGACTTTTGGTGACGTGTGACGAGAGGAAGGGGTCACAATTCGAGCTAATTTTATAAGTAGCGTCATTCGATGCGCTGTTTCAGTTCTTTGAGCAGTTCATTTCAAAATATGACGATCGGATACATGGTGTCTTTTGAAATAGCTTCACTGCAGTTTTATGAAATTGAATTGCAGATGAAGGAAATTAAATCGTGTTCAATATATTTATGTCTGGTTGTTCTACAAGCTGTCTTTTCGAAAACAGGTATGCTTAATCTGCTTTATTAAATTCCATTCAGATTCACAGCTGATTCAATTACGGTTTCAGGTTCATTTATTTAAATATTGGTGTTACGGTGTATATATCTGTTATTTATAGCCTCATTGATTGTGTTCCACCAGTGACGGAGATTAAAGTCTCTGTTTATAACCAGAGAAGTTCTCTGCAATCATTATTTACTATACCTTCGCTATTATCTAACATAGATTTGCTAAATCACTGCATTGGAGCTATACTTTATTTTCTTCAACAGCTTATGCAAATAACTAAGTCTATATTTGATGTCTCGGATTTCTAACCCCCCGTTCACTGGATTCAAGAGTTACTTGTAAGCACTCTTAATTCAGTCATGCTGAAAATTCGAGTTTTCGTTCGTGCTTGCTCTGACAATTTTCGTAGTTTCATAGGGTGATCGGACAATTCGGCATCGGATGAGTTTCTAAGTGTATTTATACCAGATATCGGTATGTAGCAACTGGCATTTATAAAATATTCAGAATGGGAGTGAAAAAAAGACTTATTTTTCACATAATTCAGCACATGTCTGATTATTGTAGAGTCATAGTCAACACATTGGGACCGTGTCACCTTCTAACTTGAGTAGTACTCCACTGTAGAAAACATTAGAGAATATTACAAAATATATTGATTTCATTATTTTAGGCTGTTGTCTTCACCAGTCTCTACAAAAACCAGATATGTGCTGGATAACATGGGGAAAATGTTTTCGCTCCCATTCTTAATATTTTATAAATGCAATTAGTAGATACCAATATCTGGTCAAAATACATTTACAAACTCATCTGACGCCGAATTGTCCGACGCCGATTTCCGGCGCCGAACTGCCAGGCGCCGAATTGTCCTAGAACCGTTTTATAGTACCTCGATTAATAAGGTATACCCGAGTTGCACTGCTCCTTTTTTCTATAATTATTATTGTACAGTTTTGCCATTGCTTTGTGGCAATATAAGCCTCTATATTTTCTGTTTTTAAAATGCAGCCTATGCAACTATCACGGTGGTCTCAGGTGTGGAAGAAGCTTTGATCAACCAATCGGCATTCTTCAATTGTTCTAGCTCATCAGGCAACGTAGAATGGCTTTTCGGCTCAGAACAATATCCACAGCCTTTTATATATTCTTATGGAACAGTGAACCAGCTTTACAGGGATCGGTTCCGCATAGATGTATACACAAACGGTATAGTTAAACAGTTTAACCTAATACTTCAGTCAGTTACCAAGGATGACGCTGGGAGATATATATGTAAAGATCAAGACAGACTCAACGAAGATGGAAAGGAAGTACATCTAATTGTCCTCGGTATGTGTTTTTAAATGCTTATCAACTTCTCCAGATTTCTTACAATTCCCATTACGGGAAATATTAATTGTGTATTTAGAAGCAACTTTCATTGGTGGCTATAGCAATGAAGCTAGGAGGCTAAGGTAGGAGATAGACCAAATGTCCAGAATTGGCCGGGACAGTCCCGGAATTCGCTGAAATGTCCCGCGTCCCGGGCAGTTGAATTCCAGGACAATGTAACGTCCCGGAATGGTGTTTTAAGGACAAAACATGTAGAAGATGACATTTTAATGTTCCAATTATCTGACAGTAGAAATAACGTCGAGTGCCAAAGTTAGTCTCCTTACCGCCTTCGGACTTAGCTTTCAGGACACCCCTTTCAAAATGAAAAAATGAATAAAACATGTTGATCTTATGTGACCAACTCATTCGGCGTTCTCTATAGCGATAATTATTGGCCTATATTCTCCAATAGGTGCTAATAAGTTTGTGTCTAATCATAATCAAAATCGTGAACTCCAAACTTCTTAAGTGCCAGTCATAGCCAAGCGCACGGCATTTGGCACCGTTAATTATCGAGCGCCGCGTCAAGTCAGAGGGTTGTCCAAACTGGTTGTCCGAATGAGGTCCGAGTCTGGCTGCCAGAGGGTGAGAGGAGGCACAGCAGCTGCTGAGGTGGATGTCGTTTAGAATTGAAAGGCGGAGGATCGAATGAGGCCGGGTAGGAATTTTTATAGAGGCCAGAGTTCTGAGTGGAAAGTTCGAGGTATGATATAAGAATCTGGGACAGATAGCCTAGCTAACGGTTCACTAACTGATAATGAGTCAATTGAAAGATGCGAGAGGAAGGTCGTCGTGCGTTTCAGAGACGTGGTGCAATGTAGAATATACCTCAGTTGGAAAACTTGAGATGAGAAGAATTGAGATTAACCCCGGGCATTTGCGCGGTTTCTGCTTCGGGACTCACTCCTAAGTGTCTGGTCTGCGGCTCAGATCATCTGCGAAGACCGATCTTCGTGTACGGAGGATGAGGTCGCGTTTTGGAGACCGTGCTTTCGCGGCCGCTGGTCCGCGGTGTTGATACGGTCTGCCACCTACTACTATGCTAGATTGGCCGACTCAGTAGACTCCTTCAAACTAAGTTGAAAGTGTTTCTGTTGTCCAAGGCTTACCTTGTCCTCTGATTTTTGTTTTAGGTTGCATGACAACCTGGTAGTGGTTAGAGCCGCGTTTATGGCGCATTATAAATCGAAGTTATTATTATTATTATTATTATTGTGATTATTATTATTATTATTATCATTAAGTGACCGGGGACCGAAAAAGACTGAGACAGGAGGACGATCGGGTAGAACAAGTTGACTGGATGGTAAAGAGTGCGCGAGCACATTTGAACTTGCAGTAGGGAGTTGCAGGTTGGTGGATTCACTAATTTTTAGCCAACGCCGTAATTTTAGGATAGGAGTGACATGATGCTACCGGGGCATTTTGGTAGTAGCTTGGACTATTAAACTTTTGAAAAGGGCTAAGTTTCAGTCGCTTGAGGTGTGTGAATTCAAGGTTTAGGTCTTATTTGCATCATCACCGTAGTGCCGTATTCTGTCATTAGAAGGCTCCGATTTTCAAAATGATTAAGTTACCTGATCATGTGACATTTGCCTTCCTAAAATTAGAGTTTATAATTTTTAAAAACTTCAAATAGATGAACTTTTTAGTTCCAAAATCTTGAAATGGATTTCAGCTGGGTCATTGCGCAAGTATAACGCTCATCCCAAAGAACACAGCTCACATTTAAGAAAGTGTGGTGTCGCGGAATGTCAGAAGATAAATCTTGTCACCCTAGGCTATGGCTGTACAAATTTTAGCAGCATTCCAAAAACGGTCTATCACGACGTTTTATTTAGGCCTACAAATGTAGGCATCGTACAAGATATATAGACAGAATCTGCCAAAACTCATTATTTGATTTCGGACTTGGAAGCGAGTTGGAACATCAGCAAGACGCAAACTCGTGCATAGATTGAATGAAATTGATAGTTTTTAGACCACATTATCATATTGGCTTTTATTTGCGCATGGGAAATTATGTACTCGCACTTGATGCTATCAGCAATGATGGTAAAATATTGAGAAAACTGACATCTATTGAGCCATTGACCATAACAAACGGCTGCAGCATGAGGTCTGAAGTCTGTTTCAAGAAAGATAATTTTAAAATACGTAACAAACAACGTAAATGCTAGTCAATGGTATGGGGCACCATTGTCATCGGCTACGATTCTGCTGCAAACTAATTTCTGGCTAGATGCTTCTACCACTTAATGACCATTCCTATTTAAAACCAACTGGATAATACTATGTTTACACGCAACGTATGACATAAATCCACGGTCCTGTCACATTTCCTATGCTGAACTATGTTGCCATATTTGCACTCACTTGCATTATTTCTAGACGACAGTTTGTCATAGAATGTGTCACTATTTGTAGAAACAGAACCTGTTTGCGATGACAATCTGATTGCGAAAGGAGTAATTGGGCCAAACAGCTGCGGAATAGAACAAGAGACTGTCCAGCTGTCGTGCAGTGTCCGATACATTGGCAAAAGAGCCCCTCACTTAAGGTGGATGAAGGTGGGAGAAAACATCTCAATTAAACCACCAGTTGCAATATGCTCAGATTCAGGACATACTAACACATGCAATCTAACTATGAACTCCGATTTACAGATCGACGGATCTTCATACATTTGTCAGACGACAGGATCAACCACGAAGCAACACAAGTGCATCTCGAAAGTCATCAAAATAATACGTGAGTTTGCAGTAAAGTAAAAATAATTAATTAATGATCGCCTGGTCAAGGTCTGATAGATAGGCCTATGACTTCTTGATTATTGAAAGTATCAAAATTGCTCGAAATTTGATTTTAAAGTCTTCAAAATTTAATGTGTTAATGTGATTAGCAATTAAGCTTACAATGAGGAGTTAACTGTAGCCAACGGACACTTTTCAGAAATATTGATCTTGAGAGGCTTTCCAGTCATGAGTTACATTAACATGCAAAATCTTGTGGTATTATATTTAGAGCAGTATAGGAGTGGATTTTATAGCAAACATTAGCAGTTCAGTTTCTACATGTATTCGGCAGTTCTGAGACGTGGAATTTATGTAGTGTTGACCTAGCATTTAATGCAATGCCTTACCATTGCTGAAATGAAAGTTAACTTTGTTCTGATCTAATTACCAGCCTGAAGAACCTCAAACAGTTTGGCAGATGTTAAAATCACAGTTCAGTTTATTACAGCGCCGCGCTATCGAATAGTTTATTAATGGCGCTGTTATTTGATGTTTCTAAAGCGTTAAGAGCACAATGCATAACTGTTGCTATAGTTTTTAATTAACTTTCTCAGCCAACATGCACACCAATACTCACACATACACCCAATACACACATTTACACGCATACATACGCATGCTGGACTAATGTTGGCCAACGAGATTTATGACGTGATATTTGAGTGTGTTATCCTGTAGCTTCTTTTATGTGAACTTTTAAGTATTTTCAGACGTAACAAGCGAATACTTCGAAATAAACACAACTGTAAACGAGAGAGTGAGTTGTACCGTCAACAGCAGTCAGACATGTAACTACATTTGGAAGTCTAATATTTCTGAGAAATCAGTATTTTACGGTCAAGATATATACCCGACAAACTCCGGATCTTACATATGCGAGGTCTTCTGTCCAATGAAGGATGCAAATTGCACAATCAAAGCCAAAAAGATTTTTGTATCATCTGGCAAGTGACGTTGAATTTTTCATTGCAAACTCGACCACTGTAATTATTATTTTTTAGCATCGAATCTTCTAAAAATAAAAACAACTTGGAAACAGTCCAGAACGATTTTGCTCGGATATTCGCGAAAGCACTCCAAAACGAACCTCTCTTCTCAAATAAGTTCACTGGCTAAATGTAGGCCTACCTCACCGCATCATTGCAAAATTGTATCTCTAACAACACCCTTTAGAACTCTGGATCGTCCAACATTCGCCTGCTATTTACCATCGAACAGCCCCGGTTTTCCGATCATCGTCATATCTTTCTCTATCCTCTGTTTCATTTTCTCTTAAATTCTGCAAACGCTTCTTTGTCTATGCTGTACCAGCTCCTGGAATGAACTTTAATCTCCCCCGTTTGCACATTCTTCTACTTACGCTGTTAATTTACGCTCTCTTCCGCTTGCACACTCCTCTACTATTATATTCTTCACTCCTGACTGAAAACCAAACTCACTCTTCAAAAGGACCTATCCTTGTTCTACTCCTGTGTCACCACACGACCACCATATTACCGATTACCAACATGGACCTAGTAATGCTGTTGGTTCGGCTTGACCTCCCCTTTTCTGACCTGGCGTATTTGATTTGATACAAGCCTGCAAATTTGCTGATCTCTAAGAAGCAATTTTCATGGTGAACTCTCAGCATTTGCCAGTAACATACTGTTGCGCTGGCCTTGAAAATTTATGCTTATATCAGCTGCTGAAACATGTTCATCTGGGTCTACATGGCTTGATGATTGAGTTGTTTCGTGAAAAATGACGACATTGTCATTTGAAATCTACGTCGTTTCGGTGATGCAGAAGGCGGAGATTGCTGAACGTTTTCGGCGGACATTGTCTACATCTAATTTTAGTAATTTTAATATCTGTAAACTACAGTAGGCAATACTAAACTTGTAGTTGGAATTGTCGAGAACTTACAATCATGAATTGTCCAACTGTTGCAGATGTCGCAGAGGTAGCGGTACATGTATCAACAATCGTAATCATCGGTTCTGTTTCAGCGATTATAATTACCGTAATCGTAGCCGGTATCATCTACAAAATACACAAGAAAAGTGAAAGAGAACAATGTAAGCCTTTGATTTTAAAATGCCGGAAAAATCAAAACTCATTGGATCTTTTGTTTTTTTTGATTTTCGGATGCAAAGAACCATTGTTCTCTCGCAGTGAATATATAATTTTATGTATTGGAAAAAATATACCTAATCCTGTGGTAAACAGCAGATTCTTTGTTAGTGACTCCAGAAACAACCAGAAGCAATTTCAATAGGCTTAAGTTAGTAGCCTCGAAACTAGAAGAAACAACAGGCATGTAGCAACATAGCTGGTCTGACTCGGATGACGAAGGGTTTATTGATATTATGGTTTTTGGGTGTATCTGGAAATTTATGTTCAGAGGCCCGTCAGCCATTGTCGCGGGTTACACTCTCGCCACTCCTTCTTGATGCCGAGAGTATCCGCTGGTTCTTTCCTCTATCACCAAGCTCAGCAACACGACACACTTGATGATTTTAATATGTATATTTAATTATATATATACATATCACTCATCCTATCTACACTTACTGGAGTTATTAGTGTCCTTTTTAGAATGTTTCCCTGGTTTACGTTGGAGACGGGATTCCCAACTACGTTGATTACCCTTATCGTCAGAACGACCTAGCGTCTCCCCCAGTTCCGAAACAAGTCACTGTTCCTTTAATTGCTACGCTATATGAACCCTTCTAGAGGCGATTTCTTTCACCATCCCAACCGCAAAACTCGTATCTCTATTGGATGACAGGTCACCTGCAGAGACCATTACTAAACCCTGGTTGGACGGGTCTTGACGTACCTAGCGTAACGTCAGATTCCTAGGGGCGTCCAGTTATTGTTTGACTAGCGGCTGTTATGGCTGAGCCTTATTAGTGACAATGAATTCCATTACTACTGTTATGCCGCCTAACAGATTTGCACCGTTCGTGTTGGAATTGTCCCCTATTAAGGATTCGTGTCAACCAGCCGGTCTAGACCAAATCTCCAACTGATTCATGAATTTATGGTCTGTGGGTCGTAGAGATGGAAGGGGTAGGCGTCCGCCTCGAGGTGTCGGGTTTCGCTGCTTGACGCTCCGTTGATATTTGCATATTCCTTAGTGTCTGTATTGAGGCCGTCTGCTTCAGAGGTCTCCTTTCTCAGGTTTCAGGTAGACACTTCATCCGTAGATCCGTAGTCCTCCCACGCCTTGCTGCTGGTCAATGACTTTTATATAGCGCCATCGTCTAGAGTGTCGTGCGTGACAGCCATCATATCTAATCAAGACCACCTTCAAATGAATGTTCACCGGACGTCAGAGGCGTGATTCGCTTAGCACACCGGGCCCGGGGAGACAGCCGACAGGGTCAAGACGTCCGTCCCTGAAGTCAGAGGTTGATCGGCTGATATTCCGTCCATTGGAATATACAAATCCTCCCCACTGAACTAATAACCAATAATGGAGTTTTAATAAACATTAACCGGTTTCACGTTATTTGCGTTGCACTTTGTCGATAGAAACAAAAGTGAATCGGGAATGGTATGAAACGACAACGTTTGTTTTGTGGCCATTTTGATCTACTGTGCGGAAAACAACATGCGCGGGGGATATCTGAGCAATTCAATTTCGCGCGGCCTAGAGGTAACATTGGACTATTGGCTGTCGTCCACTAATAATTCGCAATATATAGCTTCTATTAGTTATTTACGACAGCTGCGTGTTCCCGCAGACCAACTCCTACATCGATCTACAGTTAAATTATTTCGCAAGAGTGAATAAATGATTTAACCCACTTTAACAAATATTTTATCTTTTGCTCTTTCAGGTGCAAACAATGGGCAAGATGCGGTTGAAATGAAACCACTTCTGTCTAGTAGGCCTACTGTAGTCTCTGAAGGTAAAGTAAACTCTGAGAACAAATATCAAAAACATAAAGAAATATCTATCTTCTTTTGCCGCAAGCCGTTCATATGCCCGGTATATTACAACCAGATGGATTTATCGTATTGTACCTTCAGATTTAAATGGCGCCTCTCGCAGAATTCAGAGGCATTCTCAACACGGAAATCCCGAGGAAAATAACGCCTTTATAGGTGAAAGCCTGCGGAGAGAAGCCAGTCAATAGTTTAGTCCTTAATGTCGGAGGAAGGTCATTCCAGGTAGATTTACCCACAACAACATACACCCAGTGTTGTGCCAAGGCTCTCTGAATCCTAGGAACAGAAAGATCAAGACGAGGAACACGGCACAAGGAACGAGATGAAGTTGAAGATAGAGCTCTCGCAAATACTCAGAAAGCTCGGGGCACAGCCTAGCTTTGAAAACTATAAAGAGGATCGTATAGTGGACACGCACTGTGACGGTGATAGAAGCTAGTGCAAGACTTCATACATAACGATAAAAAATTACTGCACAAAGCGAGGGAGTCGGGGCTATGAGCCGAGCTGAGGCACTTAAGACCGATTGAAAAGGAAAAGACGCTGTTTCGGGCCAATGAGAAGTGAGTTGCAGTAGTCTAGGCAGCAACAGGCAAGCACATGAATTACGGCAGTTACGACAGACGGAGAGACCGAACGTCTGATGACTCTGAGTTGCCTCAGTTTAAAATTGCAATGCTGCAAGACCGGGCAAGGCTAGATTATGTTCCAAAAACGTGGAATTATAATATGATAATTATATGAATAGGCACCTTTTGTCATTTATGAAAAGATGATATTTAATGTTACCTAAGATCAAATTGATTCTTCAACAACCGATAAAAACAAAAACGAACTCAGAGTATTATTCCTCTGAGTCATTCTTGTCGTTTTAATCTGTTACTCATTTTGCTGTCCACTTTTTAGGCCTCAACTCTCCCTAATCTGCTTCATCTATTGTCTTGTTGCTGAACTTCACTGTCGAATGTCGACTAACAGACTCTACCTAAATGCTAGAAAGAATCAATTGATTCTGATTTCTGAATAAATGACAGCTTGCAACGCCTGACTAACAACTATTGACTGAGAAATTCCTGCTTAGACCTGCACATACTCTTCTGGTGTCCGTAATAATCCTTTCGTTCGTTCCGATTGGTCTATACACCGTGTCTCAAAGTAAACTGTGCAAAATTGTTTCTGTCAGAAGTTCGTCAATAGCCCACCAATTTTAATAGCTTTTGGTAGGTAGATGGAAAAATGGCTGAAATTTTATGCTATACATAAATTTTTCACACTAGTTGACTCATATCACCGCACTACCATGTTAAACACAGATGTTCCAATTTCTTATATAATGCTTACATTTTATTACTTGCAACAAACTATCTGAAGACTCAATTAGCACGCAGTAAGGTAAAATATGGTTTACTTAGCAGAGTTTATATTTGTTATGACAAATCTGTTTAAAAGTGTTAGAATTGGTGTTCGAAATGTGCCCCGCCTAAACTGACCCAAGCGCCTAGATGGCGATGCCACTGGCCGATAACAGCGTCTAAGATCGACTGATTAAAGCGCGCCCACTCGGCGATCAGATGCGTTTTGAGTTCGTCGACGTTGGCTATTCTAAAGGTAGATTATTTAAAATTGGAAAAATAATAAATAACATCTGACGCCCGCTAACGAATTGTTGAAAAAAATCTTAGCACTCTAGTTGTTAAGATTAGCATAACTTTTCGGCCGTTTTGCCATCTACCTACCAAAAGTTATTAAAATTGGTGGAAATTTGAGGAAGTTTTGACAGAATTTTTTTTAGCAGTTTATTTTGAGACAGTGTATATATATATAGTATATACTTACCTATATATATCATCAAAGGCAATCACAGTAAGCATGAGATCCAATGAGTTTAGATTTTCCGGCATTTTAAAATCAAATAAAAATCGTTGAAACAGAACATACGAGTACAATAAATATATAAATAAATATATATATGCGTGCACGTAGCGTGGCATACATAATTGTATCTGTGTATAATTGATTAGTTATCTGGTGCACATATGTTGAAAAGTCGACAAAAACTAAAGTTGAAAACGATCTTCGCGCATCAGTATAGCCTACAACAAATTAAAACAAATGAGAACAAATAACAAACACAAGAGCAAAAATGGTCAACTGATGTAACAACCCTAATTCTTTCATTTTGATTTAAGCCCTGGAGCAACATAAACTTCTTTTAGCACGTTGCTTTGCATTGAAATTCAATTTCAAATCAACTTCTATTTTGATTTGAGCGTCAGTAGACGACGAAGCAGATAGCATTCCTCTGGAAAAAAGAAGTTACAAGGAGAGAATCCGAGGATTGACTTTGTTGAACAATGAATTATATCTTACAACTGGAACACCAAACACAGTTGAAGTATTCGACTCGAAGTCTATGATGTTAAAGAAAAAATTGACCTTCCCGTGTTTAACGTATCCTGGAACCATGGCGTCATGCACAAAAAATAAATGCGTGTATATTATTGACAGCAAAATGGCCCATGATACAGACGAAATATTTAAATATACTCCAGGTGACAAATCTGCATATACCTGGTTGACTGGTTTTCATGGTCGTCTGTCGGTTGCAAAGAAGACGGCGCACGTCGTTTTGGCGGCTTATAACAAGAAAGGAAAATCCATGTTGAAGATATACTCATCAGATGGGACGCTACTTCATACCATAACGCTTTCAAAAAAGACCGGAATAGAATCTTTATGGCATGCTGTGGAATTGAATCAGGGTGACTTCGTCGTCAGCCATGGCTCTTTTTATAATAACTCGACTTTGCATCGTCTGTGCATAGTACGTCAAGATGGGGAAAAAAATCGTTCGGAAGACAACGAGGTTCAAATAATAATGAACTTGATGATCCTTCCTTCTTAGTTGTAACAGCTGAAGGATCGATATTGGTCACAGATACGAGAAACCATCGAGTGGTTTTACTAAGTGAAGATCTGAAGTTTAATAAAAATAATTTTTGAAAATAATGTAGGGGGTCTACAATACCTACATCTACCAGAAACTATGTACTTCGATGAGAAAAATAGCCAGCTCTTCGTCGGTTGCAATCTAAAGATAGAAGGTGACGGTCGTGTACTATGTCTCCCATGTAAACTGAGCAGTAATAATGACTGAAAGTTGACACTTCTAATTGCTTTTCGTCATTACGCACACAGTTTCTTTGTTTGAGTGAGTCATTTGCGTCAAGAGGAGAGGCCACTTTCAAATACTGATAATAATCGACTCCACGATGTAGGACGCCCTTGTCTTGTGCACCGTTTTAATTTCTTGTTTTCGATCGGCGCTATAACGATTTCTTGATTTGGTAGCAATGCTTGTTTTCTCCATAATATTATGTGGCTTGATGTTATCGATATTGTATTAAAGACCTACTAAGCGCCTCGTTCAGTCTCTTTTTATCCTCTTTGCTGATGATTCAATGTATTCGTCTCCCACTCTTCTTCAGAAATTGTAATAGGCACAATAAATACCGAATTAGCCAAAATCTCTAATTGGTTGTGCGCCAAAAAACTGACACAGACTTCATACCACTTAGATCTTACAGAATATTTCCACCCGATAACGTGCCTAAAATTAAAATAATGGATAATCGTATCAAGTCTCATTATCTAAATTCCTGTGGTCATCGTAGATCAGCATCTCTCTTGGAAACAGCATAACAATGACGGAGCAGGACGTTTTGGCGCAGCCGTTTTTGGCGCAGGACGTTTTGGCGCAGCCATTTTGGCGCGACCGTTTGGCGCAGAGCTGTTTTGGCGCAGGTCGTTGTGGCGCAGGACGTTTTGGCGCAGGACGTTGTGGCGCAGATATCTGATACAATATAGAATGTAACGCGAAGCATGGTCGATGGTAATAATTATGCTAAACTGGGAACTGGAATGATGAAAAGAATCATGCTTAAATAGAAGCGGTTTGGATATGAGAATTATGCTTGTCGTGGAACCCTTTTAGTCACAATCTTTTTATCAATCTCGCTTTCAATTAAACGGCATTATTTTTCATCAATCCAGCTTCCATCTAGGCATGATTATTTTTCATCAATCCAGCTTCCATTTAAACACGATTATTTTCATCTTTCCGGCTTCCATTTAAACATGATTATTTTCATCAATCCGGCTTCCATGTTAGCATGACTCTTTTCATCAATCCAGCTTCCATTTAAGCATGATTCTTTTCATCGATCCAGTTTCAATTCAAGAAAGTTTATTTTCATCAATCCAGCTTCCATTTGAACACGATTCTTATCGTCAATCGAGCTCTCAGTTTAACATTATCCTTTTCATTGATCCTGTTTCTAGTCTTTCATTGATCCGGCTACTAGTTAAATACGATTCGTTTCACCGGGCCCTCTTCTACTACCAACGCTCCCAAGGCTTAACCTGACTTGCCATGTGGAATAATTTACGACAATAAAGTGTGTCACGGGGTTGGTGTCATAGTCGGAAGTCAACGCTGGACGGACCGTCGGGCCCTACCTTCGCGACCGGCTTTCGCATCACGAAGGCCTCAGGCGGAGGCCAGCGGCCTTTTGACACTAACAACGGCCTACCTGCAATACCGACACGAGTAGGCCAGCGGCCTTTTGACTCTAACAACGGCCGACCTGGAATACCGACACGAGTGCAATGGAGCATGGCGTAACGACTATTCATCGAGGGAGGGGAGGAACGAGTGTCACCTGTCAGCCGACGAGGCGACGGTCGAACGGTGTCGAATTACGGATAATGGGGAGATTTTGACTGGACGGAGAAACAATAGACGCTTGGGATATAAAGGATTGCGGGACGCTTGTTGAGCAACGGCCGGTGCGGTCAACACGACGACGGCGCCGGGGGAAGTGCTAAGGCGGAGTCGGAAGGCTCGCGTCCCTCTGGTATCCCAATCCGTAAACGGTCGCAGGTGAACCCACCGACCGCGCCAACTCCTGTCGTGCCCGACGGACAATAGGAGGAGGTGGCGACGACCGACACCGGTAGGGTACAGAGGGACGTGCTTGACGCTCTGAACCGTGCCTGCACCCTGTTCGTCGGAGCCATGGAGACTAACGGTGGCGCTATCTCTGTCTCTAGACTGATCGAGATCCTAGCTACCACCATCCAGGCCGTCTTCAGGATTCCGATTGAGCAGGTGTGCGGCGCGATGACGACCGCCTACGCGCTCTCCTCCGGTGCCACGAGCGCCGCGTCAGCCACTGCAACCGACAGCCACCATCACGGACCTCCAAATACTCCAGTGGAACGCATGTAGCCTCAGACCCCGCGTAGGGGAGCTGAGGCACCGCATCTCCCAGATGCGGACACCGCCGACGATCATCTGCATACAGGAAACGTGGCTGAGGACTAACATCAAGTTCGAGCTACCCGGCTACACCTGTGTGAGGCATGACCGAACCACTGGAGAGGCTGGAGGAGGAGTTGCAACGTTCGTGAAGACCGGCATCGCCTTCTCAACGACCAGCATCACCGACGTCCCGGAGTCGATCACCATCACCCTCGACGGACTACCAGGTAAGATCAAAATTGTTAACGTCTACCACCGACCACGCCAAACTGGAAACCCTCTGCCACCAGACATCTACTCTCGATTCTTCCAAGACAGGTCAGCAGTCATTCTGGGAGACTTCAACGGGCACAGCACGCTCTTTGGGTGCAGAACCACCGATGCACGAGGACGCCGACTAGAGGACGACATGGAGGACAACGCCTTCGTCGCCCTCAACACCGGCGCGCCGACCACCGCCAGCCACGCCACCGGAGCTGCCGGCCACCTCGACCTTGCTATGGCCTCGACGCCCTTGGCACGGAAGTGCACTTGGACGGTCCTAGACGACTCCATGGGAAGCGACAACTCGCCCATCCTCATCAACATCGAGGAAGCAGTCCATGTCGAGAAAGCCTTCATCCCTAGGTGGCTACACCGAAAGGCTGACTGGACGGCTTTCAAAGACGATTGCAGGGCAGAACTCACCGTCGCACACATCACCGACGATATCGAAGCGAGCCACACCAACTTCCTCGGCTCGCTGCTGGAGATCGCCACGCGGCACATTCCACGATCGACTCCTCCCAAGGAGAAGGTCAAGAGTGTGCCGTACTGGACCGACGAGTGCACACGCCACGTCGAGGAGCGCACAGAGGTCCGCAAGAAGATGCAGAAGACCAGGCACCCGGCGGATGCTGAAGAATACCGACGCATCAAAGGAATCACCCAAAGAGTCATCAAGAACGCGCAGAAGACCTCCTGGAGAGACTACTGCACCACGCTGAGCGACAAGACCAAGCTCGGAAAAGTCTGGGGAACGATGAGAAAGATGACCGGTGCGAGATCACGACCGGCCATACCAACTCTGAAGAAGGACGGACGCTCCTACACAACAAACCAGGAAAAGGCGAATCATCTTGGGAGGTGCTTCTCAGATGTCAGCAGCAACAGGAACCATACCGTGGAGTTCCAAGAGCGCAAATCCGCCTTTGAGGACGAGCACTCGAAGGAGCTCCATGGGGGACAGCTGCCGGCAGACGACCAGCCCTTCAACGAGCCTCTCACCATCCAGGCTCTGAGAATCGCCCTCCTGCGCTGTAGAAAGGACACGAGTCCAGGAGAGGACACCATCACCTACGAGATCCTGGCCCAGCTTCCGCATCCAAGTCTGCTAGCCTTGCTGGAGCTGTACAACGCGGTCTGGCAACATGGACGACTTCCGGCCTGCTGGAAGAACTCCATCGTTGTCCCTATCCAGAAACCACAAAAGCCAGCCTACGACGGAAACTCTTACCGCCCCATCGCACTGACATCCGTCTTGTGCAAACTAATGGAGCGGTTAGTGACCGACAGGCTGACCTGGCACATGGAAACAAATCACCGCCTCAGCAAGCACCAGTCGGGCTTCCGCAGACTGCGAAGCTGCCAGGATCACATCGTCCGCCTTCAAGACGACATCCAACGCGCCATTCATTCAAAGCACAGCCTCACTGGCGTCTTCGTAGATTTAGAGAAGGCCTTCGACCTAATGTGGACAGATGGGCTGCTGTCGAAGCTACAGCAGCACAACATCTCCGGTCAAATGTTCAACTGGATCCGGGACTTCCTGACCGACCGACACATCCGTGTCCGCGTCGGCTCAGAGCTGTCCGATCTCTTCCTCATGGAGAACGGATCCCCACAGGGCAGTGTCATCAGCCCTGTGCTCTTCATCATCATGTTGAACGACATACCGGAGCCACAGGACGACGTAAGGCTTTCTCTCTACGCGGACGACAGCGCCATCTGGAGAGCTGGCCCAAACCCGGAAGTGAACCGGCGTCATCTCCAAAACTATCTGGACCAACTGAAAAAGTACTTTGACGGATGGGGCTTCAAGGTGTCGTCAACAAAAACGGTTGCCGTAGAATTTCACCGCTGCGGCACACCTGCAGCCCACCGACCGCTGAAGCCCGGGACCACTCCGTCGACGTACAACAACAACGTCAAGTTCCTGGGGGTGATCTTCGATCGACATCTCACCTGGTGCGACCACATCAGCTACATCGCTGATCGCTGCAAGACGCGCCTCAACCTGATGCGCGCTATTGCGGGCTCGCACTGGGGAGCATCGAAAGACACCCTCCTGATGATATACCGTGCTCTCATCCGCTCCGTCATCGACTACGGCTGCGTCGCCTACGACAGCGCCTCCAGAAACCAGAAAAAGGTGCTTAGTACAATCCAGTACAAGGCACTGAGTATCGCTTCTGGAGCGCTCCGAGGAACGAGTCTGGCTGCACTGCAGGTAGAATGCAGAGAAGTGCCACTCGACCTACGACGCAAACAGTTGATGATGGAGCTCATCACGAAGGTCAACGCGATCCCAAACCACCCGACGCAATCCATCACCAGCGGTCGGAAGCTGAAAAACACCAATGACGACACCGACCCCATCCGCATCAAAACAAGACACATCGACCAAGAGATCGAACCACCAAAAATCAAACCGCTCGCCTGCACCACAACACCACCGTGGCTGCTGCGACCATCCATGAGAGACACCACTCTGACACAGAAGATCGGCGACCTGAACGACCCTCTGAAAAAGAGGGATCTGGTCAAAGATCACATCCGCTCCTACGACGCGCGAGTGGCTGTCTACACGGATGGAGCCAAGAACGCAGCAGGTAGGGTGTCGTGCTCATTCTACGTGCCCTCTAGCGGCCACCACGAAAGCTGCCGAATGAGCGACGGCTCATCGGTCCTGGCAGCCGAACTGGAGGCCATAAAGAGGGCTGTGGAATGGGCCGCCAGCGCAGATGCACACCATCTCGTCATCTTCTCCGACTCCCTCGCCGCGATCCAGAGCGTTGAGCGACAGCAGTCCGCTGGCAGACCACAGCAGCTCACGGAACTGCTCCACGTGCTGGACGCATACGCTCAACGCACCCAGTCGACCCCAACCCTGGTCTGGATCCCCGGACATACCGGCATCGAGGGAAAGGAGACCGCTGACTCCCTCTGCAAGCGAGCGTTAAACAATGACATCATCGCCATCCTGACGACGCTCGTGCTCCAGGAAGCTCGAGCGAAGTACAAAGACCACTTCCTCGGGAAGTGGCAAGCGGAATGGACCACCTCCGACACTGGCTCGCACTACCGAGCCATGAAGCCAAACGTCAGGATGGCCAAACAGTATAACGATCCCAACCGGAGTAAGGAAGTCATCATAACCAGACTCCGGTTGGGCCACTGCCTACTAAACCCACAGATGAAGCTGTGGGGCCGCCACCCGACCGGGAACTGCGACGAGTGCGGTGACGTCCAGGAAACCGTGCGCCACTTCCTGCTGGAGTGCCCGGCCCAGCTGGGCCTCCAGGACGAACTCATCCGGATGTGCGCACGGAAAAACTGGCCGTACGAACTGAGCACCGCGCTCGGTGAAACCAGCTGCTTGGACACCATCTACAAGTGGCTGGCAGTTTCTGGTCGGAAGATCTAGGACTATTGTATATAGACAATGAACACTACCATACAATATTATATTACTTATAAAACATTATTGCATATGAAACATTAAAACTAGAAACTTAAAACGAATCAAGTTTCTGACGCTGCTGTGGAGTATGCCAAACTAGAAAATTGAATTTTAGAAGCATTTAGGGAGATGCGATTAGTTGACATCCAGGAGTCAAGAATGTTAGATAGAGATTGAGTAATTTCAACAAAAAGTAACTGGGATGATGGGGGACCATGAACAAATGTCTGTACATTATCAGCAAATAGATGAACAGCAGCACCAGAGATTAGAAAAAGAGAGGAAATGTCAGCCGTATATAGGATAAACAAGAGAGGGCCAAGAACAGAGTGTTGAGGAACCCATTGCGTTCTGGATTTACCAGTAACAATCATTTGAGTTCGTTCAGAATGGTATGAGCGTGAGCGAAATCAACAGTTAAGACTATAAGAGGTCTCTAGACGCTGGAGAAGGCTATCATGATCAACCACATCAAACGCTGATATGACATATGTCCTACATAGTTAAAACATCTTCGGCGTTTGCGATAACATGTCAATTTTCTGTTTTAAAGAGGTCAAAGTGAATATGTAAAAAATACTTTCGTGTTTTAGAGGCGTTAATGAGCAAAACATAGCACAATGTGCTAAAGTTTTCGGTCTCTCGTTGCACTGTAGCAAGCAAAGTCAACAAAATGCCACCAGTATACAACTAAAATCATATCATCTTCCAAATGCATGCAACTGTGCTGTCTAACATGAGGCCAACTTTAACTTTAAGTCACCCTAAGTTCGCAATAATATCGTTATTATTTGATAAGGAAGTAAATGATAGTTACTGGCCTATCAGGCTTTTTGTTTGTAACTTGACATCATTTGACAACGTGAACACAACACCCAATATGATTATTCGATAATAATGTTTCAAATAAAGTAAACAACTTCAAAATAAAATGCAAGCAGCTGCAACTTACAATTGAGCTTACTGCTGCGATACTCGGTTTTAATAATAATAGTGTCAAAAAGACTGAACAGCACTGGTGTGCATCATCATTTCTTCGCTACCATCATTGAAATACATCGGAACAACTTATAAGTTTACAGTTTTGTGCAAAATAGCAGACTGTAACTTAATGTAACAATATCCTAACTCTGAAGGCAAAGTTATTCCCCGTAGCATAAAATCTATTTATGCTATTAACCAGGTTAATGATACGATTATTAGACCCATATTCAGAATAAAAAACCTATCGATTAACAAAATAAATAGACCTGCAACATAATGAAAGTGTAGACCGTAGTTGGCATAGCTACATAAAGGCGATATTGACTGTATATGGCAACATGATGATACGTGAACATTACCACATCATGCGTATTGAGTCTGAATTAGCAAAATAAATAGTGCTGTGCAGGCTACATGTAATATGCTAAACGGTGGAAATGCAGCAAAGAAAAAGCACCGTAAAATAGTTAAAGATGAGGGATTCTTTAAACGTAATTTTGAAAACTAGCAAGAAAGTCTTCTGAACGAGTCGAACGACAGGAATGTTGGTACACCATTTCAGGATATTTTAAGCTTGGCACATCGCATATGCAGCATCGAGATCAAGCAAAATTCGAGTAATAAAAAAATGATGTCTTCTGGATGACTAAGACATTCGTAGGATCAGCATGTCAATGTTTAACGGAACCTGCTTGTGAAATCAAGATTTTGAATATTATATAGCGTCCTGCTTATGAACCGATTACATATAAAGCTTTCAAATTCTCTGTAGACTTTCAAACATCTGTCATTAGCAAATACCCAAGACGTCAAGATGAGTAGGCTACACAACGAAAAGAGCATAAATAGGAGTAGTTTAATATTTTCATACACTTCTGCGCACGTGATCGGCCATTTTTGGTCTGTCATCGGACATCTGCGTCATTTTGTTTAATCAATATGCATAATTTGCTCAGTAACTTCGAACCTAGGAGTTTCCTAGTGCTTGGTTTCCGTACGGGACAAATTCGTAAACTTTTCTAAGGATTATCTGCGTTTAAGAAGCATTTTGTTTGCAAGTTGTCTCAGCCATGTGACTGCACGCGGTCGTGTCTCAGCCGTGCACCGTGTGCTCTGTACAACTCTGTGGCCGAGCGCTTCATTTCGGTGGAGGGTGGTTGACGCGGCCATTGGAGTGAACTTGAT
Source organism: Bimastos eiseni (assembly GCA_959347315.1). Lineage (NCBI taxonomy): Eukaryota > Metazoa > Annelida > Clitellata > Crassiclitellata > Lumbricidae > Bimastos > Bimastos eiseni. The sequence goes on from OY365806.1 coordinate 7,609,988, forward strand.
CGACAGTCACGGGTGGCTATTCAATTTAACCGTCCAAAACGCGACGCATGCCTCTTCTACATCCTCTTTGAACCTCGACGAATATCTGGAAGTGCGTCATTTTCCACCAGTGAGGGGCTACTCGTCGCCACCGTCCCAGTGTTTGCGACTCGGTCTCAGCAGTCGTCGCTGAACCCTTTCGGCGCAGCTTGGCCCAGAGACTCTGAACATCCATGCCACCTACCAGTGTTTGACTGGAATCGGTTGTTTGGCTCCACGCTTGTGCGTCGGCCAGCATTGGTAGACCTAGCTCTTAGCTTGCTGTGCACTGTCTTGTAATTATTTTAACACTGGTTGAAATGACAATTAACATCATGTTGGCAGCGCAAAGAGCGCCTCTGAGTAGATTTCTTGAAGATGCGCTATATCAAGTTTTCAGATAATCACACGAGACTGTAAATGAATATCAACGTTCCATTAATTAACCTCAAGTAGGCCTATAACTAGCAAACAACGCAATTGGGAAAATAAAGTAATCTTAGAATGAACAACACAGTTCAAGAGGAAATACATATCACTGTCAATGAAAACTGGTAAAACCACCATTGATTAAAGAAATTAAACACAAGATAAATAGACAGTAGAAACAATATGTCACGATAATCACCAAGGGGTCAGTTGAATAATAATAGTTTAATATGAACGGTTCTAAACATTGCTATAAACGGATGCGGATGACGTGTTTTCAATTCTATGCTTCACGATGTTGTGGAGCTCTTCAAACGTGGCCTGTAAGAAATACAATACTTTCTATAAAGTCACATCATAGACAAACAAGTAGGCCTAAAACTGTCGACGTTATGGCATTTCAAAGCGTTTATTTGTGCCTTTTTAACGTAATTTTTATATGTAAATATTACTTCAAATAAAACAAACTGAGCATTCTCACTAGAGAAGGGAAAAGTTTTGATCTTGTCTTTTTGATGTCATAGACGACCTGGTAAAGGTCGACCTCTTTCACTCCGTCTAACATGTCGAAGGCATTAAAAGCAGCAATGAACAACCCACTTAATATGAAGTCGGGCCTACAAAATAAATACAAAGTCACCTTTAGATGAAGTCTTCGTGCATTGCATAAAGGTTTTTCCAATTACAGCATGACATCGTAATTGCGTGTATCCTCGTACTTATTATGTAATTAGTGCCTCAAGAAGAAAAATCCTCCAAGGATCCTCCCATCCTTAAAAAATGATTTTAGATAAAAGGAATGGTGAATGTTGACGAAATACATATAGAACACGAAACATATGTCCATGGAGATTGGTGCATGATAACCCTTTTAAAAAGCAGCTGCATGCTGCAGATATAAATTATTGTATCGTGATAGCACAAAACGGAGAAGAGCAACACAACGCGGCATTGCAGGGTGACAAGATTTGTGGCCAGATACAAACTAAAATGATAGACCTTTGTAAAACTTTCTATGATGGAGCTAAAGTCTTCTCCATTGTAAGTGAATTCGACTCATCCAACATTTAGTCAGCGCATCAATTTCAATATATGCGTGTAAACACTAGTCTTTGGCTTGAAACTCAGAACACAATCGTCTTTATTTTGCACATAGGGGCTAAGCAAAATCAAGAACATCTCACCTGGATACGATTATAATGGGATTTACTGATTTGTTGACGTCATTCTTTGATTCTAACGTCTTAATTGCGTTGTACGTGGCGAGAATTGCATCGTAATTGAGGTGAGTATCATTCACATAGGCCTTCGCGTTCAACAGCGTCACTTCCCCTCTTATCGTTGAGATCGGATTTGTCTTAACACAAACAGGGTTTACCATGACATTCATTGCATAATTATTTTTTCTTACGACATAATGCCTAATCAAACTCAATAGCAAAGTAGAATTCAGCATTTAGAATATTTGTCAATCATTGCATTTAGGCTATTGAAGGTATGCATATTCTAAGTTCAATTTTTTTATCAGGATGAGAATTAGTGTATAATTTTCAGGCGTGTCACGTGCAGTTCGGCGAAGTAGCGTATTGTAATTGTAGGCCCTAATAACAAAAATTTCTAGAGCACCGTCAGTAGCAACCTACTCCTAGGGTGCTTAAAAAGCAAATGAATATTAGAATAATAAATGAGCTCCACAAATGCGACTGACCGCTGCCACAGATGGCGCGAATGCCACTTGAATGCGATATAAATAAATGCGAAAAAATTAGAAATCTGAAGCAAAATAATTTTTTAAGATTCGACGATATGTGTGGAGCTTAGGACAATGCAATTTTGAAAGTAAGAGTAAGCCTTTAAAAGTTATAATCCAATATTTTCTCTGTTGGTGGATTTACAATGCTCCACTTGTTGAAACATACTATGGATTATGATGTCGTGCTGCAATCAAACGAATGGTAGCCTATAATGTAAGCATATAGGTCTGTAGCCATAATAATAGATCTCCTACTAATTATAAAAATAATAATAATATTATGTGCAATAGTCTATTATCGAACAATTATCATCACTTAGTCATTACGAACAGCTATTATCTTCCACGTATGCTCCAGCATAGATCATTCTGTATTGACACTTTAAGCTTACATAATTTCTGAGGCCATAGGACAGCCCCATATAATTAGAGTTTATATCCGTCATTTCATCTGTCAATCATTAACATAGATTCGGCAATTACTATTAACAACGTCACCCTATTGGTCACAGGTATTAACTAGAGCCGATTGCCCGCGAGCTCACCCCAGAACGTTGGAGGTACTTAATCCGCTGTATGAGAACATGATACCGTATAGACCAGATGACGTCAAAGGCGCTTTTTGAAACATACCGCGTTTTGATACTGTGATTCTGAGCTGTGAGTCAACGCAACGTTCATTCGTGTTCCATAAGGTTCGCTGCTGCTTGATTTACACTGAAGACTCCAGCTGTCTACGCTCAACCACTCTGCAGGTTGCGTTGGGAAGAACAGCGGCGAGTTCTTGACAATGTACACAGACGAATAGACAATATACCAAAGTCAATACAGAGAGCAAATTACCAGACAAATATGTAAACTATTTTTAAAAACTAATCTGTAATGTAGATCATTGACGAGAAATTGACGCAATGCGTAGTGCATCACGTTTGTGAGGAAGCCCAAACACACACGCTCTTTATTTAATAACTTGATGCGTACACTCACTCTTAAAACAAATTCATTTTGCATGACTCGTATTGCATTCGCACGATCAATGGCTATTCTTAGATATCATAATTTTTCTCTAAAATTTTTGACGATTCGATTATACAGGCCGTTGTTAATGTCTTATACAGAAACTTATTTTAGAATTAAGCTGTTTATTTCAGTATATTAAAACTCGGATGGTACAATTATCAAAACACGTGTTTTAAACTCATGTGTTGCTTGGGTTTATGCCACTTTAAATAGGAAATGAGTTTGTGCAACGACTTGAATGGTTTAGATATATCCCTAGAATTCTCCTGTGCGTCGATTAGAGCTGTGTTTCAGGCTATAACCAAATATATTTGACGATGCAATTAGCTTAAAGATTAGAATGCATATTTACTTAATTATTTGCGAATGTTATCAAATAACCTGTCCATTGTCTAAATAGATGATACATTTACACTCGAAGTCTAAGCAGATCGTCCAGAAGTAGTTAACTGTAGTTTTGTCAGGATATTCGGGAACAATGTAAGCATCCTTTGTTTTCCAACTCTGTGTACAAAAAAATATGACAATGGACTAAACAAACCGTTTTAATTAGTTCATATGATGCAACGAATACCACATAGGCCTACTACATTTCGTCTATTCGGCAAGTTCACGGTATATCGCTATTAGGCCTATACAAGCGTGCAACTTTTTTGGGCGATCTTACTTTACCGTTAAAAGCCCGTTAGTAGATAATACCACTTATGAACACTTTAATTGTTAAATAGATAAAATAGGCCTACGAATGTTCGACCATTATTAATTTTATGATTCAATAAAAAAAAGTTAAAATACAGCTATTAAGCAAAACTTTGGTTTTCAATATAATAATCAACAATAGCCATACATTTAAAGGCGCAGCAGACGTTACTAATTAATAAATAATATTAAAAAGGCAAAGGGTTATATAGTAATCGAATAACATAGACTACACGTTTGGACTACACCGGAAAATTTTAAACATGTAAATTTATGCTGAAATACTTTTCAGACTTTGTGACTGGTAGCCAACCTGGAAATGTGTTGTCGCTTCGATTTTCCTTATTTTCTTAATGTGCAACAACATACGCTGTACAATTTTCAAACTTTAAATATTTACACTAACAAAACAGTTGCAATGTAGTTTTTACTATGTTAACTGATGATAATTACAAGACGTTCCATTTTTTAATAATCACTGATCCATAAATTTGGAATTATTTAACCGCCAGTAAATTAGACGTTTACCTGTACAAACACGGTTTGGGCAGCGTCACTTATTTCACACATATCCAGTGATTTTGCGAAAACATGGCACGGATTTTCTGCATCACAAATTACAAATACCTGCTATTGCTTAATACGCCTATAAAACTTTGCGTGACACAACTTTTGTAACTTACACCATAAGAGAATAGAATAAAACAGAGCATGAGATTTCTAATCGGTGAATCAATTAACCACAGTTAGACTTCGGGTGAAGAAAGATGATCGCTATTTATCCCAGACAACGTCAGTATTGTGCGGTGAAATACTTTACATGAAGTGTGCACAATTGCGCATTCGTAAACACCAATCCATCTACCACCCCTCTCTTGCAGCAGGTCAGAAACTTCACATTCTTGGATTCAACCCGTAAATGCAGAAAAATAGGATGCCAATCTCACACTTATTTCGGATAAAGCATTGCATTTATGTCAACCTAAAATAAGGATGACTTTTCCTCAAAAGTTGCATTGTGCATGATTTGGCAGCTGAAAGTTCGTAAGAGTATCTCTCAAAGAAGACATACAAATCGAAACGCAATCGTGATCGTGATCTCAACACCAGTGCAGCGCTACCCAAAAGCCAAGCGCAGAGATCTAGTTGCGTAAAATCAAAGGGGGATTTAGAGGAGCTCATAGGGGCAGACGGGGCAGAGTAACGGTTAAGGTACATGTAGGTGACGCCTAGGATGAGAGTTGGGAGCCGGAGTATCGGATGAGCTAGGGTATCGCTATGGAAACTAAGATACTTCAGTTTTGAATAGATAGCCTATCCTGTGTAGTGACAGATGACATATCTTGAGGCAGCTGATGGTGGGTAATTGATTGTGATGAAGGATGAACCGATTTAAAAAAAATTATTTAGGAAAATCACTCCAGAGACGTGGTGCACTGTGCAGTGTGGATCATGGTTCGGTCGGAGATCTTGAGATGAGTGATTGGCTGGGTTAAGTAAAGACTGAGACATGAGGATTATCGAGTACAGTGGCTTGACTGGACGGTTAAGAGTTCGAGAAGATAATGTATGTAGGCATGACGTTGTAGGTTAGTTTCTTTGAAGTGGATTCAATTTGGAATGGTTAACCAGTATAATGATTTAATGACTGAGAGGTTGGAGCGTAGGGTGGAGAGAAAGAGTTAATCGGTAGCAGACTCTGCTGTAATGTGAAGCGAGGGGGTGAGATTATGTCCGATACAAAAAGTGAGCAGAAGGTATCAGCGTTGGCGGTGAAGAGAATGACTGTGGAGAGGGGATTTGTGATTATAAAGAAAATTTAAAGCTCTCCAGAAATGTCTTTTGATGACTGAGGTGTAGTATTTATTCTTGGTAGCAGTGATGAGTTTACGACTTCTGTTGGTTAGTCTACATACTATAATTATATATTGTACTAAAATAAATTATTGGTATCGTTATAGGTCTTACCGCTCTCAACTTGTCGCTCACATTGCCCTTGCAGTACCTGAAATATAAATAAGGTCTGTATTCTGTAAAATATTGCCAAACAAATAGATAAATGCTGTAGAATATGTTAGACGCCTCTGAAAACAGAAACACCCATTCAAAGAAACGACGAATGCTAAAGCAATACAAGGACAGAATTCTGCAAAATATAAACACGGCATGGTAAAAATTACATTTAGGCCAAACTTATGGGCTAAAGTTTGTTTTATTATTATAGCACTTAGGTTATATCGATAAATAGCAACAATCCGAGAATAAAAAACAACAGACAGGCCTAGGCCTACAATAGTACATGCATGATAAATACAAGTAAGGCCTATATGAATCAAACTATTAAACTTGATTTTTTAAATTAGGAACAATAGACTTGCGCTATACATTTTTTATTGATCATAGGTGATTTTGAGTTCACACATACCTGGAACTGAATTTCAAGCTTTGATTTTCCTGACAATTCATCTCGAACCGAAAGATTTTGATAGGTGCGATTGAAGTCCTCAGCTTTTATGGCCGTTTTTCCAACGGAAAAGTCAATCGCCAGAGCAGCGTAAATAAATTCATATTGATCCTGAAGAACAATAAAAACAGAAGCTATGTTCATCGACTCAAGCATAAAAGAGGCTCTGCGGCTCTAAATAAATAAAATAATGTAACGACTCAAATTATAGAAACATCCACATTGCCACGTGATTGATTTATTTAAAATGAAAATAACCGATAACTTTGCATGCGCGTCCTATTTTGAATTATTTCTTATTTTTATTGCTTTAATTTTGAAAAACCGTTATTGGGGGCCAATAAATACTAAATACTAACTCCTCTGGAAGAGCTCTTTTAAGAAGCATCCATATACAATTTCACAGCTTTGGTTAATCAAATGTTTCATTATTCAATATTCCCACAATAGTCTACGTTGCACGTACATTGTGCTAAACGTTAAACAAGCATATTAAAAAATTACTGATCGTCTCACCAAAGTCTGAACCATCTGTGTTCGTTGTTTTCGTAGGAAACTTAGGCATCCGACTATGTCAGCGATTCCTTCAGCCTCAGCTTGTTCTAGAAGGTAGTTGATTGCTATGAAGGTTCCCGTTCGCCCGACTCCAGCGCTATTGAAAGCAACGGTAAAATAAACTGGCAATTTTTCAAGTTACCTGAGCAGTCATTGACTATTGATGCTGCTTTGTTTTGAATACACTTAAGCATTATTTAGACTATTGAATGTTATGCCTATGCTTCTGATTAGTTTCCTTCGAAGAGGAGCGATGCAGATTTTTTATTGATAACAATCACATTAAATAAATTGAGTGCAGGAGTTAATGAATGATCAATGGTAATGCTGTGAAAATTCAGTGGCTTGCGAGTCATCCAATATCTCTATGTTACCATTGTTCAACATATTTGCGACATTGAATTGTATGATAGGTGACAGATTGTTTATGTTATTTCAACACTATTTCACTTTAAAATGGTAGGGTGTTTTACTCTATACTTCGCTCACAAATCGGAATAATTTAAAGTTCAGTCTAGAAAGCATTTGGGCAGCTACTGTAGGTACATGTACAAGTACATGTTAAAATCTGACTACTACTTGAATTCTTGAGAAGTCCTACGTGGACACCATCTTGCATACAATCAATGCCTTTATTTACCGCAACATCAAATTCTAACTTGACTGTTCCATTTTGCAGACATCAATACAAATTTCTACTTGATGTGCACTGTTTGCAAGGATTTGATTGTGAAGACTACATTGGCAACTAGTGATGAGTGATGTACTACGGATGGACGCCGTCATTGATATTTACGGGATAAATAAACGTACATGTATTACGACATTTGGTTTTACAAGACTATAATTAGTATGTTTTATCGTCTTCTAAGATTCACATTGTAAAATGAATTCAAGAAGCCTACGGCACAGTGGAGAATGTTAGTCTAACCTGCAATGCACAACGGTGTGTTTGTCAACAGACATGGATTGTCGTACATTTCTTCGGAAGTTGAGAAAACCTTTGACATCGGAAGGAACTCCGTGATCGGGCCAAACAGTGAAATGCCATTGCTTAATATCCATCGTACTCAATTCCTGTGATTCAGTGCGACGAAGTTATACATATGTACTACCAATTCTGCATTTTATATTAGTTTTATGCGAGTCGCAGACTGTTGGCCTCATGATTAGCTTACCGACTCCACGTGGGTATGCTTGCGTAGTATATCATATCAGATTGTTAACTATGCAGTCTATCATATTAATGCTTTCAAGTGATTCATAAACTGAATACTATTTGAAAGGCTCACTTTCACAGATTCTTATTTGTCACAGCGAATATATATAGTTGCACACAGTTGTTGCAAGGTTTTCATTAAGCAGCGAGGTTACTTCAAATAAGTCATCAAGTACATGTAGGCTACTATTGTGAATATGATTCGACTTAATTTTATGTAAATGACATTAATAGATTCCTCCATGATTATATATTTGCATATTTGAATTTGAATTATGAGTGTAGTGTGTTCAGCAAGTGATGCTACTGAATACAACATATTCTGCAACTGCATAATTATGTATATCGCATGCAGTTAGCAAGGCCAACGACTTTCATAGATTCTCATTAATTAGAATAAACATAGGCCTACCTCTGCATGCAATGGTTTAACAGTTTCAGCTAAGGATTGAAATCATAATATGAAATATATTACTTAATTGCTGAAGCGCATGTAGACTGTCTTGACATCATGCTATAGTTTCCTCGAGATTGTATGTTTATAATTAGGATTAGGTCCTAATCCGTGTCTCGTCCAACTTAAAATTGAAGAGATAACTAAGTTCTCACTAAATACGCAATATAACCCCTGTACCCGTGCATTCAGAGTTATTTCAATTCCCACCTTTATTAGTTGAAGATGGCGAATTATATAGTCTGGTTTTCTTTCCGTTAATTTTAGAGTAATTGTCATATCGCCATAGGTCACACTTTCCGTAGAATCCGGCCAGTAGCAAGCACACTTTTTCTTAAACCAAACCACACCGAAATTGCAATTTAGCACTAGACATAATTTCACTTCGAACTGGAAAAAGTTCATAGTTATGTAGGTTGTGCGTCTATACTTTTTATAACGCTTAATAAATATGAATATTTGCAAAATTTGCATTTCGAGCTATGTATATAGGCCCTATCTACAAACCGGGCGTCGCGGGGGTCTGTTAGGGTCAGGACTGCACTTAGTGTCGTCCTTGGAAAAAATGGCACCTGTCGCCCAGTCGGGACAACACAACAAAAGGTAGGCCTCTACCGGACAACATTGCACCCCGATAAGCCAATATTTCGAATAAGCTGCTGATTAAACTAGGACCCCAGAATATAAAAGTTAATAACTCACAGTAAATTCACTTTGTCGGATTTATGGGACAGTTGCTCTCAATTTTGAACAGCCTGGATATAATTGTGTGAAGTGGCAGCCCAGTGGTTTGAATGTAAGTCCTCTGAAACGACTACTGTATAGGGCCACAGAGTTGTTCTTTCATGCATAAATGTTTGGTTCTATCGATTGTCATTAAATTGCACAAATATATACAATGACATACTTTAGTACTGAATGAGCAAAAATATAATGGTGCCTTAGAATCAAACCTTTCCGTTCTCTACAAGATTAGTAATCATCACAACTGTTCCAACGTTATTTTCGTAAATCATTTGCCAGAAGTCTGTCAGTGTTTCCGGATTCGGTCCTAAACGAAAGTAATATAATTATCCGAAGTTTACTATAACAGTGTCATCTCTGATCTACGCGATTGCAGACATATAGTGCCTCTACAGCGTAACAAAACATGCTGCGGTCATTCAAGTTTATTTTAAATCTCTAAAATGCAATCTAATATATCATTTTCATAGGCATATCAGCTGTTTAATGATTGTTAAAAAATCTTAAGTTCTATCAGTAAGCTGCAATAGAGTGTGGACAAGTAGAATACACTTCTTCCACTAATTCTGCCCAGTTATCATGGGTTAACAAGGATTATACTAAAATCGTTAGGGCTATACTCGCCTTGTGCCGCAATAAGTTTCTCATCGTTGTTGTAGCTCTAAAACAGGTAGACAGAGCTTCATAGAATTTACCAGCACCCTAGTAGGCTTATCGAATCTTTAGAGCATCTTATGAAAATCTAATCTTAAGTGGTCTCATTCAAGCCAGATAATATTTTAGTTTTCAATCACCTTAAATATATCTATTGATGCCGAATAGAACCAAGTACATGTAGGCCTAGCACACTAACGAAAACTATAGCCTACCTGACTGACTGAAATAGGCATATCTTTGAAGCATTAATCAGCCACAGACGCTCATTCTGACACGCGTTTCTATTTTGTACACTCACTTTTATGAAACTAGCGTTGATGTAATCGGAACCTTTATTGTGACTTTTGTGTAGAATTACTCGATTCTGATCATCTACAAATTAAAAATAGCATTTATAACATTCACCTCTAGTTTTAATTGCTTGAATGAAACATGCGCTCGTCTGAAGCAACGAATCGACCTTAGCCTGGATAGGCCTATCTGACCAGAAACATTTTTGGGCCATTCCAGCGAATTAACGCGTTGAGAATGGAGGTCTGCGGGTATTGCATTTTTCCTACCCGACCCGTATCCGTTACTCGTACCCGTACCAGACCCGTACTCAAAAACTCCTTCCCGACTTGACCCGTACCCGCGGGTACACCTGTACCCGTGACGTCGTTAGCATGCCTTCTCATACCCTTGCTGCTTGCCAGGCAAATGGGATCGCAATTTACGTATTATGCTGCTGTCGTAGTAGCAGCAGCAACAACAATAACAGCATCAATGACAGCATCCGTGGGGTAGCAATGGCGGCGGAAGCAGGAGAAGAAGGAGGAAGTGGAAAAGGAGAAATGAAAGGAAGAAGAGGCAGTGGAAGAGGAAGAGGACGGAAGGTGAGGGAGGAAAAGTGGAGGAGAGGAGGGCGAGGAGGGAGAGGAGAGTCAGCAGAAGGGGCTGGAACGCCGCTGGAGTAGAAGGAGAAGCAGGATGAAGAAGAGGAGATCGGCGGAAGGAGGAGGTGGAAAAAGAAGGAAGAGGAGGAGAAAGAGGAGGAGAAAGAAAAGAAGGAAGGAGATAAAGAGGAAGAAGAGGAGGTAGAAGAGGAGCACGGAACTTGAGGAGAGGAAGAAGAGAAGGATGAGAAGTGGGTGGAGGAAGGAAAAGGAGAGGCAGTAGACGGGAAGAAGCGGAAGAAAAACCTGGGGATGAAGATAAAGAGAAGGATGAAAATAAGCTCGAAATAGAGTCAGAAGAAGAAAAAGAGTCAGAAGAAGAGAAAGAGCTGTAGGAGAAGGAGCAGAAATTAGGAGCAGGAGCAGGAAGAGGTGAATGAGAAGAAAAGATAGAGAGGGATCAGTAGGAGGAATAACAGGAAAAAGAGGAGGAAGAAGAATGAGACAAATAGCGATTAACATACACGCAAATAGGAGGGATTTTGAATGTGCCAGTGCGTTTGTAATAGTAATTAAGTCTTTGATGATGAAAGATTCACCCATATATTTAACGGTGACATTCTAACCGTAAAACTAGACGTTGATACTGGTATAACTGGATATACCCGTACCCGTGATTAGTCTACTCGTACCCGACCCGTAAAATTCGCACCCGTACCCTTCCCGTACCCACGGGTACAGTAGGGTACGGGATTCTTACGGGTACGTGTATACCCGTAGATTCCTAATTGAGAATATTTAGATTTCTATTTAGCATTATCTTTTATCATCCTCGTGGCATTACAATCAAAGTATATGGCATCGCTCAGCAATAAGCTATAGCGTCCGTTGCGACTCTTCTAGTAACCTAAGTTATGCTTCATAGAGGATTAACTTTCCGTATTAATGCCTTTCAATTAATAATATGATTATGTTGTGAGAAAATTTAATTTTTAAGGTCCTCGTGACATTAACGAAGGTGCGTCGACCTCTAAATATGACAGAACTTTGAACTTACACGGAATAATATTCCGAAAGCGATTTCTACTCTTCAGTTCTTTCTTTTTGCCTTCACGAAGTGTTTTGGACGAATCTTCTATAGGAACACTCTAAAATTTATTAAAAGTGCTTGTGCTAAAGTTAACAAACGTTTCGTATGCATACGTTCTAACTAAATCGGCAAAAATGCGTAATGCAAAACTCTCAAAATAAGTACAAGCGAATAACCAAAATCGCGAGAAAAATTATTATCATCACAAGTTTCATTATTTATTCTACTTTTAAACCAACAAATGCTTATTATTAAATTGCCAATACAGATGTAGCAGATATTTAGCCTGGTAGGATAACAATTTAAATTTTTCTAAATACTGTTGAGGTGTAAAATGCACAAAACTAAAAGTCCATTGACTCCATAGGTTTGTTTGATTTGACTCTGGATTGTTTTGCCATTGATAATGTACCTGATTAATTATTCTTGCATCACAAGGTGACTGATAATATTTTATCATAATTGAACCGCCAGAAGAAAACAGATCAAAGCTCTGCGTTAATTATTGTTGACAATTTCACAATTGATGATTACGAAACTAAAATTTATGTTGAAGTTTAAATTGACTAGAAAGGACTGGTGTTCCATATTAGTTGATAAAGTTAACCTATCCATAAAAATTCATTTTGAAAACATGCTCTTCTATGGTGACTAGAAATACATAATCAGACGATAGGTCACAAATAGAATATTATACACCCGTTGCTTTGTGTAAGTATACAGTATACAAATACAGAATTCTTAGATGATTGCGACTTACTTTAAATTCTTTTTCCAGAGTTCCAGGATGTGACATTTTGGTCTTGAACAAAACCGGAAGCTCGCCAACAGGAATATTAGAACTGGCTTTCTTGCTCAAACTATTGTACACTGACGTTTCTACAGAAAATATCATTGCCATCATAATTTTGGTCAACATGGTTTTGACCAATAATATGATTAGGTCTATTATAAACGATCAAATTCTGCAACATAAACAGCTAAACCAAGTCAATTTAAGACTTTCACAAGGTATCTGTCAGAGAGACTCTAGGCTACGAAAGTGACAAACGTAGAGCGTCGACTCTGACTTAGACTACTGCCTGCTTTCGCTGTCCGTCGCAGCTGTATGCCTATATCAGGCAGCAGCTTATAGTCTAATCAAAATATTTTTTTTAGCCATAATTCCCTGACTATTAATGCATTCACGGTTGCAAAGTAGTTTCAAGCGTATATCTATCGTGTACGTATTCAGGTTCAATGCACACTGACCTTTCTGTGCCACATCTGCAAAGACTGAGGCCTATGCTAGATGCCGGCAGCAAGATGTTGAATAAAACTTGAAAACGACAATATTTTCATTTACACAAAGTTGGACATGGTTTTATTTTATTAGACCAAATTGTGTATGTGCTTATCCCCAATCGTGATCTCCATAGCTATGGTGTTGGATTTTCAGAACGTCTGTCAAATTATCAGAATTCACAGAAAGTTCCAGAATGTATCACGTTGATCCCATGTTGTGACTTATCCTTCTATATAACAACATGTGTCTCATCAAATGTTGATAAGGACAATTTGATGATACTTTGTCAATGAAAAAATAACGTCACTGGGTTTGATTGTCGCACGATAAAAGTTCGCAAATAATCAATTCAACAGCACAATACGAATACAATAGAATTCTGGTTTCACAGTAACCACATTTCGATACCTTCGCTTCCAGCGGTTGATTCGTCTTCACTGTGGACAATATGTCCATCAATAGGTATGCTTTCACTTTTTTCTTTCTTTGCAAATATTCGTTTCCTGTCAACCAAAGCCAGTTACAATTAGTTAATAAGCACAAATGTATCTAACACACAATTCTATAAATGCTCTGTCTCTGGTTTTAATCCGTCACTTAAATTTGGCAATAACGGTTGTCAAACAATGTGACCGGTGATAAAAGATTATAGCTCATAAGTAATCGATTTATCCACAGTTTTCAGCGTTTTGACCAATCTGCTGCGTTTACAGTCTAATTAATGAAATAATTGACTTAAAGACTTTATTGGTGAAGCGTAATTGTTTGCCGCTTGAACTCCACTCTATTGAGGAACAAAATGCATTTCAGAGTCATGTGGCCGTGGGTCTCCTCATTCACTCTACAGCACAAGTGGCTCTGGTAATCTCTCCATCCTGTGCATTTCACATAATCACAGTGCAACTTTATAGCCTAGTCGAAGCCCATTGTTATTGAGTTAACTGCCATAAACACCAATGGATAATGATTGTACTCTTCGTATTTATTCATTGACATTAATATAGACGATTAATTGAGAGCCATGTTATAGACGTGCAATTTATCCAACTGTTAAATGGTCTCAACCACTGCCAGTAAACGTAGGCCTATGAAGATGAACCGCTGCGTAAGACTTTGCAGGTGTTGGCAATTTGAAAATTCTTCTAAATAAAACATGACTATGAGGAACTCGTTTTTGCAGAAAGCCTATATTTTGAGGTAACTGCATAATAGGCCTAATGACCGCCTGCACTCGTATAAGTCATAGATAAATATGCACGACCAATCTTTGAAGAAAAAATTGAATCATTTTAGCAGTGGCAAAAGCATTATCATAGAAGAGTGATTCTTACCTAAGTAACCAGAATAAAACGAGAGCAAAGATGGCGATTGCTGAGACCAAAATTAGGCATACCATTGAAATAACTACAGCATCTGTAGTATGTCTTTTGATTTGTTCAACTAAAATGACAACAGCAGGAATAACGACTAGTAGAATAGCCTGCAAAATCGGCAAGCGATCCATTTTCATGCTTCATCTGTGTCCAAACGCGCTCAGCCTATTTACCAGTGCATTTAAATTGTGGTCATAGGAAATTCGTAGAGTCCCTTCAATTGGCAAAATAAAAATTGAACAGTCCCCAGCGGTCATTATTCGGAATTAGTCGTTTTTATTTCTTAAATGGTTGCAAAATATGAATTAAGACAAACGATTCTGATAGTCTATCTTGAATGTAAAATGGTGTAACAGCGACATAAATTACAAAATGCCTACTGGAAGCCACCGCCGAGTTCTTAAGAACTACCTGTATATACTTTTTATATACAAGTACATGAGCTTCAAAGATTATTTCCTTAAAAAACTTCTAACTTGGTCTGCACGTGTTGTTGTCTCTGTAGGATCCGTCTTTACATCGACAAACTGACAAATTGGCATAACCTAAGTCAACGACTTCGCAAGTTTCGTTATTTTCGCAATCACCGTTGTTTTTTTCACAATCTAAAAACCAGGATATAGGCCGACAAATTAAACGGGGCTATCAGATTGTTCCCATATCGCCATAAATTATAACATGATACATGTGTGTAAGCAAGTGGCATATTTGTGTTAAATAATACTGTTAGAATAATATTTCGTACCAGTCAACATTACTGCATAGGCCTACTAGAAAACAATTCTATAAATTACGGCTGCAACTGAAAAGATAAAACCTTTTCGAGTGTTTTAGTAGGTCCAACGCAATAGATGAACCAAGCATCATGTAATATTTATGCATTTACAGACGCTATTATTATGTATGTGGAAGAACAAACTTGGCAAAGTGCAAGTTGCACCAAACACTGTGCTAGACTTTGCGCTCAGTACCTCTCCACATAATAATTAAAAGTTGCACTGTATAGAATAAAGACTAATGATTTTTTCTACGTCATGCTTTCAAACATAGCAATATACAAACACTATTATGGTCAAATATTTAACACAGTTCTCTTGTGCTTTGGACTACAAACTCAAATCTCATCGGACTAGGCCGGACAAATGACAACGGTACTGTATCTTCTTAATGCCATTAGCAACATGTAGGCAATAATCAATCAATCACTCAATCAAGGAAAGTCGCGTTGCCAATGCTTAGACTTTTTATATTTTTTATGTAACTGACATTTATATGGCGCGTTGAAAAACATTAAAAAGAAGCTTACTGTAGGCTACTGCAATTATTGACACTACATACATCAGAGTGTAGGGCCTACAACTGACGACAGTTATATTATCATTGTATTGTAATATTGTATTATCTAGTTAAAACTGTGACTATTATCCGTTTCTATGAAGATTTGAATTATAGGTTACACTAGAATATTTAAACCTAACCTACTGTATAGGCCATTTATGTAACAATATGGACAATAGGTGCCAGATCAGCCATCTTATCGCTGCTGTTATGGTGGCAGCCACCATAACTTGGAAGAGACGACAAGCAAAATCGTTCTCTTCCAATACATTTACTGCTTCTAGTTAATCTGCATAAGAACCTGTAGGTGGGGCTAAAGTGGTAATAGTAGATTATTATATGTTGTAAATAGTCTATATTCTGCAACAAGCTACATAGAATGACTAGAATAAAAAGAACAATCCATTCACATGTAGCTAGCCCTGTAGCACCCAAACGTTTGAATTGTTAGCGAATTCCAGTCCTCTCACTTGCCATCTCACCTTCCTCAATAAAGTATTATGTTAAGAGAACTAGTTATGCATGTATATGTGGCTGAGTTGGATTGGTGGATTTCTGCCTTGGTTGGGATTTGAACCTTGACCTCTCGATTGACAGCCCAGCAAGTGACCACTACATTTTTGGACCCAACCAAAATATTCTGGCAAAGTACATGTACCTCTAGTATTGCATGCAGACCCTGTCCATCCGTCCTTGCATAAACTGGGCGCTGAATGGATGCAAGAACCGTTGAATCGACACCGGCCCTCGTCAGGACAATGGCATCGGTTAACGCAATCTTGTCCGTAGAAGCCCACGGGACAAACTGAAACACATGCATTTGACCAATATTATGTCTTTGATATGCAACTTCTAAGGTTTTACGTCATGTATACAATTTCCGGCCAGTTGAATGATTACTGACCCCGGTTAGAGCAGGCAGAGCAAGACCAAACTTGATAAGGTATTTTGGAACGTGGCATCGGTATAAATTATATCATCATCTTTGGTTACTAAATGGCTGATGGGTTGTCTTTTTCTCGGGTCCTGTGGGCCAACCCAGATAATTCGGTTCACTGCCTTTTTCAATATTTTTGTCTCTGGTTCGTTTCTCTCAATGTCTTTTCTGCTTTGTATATTCATGCAGTGTTGGCTACACCTATGTCTTCTTCAAGTAAACAAGTGTTCACCAGACAGTCTACAAGCGATCTATATACATGTAAGTTGTTATAGCGCTTATGCATGCGCGCTTTTGTTGGCGCGTTTTTGCCCTGCCCGCCTTGTTAAGGCGCCAGGTCTAAGGCAACACGAGCAAATAAAACACCCACAAATTCAATGCCTGGAATGGAACTGGAGCAGAACTTTTTTGTTTTTATGTGTGTCCGGGTCCCCACAGTTTAATTGAATAATGTCATCACATTGGTCAATTCGTTACAGCAAAGGCCCTATAGGAGTCAGAGGACCAGAAGACGAATAGAAAGAACAGACTAAGAGAAGGTAAGCAGGAGAAGGAGAGGAAAAAGGTGCATAAGGAGGAGAAATGATGAAGAAAGTGATGGGCCCAAAAATTGACGAAATTCTCCAGGAAACGCGTCAAGGATTATTGATTACGGATAACATAATACGGTTATAATTTAATACAGATTGCTGCTTTGAAGAATACGATTAACAGTGGACGAGAATTTAGGATTTCATCGAAGTACTTATCCTATGATCAGCAGTGATAACAGAGATATTTTTCAAGCAAACGTTCAAGAAATGTCTAATCAAAGACCATTCTGGGTAGGATCCTAATAAGATATCGTATATTTCAGACGTCACATCCTGCTCACCGTGCGCCCCAAAACCTGAATGAAGAAATTGTAAAGCCAACAATACAGAAAGGCTAATTTAAGGTAGACCTCTAGTTTGAGGACACAGTGACATAGCCACCGAAGCTACATGTAGACGCGATCTGAAGCCAAACGGAGCGCCATGTCAGCATATCGGCCTCCTGGCAATGTCAGACTTATGGACCTACGATGATCTTAATATGCCAGCTTCAAATTTGAAAATAGGTCAACAGTATCCGCATTACGAGTTCATAATAGTATCTGAGCTGAGCAATTTAGAGGACAGAAAAAGCCAAGGATACAGGTCGAGCGTTCTGTTAATTCGGCTGATCGCAGAAAACACTGCCATAACGAAAGCACACAATCAGATGACCAGAAAGGATGCATGAGTTCGTTTGACGTTTGTCTTGTTTCACGTGCGAAAAATTATTCAACAATGAACTCACTCCCATCACTC
This sequence comes from Bimastos eiseni, assembly GCA_959347315.1. Classification (NCBI taxonomy): domain Eukaryota; kingdom Metazoa; phylum Annelida; class Clitellata; order Crassiclitellata; family Lumbricidae; genus Bimastos; species Bimastos eiseni. Next base: position 7,628,229 of record OY365806.1, read on the forward strand.
ACCATAATAAACACTGTTCGCATAGTTTCCTCCGCATGTCTGGATCATATTTCCGGAACAGGGAAAACTGCAGTTAACCTGTTCGTCTCTGAATGTCTTATTTCCATATCTGTTGTACTTTTCTCCACAATTGCAGTCGTATCCGTACTATAACATAAAGCAGCAAATTAACGAAACATTAGCCTAAAATTGCGATAATTATTATTAAACGCAACAGACCATTGCATATAACTATAGCTTTGCATTTGAAAGACTTGTTTGCTGAGGCGCATTTGTACCTTCTCATCTCTTTCAATGTGCCTGTCCATTTATGCAGCTGTCTATTCATTCGAGTTATGTTTTGACGTGTCCATTGATGCCTGATTGATTGCCTGTCTTAGGGCCATCTAACTGCCTAGATCTGACTAGACCTCTAAATAAATCTTGAAAGAAAGTTAAACGACGCGATGTTAAAAGACTTAATAGAATTTGGTCAACTGAGCTTGATTCTCTTATGAATATTTAATCTAGAAGTTTAACACGTAAACTGAATCAAATGTACTATCATTTTTCCTGTTATGAGAGTTTTCCCGCTTCCATTGAAAGCGCATTTTATCATTAATTCGGCTTCTAATTAAATCGAATTGTTTGTCACCGCGTAAATTAATAATGGTGCAACCTAGTTGTGATTTGAGATTAAGTTTTGCGCGATTAAAGGCTATGTCGCGAGATTAAGTGTCCTCGAGGTTAAGTGTCGCGAGACTAAGTGTCGTTGAGATTAGGTGTCGCGTGATTAGATGTCCTGTAACCGATTTCACCAGCTACATGTAGTCTTATATGTTATTTACTTATTAAATATGTTGCCTTTTGTGTCATATGAGCGATCAGTCTATGAGCTATCGTCCGCATGAGCGATCGTTCGTATGAGCAAAAGTCGTAGTTTTTAATGATCGTTCCACTAACTATGCGCTCTTAACTGTATTTGAACTCACCTGCATTCCTGCATATGTGTAATTGTAGGTGGAACAGATTTCTATGCAGGCTTCAATTGTGTTGTTCGTGTAGAGCCTGCCGCCAGGATTTGGCGCATCCATCGACTTGTTGCCATTTTGACCATCTCCGTAACATCCTAAGTACAGTTTCTCATTGCTACCTTTGGCATATTCAAGGAAAATAAGAATTTGTCATAACGAATATGTCTGTTATTTTGTTCTACGGAAATCATTTATTGATGATTACTTAAGCGCGCCTTATAATTCAGTGCATGATCGTTTTGATTCTGTTGATCATCTAAGTTACATCCTTTCTGAATTTCATCTGCTATAATTTTGAATGTATGAATTACCAATGGTTACTAACAAAAGTTCTAAAGAAAGTGTCTGTCTCTATGAAAGAGCAACGCTTTGATTCAATGCATGAGCGCTATGATTCTAGCTTAGGATCTTGAAACTTTTATCGAAGACATTATAAACGTCCTTCGGAGATAATCTTCTCAATTGAAACTATTATGAGAATTTAAATTGCTGTCTTAGGTACTTTTATAAGCAGCGCTTATTCTTCTCCGTTCTTGCCACACGCTCTGTTTTTACATCCAACCATTTCATATTTCTTAATCTTTTGTTTTACCCGCACCAATTTTCACTTTGCCATTCTAAACCAGTTCATCGCTGTCGGTACACAGACTTCTCCTCAGGCATTAGTTTACCCTCCGTTTGACACGCTTTAGTTCTGGAGAGTTGCAACGCGAGGGCAGCAGGCCTATCTTACATGAAGCTACCGTATGAGCTGGTGGATTGAACAAATGGTTCACATGGATTTTATTATATTTACTAGCTGTCAACCCGTGAAGAATCACGGTGATAAGCGCTGATGCCCATGTTTTTAGACAGTTCTTTCCGCCCATTGCTAGGCGCATTTATAACATGCGGTCTAGACCACATCCCTTCCTTCTACCCACTAGGGACGACAGGTATTTTATGTCAAGGGTACTGTTTGGCCGTTAACATTTCTCATTGCTGCTATCCTAGTTTTAAAGAATAATATTCTGCTTGCATCAACTATGGTATACCTCAACATTATCTAAGTTTCTGTCATTTCGCTCATTCATTGTGTATTTACAGGTGTTCTGAAGTATGTAAGTTGCTGCGGTTTGCAGCCTGTTCAATAAAGGAATATAATAATAATAATAAAAATAACTAATCACGGTGGGATAATATCTTAACTCACGATTCAACTGCAACTGACACTCTTCTAGCTAATAACCCGTGAAAAATAACAGGTCGTGCTTAATTCTAAACTAACATTACACGATGCATTGTTCAGACAGGGTTAGTGTTAGAGTTGTTTGTACATATATTATGCGAAGCACTTTCGACTGCAGAATTTATTGTTTCGAGCATTGAGAGGCAGAAGCTCCACGTAATTATAAAAACGCTAAAATACACGTAGACAAAACGGGGTTTTAATAGACTAAAATATACATTTACCTATTAAGTTTCCATTTGATGGAATTATAATTGCATTACACGATATGTAACAAACTCATAAACGCGAATGACATATCTTTAGGTCAACTTTATTTGCATGCGACGACAACACACGCGGCAGCAACGTTTGCGCGCTGCATAATTTGGACAACTTCTGTCCAAGCACGGGTCTAGAATATGACAGACAAACACGCTATTTAAGTAATTATTAATGTTGATTGTCATTAATCCAATTAGAAGTAGGTCCTACTACTGGAGGCTTTCACTATTCTGAATATCGCATAGGTGGAGGCAATAATATACATGTACATGTAGTGCTGCAGTTTGGTTTAATTATAGGAGGTCTGTGAATTATTAAGTGACTATACGAAAACGCATGCTATTTAAGTGATACTGCTTAAGTTTTAGGAATCAGAAGTTCACAGGCAAATATAATATTATTTTCTTCCTACTTATATTGCAGTTTGTTCCAGTCCAATGCTCCTCGCATCCGTCTGAACAGATTCCTCTTTTTCGATCGCATGGCAAATGTCTCTTGCAGTGACATAACTGGTCACAATTACCACCAAAATAACCGACAGGACACACTGAAGACAAAAACATGCTTGCATTCGGCATTAATTAGACCAATTATAGAGAGTTGCCTTTGAATCTCGCGGATAATACATGTGTGCGTCATTATATCCGTGCATATAATCTATTTTGTCGTTTCGACTTCTACTGCATGGAGTTTGATGTGATAATCGGACAAATTGCAAACTATAAGAATTTGCGATTTCTTATAATTAAATAATATTGACATGATGTGCATACAATGATACTAGGAAAGCAATTGGTTAAATTTTACAAAATGCGGTGCACTTGCACGAAGTACATGTAATAATATAATCAATGTGTTCAATCAGACAGTGTGTTTGGTAAAACCGAAAATTCGTGTCAGTGTTCAATGTGTGTGCGATTTCCTGAGGACGGGAATTATCGGTCAGAATTCAAGGAAGCGTTAAGCGTCCGTTCATGTCGAAATACACAAAGACGAAGTCTTTTATGGCGTGGTATCACGAGGAGTTGTTTATGTAGGTAATTCAACGGAATTCAACAAGAAATGTAGCCCGGCCCATTATAATGGTTACTATGTGTTTACTTTAGGAGCGATTTGTGCGTTCAGAATAGAGTTTGGCAGGTTGTAATCAGGGCTACCATGTACGGGATTAAACTTCTCGACTTGGCCTCTGGTGGTTTACTTGCTTTTGAGTTGAATGACCTGTTCCATGGCAGCTGTGGATCAACGTATTGACGAATCAGTCTTCATTATCATAGGCCCTACTACGTAGCTACTCACGGCAGAGGATTATAAACGGATAACTAAGAATCAAAATTGCAAGATAAGGCGAACAGCAGATTTGGGCTTTAGACATTTGTAGAATATGATGATAATCCCACTTAAAAACAGGCCTAATGTATACAGAGTTGATCGACTTTAATACTAGCTGGAATGAACGCGGCTGTCTTAAGAACTTCCCAACAGTTTTGATAGTGTGGGTAAATGAAAAAAGTAAGCCGTATCAATTAGGCTACAGCTCATGAACCGCATCTTTTAAGTATTATAAAAGAATCAAGAGATGCACAAAACGAGCATTTGAGTACAGTTATTCCAACAACATTACGGACATACAAAAACTATTGGGTTTTTATGTGCACTCGAAAGGAACTGGCGCAGCCTTAGTCTGTAACGCGCTTATAATCATCTATGTGGATAAACAGAAGATTCTGAGTGTGTATCTGTCTGTCCGACTATGCATTTGCACAGTTTTAGAACTATTGACTCGAAACCTTGCCGTTGGCTCGGGGAACACCTGGGACACCCAGTATAGAGTTGGTGAACCCGCGGCCGCCGTCGTCCAGGTCTCCAGTGCCAAAAACTGTCTCAGGACTACAAAAACTACCCCAAGGAGTCCACAAAAAAGCAAAGTTTCCTTCTCAGTCGCCTGGAGCATATCGACGAAACATCTGCTGCTCACCAAGCAAGACTTGAAGCTGATGCCGTCGGACATGCATCCTCCACAGCATTAGAGGCACCAGAGGCAAGAAAGGCAAGGATGGCTGCTGATGCTGAAAGACAAGCAGCCTACCGGGCTTCGGAGTCTACCCCAGGTGAGACTGCAAGCTACAAATGCTGACAGACAGGCAACTGCCAGGGCTGTGCAGCCCCCAGGTGACTCGGACCAGGCAGGCTGCAAATGCTGCCAGACGGCCTGCACAGTCCCCTCAGGCTAGTCACCAGGATGACTTTGCGAAGACCTCCCTGTACTCACAGGTTCCGGTGTACTACACTTGGCAAACCAACAAAACTACCCAAAGACGAAAAACTGGCCCATCTGAGAAAGGATATCCAGTGGTCAAGTCCATTTCCATTCTCCATATTTCTTAACCCGGGCAACGCTGGGTACTCCCAGGTAGTAGTCTATATAAATACGCAATCTCCAGCATCTAGGAGATTAGTACAATTACCCAATGACTAGACCCAAAATGTACAAGTGTTCCAAATGCCGGCAGCTGCGCCACTCAAAAATGTCTTAAGTTTGAACATTGAACTAAAAGTAGACTTTCGACGACAGAAACTCTGACGTCCTTACTGTCGATGCCGCTAGCTCTGAAATGGTCAGTATTGAACAAAGCATATTAAGCTCACCTGTATGAATATCGCGTTAAAGAACACATCAAAATTGTATGAGTGACGGGCGCGTGATGGCCATTCGCATCACTGATAATAGCTTAATAGTATTAACTAACAACTTCATTGTCATTATGCGAGTTTACCTGTGTACAGCGAATAAAACTCATCAGTTGCTTTTCCTCCACAAAACTGTTTGGAGGTCCCGAAACACTTCACGTTACAATAAAGATCATGTAGCTGCTGACCAAAGTTATTTCTGCATATACAACTTCGTCCATACTAAAAATTCACATACGAAAATACATATAACTAGCAGTGGTTGACCTACATGTTATAATTTGAGAAACTCAGATGGTTATATTAGCCTACTATGATGAATTATTTACATGAAAATGAAGATATAGCCTAATTATTGAACTTTTGAGACGTTGACAAATACAAGACTTAAGTGACTAAAGTTATTGCACAATTAATATTTTGGCCTACGACACCAGGATGCTGATCATTAACAATGATGACGATACACTGCACGCATAAATGAGGGGGTGAAAGCAAAATTAATCGAAATGGAGGTGATGGTTTCTAATGAAAGGTAAAGCAACGGCAAGAACAAATTTAAACAACCTATGGGAACAGAATGTGGACGATGGATGCTATAATTATTCATAAAGTAGTAATTGGAATGTGGTTCAAAGTTCATTATGTTCTTTACAATGTAAAATTATGTATCTCATCTCAGTTTTAGTTGTACTATGAAACGAACTGTTGGATGAAATTTAGGGTTTGAGGGGTCATCAAACGTATGACAATCTATGAAGTTGAATTGGATGGCAAAATCATTGCTGAGAATTTTGATTGGAATTCTCTGAGAGACTGAAATATTTCGACAAGTGTTCACTTGAAAACACATCGATGGATGATAATGGTATTTGTTAATTAAATTCAAACTGGCAAATCGAAGAATGATTGAGTTAAATTTAAAGGTGACAAACTATGACAATTTCAACAAGATCTTAGTGCATACATGCATGCAGCTATGTGTGCAGCTACATGTATATAATAAAGTAAGTAAGTAAGTAAGGATATTCTTTATTGAACCAACTGCTTATCCGCACTCTGGTGTACAATACATTTTAAAGTACAGCATTCTAATTAAGCAATTGAAAAATAATTTCCACTCTAGATTGTCTGCAGCATACATTCAGTTGTGGGGATTAGCAGATCTTCTTTAAAATAGCAATACATTAATTTTAATAATACAACATTCTCATTAAAAAGGATTTTCGCTCTATATTGTCTGCCGGTGGAATTTCACGGTCATGTGGGCGCGGACAAGGGAGTGGAAGGTCGCCTCAATAGGAGGAAGGAAGCGGTGCAGCGCGTGACCTGGGTTCTCCAGTATCGCTTTGAATAGACCCGTACCGACCAACCGGATCAAATGTTCGAAAGGAGGAACATCATCTGGCAGTAGTAATATGTTTATATCTGCAATTAAGCCTATGAATATGCATTCGTACATTCACGAATGCCTGCAAATATGCAAACCAAAATATTTATTTCGAGGCTGAAAAATCATTTAGCATCGTCGAATCAGCTCAAAGATTTCTGGTGAGAACTGAAGAAGCATTCTAAATGTTTGATTGCATCGGAGGCAGTTTTCCCTTCAGAGTTAAATAGGCTATAAACAGAGACCAGATTTACCAGAAGCACTTACGACGAGGGCTGCAAATGTCATTCCCGATTTAGTTTGATCAATATCATTCTGACATTTTTGGATGCAAATTGCAATAGTTAATTTATCTGTATCAATCGGAACAGGTTCCAGTTTCTGACTGTTTATGTTGTCTAAAAAGCATCCAACGTACTTTTCATGCAGTTCACCTACAATTAGAAGCATTACGCAACCAATAAAGCATCCTTGATTGACACATATTGGATTTTACTGTACTTGCAAGTGACTCAGATTGCCCATTCATAGCAGAAAATGATAATGCAGAGGCCGTTAAGAAAATATTATGTTTCAAAGAATGTCATTAATAGAACTCCGTTTAGTTTCCAAACCACAGAAATCATATGCAGCGCCAACTAAGCTTCAATACGATCAGTGAACCGTTGCTCAACATGCAGATAATCAAAAACTGATCTGTTAATTACCCCGAGATATTTTGACAAATATTCTAAGAAATTACTGCGCTTACTGGAAATGATTAGGTCCTACTTTCTACAAAGTATGTGGTGTAATAGCTAAAAATCTGCATAATGAGAGATGGGTACTCGCGGCTTCCTTCTCCGGATTCAATCCTTGTTAATGGAAACCTTGATCACCATTCTCTTGGGCCTTTCATTCTTTCCTCACCTGGTTGCACAGGTTCAATACTAATAGATCACTTCTGCAATGGCCGTTCTGCTCTCTTTATCAACTTATGGTACAAGGTACGGGCGCTGACGCTCTCTTAATCAGAGGACAGCAGACGATACACTGATTTCCAGAGCAAACCTTAAATCACTGTCATTAGGGACTCTGGAAGTTCCGAGTGGGTCAGAAGCGGTGTGATGCATTGCAACTGCAGCGTAGGCCTTTTAAAGCTTTGATCTACAGATTTTTATTGTAGATCCTGCAAAGATCCATCCACGCGCTCTATATTATATACAGGCACTTAGGCCTTTAGTTCAAGAAAGAAGTTCAGCTTGTGATTAACCATCTCAGGCTGCAAATGAATCATCTTGGACAGCGAGTGGTGTTCGCTTGATCAGTTATATCTGAAGTCAGACTTTTCCTTAAAGCGAACACGTGGGATGTTCTGTTACTGTTTACTGTTTCCCAGTAACTTGCACACCTAGAACGCGTGGATGGTTATTGCAGTATCTTGATTGCGTGGGAAGAGAACGGGACTCAAACTGTGATATGTCTACAGTTGCTATATATCACAACTTCTCGGAACGTCCCTAACAGCAACGATAACGAGAAACGTCTCGCTACGGTTGAAAAACGGCAAATTTGTTTAAGCAATTCACTCATAAAACAATGAGATGAACCTCCCAAAATTTTGATTGCTCTGTATCGCAATTATTTTATACTTTGGTGAAGCTAAACCATTTCGTTTACGATCTGACGTGAACGACGGAAAACGCATGGAGCACATGGGTTTAGTCCAAGGTCAAATATATGCCAGCAGGCATACTACATGGCTACCTGAATGGTAAAAAAGCACGGGATAGACCTAAGGGACAATGGATGGATGACATCGAGGAGTGGATGAGACTGCCGAGAGCGGATTGCATCAGGAGTGCGCGGGAGACAGAGTGAGATGGAGGAAAATGACGAAAATAGGCAAACAAAATAGGCAAACAGGACTTGCGAGCTTGTTACTTAGTTTCGATTAACCCACAGCTAACGCGATCGTAATTCGCAACATGCATGTATAATCAAATGTCGAACAGGATTGGCGAGCTTAATATACAGCTAGGTTAACTCATAGCTAACACGATCGTAGTTGACAACATACAAACGAATATCAATGACGTTGTTCATGATTAATCGACTTAATTTCACCAAAGTTACTTAGTACAATTTCAGCAGAAACTGGCGTAGTAATTCTCTCAACGATTAAAAGTGATTGGCATGAATACTGATTGCAAGTTAATTTAAAGATGTGTTCTTATTTATGATGATTTGCCTCACACAAGGCACATTTATACATAGAACCTGATTTTTCGATCTATTAATCCCAAGATTTATAACTTGATTGATGAGAAAACTGGACAAGGGAGTTATAGATGTCAGCCGTTTTATTTTCTCTGGAAGGATGCGGGCTACTATAGGTCTACTGCTTTCTAGACGTTGTCGATTAGTGTCGATGTGTAGATGTAAATGGTGAACTTTCACGGGCTCAGATGACTCGCCGAAGCTGTAACCAGGAGGCGCTTGAACATAATACTCTAGACTATGTGAATGGAAAGTCCGCTCACCAATAGAGCAATTTAATAATGAAATTTATGATCAAATACAACCCTTTTGTGGAAACTCATAGCTGCCCAATGATGCGATGGCGTTTGGGGTTTGGTGATAGCATGAGCGAAAGTATGCTGTAAAGGATACTGTGGTTTATTTGTTTGGTGTCGATATCCACGAGCAGTGAATGCAGCAGTCTAGCTTAGCATGAACGATGGATGTAGCGACAGCAGTTTTGAGATGAGCGTTTGATGTTGTATGCATACATACGTCAAGTCTAAAATAATTTAAAGTCTAAAAGCATCAATTTAGTAGTATTTGTTGTCTCTTAGATTATAAGCGAGTGTGAGACCCTGTAGGTGCTATAAAAATTATTTAGTTCTTCACTTCTTGAACAATCTACTTACCGGCGATCGCGATAGATGCGCGGATTAAACAACAAACCACAATTATGCCAGAGTAACTAGTCATTTTTTTCATCAATTAATAGTTGCATCGAATGAAAAAATAACTGCCTGGATTGAACCTGAATGTGGTTCATAAATGAAGGCAAATATCAATACGACATTGTAAGCTGCTCATCAAATTGAATCAGGCCCAACGATGTCAGAACAACTGACATATGGATGCGGAAGTTTACGCTTGGCCTATCAGCATGTATTCGCATGCCTGCCCAATTGTAAACATCAACGTTTCGTTTTTCCATTGGCTGTCACAGCAAGTACAACATCTCTAGACCCTGCAACAGGATCACCCGAGGTAAGCCTAATGCATTGAAACGCGGACCTGAAACAGGAAGTGTTTTGTCAAAACATACGGATGTAAGCAGACCAATATTTGAACAGCTAAACTTAAAGACCCTGCCTGAATGTCATTATAATAACCACTTTAAACGATGTGCCATTACAACATAGTGTTAGCATAGGTCATGCAACGTTTGATTTATATCACTATTTTCCAAACTGCTGATATGAATTTGGATTTATGTTTTTTCTCATCACTACAAATAAAATGATTGAAATTCAATTCAATTTCTGTATTCCAAATAATCTTACTTTTTGTTCTACTATTAATAGATTTAAGCTTATCGGTTCTAGTTTAAGTTCTGCCTGGAGTTGAAAATTTTACAGTTAATTTACAGTTAAGTCCTAAGTGCGGTCATCTTCTACAATTTCTGCAATCAATCATATCCATATTCTGGTCATGTGCTACTGTGCGACAGTCCTCATCACCAACGGCCATCGTGGCTTCATTCTGCCCTCTCAGCTTGACCTTCCCGGTGTTTGACACGGCACCGGAACGAAAGAGAAGCCTGTCATTAATTTTATAAAGCGCCGGTGCTACATATAGCTGGTGCCTCCGTCGTGTTTTTTGTGGGGGCTGAGGAATTTTCGAATATTTACATTACATTGCAATACCGTCCGTATTGCAAACCAATTCAGAGGGTAAGCTTGCCATTACATTCTGTGTTGCATGTCTGTTGGCGAAGACTTCCACTAAGTACGCAGTAGGGCTGCACTCAACAGATTTGTTGCATCCTGTTTATGTTACAATTAACTCCTCGACCAACAGTCGTTAGCGCACAATCATGTTTCGTAGTAATTATCAAATTTACACATTGTTTTTATAATTACTTCCTTCTTATTCTACAAGTTAGCATCAACCCTTGCGCCTCTTAGACTGGCATGCTCTCTTTGTGTCGCGAGTTACTTAGAACCACAATGGCACAAAATAGATCTTTTGCCAACACTGAGCCCTCCTTCTAGACTACCCTTCCCTATCCCCATATGTTATCATTATTTCTAGGATCGCCTCTTACATCGTTCTCTAACGTCACACCTTTCTCTGACCGAGGTTATCGTTCTGGATGATCAACTGAATATCCACCGCTGTGAAGGCCCTAATGCAATTACATCGTTGAAATAAGCATAATGTGGTCAGCTAATGAATGGTGTATAAAATTATTCTGACTGAGCGTTGGGTTTGAACTTATACCTAAAGTCTGTTTATGCAATAATACTGGTATCCTGGCAAATCCGCTCTGATTATCAGGTCAGCTCGTTCCTCTCCTTATACAAGTACTTACATCCGTGTACAATAATTTTATAACTCACGCTTATTACTAATAGCACGCGGACCCGCATTAGTTCTGTGCCTAGACCTGTGTTTACTCCATCGCTATCCTGATCTATTTACTTCAATGCATTCACTCGCTCCCGTTACGGCCGTTTTGTTCTAAACCTCATCAGACCTTAACCTTTCGCGCGCGACATCTCTGCAGCAGCAAACACCACAACGCAAATCTTGCAAAAGTTCTACAATCCAGCGACATCCGGATCCCTGGAGACAATTATGCAATTTCCAGGGAACCTGACGATTTTAATGGACCACACTTGCCATATTAATTTTTTATCAGTAATAGAAAGTTTGTGATTACTGCCTGATAAAATAATAATTTTTCTATATTATTGTCAATAAACAACAGCTTCAAGCATATGAATAATTATTACCGTATACTAAATATTTCTTTATGAAGAGCACGCCCACATCCGTGTAAAAGACCCGTGATTGACACTTTGGGGGCTCGGAATTACTCTATTTAGGGGTCGGTAAGTTCTCTGCCTCACATAACCTCCTCCTTATTGTATCCGAAACCTTTGACAGCGGCACAGCTGTCTTGGTCCGATAACCGACCTTAAGCCCTCCAGCCACTTCTTAGATTCTTTCTAATGATTCTCCAAAGCAATTCGTTATTTCTCAGATCGTTTGACAGTTTTAATATCGAACGTTCTCCTACCTCTTCTGCCTACACCTCTAAGCCATCTGGCTGCCTCTTCACCGTTTCGAACACAGTTTCTCAAAACACATCATGAACACAGCACGCCCTGGACCCTGTTATATCCATCGCAGCCTCCTTCCTGTCTTCCAGGCAATCACACTCTGTCCTCAGTATCACTGACCATCATTGCCTTCTCATGATTGTCTTTAAAATAAAGCATTTTGCTCGACCCCCTTTTCATTCATTCATTCATTACAAGCGACTCATCCGATCCCCCGACAATCAATCCTTCATCAAAGATATTTGTATTTCCCAGTTTGTGCTTAGCCTAGCTTCTCTTACTGATGGATGACCTTCCGCAGTTCTATAATTTCAAACTTCCTCAACATAAACCACACAATTGATAACCAAACACAGTTGTACATGTAGCAATTGTTTGTCCACTTCCTCTCTCCAAGTTTTTAACTGCTTTAAGACGTCCTGCAGGCGTCTTTAGCACGAACATACAATTGATCACCCATCTAGAAAGACCAGACTGCACTCAAAGATCCAAAAATAGATACCATGAAAAGAGCAAAAACTGCTACTACTCCAGCTAGGTACCTTTTGTATGGATTGCCGACAATTTCTCACTCATTGCAAATATCCTTTCCCACTGGAAGTCTCCCTTCCCTCCCCACTATGGTTGGCACTCTCCGTTCATTCATTACGGACAAAATCTTACCCCTACTCGTCACGCTGCAATGGCTCATAGACCCCAAATTCTTCAACACTGACCAACTCTCATCTCCCGACCCTACACTATCGAACCCTAGGCGCTGTCGAGCTTGCACTAATCTTCGAACTATCGGACCTTCAGATTATCGAACCTTCGGACTATCAAACCTTCGGATTATCGAACGGTCCCCACAATGTCTCTTATGTGCGTATAACAAACTTTGATAAACCGTAGTTCAGGTCGGAATTTTCTGGCAATGATCATGCTCTCTCAAAGTTAAAATAGAAGCTGTACTGATGAAAGGAATCCTTGCTAAAGCCGAAGATGGAATAACAAATAGGATCTTGTGTAATTTGACGCTGCATTCGTGAAATGCTTAAGGATTAATCAGAAGTTGGAGCGACGAAAATGACTTTCTTTAATAAGAAGCCGATGATGAAAAGAATCATGGTTGAGTAGGAGCGGTATTGATGAGAAAATTCTGATGAAGTGGAAGCGGGATCGATGAAAATATTCGTGCTTAAGTTGAAACTGGATTGACACAAAATTTTATGCTCAACTAGAAGTTGGATCAATGACAGAAATACTGGTTAAATTGAGGCTGTATTAATTAAAACAATTCGTCTTTTTACGGAAGTTGGATTCATGAAATGCAAATGCTGGATTGACGAAAGCGTTATTGCTTAAATAATCAGGATTAATGAGAGAAACGTTCCATGCGAGCAGGAGAACTATCTGTTTAAGTGGAAGTTGGATTGATTTCCGCTTCCACGTAAACGGCATTTATTTCACCAATCCCGCTCTAGTCAGACTTAATTCATTTCAAAGATCAGGCTTCTAGTCACGCAGAAATCTTTTCATCATTCCCGAATCCACATTATCGGCATACTTTCATCAATCCAGCTTGCTCATTAATTATTTCCACAATCCATCTTCTAGCAATACAGGGATATTTTCATCACTCCCGCTTCTATTTAGGAGACATTCTTTCTATACTCCCCACCTCTAGTTGGCACCAGACAATTCCGTGCCAGACATTTCGTTGCAGGGATAATTCAGCACCAGACATTCTGGTGACAGACAATTCGGCACAAGTAATAATTAAGCTTCCACTTAAGAGGAATTTTTCATATATTCCACTTAAGCAGAATTATACATATGCGAAATTTTGATTGACGACATTATTATTGTGCGACATTATCAACGTGCGATATTTTTAATTGCGACATTTTTATTCGCGATATCTTTCATGCGACATTTTCATCCGATACCGGAAAACTGCATGACTTTTATTTAGAAGCACAGCATTAACCATACACAATACATGCGCTTAATGAAAGGCATATTTATGATTGCCATGTCTAGATTCAAACTCTGAGCGCCTCTGAATAGATTTCAGCAAGAGGCGCTCTACAAATGTTCATAATATTATGAGATGGACACATTATTATAAGTATGCTAATCTGACAACACTGGACATTATCTTAAAAGGCATCTTTAAAACATTTAATCATGCTACAGCACCTTAAGGCATAGTCGTTAAAGTTCGTCATATATGTGGTTTTATATGTAGGCCTATACGCAGAGGCACATACACAGACCCATGCAGTGAGACAATCATAGATGCGTAAATACGTGCATAACACAAATGGAATTAATTAACAGTTTATACGTACCGGAGGAGTTCCAAATGTACTCTGAACTCGTACAATTAAATGTAGGCCTACCCGCTTATGAGTGAATATCGTTTGCGCTGATGCAGAGCGATTACACAAAGTTGTTGCAAACCAATGTGTTCGTACATTGTACATTCGTACATGTCACATTATTACATAGTGACATTGGATAGTGTTATGCATATGTGGTATAGCTATAGGAACTGAATTTTTCGGTTAATACTATCTTAGTGTACTGTACTATGTAAGTGGCCTTTGTCAGCGCTCGTGAACAAGCTGGTGCCCTGCGCTTAGCTTTCAAGCGGAGCGTTAGAAGTTTGGATATTACGAAACAAAATTTAATGTCCAAACTTTACAACGACGATCAATGCGAACGTGAAAAATAGTAAAATGGTCAATGGCGTTTGAAAAAGTTTTAAACAGGTGCACACTGCCAACAAATAAGAAATAAGGTTACTTTCGTACGTGTATTCTTATCCTGCCTGCTGCTTGTATTTTTTGTGAGAAAGGGTGGGCTCCGTTAGCGGGACCTCGGTGTTCCCTTAGGGGTTTATTTATTTCTCCCTATTGTTTTTCCTCTTATAACTTGCTTATTTATTGTGTCTTCATATTCATTCGGTTGGATGCATTCAATAAAAATGGTTGGTTACGGTTAACACAGGTATAAGTGGGGATTGGCAGATTGTCTAACAATCAAACCAATGACGCTGCCATCCGGGTGATTTAAAACTGTTCCAACAGCAGTGAATATTTTCAGTTAACACTTTCCATCGTTTTTTGCGAAATGGACTATTATTTTACGACATGCATAAACTATTGCAGATTGATAAGGCACTTAACTCGGTAAATGGCAATTGATAAAGGCACACTCTTTAACTAGCTGCAGTAACACGATCTCATTGACCGCGGACAAAACCTCTAACGTTGCAGCATCCAATCAGTGCGGAAATGGTCTGTCACATTAGATGGCTTGGAGGGTCATATCTTGAGCATGATCCAATTTTGAATGACAGTCTGACATGGCAACAACTCAAGTTTTCAGTTCCCTATATAGGAATAGACCTATTTGACCCCCCCCCCAACGCTTCAAAATGCCCAATTGTAATTAAACACGGTCTTGAAATTGTCATCAATAAACCCTTGTGTCCATAAAGTAAAATGCATATAAAAATTGAACGTTGATAACAGTAAGTGTAGGGCCTCTATGTCCTATTTAGTTATCGGCGTTTGCAAAAACAATTGGGTCAAGTATTGCTTAGCTACATAGAGCAATAAATTTGAGTCCATGCTACATACTGTGTTTTTGTCAAATGTTTCATAAGCAAAGACAACAATTTGTTAGAATCACCTCAGCTTCAACATGCATAATACGACCGTGCTCTCTAGCATATAGACCGCGGTCTAATTTTTAGAGAGCGACCGAATTTCGGTTTCGTTTTTGATTTTTGGCACCAAAGCTGATAATTTGTCAATTTTCGCCTATTTTCGTTTTCGGCCGTAACTGGCAGTTTCGTTTTATTTTTTATTGAAACAGTTTCGCAGTTCCAGTTTCGTTTTCGGGCGAAGCCAATGTTTGTTTTCGGCACAATCCGAAACTGTAAAATTAGTGTCTACTGATGGCTTCAATTAGTCTGGCAGGCAGAAGTGTGTCCTGCATAGTATATTAAGCATGACATCTTTGAATAAAACGCATCTGGTTCCCTCTAGGTAATATGGATATTAATTATGTCAGCTCGGAGAGGGCGAAATGCGTTCAGCCGTAACGAAAAGTTAACTGGAATCA
This sequence comes from Bimastos eiseni, assembly GCA_959347315.1. Lineage (NCBI taxonomy): Eukaryota > Metazoa > Annelida > Clitellata > Crassiclitellata > Lumbricidae > Bimastos > Bimastos eiseni. Next base: position 7,644,276 of record OY365806.1, read on the forward strand.
TATTCCCTCATCCGTTGTGTTTGGCAGATGGCTCCTTGATTATAATTCGGGCCGGTAAGCGTTATATATAATATCTAAATAGTATATATATACTATGGTATATATATATATATGCCTGCGCACAGAGATATGCCTGCGCACAGATGTATATACAACACATATATCATCATCAGTGGTGACGATATATATTTGTTGTGCAGGCATTTATATATTTCGTTTTCGGCATCGTCTTCGGCCGAAACTGACTTTGCAGTTTCGTTTTCGTTTCGTTTCCGGCCGAAACCAAATTGCAATTTCGGTGGCATTTTAGTTTTCGGCCGAAAATAAAATAATGGTTTCGGTCGGTCACTAATGATTTTAAGACCCCACTCAGGCACGCCAAGTATGCTTTTTTTCAAGTGAAGTCAAATACACAATCATTTACATAAAATTTAATGTAGCTAATCTTTGGTAACATTTCACAAAGTGTCACAGCGTCCAGTACCCACGACATTTTGATTATTCCATAATAAATTTTAGTACAGTAAATTACTTAAGTCGCTGATTTGAGTTCACAAGTGCGACTGTGCGAGGCAGCGAGGTGATTATCGGATGGCCACGATTGTCTTAGCAGACCTCTACGGAACAATTCAACCGATGACCAGGGTTGAGGAAACTAACCGCCGGCGGACACTTGCACCTATGCAAAGAGACCAACAGATGAGACGACAAGTAGGACGACTGACCAAAAGCAGTTCAAACCGATTGCCGCAGTCAGTCATAAACTAGAGCGGTCGGTCACGGAGGAATGCAGCCGCGATGGCCCGTATAGGAGAACACTTTATCTGCTTTGATGTTAGGACCGTAGGTGCCATCTAATTACTGAACGGATTTATGCACCTATATATATACATGCATATATATATGTATATATATAAGACTGTACAGTAGGAGTCCGTCTGGCCTATGTGACAGCTATGGACTTGATCTACAGGAACTGCCGCTCGTCAACTTCATGATCAACGATAACTTAGATGTTTATATTAATTTCTTTTTACTATTGAAGCTTTTTTAATTACTATATCGGTCTAGAGTGAATCAGTCTGAAGAGGCTCAACCTTGAAGTTACAAACGAGGAGGGAAGTCCATGACAAAAGGTGCGTCCCTCTACTTCAAGATAATTTTGTCGATGTTGCATAGCGTCAAAAAGGTTGTAGGCCTAGTACCGCAATGATTCGCATCATAAAAATCTTCACAAACATTATAGAAATGTATATGAACGACTTATGGAGTTACAATTTTATGCAGTTTAACATGCAGAGTGTAACTTAATGTAACAATATCCTGATTTTCAAAAGAGTGACCAAAGCCATAATCCAGATTAACGATTATATAATTATTTCGGTATAACAAATCCTCATGACAAATATACTTACAACATAACAAGTGCATTGAGCGTAGGATCGGAATTTTTTAAATAAATGGATTTATATACAATGTGTCCCGCTGAAAAGTAGACCCCAAGAAAAAGTGTCATAACTCGGTCAAAACTTGTAGCATTTTACTGAAATTTTCAGAACAATACTAGTCATCATATCAGCACGAAATTCTAATTCAGTTTTTACACGTTGGTGATTTTGTCAGGTTTATGAACATTTGAAATACGGTACCGAAAAGGGGAAGTTTCCAACATGGGAATCCTACAACAGCCGTAATGATGTGAATTTTATCACAGCTGATGTTCAAAATATCCTCCTTGTTCACACGCACACAACTGCTGATGTGGTACACTTTTTTATAACCCTGTAAATAATCACGTGGTCAAATACCTGCAACTCCTCAGTCAGACGTGCCTCACATGATTTACACACAAATGCGAGAACGATAAACAGTACACTACAGATCTGATAGTCAACTGGATTGAACTGTTGGGTGACCACACAGTGGCGCGTTTACCTATAAGCACACTATGCGCGCGCCTAAGGGCCCCAAATCTTAGGGGCCCTCAAATGATGAAAGCATTAAATAAAAAATGTGAGTTAATGTGAATAACGTCTCGAGGGCTCCCAAATGAATGAAAACATTTAATACAAAATAACATCTCAGGGTCCCCAAATGAATGAAAAAAATTCACACAAAATAACATCTCAGGGACGGTGAGGGACCCCCGAACAAATAAAAACTTTCTTACAAAACAAAATGTTTAGCGCCTGAAAATTTTTAAATATAATAATTTATATCCTCTATTTTTGCTGCTAATCATTCACATGACAAGTGTAGTGTGGTAATTCATAATTGCTTTGTTAATGTGAATATCAATCGGCTCGATTAGCTGCGTTGGTAAGAACGAAGGCTGCGTGTTTTGAGCATCTTCGCCGCCAGAAGCTGGCTCACTGTTTAATTAAATTAAATTTTTAGATAAATTATTTCGATATTTGATGTGATGACGTGACGTGACATATCTCAGACTCCCTCCCCTTCGTCACAAATCGTCACAAATGTATAACCACTCAAATGGGTGCGTGACGTCATATATAGAAGGCCCCTTCGACTCAGTGTATAAATTCAGAGGGCTCCCAAAATGTTTTCACCTAGGGCCCCGTTTTCTGTAAACGCGCCTCTGCGGCCACAGCTGCGGGGATATGAAGTCGGGTGCTTTTCGGGACACTAGAGCAATGGTCTCACGTTCTCGGTGTGCAGGGGCACTTGTCTCGTGCGTTTTTGCCCGTAAAACTGCGAGGTTTTCGGTCCACTGTGCCGATTTCATCGATCTTCTTCAACAGTTTATTTTAAGACGACAGATGCCAGCTTCCGTTCGGAAGTTCATTCACAAAAGATTTTGATCCCTAACCTTTTTCTTACCGCAATAATTAACCTAAATATACATTCTTTTATAAATGCCATGTTTCTTTATCTTTTACACCTAAACAACAAGTGCCGTTCCGTTGATAATAACGTCGACAGCGTATGATAAAGTAAGGACCCATGTTGGAAACTTTCAATTTTACCAGATATGCAAAATCATTCAATTTCTTTGCTTGTGCTGCGTCAATTTAAGCCAAACTTCGCAGATTTATTAAAAATGATGTGGGATGCAGCACATATAATTTTATTGATATAAATTTAATCTTCAAGCAGTTTCTGACAAACGTTTAGGAGTCTACTTTTAATCGGGACACAGTTAATCATTCCAGCTAGAATAAGTAAAGAAACGGGAAACTGCGTGTTTCCATACAATGCGTGAAAATAAGGCTAGCCTATAAATAGACAATGCATGCACTTGTCAATGTTTCTGTAAAAGTTTGCTTTAAAAAAGGCCTGCAAACAAGGCATATGCTCAGATGGTGCAAATGTCTTAAAGGAAGGTTACTATTGCATGAATGATGGTTATGGAATTATTCTTTAAGAAAATGATTCACTAAAAAGACTGGTGACAAAGTCCTTTAAACGATAGCTGTATTGTTGCATCATAATAATTATGTAAAGCGTGGCACATTTTCGCCTTGATGACTAAGACCATCCTAGGATGTCGATCATTTTGCTACAACTTCTAGTGAAATCAAGGTTATGAATGTCATAGTGTCCCGAAAATGAATTAATAATAGACTTATCGCAGATAATTCATTTCAATTCTCATTCAATTTACCCTTAAGTCAAATTCTCTGACGTCATAATTATTAGATGGCGGTAAGTCATTTTGATAATCGCATAGGAGAGTGCAAATGAATATAAGCGTTCCATCAAACCCTAAGTGTCACTCGCAGACGAAGCATTGGCAACATAAACTCATCTAAAAATGAACAATACAGTTCAAATGGAAATACAATGTAACGGCCAAGTTCTGAAATAATATATTTACGGTAGTAGTTATCACAGTGATACCCATGATTGCGCTCTGCTGCTGCAGTTTGTACGACATTCCTCCGATTAAAATTTGGTGAGCGATCTTTAATCAGAAACTACAGACCAACCGCTAGTTAGGGCCACCCCGTTAGGCATAGAATTCATCAAAAACAAATGATGACCGCTCCAGTTGAAAAGAAAGCTGTTAGCTACAGTCATTCAATGACAACATAAACCGTGATCTTAACTGCGAGTGTACTGAGCTAATATCTAATCAATATTTTTCTCTACAGGTTAGTCACATGTGCACATCAAAATATCGCATGATATTATAACGCATAGTCTTCATTTATAGATCATAATTAAGACACAACCATAACGTTACAAGGTGAACATTTTAAACTACGTGCAAACGTTAGGAAAGTAATTATTTCCTAACTGGGGCCACCTTTAATTGATACATAATCATAAAACAAATATGCAAAATGAATATCAACGTACAAAATTATTAGTGAAAGAGCGTAATCAATGAAAGAAAGTAAATATATGAGAAATAGAAAATAGAGAGAGAGAGAGAGATCTGTTACGATAATCAATAAGGTGAAAGTTGAATACAATATCATATAAATGGTTCTAAACATTGCTGTAAACGGACGCGGATGAAGTGCATTCAATTCGGTGATTTACGATGTTGTGGAGCTCTTCATACGTGGCCTGGAAAAAATACAATGCATCTCATGAGGCATACAAATCGACATTTGAAACAAATATTATGTAAAGCGGATATACCTTCATCTTCACTGATGTCACATGTTATAACACACAGAAAGTATTGAATGAAATCAAAACGTTTTCATTGTTATTAACTATAGAAGCATCTTTAAATTATGTGTTATCAGGCCTCAACGTTATGTTAGATGGACAAACTTAAACTGGGCGATAACTTACTGGAAACGTTCTTAGGAGAGTCTTAAAATTAAAAAAAATTGTTGATGATCTTTTAAAAACAGTAGCATGTCATGAGGCTGAAGAGGATGGTCATCTCAAGAAACAATGGTGTGCGAAGAGACGACGGAGACGATAAATTATTGCACAGTGCATTGTAAATTGTAATGTGTCTCATTTCAATTTTCCTAATGCGTAAACAGACTTCAGGAAATCTTAATTGCGTCATGCGTTATGCATGACGCAATTTCATCCATTGCGATAAGATGCATCATATATCAATGTGATCTGATCCTGTCTGACAATATAAAATAAAGTATAATTTAATGTTACCTAAAGGCCTTCCATAAAGCCGTAATCGCCAACACAAAAACATGTATTGATAGGCCTATATGTACAAGAAGTCCGACTATAATGTTTAAACAGGTTGAATAGCCGAGAAGACGGCATTCTGAAATTATCAAAGGGAGACAGATGAGAGAGAGAGAATGAGATGCAAACGTAGTAACATTTCAAAGTAAATATTTTAATGATCTTTTGTTTTCACGTCTTTTAAGATGCAAAAATTACTGCAAATCGAATAACAACAAGCATTCTTACTAGAGATGGGAAAAGTTTTGATCTTGACTTTTTGATGTCGTAGACGACCTGATATACGTCGACCTCTTTTATTCCGTCTAACATGTCGAAGGCGTTGAAGGCAGCAATGAACAACCCACTCAGTGCACAATTGGGTCTACAAAACACATAAAAAGTAACCTTTGAATGTATTGCAGAGCGGCTTTCCCAAAGCAGCATAAAATTGTAATTGCATACGCCTTCATTATATATTGGTGTGGCACAGTGGCTGATCGGTTAGAGCGGTCAGCCCGTAGCGTTCAGTGTGTGCAGAGCGCGTGGGTTCGAGCCTCGTCCGGGGCGTCAGTCACTGTGTAGGGACCTTGAGCAAGTCCTTCGCGCACCATTGCTCTATAGTACAACTGCAATTGTGCCGTCGAGGCGTGTGTATGCACTTCTGAGCAAAAGATGTTGGAAGAAGGGCGGTATCAAATTTCGGTAATAATAGATGTTGCACTTAGAAGAAAACTCCTCAAAGGTCCTTCTATCCTTATACAAAATGACAGAAGATAAAATGAATGATGAACGCTAAAAATAGAGGAACAACAACAAGCTCATGACGACGGGTGTTTGACAGCCTATTCCGAAGAAGTAGTAGACAACGGTTGTGTTGCATCGTGAATGCACGGAACATATTAGAACAACTTAGCTCGGCATTCCAGAGAGGAAAGATATGTGTCCTAATAAGAACGAAAATGACATGCAGAATAAAATATGATGAAAGAGTTAGGAAAATATACACCATCCAGGTAGTAGCGTTTTAGGTTGCAGACCTGAAAGCCAGGATAGAACGCCTTCCCCGTTTGAACAAAATTTAACGTAACTCATTTGTCGCGGGTTCCACTCTCGCCACCTCTTCTCCTTGATGACGAGAGTATCCGCTGGTTCTTTCCTCCATCACCAAGCTCAGCAACACGACACACTTGATGGTTTTAATATGTATATTTAATTACATATATATACACACCACTCATCCTATCTACACTACTGGAGTGTCCTTTTGAAATGTTTCCCTGGTTTACGTTGGAGACGGGATTCCCAACTACGTTGAATATTCTTATCGTCAGAACGACCTAGCGTCTCCTCCAGTTCCGAAATAAGTCCCTGTTCCTTTGCTTGCTACGCCATATGAATCCTTCTAGAGGCGATTTCCTTCGCCATCCCAAACGCAAAACTCGTATCTCTAATGGATGATAGGTCACCTGCAGAAACCATTACTAAACCCTGGTTGGTCGGGTCTTGGCGTCCCTAGCATAACGTCAGATTCCTAGAGGCGTCCAGTTATTGTTTGACTAGCGGCTGTATGGCTGTGCCTCGCCAATGTCATAGACGAGCAACAACAGGTCCTAGGGATCGAATTTCATTATTATCGTTATATCACCTAGTGGGTTGCGTCATTCCTATCAGAATTGTCCTCTGTTCATGATACTGGTCAACCAGCCGGTCCAGACCAAATCTCCAACTGATTCATGAATTTCTTGTCTGTGGGTCGTAGAAATGGAAGGGGTAGGCGTCCGCCTCGAGGTGTCGGGTTTTGCTGCTTGACACTCCTTTGATATTTGCATATTCCTTTGTGTCTGTATTGAGGCCGTCTGCTTCAGGCGAAGCCCATTGAGGACTTTTTTCTCAGGTTTCAGGTGGACACTTCATCCATAGTCCTTCCACGCCTGTGCTGCCGGGCGATGACTTTTATATAGCGCCATCGTCTAGAGTGTCGTGCGTGACATCATTCCATATTCGTTCATTACAAAGATTTATATAGCGCCCCCTCAAGGTTACTAGGCCCTACTCAGGAAAGTACCAGACCCCGCCACAGCTGAAACGAACCATTCTAAGGAAAGTATAAACAGATTATCTTTAGCCCCATAAAATGTAATGTCAGAAAAGAGACGAGTAATAGTGTCTCAATGGAGTGACCTTTCCGAAAGCCAGATTGGCATTCCTGAAACATCCTATTTTTGTCTTTAATTAAACAGTGAACGATGGGCAACATTCTCTTAAATGATTTCTACATAAGGGAAACATTTGCAATGGGTAGAAAATCTACAGGGATCAGATGAGTCAAGTCCACTACGCTTGATGACATGGACCAGAATTGAGCGTTTCTGGGATGGCGGTAGAACTCCATCCCGGATAGATCGGTTGCAGGGAAAGGTGAGAAACGGAAGCACAATGTAGACAATACGTGGAGCAGAAACGTCAGCAGAGGGTCTTGTTGTAAAGAGCTCATCATTTGATCACAATGCCCGTACTTCACATCAATTTCAATTGATCGGTTAAACCACAGCGCTTCCCAGAAACCGCCGGCATATTGCTGTCTTTGTCTTTCTCATAATATACCCGAAGCAATAGCAAGAACTTCTCACCTGGATACTATTACAATGGGATTGGTTGATTTGTTGAAACCATTCCTGGGTTCTAACGTCTTGATTGCGTTGTACGTGGCGTGAATTGCGTCGTAATTGAGCCTAGCATCAATAATGTACGCCTTCACATTCAACAACGTCACCTCTCCACTTATCGTTGAGGTTGCCTTCATATGTAAAGAAACATAGTTTATTATGACAGTCATTGCATATTATTTTACTTACAGCAGAAATCTTAATGAAACGCTACAGGCCTTAAATGTTTTACTGTTCAAATATCACCAGTCTTCAAATATGTTTCAACCATTACACATGACCCAGGCGATTTCTAGTCCACTAATCTACTAAGCTTTGAAGATTGGAAAACTCTCTGATGAATTGGGTAATGTGAGACGTGGAATCTAATTTCCAGGCGTTTAAGGTGTAGTTTAGCGAGGTTTAAAATGCGATCTAAATTACTTATGAAATAGTATTGTAAAGTCAACGATATTGTTTGTTATCTAAGAGAAAACAGTATGGACATTTTAATTTATTAGTCAAATCTTGTCCCTATTATAATTACAATCCTTCCCTTATAACAACGATTTAATGATGCTGTGATGCTCTCAAACTCAGAGTCTACTAAGTATGGATGTAGGTACCTGTGTATGCAATAAAACGCGGTTTATTATGCCGATCATAAAGCCTAGACCCAGCTCATATGCCTCGACTTGAAGTTCACCACTGCTATCCTATTTTAAAATAAGTAAAGATTCGAAAGCAGACGTTTTAATAGTGTTTTAGAAACTAAAAGATCCTTAGAAAGTCCATTATATGGAAGTCTTTCTAACCATTGGTTTTGTCTAAGAGAGGCTTCGAGCATAGCCTAATAAAAATTATTATGTCCGACAATGTTAAGTTCAGAAACAAAATGTTTGTGCCCTACTACAACATGATGCAATAGAGACCACCAGGTGACGTCGAATGCGTTGGTAAAAACTTACATCGTTTGAATATTCAGATTCTGAAATGTGAGTAAAGGCAACTTTCAGTCGTGTTCCATAATTGTCGGTGTTGCTTGATTTGCACTGAAGACTCCAGCTGTCTACGCTTAACCACTCTGCAGGTTGTGTTGGGAAGAACAACGGCGAGTTCTTAAGGATGCACATATACAAACAGACAATATACCAAAATCGATAAAGATATACAATAATAATAATTTTCTACAGTTTATGTATATTTAGTTTTTTCCTATAGTAATCTCTAGTGACTAGGAATTAACACAGTACGGAATACCTCACGTTTTGAGGAAGGCCAACGTAATGGATGTATTATTAAGTAGCTTGAAGCAAACATTCACTCTTTAATCAAATGGGTTTACGATGCATCGTATCGTTGCATCTGAACCGTCAATCTTAATTCTTGTAAATCATAACTATCCTTTCGAATTTTAGACTATTCGGCTGTGCCAGTAAATGTTGCAAATTGATGTAAAATTGCAAAAGTCATGCCACTATTATTAAATAGACTCTGATACATTAGTATTTTTAAATGTTTGCCGTTTATCACTACCAGGAAATACTAATTAACCAAACGCCTTTGTCGGCCACCCCAATCTTGCCTTGGATCGGTGTAACTGGAAACATGATTATGATCATACTATTTGCTCTGGGTCAACTCTTTAAAACCCTTGAAAATTCATGACCGACATTGCTGATATTTGCCCTTCAATTTTCATATACTGGTTATGTCTTAGAATGCAACTTGATACACTCAATAACCTATTTCGTTGAAATGCAGAATGAGGAATTATATAATTATTTTAAAGAGTTATTAGACTACCTGTCCATTGTCTAAATAGATGATAAATTTGCACTCGAAGTCCAAGCAGATCGTCCAAAAGTAGTTAACTGTAGTTTTGTCAGGATATTCGGAAACAATGTAAGCATCCTTTGTCTTCCAACTCTGTGTACAAAACAAAAATAATTAGCACAATGGACATACAGGCCCTTTGAATAAGTTCCAAATCATGCAAAGGATATCACATCGGTCTATACGGCAAGTTCATAGTTTATCTTTATATAACAAGCGTACACGTGGTCTATATTAAAAATGTGAATAGTTTGCAATATAAAATCTTCTCAGTGACAACATGTAATAAAGGTTAACAACGGCGCAGCAAAATGTAGAACATGAAAATGTAAGCTAACATACCTTTCAGATTTTATGACCAATCATACACCTGGATATGTAGTGTTGCTGAAATTCTGTTTGCATAAAGCGCATCTACATTCTATGCGCTAATCTAAAACTAATTATTTACATTAAGAGAAACAGTTAGTTTACTTCGCTAGTAATACTAATAGAAATTCCACGTTTCTATAAATGTAGATATACGAGTTGTTTTTTACCTGTACAAAAACGGCCTGGGCAGCTTCACTTATTTCGCACATATCCAGAGATTTTGCGAAGACATGGCATGGGTTTTCTGCATCACAAATTTCAAAGCGTCATCATTGTTTAATTTGGAAAAAATGCACGAAACAACTTTTGCAAGTAGGCATAATTTCTATAGGACCAAAGTGATGCAGTATGGGTTTCTCATAGGCGCATCAATTAACCGTTATAAGGCTACAATCGCTATTTGTCACAGTTTTCAGTCAACTTTAGAATTATTCGGTTTCACCCGCGATTAAGGACTTCGCTAGCGTGAACACCAATTAGGCAACCAACATTTTCTTGCAGGAAGTTGACAAATTCATTTCCCACTACGGAATTTGAACCCCACAGTCAAAAGTAATGTAATGACAGCCAATGTGACACTTTATGCGGCCATAATTTATGCCAATCTAAAATTCGGATAACTGCTTATTAAAGTTTGCTTTGTATATCATTTTATAACTAAATCTACGCTAGTTGTGCCATTTCAGAAGACACATCCAAATTCATGCCTGCAGTATCACGCAGCTTTTAATTTTGTCTTTGAATTACTTTGAGCAAAGTGGGATAAGTTAATCATGATCCAAAGACAGCTACCCGGCGGGATACTGGTTTAATCAAGGACACCTAGTAGTTTTACATAAACAAAGCAATCCGCACTTGAAGCTATTGTTTAATAACGACATTATGAACATAGTTTTGTACAGCACAAAACTAATTATTATAGCTGGAGGGCTTACCGCTCTCGACTTGTTGCGCACACTGCTCTTGCAAAACCTGCAATATTGCAATATAACAAAGATTTCTTGCAAACAATGTAGCCAACAAATCAATTATAGCCATAGCACATTTCAGACGCCTCTGCCGACAAAAGAAATGGAGAATGCTGAAACAATTCAACGTCAGAATATAATTTATAAAATTGGTATTTGATAATTTAAAATGATAATATAATATAACATACATATACCTAGAATAATGGTAATACAAACAATTATTAAACTGGTATTTCGTGTTTTACAATATAATAAGTAGACCAGAATTTATTAATTTCTATTAATCACAAATGAATTTTTCGTCACCTACCTGGAATTGAATTTCAAGCTGTGTGTTTCTTGACAATGTGTTTCGAACCAATAGATTTTGGTAGGTACGATTGAAATCCTCGACGTTTATGACCGTATTTCCAATGGTAAATTCAGTCGCCAGGGCAGCATAAATAAATTCATATTGATCCTGCGGTGTAATAAAAACTGGAGTTACGTTTATCGACTTACACGAGCAACCATAATATATAGATAGGCTAAAATAAGTGAAGTAACCGACCGGATCGAATATTAGAATATTAAACATACTACAAATTTATTAATTTATTTAGCATAATAATATAAATATGAAAATAAGTATTTTATATTTTGAGTTTTTTGTGTTTATTCATTGCTTTAATTTCCATTAATCGTTTATTTTGGTCACTGCAACCTTCATAATGATAAGTATTGGAAAACTAGTTTGTAGTCATGAAGTCGACATTATAGACCCACATTGATAAGTCAAAATGCCGAATGCACGGCCTATGTATAAAGAGCAAAACAGATTAGCTTAAGAATTATTCACAAAAGCTGACAAATTAACTCTTGTGAAAGAGCATATCCAGTAAAGAAGGGTTCGTAGGCCCTATAAACTTTCACAACATACTTATTTCAATCCTTCATTGTTTTACCCACCTCAAATGTGCACATCGGCCCACATTGTGCTAAATGAAGACGAGCATTTTATAAATTCATTGATCGTCTTACCAAGGTTTGAACCATCTGTGTTCGTTGCTGTCGTAGGAAACTAAGACATTCCACGACATCGACCATTTCTTCAGTCTCAGCTTGTTCTAGAAGGTAGTTGATTGCTATGAAGGTTCCCGTTCGCCCGACTCCAGCGCTATTGTGAGCAATGGTAAAATAAGCCGGTGAGTTTTGAAGTTATTTTAACAGTCTTAGACTGTTGATACTTTTTTATAGCTGTGTTGAGTCTTTCTTGAAAAGACGCTATGTAACCCTGCTACTTGAACAATTAAAATTTTAATATAATTGTCAAATTGTAGCGATGCCATTTATACTGTGGATAGGAGACATTCTTGATATGTAGAGTATGAATAAACGCAAAAAAAATTAACCAAGCCGTTGAAGCCCAGTAGAGCGTAAAAAACGAATAACCATGCTCACCTGCAATGCACAACGGTGTGTTTGTCAAAGGACATGGACTGTCGTACATTTCTTCGGAAGTTGAGAAATCCTTTGACATCGGAAGGAACTCCATGATCGGGCCAAACAGTGAAATGCCATTGCTTAATATCCATCGTACTCGATCCCTGAGAATCATTACGACAAAATTATACCAAAGCGCAGCATCCTTAAGTCATGACTAGCGTCTCTATCTTTCAAGTTATCCATATAACGTTGTTCTGTTTGAAATGCTGTCTTTCCTAGATTCTTATCCATCACAATTAACTGACTCTATGAGCATGAAAGGCTAGGTCCGTGTGCACCTTTGCAAGTGTCACATCGGTATAGGTTGAAAATTCATGCAAGCAGATTGATCTTTTGCTAGCAGGCCAGACAAGGAATGGTGTCCAATAAGCTGACCACTCCAAACTGCATTCAGTCGTTTTGTTTGTATTGTAGTTTCAATTAATCGTTGAAACTGCAATATCAAACCTGTAGTAAATAACTGAAGTTCATACATTTTATACAGTTGAGTATAGTTTTATCAGAGATTACTTAATTATGAGTTGAATTACAACGTTTCTAATTGTGCTGAATGCACAAGTTGAAAACACAATTAGTAATATTAGTTATTTCGTATTATATTCAGTAAGCTATTATTTAAAGTCCCACCTTGATAAGTTGAAGATGTCGAATTACATAGTTTGGCCAGCTTTCTGTTGATTTCAGTGTAATAGTCATATCATCAAAGGTGAGATCTTCAACAGATTCGGGCCAGTAGCAAGCACACTTTTTCTGAAACCAAACCAGATTAAAACTATATAAAAACCGTTACTACTGCTCTAATTAGGTAGTCTAGTAAAAATCTGTATTTTGTAGACCTAAATAATTGGTTTAATCTGACGACTCAGTCTTCCACTCTCTATGGGGCGACTGTAAAGGAACATTAGGACAGGAGGGCACCTTATAAATACATGTAGGCTGCATAGAGTCAACTTCGCGATTGTGTTTAACTTGCTATCATCTGTTACTACTGTATCATGTAATCTTATTGCTTACTTGTCAGTTTTAATTAATAAACAAATGTTAAACAATAATATTATAGGGCTTCATAATACCTTATGAAATGAAAAAATAACGCCTGATCAATGTACTCCGTTCTATGCCTAAAGTTTACTCAGATGCGTGTTTTATTACCCTAAGACCGTAGGGTCCTACTATTCAGCCGGGATTGGGTCGGGAGCGCTACTGCGTAGTGACCTTAAAGAAGCGCTATCCACACATTGTAATAAATGAATGACCTAACCTTTGCATTCTCCACAAGATTGGTAATCATCACAATAGTTCCAACGTTATTTTCATAAATCATTTGCCAGAAGTCTGTCAATGTGTCACCATTCGGTCCTAAACAGAAGTATTTATCCGATGGTTAATTCATAATGGCAACACTTGTCTATGCGATAGTGTTAGTAGTGCAATATTCAAACAGACCAGCAACTAGGCCTACTGTGGCCTTCTTAAGCAAATTTGAAATTTACGAACAATAGCACTATGTTGTTAGCTGTAAGAAAATAACAATCACAACGAATGATATTGTCGAAATGACCATATCATGCATTAGTTTTTATTATCTAGTCGACGGAAAGTGAAACTTTGGAATTAAGTGTACCTACTAACTCTTTATTTCGGACATGTGACTATTTCTGCCAGCTATCTTTGGTTGATTAAGATCAGATAAGACATAAAAAATCAAAGAATAAAGCAGGCGAACATAAGGAACTTAGTTCGCCTTCATTTCTAATGATATTTTAAATGAAGATAAACTATATTTTATAGTGTTCGTCGGTTCTATTGCTTGGTTTGTGTAGGCTAAGGTTGCCTAAATACTAGCTTATATAAAACGCTGCGTTGGAAAACTTACAATTATCAGCTAATATAAACGCCAAAGCAGACACTGAAGAAGTTAAAAATAGTCGACCTGATGAAGAAAATGAGTTGACCTTAATCAAGTTTCTCAACAAACATAAAGCCGAATTTCATACGATTATTTTATCATTAATCGGAAACTTTAAACAAACTATGGCGTCCCACACCAAATCCGCATTCGTGTTAAACCAAATCGCATTATTACCAATCGTAGCCTATTACCAATTTGAAAAGAAAAACTCAAGCGTCTTTAAAGCTATACTTGCCTTGTGTCGCAATAAGTTTCTCTTCGCTGTTGTAGCTCTAAAACATTTTCGTCAGAGTTTTTAAGATGGCTAGGCTAGACAAGAGCAATGACATACTAGAATAGATTAGATAAGACATTCTAGTTTGGACAATACAAAATTAGCCAAAATTGGATAAGAAAAATTTAAATTGCTTTAGGTTAAGTTAAAACACCAGCAAACATTATTAACTGCTTTATAACAAATGCGCCAAAGCCAATGTTTAATTATTCAGCTCGAACTATGTAGCAATTAGGAATAACGATTTCAACACCTGTGCCCTTACGAAATAGATACTTCAGCTTGTAGTGCTCTCTCTCTCTCTCACACACACAACGCGCTTGTGCACTATAAGTTTGGAGCTTACGATAACGACAACAATCTCTCTCATGATGTAGTCGTGGTTTTTGTCCACTGCCTCGTGACTAGTTGAATTAATCATCATTACTCGATTGCTTTCGGGTTCTTGGAGATCGTGATCGGTTCCAGTGCTCGGCTACTCGGCTCATCGGGTGTCTTCCTAAGTTTTCTCGATCTCTGTATACATGCGCTATGTGCTGCTATGACCCAACAAATCGCAACCGCATTGCCTCTCCAGTCTAACGCAGCACTGTTTGCTATACGCCATAATACATAAAGCACGCGATTTATGTCGCGTATAGTCCGTTGTTACAGCTTATCGGAAGCTTCTGCGACGGGGATGAACTTTGAGATCCATTGGTTTGCTTGGCTATTAAGCAACGCCGAGCATATTAAATTGTAACCCTTAAATACGGATGATATCCGACTAGAGATGCGTTCAGAACTGACAAGTTCCTATCTTTGTAAATCCAACTGGGTTGAATTGGTCACTCAACTCACCTTCATTTAGGAGCGGCCAGACTGGAAGCACTCTTGAGTGGACACATTATTGTGTGGCACAGTGGCCGATTGGTTAGAGTGGTCAGCCCGTAACGTTGAGTGTGTGCTGAGTGAGCGGGTTCGACCCTCGACCGGGGAGTCACTGTGTAGGGACCTTGAGCAAGTCCTTCGCGCACAATTGCTCTGCAGTACAACTGCAATTGCGCCGTCGAGGCGTGTGTGTGTGTGTGCACTTCTGAGCAAAAAAAATGTTGGAAGAAGGGCGTACCGCGTATCAAATTTCGGTAATAAACAAATTAATAATATACTCCAAGACTGAATAAAAACGAATTAAATGGATCAATATTATATCTGCAAAGTAGTTATTGATCTGGTAAGCAATATTTTGTGATTCGATTTCACTGTGCACTCACTTTTATGAAACTTGCGTTGATGTAATCCGAAAATTTATCTTGGTGTTGATGTAGAATAACTCGATTCTGATCGTCTAAAATTAATTATTAACATTCTTCAAATTCATTTCCAGTTTTATCTGTTTTTAAATGAACTATTCGTTTATTCGTCGATGATTTATCCACCGCAATCATTCGAACCCATCCAGGATGTGCCTACATGTTCATAAGCGTTCTCAGATCATACCGGGAAATTCATACAGTTCTCACGTACTGATTAGGCTTTAGAGGTCTGTTTAGAGCCTATGATCTGAATAAACCAATGTGGACGACTGCCTTATTAAGAACAATTGCATTGCTGACATATTAATAATTTTCCTCATCCTCGACCAAACATTCCGCCAGATGACGCCAGATATCTTGAATCTGGCGTCAACTTTCTATGTTGAGAATCATCATTCGGCCACTTACCAAATCACCTGAACAACGCCTGCAAAGTGATAAACTTATTGTTCCTATCGTGGTCAACGTTCTCCTTTATTTCGCCTGCAGAGGCGTTATATATGTTCATCCACAATTAAAATTATGATACTGTCGCTTTATCCGAATCGCCTAATATGCAGTACCAATACAACAGTGATTTCTAAATTATTGGCCTACATGCAAATTGTAAATAGGCAAACTTTTTAAAAGTAAATGAAATATACACAGCAACTTACACTTCAGAATTGTAACATCGTTGTTGCTCTCTGCCGTACGTTATGGACTTAGTTTTGGGAATTAACAAGACAAACTGAAGCTGCTTGTCTATATCTTGAGAAACGTCTTTACTGACTAAAATTATTAGAGAAATCTTAACTTACATGGAATAATATTCTGGAAACGATTTCTATGCTTCAGTTCTTTCTTTTTTCCTTCGCGACACGTCTTAGTTGAATCGTCCACGGGTACACTCTAAAATTGGTATTTAAAATTCGGTTGATTCATATCTCTTAACTAAAATAACAACGAAATGTGTAATCTGAAAGGCAGACGCATCAGTTAAAATGAACAATCGCGTGCGTCGTAAATAATGAGCAATATGAACAATCGTTGCAAAAATAGGCTAGTTTTATTGACACATAGTTACGTCAAATGCAAATATAGCATCTTTCTACATACCTTAAATTCCTTTTCCAGAGCTCCCGGATGTGACTTTTTAGTCTTGAACAGAGCCGGAAGATCACCAACGGGAATCTTATAACTGACTTGCTTGTTCACATTACTGTACAAGGCCATTTCTAAAGAAAATAGCATTACCATTATGATTATAGGCCAATATGTGTAACTAAAATTATATTTGGCCTGCCATCAGTGACCAAATTCTACAATATATTCATCTAAACCCATCCAATTTGAGGTTTTTAAATGTCTTCTTTAATCATAAGTTAGTGTAGAGTATATGCAAGTAGTGAATGTAGTGCGTTCACTTTGGTTAGAATACTTTTTTGACTTGCAGCATTTATAATTGTCGGTTGCACATCAGCTAACTGAGTCTTCCATTAAAACCGGAGTAGCAAGTATGTCTGTCGTAACTATGATATTCGCTTAAAGGTGCTTGCCTGGTGCAAAAATAACTGACAATCCCTTCAGGCAGGTGTAAAAAGTTACATCAGTTGTCGCAAGCAAATGTCGACAAGACAAAGAGGACGAGATATTTTTGTCACTTGCACAGGGTTTGGAATTATTTTAAATAGACACAATTGTTTGGACTAAAGTCTAGTCATAGTCCTCTGATCTGATCGTTCTTTGGAGAGCGTATGAGATTGTTCTCATAGTTGTCTATGGCTAGCTACGACGGTGCAATTGATAACGCATAATAAATTGAACAATTTTAACAATAAACCTACATGTATCTGTGCATTGCGAGCATAATAGAAACCTTTCTTCATATTAGCAGTATTTTGATACCTTGTATTCCATCAGTTGTTTTTTCTTCTTTGTGGTTAGAATGTCCATCCAAAGGCATAGGCCTACTATTGCCGTTTTCTTTCTTCACAATGATTCGTTTTCTATGAACAAGAACACATTTCAATTCGGTAACTTTTGTAAGTCATTTAAAAATTTATTTCCTCGTTTATTTGCACCATCTTTATAAATGACACCCACGAACAGACTACATGATCTACATGATGCATCGACGTTTTTAACTTATTTCTTCTGAATATTTTAATTTCTTATTACTTTATTATATCCTCCTACAAAATTCTGGTATATATATAACCTAAAGTAGATGTCAGTCATCAAACATGCATGAATTGCTGTTGAATTACTGTTGTTGAATTACATTGAACTGCCATTTTTGGCAAGCATTTAGCATATATTTATGAAACGTCTAACGACAGGAGTTTCAAGAATTGTTCAGTAAATTTAAATCAGAAATTATGCATAGTGTCCTCTTGCTGATGCGTAACTCTGAGGATGCTTGTGCTCCATATCCCACTTCGGAAGCCACATAAATATTTCCGTATCAGCTGTCCTTTGGCTACGGTCCTTGGGGATTTCTTCGCAGTGCCGCACGAGATAATCTCTTTGTGCCTCATTCAATGTTCCAAAATGCAATGTGATAGACTCAGAAGAACGAAAATAACTATGTGCGTAAAAGAGGTAACTGATAATTCAAGCAAGTGCTTGAAGATGAATTGCAAAAATTTTGAAACTGTAAATTTAAATTATGTCCTATTAACGATCTCGTGTTGATAACATTGCTTAAAAAAGAAAGAAAATGAATCCATCATAGTTTTTCATTGATAGAAAGCACAACACTTAATGATTCCTTACCTTAGAAACCAAACTAAAACGACAGCGACGATGACGAATACTACGAGCAGACAAACCACTGAAATGACGGCTATAGCACCGTTTTGTTCCTCTTAGATGACAAAGAACACAAATAACAACTGTTAAAACGACCAAGAAATGTCACTTCGTCTGCTTCCTTCACACAGGCGATACATGAAAGCAGGTGGACAGACAAACAAACCACCAAGACATGTGGACATTTGCTGCTATCATTGTATTGTGCGCGAATGCAACCTGTTTATATGGTCAGTTATTTGGAATTATCTGTGGAATTCACATTAGTGATGCATTCATCGTTCGCAATGTAATCACAAGCCGAGCAACTTGCTTTTACACTTTCCCACCTCAGCGAGAAATCGAGTTCACATAATTATATTGTTGTCAGTGATTCGGACATGTGATGGAATAACAATGCAATGAAAAATTCAATGTGTTTACAGTTTAAAATCGCCAGTTGTGTACGTGCCTTAGAATCAGTGATCAATGATAAAAAAAACTGACTGAAGTAACGTTAATCAGAAAGCCTTCTGAATAATTTCTCTTGCAGCGCGAATATGCATTTTGAATTTGCACTTATAAATGGGAATTTTGCTTAATCTGTCGCTATAAATCTTGAGTCTCACAAGTAACGAAACATTTTTTACTCGGATCTGCATGTTATGCTGCTGATATACAGCCTCATTACGCGCTAAGCGAGACGTCATCGCTTGTAGCATAGACATATAAATCAACAAGACGGTTTTCTATGAGTATTGTGATCATCTGCTTACAATTTGTATTAAGTAATATAAATGCTCTGCATCTCGATCGATCGTTATCCATTTGCTCATAAATATACCTACCCATGCAACCGCCAGCAGTGTGCGGACCGTACTTGCATAAGCAGACATAACTGCCAATGTGATTAATACAGTGTTGCAGATTTAGATTACACGGTGATGGCGTACTATCCAAGTCACATTCGTTTACATCTTCAAATAGAATAGAACATAAGCATCGTCATGAAAGAGTATTGTGAGAGGCAACAAGCTCACCTGCTGGAACTTCTATATGAAGGCGATTGCGATTTATTATTTCAGAAGTCATCGACAAATGATAGAAATTGAAAATCCGATGCTTAAGCTCACTAAGTGAAGTACACCTTTATGTATGAAGAATTAGCGCACTCTTTCCCAAGTATCCCCATGTCAGACTATAACACAAGACCTTAGCCAATCATCCCACTGACAGGGTACGGGCACTGTAGCAGTTTAACTGGCGCATCTAACTAGCTGAAGTATAAACTTGTTGCTGAATGAGTCAGAGGCACAACTAGTACAGCACTCACAGAACTGCTTTTATACTGACAGGGAGTTACGGCCGCCCAAACAAGCACATTAAATGGGACCTTAAAGATATCGAGCGCTAATTTTGTAGCAGCACTTTATGTCGATAGTTCTTAAGCGCAATGCATGTATAATGCACTTTGAATAATCTCTGAAGCTACAACTGGCCGAATCTTCATAGGATAAGCTCAAGTAGGACAATTGTGCTTTGTTTAATTTGATTTATAGACTTAAAGGAAGGCGGAAACAAATAAGTTTTTGCAAAAAATATCCAAGACATAAGCCTAATAGGTGTGCCTATTTTACAAATGTGGCCAACATAATTTTGAGGTTCCTGAATGCACATCCGGTCGCCGTTAACATTTGTTATGAAAATGTTGTGCTTTCTTGGTTATTAAGTCGATTTGCTGATGGAGGTCTTGCATGAATTGTAGAATACAAGGCTACCTCGCCCGATGCAAATTCCGCGCCTACAGAAGAATTTTACTTGTCCTGGGACTATCTCGATCATCAACAAACGTCTCCGCATGGCTATTTTTGGCAACAACGAGCAGCCACAATTTCCACGAGTTAATCCGGTGGCTCCCGTAATTGGACTAAATAGATAACCAGTCAGTCGCCAGATGCATTGCGATCATGATCGAATCGAAGATGCACACAGAGTCAGCTGTGTGGCGTTTCGCGTCTTTGGACGACTTTTAACACCAACAATCGTCATCATGTGACTGTCGCCATGTTCCTGTCTGTGTGTATTAGCAAATCAGCCGCTAACAACCGTGTTTACCAAGTGCGTATCGGTAGGTCAACATCATTAGACAATACACACCGTTTCGAACAACATCTGTTGCCACAACCCAAGAATACACCATTCCTCTACCTCACATTGTTAACGTAGGCCCTAAATGATGGAACCGGACAGGATTCCTTTTGGTCCAAAACGTGGGCCGGGCGTTTGTTAAGGTCTGCCGCAACTTTATAAAGCGCTCCGTATCGTTAGAGCAAGTCGCTCTATCAATTTCTGTAACTACAATTCTAGGAGGAGGGATATTCAAGATATCC
The DNA here is from genome assembly GCA_959347315.1 of Bimastos eiseni. NCBI lineage: Eukaryota > Metazoa > Annelida > Clitellata > Crassiclitellata > Lumbricidae > Bimastos > Bimastos eiseni. The sequence continues at coordinate 7,665,349 of OY365806.1, forward strand.
AAATGAACCGTAGAATATTGCAGTGATTCTAGCGTTCTATAACGACTATTCTGAATACAAGAAGCAATGCTTGTCACATTTGCGTTGAACCATGTTTATAAATATAAACCATTTCAGAACAACAACGAGATCCACCTGTGCAATTGCCAAAGGTTGAGTTTTCATATCCAGACTTACAGCCACATAAGTAGCTGCCAATTGTGTTGTTACAAAGTTGTGTTTCATTATCGCACACTTGTGCATCGCCTTCACATTCGTTTATATCTAAAATATTTGATGAATTTGGATAAATTATTTAATGAGAAATCCTTATACTGCAAAATACGAGGCTGATTGACGTAACATGAACCTACGTGACTTTCAAAAGTATGATATTAACCTACATTCCGAAATCACAAATGCAATATTGTCTATAAGCTGCATTTGGTGAATGTAAATGTCTGTGAAAAGTTTAGTTGAATGTTTCAAGGTTCAGAGGTACCCAGCAGCAATTATCGTTGTTAGAACTTAGCTGAATGAATAATATGTTTTTGAGCAACCTCGATAACCGAATCCAAACTGGTTTCTTCGAGTAATGTGTTTATTGTAAGCTGTAAGCCTAATTATCTGCTGAAGGGAAGGTATAAATTACCTGTATTCGTACACATAGTATCCAAGAGATTATTAGAGTGCAGCACTAAATATGTGATATAGGGGGTCAAAATCGGTCGCTTGTCAGTTTTTCACCTTTTTATTCAGCTATTTTCTGCGATGCATCTGCTGCCAAATACTATTTATGGAATCAAAATCGCTTATTTAACTGAAATTGTAGCCTACTCATTCGACTCTCTCGCTGGTATAATCATAACAACTGAGAAACCAAAGACAAAGTTTCTGAATATTAGATCCATAAAAGTTCCGAACAACCAATACTTGATTGTTCCGCAATGTTTCTGGAAAAAAGGACTACACTCTGATTGAAATAAAGCACCAAATTATGATAGGTCAGTGAATAAAATATAGGTCGATCACAGTGAATTAAATCTTTTAGAACATGCCTATCTAGCGATGCTTTAAAAGTTACTTTTTCCAACAGAAAATTTGAATTCAACACGTTTGGGCTCAGGTATTGATAATTGTTTTGTAAATATAAACCATAAAATAATTTCTTGAGTCTTGTGCTTTGAAACCGTCTCGCCTATTTCAGCCTTTTCTCAATAACTCGGAATTGACAAACGACGGGTTTAAGCAGTAGCGTCACATATAAGATCTATCCAAGAAAGAGAGGATATTCGCGATTTCTTAATGAAGCATAACATTTCTGCGGTGATTTCAGTTGTACACGACCATCCTGAATAACATAATTAATGGTTTTCAATTGTGTGCCGAACCATGGCTATAAAATGTAAATGCACTGCAGAAAACAGCGAGACCAACCTGTGCAGATGCCAAATGTCGTGTTTTCATACCCAGGTTTGCACTGACATGAATAGCCGCCAACTGTGTTGTGGCAAATTTCTGTTTCATTATCACACAAGAGTGAATCGTGTTTACATTCGTCCACGTCTAAAATATTTGAGAATATGTGCTAATCCACGAAGATTTGCCTATTAAGAAGAAGCCCTATTAGCACTAAATGTTACGCAGTTTGACGTAGTATGGACCTCTACCGCTTTGAAAAGAATAAAGTAAATGGAAGCTGATCACGTCACTGGTCTAAACCAGGTCTATGCAGGGTCATATTGGTAAAAAAGAGAAGCAGAGGGTCAGAGATATTTACAAATAATATAAATGTACTAAGCAGCAATTATTTTATTTATTCGTGATTTGTTACTCGCGGTTCAAAATACTCACCATGGATACATTTCATCGCTGTATGCAAAATGACACACAGAGAACAATCACAGTACAAAATTCCTCAAAGTTTTAAAATTTTTTTTTATTCAAGTCATTGAACGTTCGATACGCGTCAAGATTCAGCAAAAATTAACCCACAGTCAATGACGATGCAAACGTCACATGAAAGATTTTTTAAAATAATATTAAAGTAGTTGTCAGTCGCAGTTTAAACTACTCTTTACAAAGTAACTAATAGGAAGGTAAAAATGTTCTCATAAGCGTTAAATAGGCCAATGACAATATTTCACTTGAAACAAAATTCGACACTGCCAACGGCTATAATTGCATTCACGCACACATACCAGTAAATGCTCAGTGCAAGTAAATTAGAATAGCTGCCATTAACTCACAATAAGCCTATCATATTCATTTAGCTTAAGCCTATCATAGAAACCAAATGACGAAAGCAGACGAAAGCATGGTGGCTGAGGAACCAAGTTTCTGTATTGCCTAATAGGACGACCCTACTCCTAAAATACATCAAAATATCAGTCAACATCAGGCTGATTGTGATAATGAAGGCTAGTAAAATAATCGAGACGCTTAGTGTAGGATTGTTGGGTATCCGGACGCAGTCACATTCATCGCAGTACCAACTAACCACTAAGATATTTCATCGCGGTCCTTACTTACCCTGGCAGTTTCCAGACATTTTTACAAATCCACCCTTGCATTCACATATGTAGCTGCCAATACTATTAACGCAGTTTTCTGATGTTGGATCACATGAAGATGTACCTGATTCACACTCGTCGACATCTTAAATAGATCATAAATGCATGACTATCATGAAAATGTTAACTAATCATAAAGTTACTAATGAAGCTGGTAGAGCAGGCTAAGAAAACATGTGGGGCTAACGTTTCCATTTTACTATGGAATGTGGCCTCGTGCTAAAATTGACCAAGGAGTATCAAAGACTTCAATCAATCAATCAATCAAATCAGTTTATTGCTCCAGGATACAAGATACATCAATTGACAATATGCATGTTTAACATTTTGGAGGAGACAATAGGAGGCCCAGAAGGGACCGTGGTCCCGCTAGGTAGGGCCACCTATATGTACACAATGAAAAACATTTAAAAATGGCTAAGGATTGATAATGAAACTTAACTATAATAACGGAGTTAAGCAGAAACAAACATGTTAAACATATTTAAACATAATAAGCAAAGTAGGAATCCAATTAAAAGTCCTGCTCAGTAATCCATGTTCTTAAGTGATGCCTGAAGGACTTTAAGTTTGGGATATTGCGAAGGTGCGGAGGTATTTTATTCCATTCTTCTGGTCCAGCACATCTAACTAAAAATTTGCGGGAGTTAGTACGAGCAAATTCACTTCTCTATGAGGTTAGATTTCTCGTGTTGTAGGAGTGGATGTCTGAGGTTAGGTTATAAAGATTAGTAAGCGAGCTAGGTAGTGTATTGTAAGTGTACCTATACATAAATTCACTGATCTGGAGTCGCTTGATTTGTGAAAGTTTTAGAATACCAAACTTATCAAATAATTGCCTTGTATGAAAATTATAGGGTGATCCAGCTATTATTCTAAGTATCTTCTTTTGTATACTTGTATAATAGTACAGCAAACTATGCTTGGTAACAGAGATACGTGTGTGAAACACATACTTCTTTGCATTAATGTAGAGTCTACTATGCTGGTTCACACCGGAAGTCATTAGAGCTTAGGCCAGGGACGCGACCCCGATAGACCACCGTTTCACATAGCTTCTGTTTCAGCAGTAACGTTTAAGTTGCACAATGAGATTGAATGATTTCTTGTGATTACATTTTTTAACGCTAATAGGAGTATGCATACGCAGGTATTATAATTATCAAAGTAGAACAATCAACTATGATAGAGGCAACCATGCGTAAAGCCTGATCAACTTAGTTTTCTTTTCATCGTCGTTTATTTGAGAGTGGACAACTAAGCATTTCCTTCGTCGATTGATCATCATGTTCAGTCAATGAAAGGCTTCATTTGAAGTTGGAACTAAAATCGCGGAAAAAACCTTCTGCGCTGGCGCTTTCGACAGACCTTCCATCACGCTTATAGTTATCTGTCTTTATAATTCTTTACCTGAGCAATATCCCAATATTTTCATTCTGTGGTAACCTTGTTTGCATCGACATCGTGAAACATTCGTGTATTTCAAGTCAATAACGTTGCACGTCTCATTCCGATTGCATTCTGTATCATTTGAGCACCGTAAGATGTCGTTTACTGAATAAACCAAATAAGAAGACAGCGTGAAATATCTTTTCCAGCAATTCCTTGTTTTGCCTATTTTTAGGCTAGTTGTGAATTCATGATGCGGCGCTTAGACCTATTTTAAAATTCGGGGTATATAATCGGAGGCATTATTAAGCGAGAACAACTCTGCATTTTTGTTGATTCTATTATTATCACTATGTTTTGTTATTATTATCAGTGATAGTAGTGAAAGTAGTGGTAGGAGTAGTAATACTGTTAATAATAGTAGGCCTAATAGTATTAATATCATTAGTTGATGGTTTAACTTTGCTTAACCTCGACGTGTTTTTGAAGTTCGTTGACTTGATTAAAAAATTTGGCAACACAGTTAAATTTTATTAAATCAATAGTTTGATTTAACATTTTTTTAGATGGATGATGCTGATTTACTGAATGCAGAAAATAGGAAATGCTTATGAGCCAAAAATTAGATAAAGAAACTATTATGCTTAATTAAGTAGTTAAATACTGTGAAAGTTTCGTTATGTAGAGAGAACACTGATGATTTGGAAATTCATGTAGGGAGAGTGCTCTTGACCGAATCTCATGCATTAGGCAACGCTATTGTATGTATGTATTTATTTATATGGTCATTTGCATAGCGCCTTATAAGAATTTCACGAAGGCGCAAGATTCAAAATACGAAGGAAACCAAACATGAGCAAACTAAGACTAGGGTCTACATGTATCGTAGGGCCTTCAAAAGATCTATTGGTAATATTAAAGAAGACACGAAACGCTCAATGACGCGGAAGAACGTTTCATTCGAAGCAGATTATCATTATGTGTGAGATACCAAAATTTGCACAATAAAACGGTGGATTAGTTTCTTATTTTAGAATATACAAGGAAGCATCATAGAAGGCTCATCATTGTATGAACTAACCTGCGTACACACTGTTTGCATAGTTACCACCACAGATTTGACTACGATTACCATCGCAAGTCATATTGCAGTTGGATTCAGGTAATGGACCGTATTTATCGTATGAATTTCCACAGTGGCAATCGTAGCGGTACTACAATGATAAATTAGTGAATAATTTTTGGTACAATGTACTTGTTACTGAAAATTTTCATAGCGCAAACCACATTACGACAGATTTCAGTCCTCAATAATAGAAAGCGCATCGCTCAATGATTCACAGCTGCAGAACCCGCGTACCATCACTTGATCACTGTACTGTTGCGTGACTGTCTAATAATTTCTTTGGAAAAAGCAGTAACGTTTTGTATATTCTAATTCACGATACTATTTGAATGCGTTTTAGCAAAGTATTTGAGCTGTGACTGTGTACACAATAACACTGCACATGTATTACCTCTTTTGTAATGATCCGAGCAGGCTACTTCAAATAATTTTTTAAATGGCGCACTAAGTGTATAATTTAGGCCCTATGTGTATAAATAACCCTACACATGAGAATTGTACTTCTGGAAAGACTCTCGATAATTGTAAAAAAACCTATTATCAAGACATTTGAACGAATAAATATTGCTGCAAGGATTAAAATGTTAATGTGGCAACCAAATGCATCGCGTCTTTAAGTCTTGGTTACAAATATTAGTAGAATTAAGTAAAATTTCAAATGTCCGATAATTCCTCACGACATGTAGCAATTATATTTGCGACATATAATATTCGTGTTGATATGTTATTAATTATGTTGATGCTACAGCAGAAGATCTAGACTGGTGTACTACATGTGCAAAGTCCTGGCTGCTGTTGCGAATGCAGTATTAATGTCATTTTGTTATCGGCAGTCGTAGTATTGCTACAGACCTAACTTGGTGAATATGAAGTGGTAATTCTATTCTATTTACGGATTTATAAAGCGCCGCTCATAGTACAACCTTATCAGAGGCGGTCCCAGTGCGAAGATCCCCGATGCGGAGTTTTGGAAGACCGATGAGTAATGAGTTACAGAAGTTAAAGCGGGAACAGATGAAGACATGAACCATGGACGTAGTAGGACGTTTTGGCGCAGGACGTTTTTGGCGCAGATATCTGGTACAATAATTATATCGTGTAATATGAAGCATTATCGATGAAAATAATCATGCTAAACCGAAATCTGGAATGATGACAATAACAAGGCTTAAATGGAAGCGGGATGGATGTTAAAATTCCACTCGTCGTCAGTGTCCTCCATAATTTTCTGGAGGTCGTGTGCGCAAGAAATTTTGTGTGTGCAACACTTTAGAAATGGTTCCCACTTTTGTGCGCAAGTCCGAGATATATTTTTTAAACATCAAAGAAACGTTCGTTGTTTGTGTTTGGGGATAAGCGAAACTGAAATTCCGTTCCCAGTCAACACTTGAAGCTAAAAAAGCCTTCCTCCAATATCCATCAGCTTTGAAAAATCTTATTTTGAAACTGTTCACTCTGAAGTGAATGCAACCATATTTGGATAATTAGAGATCAATGTACTTTTAAACCTCTCAGCTACAACAAATTTATAGTGTTGAGTAATAGCACCAATGTCATCGTTTCACAGAAGATCCTTGTATTTTGAGGAGAATTAGTTTGTTCAACATGAAAATTAAAATTAGTCCACATTGTCGAATGGCTTCACAGTCAAAAGTTGACTAAACTTGAACTTAATTTTCGGATAAATCTCACTCCCTTGCACTCGGTGTATTAGTTTCTACTAGGCCTATTATTTTCATTAAGCCATTCGTCGCTGAATGATGCCGAACATTTTATGTTTCAGAACTTTAGAACATTATTAATTTTGATGGTCGATTTCTAATCTTTTATTACTACAGTTAAATGCCCTACATTTCTCAATTGTTACAAAAGAAACGAGGGAATACTGACTCTGACTAACAGAGCAGCAGATGAAGTCATTATTTTTAGCGGAAATTTTATCGATGGCGCATGGTTACAATAGGTGAGCTAATATACAACTTAGGGGAATCATGGCCATGCAAGAGCTACAAATAGAACATGTGCTCGTGAACCAATAGCATCCCGGGTATGTATGCGCGCCAAAGAGTAGGCTAAAATGTGTTTTAGAGCAGATAATTGCACGTCATTGTAATCAGCTTTCAATTTATTTGAAATTTTCTATTTGGTTCAGTTAACTAGATACTGATTTAGAGTTCACCTTAATATTGTTTTTCCGGGTGAAAAATTTGTGTGCGGAAAAAAATTCTCGTGTGCGCTGGCTCAACGACCAGTGTGCGCGCACACATGCGCACAGCTTAGACTGCAGTCATCGTCTCACCCTTTAATGTAACAATCTTTTCATCAATCCCGCTTCCAATTAAGTAAAATTATTTTCATCTATCCAGCTTCCATTGAAGTCTGATTATTCTCATCCCTTTTCTCCTACCGACGCTCCCGAGGCTTAACCTGATTTGCCATGAGGAATAATTTACGACACTAAAGGCTATATTACCGTATGATCATATAATATATAATATACAATTCTAGTGCACCAGAGAGCTGTTGCGCCAAAATATCCGACGCCAGAGCGTCACGTACCGGATCGTTGGATGGCGCGTACTCGTCGAAAATGATAGAAGCTGGACCGAGAGAGATTAGAAATGTGTGCAGAGAAGGATAAAGTACTGTCCAGAGTGACGCCCAGATTGCGGACATTTGACGAGAAACTAAACTGAGGGAACCCCTTGGCAAGTAAAGCACAATCAAGTTTTACAGCTGTTGGCGGGTGCCCAGCCAGATCAATGGATTCATGGAAGAGTTGAGTGAAAGACGGTTTGAGGACATCCAACAGTTGAGATCAGCAGAGAGTGATTCAATAGATTGGCAAAGAGCAAGTTGGTTGGAAGTGGAGCCATGCACGAAGGCCTGAACATTATCAGCGTGGAGGTGACCTGACGTCGAGTGCTTATCAAAATTAGTTAGGTATGCCTGACGTAAAATTTGCATAAATGCTGGCTGCCTTGCGTTCAGGCCTCGAATCAAGATATCACAATCAGGTACATACATTGTAGCAACCTAGGTCACAAAAGGTTTTGTGGACTGAGCAGGTTAAATATATGGGAATTACCTTTTCTGATGGTACTAAATTGAGTTTTGATGCGGATAGTTCTACGCCGAAGTTATGTGCATCAATTATTGTGAGGCCTGGGCTCAATACTGGTCGATTTTCGCTTCCAAGTCATAGGAAGCGGCTCGCATAATTTTATAGCGATAACTTTATAGCGATAAAAGCTGAAATAGGCGAGACGGATCAAAAACGCAAAGTAATGTTTTATGGTATTTTTACAATACAATAGACTTTGTCTACTTTCAATATCTCGGTATCGCGTCAATTGATCCTCCGTAAGTTGATCCCCGTCAGTTGATTCCCCGTTCAATTGGTCCCCTAGTCAATTGATCCCCTCGCAAATTGATCCCCTCAAATCTCTAGGCTGCGCGTCTCAGACGTGTAGCTGATACTGTTGGTAAACAAATGATGGATTTACAGATTTGCAAAATAACATTAAAAAATAACAAATTAATGACCAGGCTTCGTGTCACTCTGCCTGTAACCGCTTACGGCCGTTCGGAGATCTTTTATGTCTCATAGCACTATTTTGGACTTCAGCGCAACATGCAGAGACAGAAGACCACATAATTATTGTCAGCATGGAGCATCTAGCAAAGAGACGATATCACTCGCTTGCGGCTCGTGTCAACCGCTCGGTAACCACTTACCGCCGTAACGGTTCGTGGAATCTTTTGTATCTCAGAGCATTGGCTCTTTTATCCCATTCATTGATGCTTATGCTTAGAACCTTATGCTGATAAAACTAATCATATCATGATTCTCAATTGCGCTTTTGTATTGCTTTATCATTTTAACAATTCGTGCTCTTTTACATCGGTCTTTTAATAAATGGAGGTCGCAAGTGGAACATGAATGTTGTTTCAATGGGGCTGGGTTCAATAGGCAGAGGATCAAATGACCAAGGGATTAATTGATTAAGTTGCCAATTGATGGAGGATCAACTGACGGGGATCAACAGACGTAGAGCCAAATATCTCAAATAAAAATTGTTGAATTCAAATTTAGTTAGAGAAAAATGCCTTTTGATGCATGATGTGGCAAGATTTGTATTGCAAAATATTCGTGTTTTCTGTAGTGGACGATCTAGATTTCGTGCGCCGGGCTGTCACTATTTGCAAAACAGTATGCCTAGCCAGAGTATGATGCCGTGGGCTTTATTTCATACAGAATACAGCTCTTTATTGCATAGTGAAATTGCAGAGCATTAAAGTGTGTGCGTATCTTCGTTTAAAGAGAAACAAACTCACATACCGCAGTAAGTTACAAAAGGTCAATGAAGTAATGATTGCAACGAACTGTGATGACGCATATCAGAAACTTTTACTTAGATTTTTCCAGTTGCTATGATTGTGTTAATGAAAGAGTCGAACGAGTACAACTTAAGTTAGAAAACTGCTATTTTGATTCGGTAAAAATATTTGATATCAAATGCATTTTAAAATATGACTGAATTAAAAGTTCAAGAAAAGACAATCAGCGGGGTTTGACTCTTTGTGTCACAGTTATATTCACTAACTCATCAAGTCTGTTGATCAGTCTTTATGCTGAATAAACTTATTCAGCATACCTGGGCGTGATAATGTCACCTGAGAGCACGCCTAAAGAAGCAATAAATAAAACTGTTTTGTGGTGTAGGCCCGTGCTTATTGCACTAGCCGCCATTTCCTACCGCGTAGTCTATCCTGAGAAATACACGTATGTAGTTAGCCGGTGGATAGTTAAGGTAGACCTCGCTTAATTAACTTTGTACAGAATTTAATGGTGAACGACATGGTCCCGTTGGCAACACGTCATAGTGCTCAATTTACAGTCGAACCACCACTTAACTATGCCAAAAACTGTGCCACCCCACAACATCTAGAGTCCTCTGGTCACTGGAACGCTACGTCCCTGACGCAGAATTGAGCGTAAATATTCAGGTTACCTGCAGTCCGGCATAGGTGTAGTTGATAGAGCGACATTTTGTTGTGCACGACTCTATCGTATTATCAGTTGGTTTCTTCCAAGGGATTTTCATTGTCATTGCTGCTATTTTTGTATCTTTATAGCATCCAATAGACTGCCGTATAAATGACGTTTCTATCCAATTAGAAACAACTTACATGTCAAAAGTCAAAAAGTAAACTAATTTAGCATACCTGGACTCTGTGTTTCCCAATATAGCAACGGAAATATAGTTAACTCGTTATCAGAGAGACCCTGTCCACTGTAGGCCTAGGCCGTTTTTTGAATTGATGGATAGTTTTTCAACGCAATAGAAGTATGCGTTGACATCGCTCTTAAGCTGAGCGCATTAAGTAACAGATAAGGTATGCCCCAAATTTTATCAAAATCACTTTCTTGCACGTACAATAATTTGGTATACATTAAAAACTGCGAACAAACACAGCGATCATCAAAACCGCGATCACAAATAGCGCATAGTAACGAGACTATTTAAAAAATAACGATCATCAAACAGCGATTATTCACTGAAGATTTGTGATAAGTTTTAAATGTACATGAATTGGTTCAATCTATCTATATAATTACCTAAGTCACGTGCTTTGTCAGTCACTTCTAAGGTGCGTGATTGGACAGAATTTTACCTAAATATTTAAAGTGTACCTAGATTTTGCCGCGCAAAAGCGCGTGATTGGACAGAAGTTGACCTCAATATGGAACGCAAAGGTCACTGTAAACAAGTCTTCGATTCGCGTTTCAGAATTTTTTTATTCGCGTCTACGTAACTATATATGCAGTTATTGAAGTTAAATTCATCGTGTAATATAAGTAGGCCTATATTTGCAATTATTCAAACTGAACGGAAACTTAATGGGTAGCGTGTATTTTTTTCATATTTTAATATTGACCGCTGCGAATTTTACATGTAGTTCTGAGTCAACGTTTCTTCACCACCACTGTAGCAACGTTAAAAGCAAGTGTGGCCCTTGATTATTCACGGGTTAACAGCTAGAACAGACAGTGCCAGTTGCAGTTGAATTGTGATAAAATATTATCCTACCCGTGAACTTCACGGAGTGACAGCTAGTTAATAATAATTACATTACAAGGTTTATTTTTGAAGGATAAATCGTTGTTACTTATGCACGCATCTTAACATATCGATCGTTCGTCTTTATATACAACAAGCGTATAAGTTATTGAACTTCAATTGATGCCACAATAGATATGAAACTTTGTTTTTAAATTACAATATTTTTTATTTTATGTGTACTTACAGACACAGCAAGGCGCATTTAAATATAATTGCAACATGTGCAATTTGCAATTATGTGCAACAGTGCAAACGACTGACCACTTAGGCGGGTATCTGCGCATAATTATTGTACAGGGAGCATGGGAAGGGGTACAATTTTGGGATTGCGAAATCCCATATGTTTTTTCGCGGTTGCTAAATAGTAGGCCCATTACGCAAAATTTGAAAGGGATCGGTCGAGTCGATCAATAGTTTTTGTGGAACTTAGTCACAGACACATTTTTCTATTTTTAGATTTTATAGATTATACATCGCATTTTAAAAGTAATGCCCACAATAAAGGCAGGTTCTATTTTTATCAACTAAACTTCTACGTCACAATGAACTGCTTTTTTATCAGCTACAATGTACAATTTCTTGGGATGTTTTGTTGTCGACATTTCAACACACAACCCAGTTTCGAACTTGGCGTGAAATTGCTTCCCAATGAAGCAGTTGATCTTTACCAGATGGTTTAGATTCTTGATTAAATAATGTTATTGATTACTGAGGCTGGATTAACGGGGTTTAGTATCTTGTGAAACTAAATTTTTATTTGATGAAAATAATGTTTTAGTAATCATAATGGATTGACGACAAAAATTTCACTTGACATAAAGCTTCCTTTTGAAACCGGTGCTCTGGTGATCGCTATTTTGGGTGACCGGACACGCTATTTTGGGTGACCGGACAATTCGTCGCCGGAAAATTCGGCGCGGACAAATCGGCGCGGACAATTCGTCGCAGGACAATTCGGCTCGGACAACTCGACGGAGAAAATTGGACAATTCGGCGCAGACAATTCGTCGGGATTAATATCAGTGCGCCTATACATGTAGTGTCAAAGCCGGGTAGTTAACTCTCTTCGATTTAGTGGATTAAACGTTGATCCCATCGTAACGATTTACTAAAAGTCGATCAATTTCGGAGAGGATTTTTCCTAAAACATAATTGACATTTAGTTGACAATATGTTAGAATAGAGTACGTTCAGGATTTCATAAGCCCTATTAGACCGTATATATTTCATTAAAACTTGATATCAGGCCTAAATAGCTTGAAAAACTTTACTGTCTACTATTATATTTCAGTACTAATATTGCGGTGTATTTGTATGGTTATTCAATGAAGCATTTACCATCACTTTCCTATTATAACTGACCGCGACGAATTGTCCGCGACGAATGTTGGCGACGAACTGTCCGCGGCGAATTGTCCGCGACGAATTATCCGCGACGAGTTGTCAGCGACTAATTGTCCTGCGACGATTATTGCCCTAGAACCCTATTTTGATACAGTCGAGATTTTGTGCATCGCTACTTTATGATTTTACGTTAATATCCGCTATTCACGTAAACTCAATAATTTTACTTTGGCATTCAATTTGCCTCTATAAGAACTTTGGACGTAAAACTTTCCGTTTTTGCCAAGTCAAATGTTTTGACGGTGAACAAAATTGCTTTTTGAACGACTTGAATACATGCATAAAATTATGATACCGATAATTAGCTGATCATAGTGCAGGGTTGAAATACTATTCTAATGTCGATGCAAATTTGATTACCTGCCAGTCCCTACCCAGAATAAAGGTTAGGCGACGCTAATGATAATTGTTATCACACAAACTGCATATTATACTATTTGTAGACAGTGAAAGCCTACCTGTAGGCCTATAAACGACATAGACAGGCGTTCCGTCCACCGTGTTCTTTCCGCCACAGTATTGCAGTTCATTTCCATCGCAAGGAATTTGACATTCAGCATCAGGTGAAATTTGACCATAGTCATTCCCACATAAACATTTCGTTCCACCCTTAAAATTAATTCAAAAGCAATCAGATTGTCGAAGATTTGCAAAATCAGTATGTTACAGATTGCAACATATAATTTTTATATAATAGTTTAAACAGTGGCTTTTTATTTTTATTCAGTTATACTATTTAAGGAATGTTGTATGATAATAGTCATATGAGAATTGGGCAATATAAACAGTCATATAAAAGGCATACCTGCATTATTGAGTACGTTTTATTTAGTTGCTTGCATTTCAGAATGCAGAACTGGATGGTCAATGTGCCTTTTGCTGGTAGTTCAACGGCATCATACTGGGTCGTGTTTCCCTGGTAGCAGCCAACGTAGTGAAGAGAAGCTAATTCAACGACACAGGTCATGCATGAAGGAAACTCGTACACTTTTTGCTTAGTTTCTGTTGGAATTTAGTGTCTGCGTGATATTTGGTATTCGATAGATAGGCCTACGACACAGTTATGTGCATCCGCCAACGTTATTCCGGAAAAAAATAATTTTGTAAAGTGCGTGATAGACAAGTTAATGCGCATATTAATGCGTATTGGCGCCAGTTCGCAAGTAATCACATGCGCAAGAACGGTTGTAAAGAAGTAGGCCAACGCTTATTGTAATTTTTAACATGGGGTTTTTCTATTCTATTTACGGAGTTATAAACAGCCTCTCACAGTACAACCTAATCAAAGGCGCTCCCAGTGCGAAGAACCTCTCGAGAAAAGAAGTCCTAAGAAAACGATTAGAAACAGTTGTGCTACCAGATAAGAGTTTAGTACGAGTCACAACATTACAAAATTCCAAGAATATCTTAGTATAAGTAGCTTAGTAAAAATGATTGTAGGCGTATAATATTTATGAATGCTGGAAGCCGCCATACAGCGTCTGAATTTTTGTATAGCAAGTCGTTGAATTTATTTTTCATGACAATTTTCTCTAAGAACTGACTTGGTCTGCAAGCAGTGTTGTCTCTGTAGGATCCGTCTCTACATCGACACGTTGACAAGTTTGCATAGCCTAAGTCAACGGTTTCGCACATTTCATCAGGTTCGCAATCATCATTGTCGATTCCACATTCTATAAAACGAGAAGAAATATATCAAACAAGGCCACAATTTGTGGCACATAGATTGACGTTGTTAGGAACACACACTACTGCCTGTTGAAAAATAGCGTTGAACTTTGAAATGTTTAGCAAACACTGACAACAAAACTTTGGACAGTTCGGCATATGTGCAATTGGGTTAGTTGGTGTGGTGAGATTTATATAATGTGTTTGTATCAATTGATATTAAATAACATAATAGAGCACAATTGAATAATGATGCTGCACAATACTGTTGCATATAATGACATGGATGAATTATGACGACAGTTTGCAAAAATCATTTATGACTCTTGGCAACAAAATATTATTCACTCATGGACTAGCTAAAAGTCACTGTGTTAATGTCGTGGCTAGCCCTGTTTAGGATTCAAATTCTACTTCACGACTGTTTCCATCGTTCAACCAGCTCCTGGTATTTCATCGTTTGCATTGGAGGTGCTTCACCAATGAGGATATTTCGTATGCTGCAAATTTCCTAATTATGAATGTGTTTTAAGGCAAGCTGGGGGTCTCAATTCCAAAATTTGGTCACATCGCTTCCTTCATTCTTGAATCCCACGCTGGCTCCCAGCACCTCAACGCATTCGTTTCCAGACAATGCGCTGATGCGTAACTGTCTCCTTGGGTGTGCCTCCGAGTAACTTCTTGCCCTCTGCATTAGGGACTCTTCTATTCCGCACCGGGCATCCCTTCGTCCTCTGTCCGTGGACTGCTGGTGGTTCCACGGCACAATCCAGGAGCTTCGCCTACGTGGGTTCCACCAGCTGGAACAGTCTCCCCCTTCCTCTTCGGGTGGAGCTACTCTCTCCTCACCCTTGCTGCCTTTCGGAGGCGCCTGGAAACTTTCCTGTTTTCCGTTTAGCTATCTGCTGAGTCGTGAGGGCCGCTGAAATCGAGTGGCGCTACATAAGTGCTCCATTATATTTCATAAAATGTATACACTACATCACTGTTTCATGTTCATCTGTACAGAGACCTGCCGGTGAGGTCGACGGTCGAGCTACTGCTGAATTTAGCCTGGGTTTTGTTTTTGTTTCTTCCAATTTGTGTGGCTCTTTTAGGTTCACTTGGTTCGCAGCGGTTTCCTGTGGTAAGCTTTGTCTCTGCTCCCTTCATCCAGTTGTTTTTAGTTTTGCGCACTCCGTCGGGTTACCACCAGTTTACTGTGGTGTACCTATGCTTCCCCAAATTTTCTTGTGGTTCCTTGGTTCCAAGCGGCTGTCCTCGGTTCTTCTCTATCCCTACGGTTTCCATTATTTCTGGTGACTTCCTTCGTTCCTAGCTGTTCCTTATGGTTTCCATCGGTTCTGATCTCTGCCTCCCTCAGATCTCCAGTCGTCCCAGTGGTCCCTTTTGTTGCTACAAGCTCTTCTTTTGTGGTTCCCTCTCTCCGGTTCCCGCGGTTTCCATTGCTTCACTCGTTCTGCCTCGCTCGAGAAGAGTGTTCTATAAAAAGAACGATGGATCTGCGGATCTACGTCTTTTGGTCCCCGTCAGTTGATCTCCCATCAATTGGTCCCCTAGTCAATTTATCCCTTCGTCAATTGATCCCCTGCCTTTTGAACTCAGCCAAATTGATACAGCATTCGCGTTCTACTTGCGAGCTTCTCCGTTTATTAAAAGGACGATATAAATTAGCACGAAATGTTAAATGATCAAAAAAAGTAAAAAGCGTAATTTAGAGTCATGATATGATTAGTTTATCAGCATAAAGTCGTAAGCATAAGTGTCTATGTATGGGATAAATGAACCATTGCTCTGAGATAAAAGAATCTCCGAACGACCCTAAGCGGTTACAGCGCGTAGCGATACGAAACCCCGGCATTAATTTGTTATTTCCTAATAATATTATTTTATAAATCTGTAAAATCAATCTTTTGTTCACTAATAGTATCAGCTACAAGTCTGTGACGCGCAGCCTAGAGATTTGAGGGGATCAATTGACGAGGAGATCAATTGACTAGGGGACCATTTGACAAGGGGACCAATTGACGGGGGATCAATTGACGAGATACCGGATCTGCGCCGTACACACTGCGTCAAAAGACGCACAGCGTAGGAGGCCATGCATAACGCTGGGACGACACTAACGAAAAAACTACATCTTCTGTTGTGCAGCTTTCGATGGAACGTATGTATTATGTGCGGCAAACGATGTAACTGAGTGGCACCGAAAAGTTTCAGAACCACCGTAGTTCTCTGACCCGTCGTTGCCTCGGGGACAAGTTATCGTATGATTTGCATTACATTTTATTTAGCTAAAAATTGGTAGTTTTCAAGCAAAAATAGTCTTACCTCTAGTATTGCATTCCGAACCTGTCCACCCTGGTTTGCATAAGCTGGGCGTAGAGGTGAGGCATGAACCGTTGAAACGACACGGGTTTCCGTTAAAACAGTGACATCGATTGACACAGTTTCGTCCGTAGAAGCCCACGGGACAAACTAAATAGCCAGTTAATCGGTTATATTATAACATTTATTCATCATTCAGTAGGAATCATAGAGTGACACAAAAGTTCGTTTTCAAAATGTGTTTTCTCAGTAGGCTTCATATTTTTATGATATCTTTACAGTGCATATAAAAATCAAAGGAAATATACTGGTACAAATCTGGCTATGATCTGGCTCGTGAATGTCATTATAAATTAAAACAATTGAAGGTGATCAGTTTCCCGGAATAAACTGTCATGCAATACAGTTTGTTCATCATAATATCTCTGTAAACAAGATATTTGGCCTAAAGTAGACCATAGCACAATAGTGTTACTTAGGTCATTCAGACGAAGGCTATTAGCGTACCATATTTGCGTTAAATCTGCTTAATGACAGCACCGATTCTACACGGTATAAACTGAGTTAACGACTGAAGTTTCCGAACTTCTATTTATCTCCACGCTCGTTGGAGGCGAGTTTTGAACTGATCAACGT
This sequence comes from Bimastos eiseni, assembly GCA_959347315.1. Lineage (NCBI taxonomy): Eukaryota > Metazoa > Annelida > Clitellata > Crassiclitellata > Lumbricidae > Bimastos > Bimastos eiseni. Next base: position 7,682,580 of record OY365806.1, read on the forward strand.
TCTTTGGAGAGTGTGGTGGCCAATCCTTCGGCTTCGTGTGTAATGGAAGATTGTAGACTAGCCACTTCGTCGTCACAGCCGAAGTATGGCAGCGTGTACCATACTGCTGAAATACTCCAAGATCATTGTCAACAAATAACTTTCGCTGCATAACACTGCAGTTATCTGATTATCTCTCAACTGTTGGCTCACGCATAGCTCGAGAATGTTCGTTTAATATGTAATACTGAGAGTCCAGTCTGGTACCGTTTGGCATTAAGTGAATGAAGGCTAGTGAGACCTCGGCGAAGATCTCTGATATCAAGTGTCGCTATAAGTTTTCCATTGCATTACATTACATCCAACTCCACATTATCACTGACGACTAGACTTCATCATGGAGCAGACTGTACGTTCTCCTCCTGTGAACCCAAAAACACATTGAACGGCGACTCATCAGTGAACAAAGCATTGGACCAGTATAATTCCACAGTCCATGCTGCCATTTTTTTATCCCTTTAAGCGACGTGGTTACGTCGAATCTAGTCACGAGCCAGAAATGCACATCGCGTGCCGTGGTGTGCACTGGGACGTCATTTAATGGGCGTTTGACTTAACAATTTTGAGTGATTATATTATAATATGTGATTCCTGCATGGGCTTGAAAAATATTTATGTGATCCGAATCATTTTGACCGAGATATTCAAGTTTGGAAACGGTGAACGAACTTTTGTGTCACCTATATATATATATATATCTACAAATATAGCTACAAATCCTACATGTATTAGTATATCCAGTACTTGGTTCCGATCCAATAATTTGGCTGACAATTCTGTAGTGTGTTGCAGCTAAATCAGCAGATACAATATCATTCATTACTTATATTTGAAATTCTTCATTGTATCTCAACTATCCGCCATTTCACGGTTGAACTGACGCTTTGTGATCCAATATGCTAGTCTAATAAGGGATCATTGACAATCAAAATAAACAAAGATAGGTAGAATATAAACAGTTGCTCTTAGATAAGCTTAGCAGTTGTTTGTTGCATAACTTGCAAAGTTTTTCATTCTAGAGTAGATGCACACATAAAATGAATAATTGTAGGCTCGGTTAGTGGAAACTGTGGAAACAGCGCAACAGTAATAATATACACTATTGTAGGGTCTACGTCTAGACGGAAGGCGATTCTTGAAAATTATAAGCTATCCACTTAAAGGACAAGTTCGTCCGACAGAGCTCGTGTTGTCCTGCTTTTGACAACTTGCGCGAGTCCTTGGAATGTCAATTGTAAAGATAACCCCGGTTCTGATAGGCCTGCATAAATTTACTTTTATGCAAAATGTTCGCCTCGCATGCCAAATTGGACAAATTGCAACTGTATGAGAAGTTAAGAAATTTTCTGTGCAAAGCAAAACCAGATGATAGCAGCGAAAGAAATCATAGTTAAAGACGGAAACTTCTGCCTTGTTCCAAAGGCATGGAGTAATTAAATAAAAAAATTAATTTGATTTGCGAATATCGGCTGAGGTCTTACCTCATGTCACCTTTTCGCTTACTGTTCGTGATCCTGACGTTGGCCAACAGATTAATTTTTGCAACACGTTTACTTGGTCTCACGAAGTTGTAATTACAGTTCGTCAACTGCGTGCTTTGCTTCGCTCCCTTTCTCATAAAACTGCATTAGTTCTAGTCCATGCATTATTTTGCCAGAAGCATTGACGACTGCTCCATTTCGTCGGGTCTCCCATCAGGCTTGCCAAGTCATATGTACAGGGTCCTTCGTTCATTTTCTGGGCTTTACTGACATTATTCCTAAATATACCACATTCACTGGGATACATCACAGGCTTCCAGCGTTGGGCACGAGTCCAAAAGCTTAAGACCAAGACCGTGAGGTCAAAGACCAAGAACAAGACCGAGACCGAGTTGTCCGAGCATTAATTTTACTGCTGAAGAAAACAAATCTTAATAATGGTCATGAAAATAGTTTTACTCACCCCTCTGAACTTTTGCGGGTTCAGCCTTTGGCTTCGGCCTGAGGATATCACACTATAAATTACTTACAATACACGAAAGGTAAATACTTTAAGACATCTGAACAAATAGATTAACGTTCCGTTTGAATGGTGTACTTTCACCACGGACCCCGGAATTGTAGGTTAGGCCCCGTCACACTAGACCCCGATCTCACTATGCTTCGAACCAACGTCCTAGATTCAAGAATGCTGCCGAACGTGGTGAAATCGTGGTCGATTACTGTTAAATTTAAGTTAAAAAACCGTAAAAACACAGTCACACCAGGCCCCGATCTCACAACGATTCCATCACGCTCATAGAGCGTGGTGGGAACGAGTAGAACGCAGTAGAACCGTAGTAGAACCGCAGTTAGATCTTCTGTGAACGTATTGTAATCGCGATCGAGCGTGGCGCCGTCACCATGAGCGTGGAGCGCGTGGTCAAATTTTGAACATGTTAAAAAACGTGGTGCATTTGAGAGTGTTGAAGGTCGTCAAAATTGGCTTCCAGATCTGAGCACGATGTCGTTAGTTTTACATCACGCCCACGGCGATGTCTCTGCGACATGACCACGCTCTCGCTATGACGATAGTGTGTCGCTGTCAGGCTCGACCCATTGGTAATACGATCACGCAACGCTTAACGCGAGCAGGCAAAGTCGCCTTTGTGTGTATTTATGCATTAATTTGTGTATTTACATGTGTGTATGAAAATAAACAACTAATTATCGTGGCATATCGCAGGTAAGAGAAGATTGCATATTCAGGAAGTTTCATTTAATTTCATACAGATTTCAGACATACAGCCGAAATTACTCCATTTGACAAATACCTCTCCAAATAGCCATTATGCTAGCATTACACACATGTCTTCAAAATTTAATACTATTACTACTAATATCACTACAATGCAGCACAACAACTCCAATCACTTATGTGCAACAAATGTTACATTATCATATTGTATTATGTGTCCACTGTCCACCAGCCAAGGCATTCTCGACCACGCACTCTCAAATGCTCTCGCACTGCGCTTCTTTCCGCCACGCTCACACCACGTTTTTTTAAAACATGTTCACCATTTGGCCACGCGCTACACGCTTATGGTGACAGCGCCACGCTCGATCGTGATTGCAATATATTCATAGAAGACCGAACTGCGGTTCTACTGCGTTCTACACGATTCCACCACGCTCTACGAGTGTGATGGGAGCGTTGTGAGATCGGGGCCTAGTGTGACTGGGGTATTAACAGTGTCAACGCGTGGCTGACAACATAATTATTAGATTGTTACAAAGCCTTGAAATTTGGGAAAGCAAATATTGAAATGGTTGGCTACGTCGCAAATGCATTTTTTTTCTACCCATAGCAACATTATAAAATTCTATTAATTTGGCCGGCACGCCATAAATCGATAACAACCGCAGAGGTCATAAACATCTGGTGTTTCTGATAACCAAAAAACCGACAAATATCGATAAATTTGCTCTGAAACGGAAAATGACCAAGAACGCTGACCTAAGACATCGATCAATCCCAAGACCGTTCCTTTTAGACCAAGACCAAGGCCAACGCATTCGAGACCAAGACCAAACCAAGACCAAGACCGATGCATTCGAGACCAAGACCGCAGTTTGCAGGAAAAATTTCTCTATAATATTTTCTCTGGTTGTACACCATCGTACCTGGCTGACCTCTGTCGTCCAGTTTATGATTTTTCTCCCAGTCGAGCGCTGCGCTCCTTGGCTAGAGGACAGTAATTGTTCCCCAGGTCCGTTTCTCTCTCAGGCCGCACCCAACCTTCTCGATTACTGGGTCTTTCACCTAGACGAGGCTTCGGCTTGAGTTGCGCTCACTCTGACGGATTAATGTGCGTGTTTTGCCAGCAGATTGAGTCTTTCCTATATGTAGTCATGGTTAGGAGGGAAGAACCTCTGAGTAGGCATCATGAGGGCGCAATATAAATTACATGAATGAATGAATTACTGAATATTAACTATCTCCTCATCACTCACCATGATAAACACTGTTGGCAAAGCTGCCTCCACATGTCTGGTTTTTAATTGCGGGGCAGAGAAAACTGCAGTTGACCGTGTTTCCACTGTATGTCTTATATCCAAATCTGTCGTACGTTTCTCCACAAAAACAGTGGTACCAGTACTAAAAAAAGAGCTAAATTAATTAACGAAACACAGTACAATTGCTTTGTTACTAAATAACTAGATTATTGTTTTTAACTAGTCTTAAATTCAAAAGAATTGTTTTGCGATACGTTTCTATTAGGGCCTTTGTTAGTTTTTTCAATCATTTTTTTTATATTCTGACCGCTTTCAATATTTCTATCTTTACGCAGCTTCTATCCATTGAACGCTCCAGTCCATTGGTAAAAAACTGAATGAGATGAACGAAATAAAATAATGAATTAGTGCAATTGGACCACGGGGTTAACGAGATTAAATATTTACACTGTACATAAAGAATGCTAAACAAGCTAAGTGTTGGGCGATTCATTATATGAACTACGTGTACCATTTGACGAAATGATGCTCTAAATGATTACGCCACTGCCATGTACTAACTAAGTTAGGCTTACAACTGTGCAGGTAGGCCTGTGTGTTTAACCCTGCATAATAGTGACAGTAGATCTTATATAGTGTGACACAATAGTTCGTTCACCGTTTTCAAAATGCGTTTTCTCAGAAAGGGCTTGATATTTTTATGATATTTTGTCAGTGCAAACACAAGTAAAATGAAAGATATTTGTACAAATTTCGTTAAGATCCGGTCCGTGGTTGTCATTATTTCTAAAAGAAATTGAAGAGGATCATTTTCCGGGAAAGAGCTGCCATGCGATACAGTTTGTTCATCATATTATCTCTGTAAACAAGATATTTGGCCTAGGGTATACGATGGCACAATAGTGCTACTTAGGTCATTCAGACGTAGGCTATTAGCGTACAGTATTTGCGTTAAATCTGCTAAGTGACAGCACCGACTCTACACGGTATAAATTGAATTAGCGACTGAAGTTGCCAAACTTCTATCAATCTTCATGCACGTTGGAGGCGACGTTTGAGCTGATCAACAATCTTTGACTCACGATCTTTATAAACTCTGAGAAACAAATACTCCACAAGTTCTCAGTAGGAGAGAGAGATCCAGAGAGCTCTGGCGGCTCATCCTTCGGCTTTATGCGTGACTGGAAATTGTAACTAAAACAGCGTGCATCATTCTGCTTATATACTCCGAACAAATAACTTTCGTTGCATAACGCTGCCGTTGTCTCTCAAAATTTGGCATCGCCTATTGGTCAAGAATGTTAGTAATGTAGTGCTGCGAGTTCAATCTGTATACCTGCATCTTTGAGTAGCTGTGAGGTAAAACTTCGTCGGCTTCAAGTTTTCTCTCGTTCTCTCACTCACGACGCGATCGTGGTTTTTGTTCATGCCTTCGATACTGCTTGAGTTGGCCAATGCTGTTCCTTCCTTACTGGCTTTCCTCTTGTGGATCTGTTGTGGTTGGATCGGGTTCTGCTCTCGGCTGCTCGGCTTATTGGGCGGTTTCCTAAATTATCCACTGTTTCTGCATACATGCGGGATGTTTTGCATTGGCCGCCAGTGTTACAGCGAATCTCATATCGCACTGCTGCACTTATTTCGCGTTGCAGTCTTGGTTGTGCTCCATCTTACTTGCATGATCATAGCCGCCTATAATGTCCGACGTCGCAGCGCTTCGGGTGGTTCGTTCTGCGACGAGGGGTGCGTTTCTAGTTCCATGTGCTTGCTTGGCTATTAGGGAGCGCTGTGTTTTCTCGGTTGTGGGCCCGGCAATATGGAGCGAGCTCCCACTTGAGCTCCGCTCATTGTTCGTGGTCCAACCGTCAAGCTTTCACAAGTCCCTCAAGTCTTTTATCTTTAGTTGTGGCTGGGCTGAGAGGCGCTCCTGAGTAGGCTCTCGAAGGGGCGCTGTAAATGCTTAGAATGGATGAATTATTGAATGGCAACTAGGCGATGGAGGTTGAGTTATGTCACAGAAAACAAGAGAGATGGCAGTTCCTGTTGTCATTCCAAAATCCGCTAGACAATAACCTTTTTAAGAATTTGCTATAGTTGCCTGTAGGCAACTCAAAACCCAGCGGACAGATCTTTTGAATATGAACCAAATGTCACAGATCTCGAAGTATTTTGGTGCCAATTGACAGCCTGTGCATTTAAGAAATTACACCATACGAGTTCTGAGATTTGCTAGGATCATTGAATCAACGCTGAAGGTAAGTTGACCAAGTTTAGATTTAGACAACTCATTAGCACAAATGAGAACTTGCAAAGAACAAAATACGATTTGGAAGTAAACACCAAGCGGTTCCATGTGAAAGTTAAACTCCGTCACTGTTCGTACTCTGACAATGCCATCCCAACCATGGATTATGGAGGATATTTTTTTGTCAAGCAGTATCTCTTAAACTGACCTTCGCCAGGAAAACAATTCGCTCGTAGGCCAACTTCTATTGTCATGGACACTAAGACTTGTTGCCACGGATTTCAGTCCTTCAATTACTCGTCCACACGTTTGGCTGTGGAAAATCGCTTGCTTGCTACATCCTTGCTCGCTTGCTAAAAACTTATTTTCCGGTTGGGGCCTCGTTCGCTAATATTTTATTTGCTACCTGGATCATCAACGTTAGAGCTCGCTTAAATGTGTATCGCTATCCACACAAGAACTTCGTAATTATTTTGGAAACTTTGCCTAAAAGACCATTGCCACAGCGATTTAGGACAGACTCACACAAGAACATTATTGAATGAAGCACTAGTTTGTGTCATTTGTTTAGAAAGTGTTGTTAAATTATTGTAATTACGACGCCCTATTTTGTGTATGCATGCTCACCTGCATCCCGGCATACGTGTAATTATGTCTGGAACAGATTTCTACGCAGAACTCATTCGAGTTCATTTTATTCTTTGTTTGACCAGTTTCTTTACTGGGATCCTGCGCCTCCATTGCTCGTTGTCCATCTGGACCATCCCCGAAACATCCTATGTACTGCATCTGAACGTTGCCTGCGGAACATTTAAAAATCATCAAATGGCTATTTGATGTCCTAGAGAAATTTTCCTGCTTTTAATCCGCTTCATTTAAAATCCTGCGCTACTTGGCTTTTGGCTCTAACCCAAGACATCGTAGTGCTCGATAATAAAACTATGTTTAGTCACTAAAAAGATTATTTTAACTATTACCATTATTTTAGGACTTGTCTTTTTGCAGACTTATCTGAACAAGACTTTTGGCTAGTGCCTCTTCTGACCACTTGCTACACACAGGTCGTATATCTCGTTCTACCTCTTTTCTGATTCACTATTATTCTCTTCTTCTAACGTCAGTTTCCACTTTGTCATTCCAATCTCAACATCTCTATCAACACTCGGCATTCTTCTCTTCTGCTGTCTACCCTCCATTAAAAGTTCCTAATTCTTGGGGCAGATATTACGCGATAAATTACTGCTGTTTAAGTTACGGCATTACAAAATTACAAATATGGCACTTTTTTTTAAATGTGAAGGTTCAATCATTAATCGTTTCCTTCTTACTTGTATTGCAGTTTGTTCCAGTCCAATACTCATCGCATCCGTTCAGACAGATCCCAGTTTTTCGATCGCATGGCAAACGTCTCTTGCAGTGACACGGCTGGTTACATTTAGGACCAAAGTAGCCAACAGGACACACTGAAGATAAACGACAGGCATGCAATCTGCATATTTCCCTTTATTGTTTGGACCCCTGGTGGCTGCTACATTTTGCGATTATATCAGCTTCTTGCAGCAACGATATAATTATGGGCCTACCAAATGCTACAGTAGTAGACCTTTGTTATTTATCTAATTAAGTGAAAACCATTATACTTTGAAGTTCATTATTAAAATTTAGGTCAATAGGTCAATTCTGTAACAATTACGTACGACAAATCTTTGCATTGCTTATTTGCCGATTCTTTGCAAGGTTGAATGTGGGAGCAGTTTGTTTGGGAGAAGTAAATATAGGATTCGATTTACACTATTATGCCAGGTCCCAAGTTCCTATAGTATTTCATACAGCGGTCTGTTGAAGAATCAAAAAACGTCCCAAAGGGTTCGTCAAATATATTTAGAGCGGTTCTGTTATGAAATAAATTGAAAATGCAAAACTGTTATTCAGAGACTATTATGCTCTGTCGTCTACATTCAGTGATGTTTACACTACCTACATGTATCTGGTGACATTGACTGTGACTGTTGCAACATGCGAACGATTATTTTCAGAATTGAAGCTCATCAAAGGCTATTTATAGAAGTACCATATCAAAATGAACATGCCAGAGACCTTGACATTTCAAAATTGATAGATACCTTAGGCGTAGATCACTTTGCAAGAGGGTGTTATAATTTTTCGGAATTTAGGAATTCTTCTTTTTACACTGCAGCAGACTTGACACTTGTCCAATTTGTTACATTATTTCGTTCATTGTATCAGTAATGGTGCCAACCCAACTGTTTGAAAATATTTAAGTGGAGATAATACAATTTTTAAATGAATTTAGTTTAGTTCAATTCTACCTGCTAGTCAGAAGGAAAGATATGTTTGATAAAAGAATCAGAGAAATTATAAAATTTCATTAGCTAATAATTATTGGGATGCGATATTTGCAAATATTGCAAAAACGCCACGCATGCATTTTTCTAAAATCAAAATTTGTCTAGTTTTCTGGATGGTGAGGCATCGTCATCAGGATCACATGGACAGATCAAGGAGCCCATTAACGGTTCAAGTACCACATTTGTAAAAGGAAATAAAAGTTCTTGGAGATGCACAAGAGAGCTGTGAGGTTCCACTGTAGGTCACAACAAGAACTCAAGACCTAGATGCCGCCAAGTTGAGATTAACCATCCAAAAATGACTCAATCAACTCCTTGACAGACGTCCAGTAAGCATTTTTATCGCATTCTTGGAGAAACTTTCTTAAATGTGTAATTTGGTTTGCTCTAATAGTGTAAAATATTGTGCAATCCTTAGATATCATCCAGACAAACGTAATTAAGCTATATAACATACACATAGCCTAAGCCAGATGCTAATGGCTGAGCCATACAAACCTCCAGCAGTTAAAATTACAATTAGCATCGACTTCATGTAAACGGAAGCAGTTCATGTCTGTTCCGCTATCACGGCAATACTCATTCTTGCAATGACTACATCTATATTGAGTTCACCTGAGTACAACGAATAAAATTTATTAGCTGTGCTTCCTCCACAAATTTGTTGTCGGTTCCCGGAGCAATTCATGTTACACTGTCGATGACGCAACTGTTGACCAGAGTTATTTCTACAGATGCATCTTCGTCCATTCTAACAATTGACATAATAAAAACAGTTATTAATATCAAATATAACGGGTCTGCACTGAATGTGCCTTCATCTGTTTAATATATATATATATGCCTATCTGAGATAGAAATTGCAGTTGGAATGAGAAAGAGAATAACCCTGTATCATACAGCGCTTGCGACAATATCGGGCTGTTCCTTGTGTAACCGTTCTCGTAGTACAATTTGGCGCGGACAATTTGACCCAAAAAATGGATAATTCGGCGCGGACGATTCGTCGCTGTAAATTTCAACATGTCTATAGTGTCACTGCTGGGTAGTTAGCTCTCGTCGATTTAATGGATCAAACAATTTACCCATTATGAAGACTTACTAACGGTGGAACAATTTCGGATAGGATCTTTTCCAACCATTATTATTAACTTCATAATTTTGTAGGCCCTAATTAGAGTGTATAATTTTATATTCTAGTAAACCTTGAAATTGATCCTAAATATTTTGAAGAACTTCACTGTTTAGTCTTATGTTTTAGTGTTATTATCGCTGTTTATTTGCATGGTTGCCTAATGAAGCATTTACCTTTATTTTCATATTATTACTGACCGTGTCGAATTGTTCGCGACGAATTGTCGAGACGAATTGTCCGCGACGAATTGTCCTACGAAGAATTACCATAGAACCCCTTTCCTAGGACCGTTCCCTGACATCTCCAAAGTTATATCTATGTTTCTGGTGTATTAGTGAAAATGTTCGCGATAAATGCTTAATTGATTCTATTAATGGTTTCAACTGGTGTATAATGTAGACACATTTGCATCATATGCATGTATGCCTAATGTATGAATATGATGTTTGTGCAATAACGCAAGTATGCCCATGAGACATGTATTTGTACAATCGCTAATCCTTGCAAATTTTCTGAACCAAGTTTTCACTTGGCGTTTCAAGTAAAAGACGTATCAATCGCAGAGAACAAAACGCGGTAAATGTCTGTACCGCAATGGAAGGTCTTCGCCGCTGAAGTTAAATGAGAGTGGGGATCAGAACATGGTAAGAATTACTTACAATGAGGGCTGCAAATGTCATATCCGATCTGGTTAGATTTGTTTCAGTGTAACATCGCTGAATACAAACTTCAATAGTTAGGTTATCTTGGTTTGTTAGAACAGGTTCGAATTTCTTATCCTTTTCATTGTCTACAAAGCATCCGACGTACTGTTCGTGAAGCTGACCTACAATTTAAAAAATATCGCCATTATTAATCCGTCTTTATGTTAAACGTTTACAAACTCACGAGTATGATTATCGATTTAGCTATTTTATCTTGTTACTTAGTATGTGAGCGATGGCATGCGTATCTGTCACATAGTTTATCAAGAAGAAATATATTGTTTAAGATATTGCGATTAAAGGGCAAGGAAAACAATATGCATTCATAATTCATTCACTCATTCGCTTTGAACATTTATATAGCGCCCCTTCAAGAAACCTACTCAGGAGCTCTCCCAGTCCAGCCACGACTAAATAAAAAAGTCTTGAGCGACTTGTAAAGACTTGACGGTTGGGCCACAAACAATGAGCGGAGCTCAAATGGAAGATCATTTCATAATGAAGGGCCCACACCGAGAAAACATGGCGCTGTTTAATAGCCAAGTGAGTACGCGGAACTAGAAGCTCACCCCTCGTCGCAGAGCGAAGCACCCGACGCGCTGCAACGTCAGACACTGGGCAGCAGAGATCACGCAAGTAAGATGGAGCACAAGCAAGAATGCAACGCGAAACAAGATCGGTTATGCAGTTTGAAATTAGCGACACTGGCAGCCAATGCAGAACATCGCGCATGTCTGCAGAAACAGAGGAGAATTTAGGAAACCGCCCAATAAGCCTGGCACAGAACCAGATCCAACCACCACAGAACCACAAGAGGAAGATCAGAAAGCAAGAAGCAACAATGGTCAACTAGAGGAGTAACAAATGCATGAACAAGAATCACGATCACGTCATGGGTGAGAGAGAGAGAGAGACCACTCGAAGTTGACGAAGCTGCATGTCAGTGGCAGCTAACATTATATGCAACTAGGTTCACATGCTGAGAGAGAGAGAGAGTGAGCGCAGAGTCAAGAGTCTTATTACCATGTTTATACTTACGACTGGATTTATGCAGATTGGTCACGTATGTTTAGTGAGGCTAAACAAGCCATCGGGGACACGCTTCAACTTTTGACTCGAAAAAATTAATGCTTTGGTGTCAAACTGCTGACTATAAAATTAGTCTCTAAGTCTTCCTAATTGGAGCAAGCTACGCTACAGTCATGTAGTCAGCATGTCGAGCCGAAGAATCGGGTGTCAAATATTCGCAACAGTGAAATTGATGCCAAACCTTCAGCTCCAATTATCATCTCAGTTGACATTAGTATAATAGATCACAATTGAAAGTATAGACGGCAAGGGGAGGACTGGCCGCTAGCACTTATTTGACTAGGCTAATAGATATTAAGCCGCTTTACAAGGGAATGTGCTTACACAGATGACCAGCGCCATCTGTTGAAGCGGTTAGTTGCATCTAAAAATCTGGTAAATGCGCCCTATTGGATTATACGTGTAAGCTTGCTACCGACTGCGCCTTATAAATGGTCATAATTACAATTACAATTACTCAGCTGACGGTATTTCTACGATAAGCAGACATCCTCAATTAGAATGGTAGTTGGCTTTCACTTACATCATTAAATCTTGTCAACATAACACTGACAATACGGCGTTGAATACGATTACCTCTGTAGGTTTAGCGCTTGTTATTAGTACAAGATGTTATTATTTTGCCAGACAACATTTACTAATCAAGAAACTTTAAAGGAGGCAAAAGACAACTTAGGACATAATGGACATTGTTAGGATTGTGTAGCATGAAAGAGCACAGGGAGAAATCTGCACGACCACAAAGGTCATCAAAAGTTACCTGGTCAAGCAGAAACTTGAACCTTATAATATACCATTTTCCTTACTATTGCATTGCGAAGTGGGCGCTGGCCAGCATTAGTAAGCGGGATCCTGCAGAAGTTGCCTCCGCTGAGCTTCCTATGACTAAGAAGACTATATAAGTTCTTTTACTCATTGGAAGCACACAGGAGGCGGGCCTTTGAGGTGGCCCGAATCACATCATTATTATGGGCATGTCCCCCAGAGACAATGGGCTACACGGATGCGTAGGGCATATTTAGGCCTACACTGTCCCGATGGAAAGTAGACCCCAACACGAGGTGTCATAACTCGGTCAAAACCTGTAACATTTGACTGAAATTTTCACAGCACTAATAATGTAAAATCAGCACGAAATCATAGAAATCATAATTCCGTTTGGAAATGTTGGTGATTTTGTCAAGTTTTTGAACATTTAAGATGCAGTGCCGAAAAGGGGAAGTTTACAACATGGGGATCCTACAACAGCCGTAATGAAGTAAAGTTTAGTCACAGCTGGTGATCACAATATATCCTCTTTGTTCACACACACACACACGTCACACATATAATTGCAGACGTGGTCGACACTGTATGATGGCTTGGTCGATTATCACATGGCCAAATAGCCGCCTGTCAGACGCGCCTCAGATGATCGACGCTACGAATACGGGAACGATAAGCGCGTTCCACCAGTACGCTCAAGATTTGTTACGGTAGTCAACTGGCTGGACGTCTGGACTGCTGGGTGGCAACAGCTGCGGGGATATGAAGTCAGGTGTCTTTCTGGATAGCAGAGCAATGATCTCACGTTCTCGGTGTGCAGAGGCACTCCTCTCGTGCGTTTTTGCCAGTAAAACTGCCAGATTTTCGGTCCGCTGTGCCGATTTCATCGATGTTCTTCAACTGTTTATTCAAAGACGACAGATGCCAGCTTCAGTTCGGAAGTTCATTCACAAAACCTTTGGCTCCATAACCGTTTACTTGCCACAATAAGTAACTTCAATTTATATTCTTTTGTAAATGCCATGTTTCTTAATCTTTTGCACCAAAACAGGTGACGTTCCATCGATAATGACGTCGACAGCGTATGATGAAGTACGGGCAGATGTTGGAAACATTAAATATACTAGCTAGACTAAATCATTCAATTTCTTTGCCTGTGCTTCTTCAATTTAAGCCATATTTTGCAGACTTATTCCAAAATTATGTGGAATAGCGCACATGTAATTTTAGTAATAAATTATAAGTTTAATCTTCAAGCAGTTTCTGACAAGCGTTTATTGGAAAGCAAGTGGATATCTTATTGAAAATTCGGATCAGGACGTTTTGGAGCAGCCGTTTTGGCGCAGGACGTTTTGGCGCAGGACGTTTTGGCGCAGGACGTTTTGGCGCAGGACGTTTTGGCGCAGGACGTTTTGGCGCAGGACGTTTTGGCGCAGATAATCTGACACAACATAATGTAATATGAAGAATGATTGATGAAAATAATAATGCTGAACTGGCAATTGGAGTGATGAAAGAAATCATGCTTAAACAGAAGCGGGATAGATATGAGAATTCTACTCGTCGTGGAACTCTTTTAGTCACAATATTTTTATAAATCCCGCTTCCAGTTGAACAACACTATTTTTCTTCAATCCAGCAACTATTAAGGCTCTTAGATGTATGATGCCTTTCTGACCACATCTCTCCACCACCCCTGATCGTTGCTGCGTGACACAGCTCGTGAAAATTTGATCCACCCCATTCGTAAATGTCATCTGTTAACTTACTATGTGATCTTTCTACTTCTCTTTGTGCCCTCCATTATTCCAAAGACCAGCGATCGAAGTTTCCTATCATCTTTCATTCTGCAGATATGTCCGAGAAAGTCTAGCTTTCTTCGCTATATGCCCTCCGATGACCTAAACGCAGTCAAAGTTACCGTGGGGCAAGGTGACGTAAGGGTAATGCGAAATTGCTGCACCCGCCGGAGCAGAAAAGTGGTTTAAAAGCCATGACCCCAAGTCACAGAGAATATATCTAGAGCATGCTGTCGGTGTGTACTTGTCATAGAGCACTGGTCACCCGTCCTTATACATGCTGTCAGCCAATGTTTGTTAATATGTTGATTTAGACACTTGGGGCGCAAGTGGGTGGTAGTGTTTGGAAGGGCTGTTAGGGGCAAATGAGGTGGCAGATAGAAGGTATTGATAAGATGTTTGATTGCTTGCATTAAAACAGTTGCTGCTCTGACTTCCGAAGGATACGGACGGTCGTTTTATATTTTAATTTGTGTACAGTAGTTTAGGCACTGTATTTTAGGTTGTTAATAAAGAAAATTGAGAAAACAAGAAGACGTGTCTCGATCCTTGTAGTTTGGTAAGCTTAACTGAAGGAAAAGAAAGTTGAAATTTACATTTTGGTGGCAGCGGTGGGATCCGAAAAGAAAGTATCAAGGATTAAAGAATCAAGGATCAAGATACGAAAAGAAAGTATCAAGGATTAAAGAATCAAGAATCAGGATACGAAAAGAAAGTATCAAGAATTAAAGAATCAAGGATCAAGATACGAAAAGAAAGTATCAAGGTTTAAAGAATCAAGAATCAAAAGGATTAAAAGAATCAAGGATCAAGATACGAAAAGAAAGTATCAAAGATTAAAGAATCAAGGATCAAGATACGCATAGGCTTAAAGAAGGGTTTGGATGTGAAATAGATCAGTGGTTCTTAAAGTGGTGGTCCTCGGACCGGCGCCGGTCCGCGGAGCTCAAGTCACCGGTCCGTGAAATAATCACTAAAAATTAAAAATTTATTCAACTTATTCCAGAAAACATACAAATAATTCAAAATATATTTTAAATTCAAAAACATTTATACATTGAAATTATTATTTAGCTTAATTTGCAAAAAATCAATCTATAATCTAGATCTAAAGTTCCCATTATCGCCACACCGTCATCGCTAGGCATATGAACGACTTCGATCACCTAGCGATTGAAATTGCAACCCAACTGAACACAACCATTCTTATGCCAGCTGTTTGTTCGTTGTTGATAGAATTGAGCGATACTTAAAAAAACGCTATCGTATGAATATTTTTGTTTATTTGTAATGAGACAATTTTAAAAATGAAATAAATTTCTATTTTTAAATTAAAAAATAAGGATACAAAACATGAGCAAAGCACACCAATCCTCTCTGGACATTTTTTTAAAAGTAAAAAAACAACAAAGGGCCACAACTCAGACACGGATAGTGACAGCCCACCAGAAAATGATGATAATTTACAAGAAGGATCCAGTTTTAAAAAGCCAAGAAACATCGTTCGTTTAATAGAAAATATGATCCAGAATATTTAAAATATGGATTTGTTGCTTCTGGAGATGAAAACAGCCCCAAACCGCTGTGTGTAATATGTGGAGTTACACTTAGTAATGATGCCATGAAGCCATCAAAGCTTCTTCGCCATCTGAATTCAACACATTCTACCTACAAAGATAAGCCTATTGATTTTTTCAAAAGAAAGCGTGATGAAATAAAAGACCAAAAGAAACAGATGTTAAAAACCACTAAAGTAAATGTATCTGCATTGAGGGCATCTTTCTTAGCTTCTTTTCTCATCGCAAGGTCAAAGAAACCTTTCACTGTTGGAGAAGACCTCATAATTCCATGTGCAAAAGAAATATGCCGTGAAATGATTAGAGAGTCTGCATCAAATTTGGTATCAATGGTACCTCTTTCCAATGATACAGTTGCCAATAGAATTAATGAAATGGCTGATGACATTGAACAGCAGCTTGTTAATAAAATACGGAGCTCATCTTGTTTTGCGATTCAGCTTGATGAATCAACAGACGTAACGAAATTAGCCATACTTCTGGTGTATGTTCGTTTTGAAGACAATGGGGACCTTGTTGAAGATATGTTGTGTTGTCTTGAACTTCCAATGCAGACCACAAGTGCTGAAATATTCAGGGTCTTGAATGATTACATTGCTAAGAACGAAATCGATTGGAATAAATGCGTTGGAATATGCACTGATGGTGCAGCAGCGATGACAGGAAAGCATTTTGGATTGGTTCCAAGAGTGAAGGCAGTGGCACCAAAATGTACGTCTATCCACTGCTTTATTCACAGAGAAATGCTAGCTACTAAAAAAATGAGTGAAGAACTGCATGAAGTCCTTAATGGTGTGGTAAAAGTTGTAAATTTCATCCGTGCAGGTGCATTGAATACTCGCCTATTTTCAGTGTTATGTGAAGAGATGGGTTCTGACCATAATGTTTTGCTTCTTCATACCGAAGTCAGATGGTTTTCTCGTGGTAAGGTGCTTACTCGAGTGTTTGAGCTCAGAAAAGAACTTGAAGCTTTCATACAACCAAGAAAACCTGGTCTTTTGGAAATATTTTATAGTGACAAAATCTGTTTGGTAGCATATTTGTCTGATATCTTCAGCCTTCTGAATGAGTTAAATCTCTCCCCATGCAAGGAAAAAATTCAAACTTGTTTCGTCTCATGGATAAGATTTGTGCATTTCAGCAGAAGATTTCAAGGTGGATAAATAACATGGGGATGAAGAGGTATGACATGTTCCCGTTATTCTCTGACGCAATTGAAAGTGAAAACATCTCTAAGATTCAACTAAATAAACTTATCTCTGCAGTGACCCAGCACTTGACATCACTGCTGAATAAATTTAAAGATTACTTTCCAGTTGAAAATGATCCACGTGTTGGCAATGAATGGGTTAGAAATCCATTTGTCATTCAGCAGAATAATCAGCTTACTACAGTTCTTGATGACAAACTCATAGAACTTGCAAATGATAAAGGTTTAAATGCTATTTTTGAAAAGAGCGGATCGTTGGCTGCATTCTGGATCAATGTTCGTCAGGAATATCCAGAACTCTGTAATTTAGCCATGATTTGCTTGCCTCCATTTGCATCAACATATAGGTGTGAAAGTGGATTCTCCGCCATGACAACAATAAAAACCAAAAACAGGAATCGATTGAATGTCTGTAGTTCATTGAGGATTGCATTGACTGACATCAAACCGCGAATAGATTTGCTTGTCAAGAATAAACAAGCTCACGTTTCCCATTAATTGCTGTTAACTGTTTTGGCATTCTTGTTTATATTTCTTCCTTTCCAAGACGGCTTTGTTTAATACTTTAGTTTAATGAAGTTTAATTAAATTAAACTTTAATAAGTTTAATTAATTAGACTTGTTGCTCTTCTTATTAGTCTTGTAAGCCTCCTCGTGTCATAAAATTACTCGTTATTATTTATAAAAACTCGAACGCTTACTTTAAAACTGTCATAAATACATTTTAATATTTAATGTTATATTAACAATGAATAACATATGTAATTATGTAAATTCGTAAAAAAACGTTTATTGATTTAGAGTCGAAATTTTAGACACTATTTCGCATTAGTTAGATTTTAGAATAACTTCAATAAAATATTAAGATATTATAGGCCCTATAGGAGCTTCTCCCTCTAATTTCCCATTATTTTGGATACGATTGCCAGATAAAATTTTGCATTTCTAATTGGTGGTCCGCCAACAACTTCATAAATATACAGCCGGTCCCTGTTTCTAAAAAGTTTAAGAACCACTGAAATAGATGAAAGAATCGTTTAGGATTACTGGGAAGTGGACTATACGGATTATACGAATCAATTGGAGCAATTAAGTTTCCATGTACTGAAATCCAGGAAAGTAAAGATTGTTTTCTGGGAGATTACTGACAAGGTATATTTTGTTTATTTTGGCACGAAACAAGACCACGTCCAATTGGATAACTGTGAATTTGTTAGTATTAGGCAAACAACACCATGTTCAGTTTTAACAAAAATGAGAGCTCGTAAATATTGGTCTAAACAAATAAAATCGCGTTCAATCGATTTAATGAAAAGTCGGTAATATTAAACAAACAAAAGCATTTATAATTGGTAATTTGCGAAGTCATTGATAGTAAACATACGAAATGGAGAAATTAAGTAGTGAAAGACCGGAAGATATTAAGAAAATGTCGTCAGAAAGAATACAAAAACAGTTAATAAAGGAAGGTTTAATGGAAAGTACGGTTAAAGCTATGTCTCGTACTGAGTTAATGCAAACTTTAGCAGATATGGAAATAGAAAAAGTAGGATTTACAGCTGAAATAGAAGGAGCTGTAGGAGGTGTACAGGGACAGGTTGTAGAAAAAGGTTCTGATATACCTATAGAGAAATCGACTATGGAAATGATGATGCAAATGGTAATGATGATGAATCAACAAGCGGAACAAGTTAGGAAGAAAGAAAGAAAACTTCAGCAAGAAAATGAGGAAAGAGCAGAACAGGTGAGAAGAGAAGAGTTAGAATTAAAACGAAAACAAGAGGAAGAAAGTAACAGAATTAAGAAAGAAGAATTAGAATTACAAAGAAAACAATTTGAATTACAAATAGAATCACTCAAGCGAGATCGAGACGAAGCGGAGAAAAGAAGGTTGGAACATGCAGTAGCAGTAGAGGAAGCTAGGAAAAGTGAGGAACTGATGCGTCGAGAGTCATTACTAGAACAATCTAAGAGACAAGAGGAAAAGGAGATAGCACGCGCTAGGGAAGTTGAGTTAGCCAATCAAGCTAGGGCGGAAGAAGCTCAAAAGCAACAAGAAGATATTGATCGTACTTTTGAAATGGAGAAAGCAAAAATAAAAATAAAAGAAGAGGAAGTATAAATTGCAAAGCAGCAGTTAGAATTCGAACAAGCTAGACGCAAAGAAGAAAATGAGAGAGATGAGAGAAGACGGTTAGAAGGAGAATCATTAATAGCTAAGATGAAGAAGATTGGGGACGCCATGAAGCATGTTCTACCGAAGATGTCAGATGATATTATGGAAATACCATTGTATTTTGAGACAGTGGAGATTGCTTTTTGTAGTTTTGAGGTTGAAAGGAATTTTTGGGTAAAATTGTTATTACCTTTGATGACACCTAGGGCTCGCACTGTGCTAAACAGATTATCCTTGATTGAATTAGAAGACAATGAGATAGTAAAGCGACATTTACTCAAAGAATTTAAACTTACTCCTCAGGAATACAGATCAAATTTCAAGGAAACTAAGAAAACCCATGAGGAAACTTATATCATGTTTACTGCAAGATTGAGAAATTTACTTAACTATTACGTCAGAAGTCGATACATCGAAAAAAACTATGATAAACTATTTGATTTGTTAATTGCGGATAGACTAAAAGAAGCATTACCTACAGGACCATTGAATTTTGTTTTGTCGAAAGAGGGAAATGAGTGTTTTGAGTCAAGCATGATTGCGGATCATGCTGATATACATGTGAATAATCGAATTGGTGAATTGGTACAGAATAAAATGAGTACAAATTATATGGGAGCAAGAAATGAAGGGTACCAAAATGGAAAAAAGAAATGGTATCAGGAAACCAGAAATAGGAATCAAAATACGGAACTTTTTAATAAGTTTCCAGGATATGTTGGTGTGCCAAAGTCACCTAAGTGGAAGGAGGGCGAGTTTACAAAAGGTGATCAGTTAACCAGTCATAAAAATACAACCGCAACTTTTGTAAACAAGAAATTCGATAAGAGTTATGATTCCAAATATCAAGTGAGAGATCAGAAAGGTTCGGCAAGTTATATGAAACAGTGTTACAATTGTGGAACAACAGGGCACATCGCTAAGTTTCGCCATTATCCAGCCAAGACTTCTGAGATGAGTAAGTATCATGATAAAGCTAATGTGAATAGAATACAAGTTAGTGAGCAAAACATTGAAAGTCAAGAGAATGAAAGTACGAATATAGAGGTAAAAACAGCCATGAAATGTAAGATAGAGAGAGAACGTTTAATTTCAGTAAATGCTACAGAACAAGAAACGGAAGCAGGAGGAGGATTATTTAAGAAAGTCAGTATGAAGCATATTCAAGTTGAAATTAGAGCACATGAAGGTCAAGAACCAATGATAATTAAAGCGTTGTATGACTCAGGTGCAGAAATTCCAGTAATAAATGCAAAGTTATTACAGGGAATGAAAATTGAAAAAGTAGGACATGTAAATTTACAATGTATGGTGGGCGAACCAATACCTGCTCGTTTAGTGAAAATAGAAGTTAGAGTTGTTGAAGAGGAAAATGAGGGAAAATATGAAAGAGCGGAAACGATGAAATATCTGACTCCTTACATGCAATTGTAATGTGCGGCAATAGAGAATGTAAGCAACAGTGAACAGTTTTTGATACATCCAGAAATTATTGAAGAACTAAAAAATATACCACAGATCAATGTGATGACAAGATCACAGTATTGGAGTAATGAAGGTAGAAATGAGGAAGAAGACAAGATAAGGGATGAAGGGAGAAACCAGGGTGAAGACACAGATGACGAAGAATCTGATCATGTAGAAATCGAATTGGGAGAAGGAATATTAAGTAATTTGTTTCCAGAGCAAGAAGATGAACACGTAAGGCAAAACCGATATGCTGATGTCGAATTATTTGAAAAGCAACAGAAAGAGGACGAATCTTTAGGAAGATGGTGGAAATTAGCTGAAGAAAACGAAAAGAATTTATATGTACTCAATGGATTGTTACATCGAAAAGAGAAAATCTTAGGTCATGAGATTGAACAACTTGTATTACCTAAGAGTCGAAGATTACAGATTATGAAATTGGCTCACGAATCTGTAATGGGTGGCCATTTAGGAGAGGAAAAAACCAGAGA
This sequence comes from Bimastos eiseni, assembly GCA_959347315.1. Taxonomy (NCBI): domain Eukaryota; kingdom Metazoa; phylum Annelida; class Clitellata; order Crassiclitellata; family Lumbricidae; genus Bimastos; species Bimastos eiseni. The sequence goes on from OY365806.1 coordinate 7,703,626, forward strand.
AATGATCAGATTATCCTTTACATGGCCAAAGATGCGTAGAGAAATAGAAGAGTTTGCAAATCTTGTGTGAATTGTCAACTGAGAGCAAGGAGTGAGATTATGGATAGAGTTCCAATTAGAGCTACTGTTAAAGAAGAGGTGGCATTCCAAAGAATGACAATGGATGTAGTGGTACCAATTGAACCTATGTCAGCGGCAGGACATAAATATTGCTTGTGTGTAGTGGATTCATGTACAAGATGGCCAACGGTAGTCTTATTAAAGTCGTTAATAGCAAAAGCAGTGTGTGATGCATTGAAGGACTTATTTACGAATGTGGGAGTTCCTGCAGTGATGACGAGTGATCAGGGAACTAATTTTACAACCAAATTGACCAGAGAATTTATGAGAGCAATGGGGTGTACTCCAAGATTTGATACACCAGGACATCCAGAAGCAGCAGGCCTAGTAGAAAGATGGAACCAAACTTTTAAAAAGATGGTTCATCATGTTATTTTGGAAAATACAAAGCAATGGCATAAAATTTTTCCATTTACAGTTTGGGCATTACGAGAAGTACCTAATGCAACCACAGGGGTATCTCCTTATATGCTTGTATATGGAAAAGTTCCGAGAGGACCATTGACGATTTTAAAAGAAGTTTGGACAAAAGAAATTGAGTCACCGTCAAATTTGAAAGTGAAAACAGAAAGATACTTACAGGAGTTAAAAGAAAATCTCAAAATTGCAATGACATATGCAGAAGAACATAATCGTGAAAAACAATTACAATATACTAATCAATACAATAAAAAGGCAAAAGATAAGAAATTTTCAGTAGGAGATAAAGTAATTGTACTTTATCCCACATCTACCAATAAGTTGTTATCAAGATGGCATGGTCCTTGTTCGATAATACAAAAGAGATCAAAGTATTCTTATTTAGTTGATATGGGAGATGGAAATCGGAAAATAATACATGCAAATAAGATACGAAAGTTTATTGCTAGATCACTGAGTTGTGGTTTAATTGTGGACGAAGATCAGGAATTTGGAAACATTGCGGAGTTATCAACAATTATGGAAAAAAACAGAAGATGTGGGAATTATTCATTTGAAACAGGATCAAATATCTCATTTGGATAATTTGCAGAAGACGGAATTACTCGAATTATTAAACCGCTTTGCAGATCGATTTTCAGAGCAACCAGGATTGTGTACGTTGGTGGAACACAAAATTAATTTGAAACCAGAATTTTGTGTAAAGGAATTTAATGCGTATCGGATACCTTTTATTTATCGAGAGGAAGTGGATCGACAAATACAACAGATGTTACAACATGGAATCATCAAAAATTCGTCTAGTCCCATGGCCAGTCCCTTGGTTGTGGTTAAAAATAAAGACGGTTCTTTACGATTAACCTGTGATTACCGTTATTTGAATGCATGTACTGTTGAATGTAGATATCCAATGCCAAATGTAAAAGATGTACTGAATCGAGTTGGTAAGGCTAAGGTCATTTCAGTATTAGATTGTCGGAGTGCATAATGGACCTGTCCGGTCAAAACCGAAGATTAGTGGAAGACAGCATTTGTAACTCATAGTGGTTTATATGAATTCACGAGAGTTCTATTTGGTTTGATTAACTCGGGAAGAACTTTTGTCAAGGCTATAAATTTTGTCTTAAAACCGGTTAATTAATTTACAGAACCATATGTGGATGACATTGCGGTATTGTCAAACGAATGGAAGCATCATTTAAAGCATTTAGAATTAGTGTTGATCGAATTGCGTAAACAAAATGTAACATTGAATTTAAACAAATGTTTATTTGGCAAGCATGAAGGGCCAATCATAGGCCATATTGTTGGATCTAGTCATATACGCATGAACCCAGAAAGAATGGAAAGCTTGATTAATATCCCAATACCAAAATCTAGAAAGCAGGTTAAACAACTGTTAGGTTTTTTTAATTTCTATCGTGGATTTATAAAAGACTTTGCTAATATTGCTAAACCGCTGACAGATTTGACTAACCAACGAACAAATGATCCGATTTCTTGGAACAAGACATTACAGCAAGCTTTAGATACGTTGAAGAAGGTTGTAAGAAAGGATATTATGCTATATGTGTTTGAAGTGGGAAGGCCATTTTCCTTGTATTGTGACAGTAGCGACTATGCTGTAGGGGCTGTATTAAGTCAAAAGGATGATCAAGAAATAGAGAGACCCTTGTCATTTATTAGTAAAAAATTGACGGATACGCAGACCAGATGGGCTACAATAGAAAAAGAAGCTTATGCAATAATTTGGTCTTTGGATAAATTTAAAGAAATTGTACTTGGGTCAAAAATTATTATTTTTACGAATCATAATCCATTGACATATATTACAGAGACTATGCCAAAGTCAGCTAAGTTAGTTCGATGGTCTTTAGCATTTCAAATGTTTGATATTGAAATTAAGTACAAAAAAAGAGTTTGAATATAATAGCAGATTATATGTCAAGAATGTAAATAAGTATGATTTTGTCAAATTTTGTTTATGCCAAAATCCAGAAGAAGGGGAAAGATAAATGTCAGCCAATGTTTGTTAATATGTTGATTTAGACACTTGGGGCGCAAGTGGGTGGTGGTGTTTGGAAGGGCTGTTAGGGGCGAATGAGGTGGCAGACAGAAGGTATTGATAAGACGTTTGATTGCTTGTATTAAGACAGTTGCTGCTCTGACTTCCGAAGGATACGGACGGTCGTTTTATATTTTAATTTGTGTACAGTAGTTTAGGCACTGTATTTTATGTTGTGAATAAAGAAAATTGAGAAAACAAGAAGACGTGTCTCGATCCTTGTAGTTTGGTAAGCTTAACTCAAGGAAAAGAAAGTTGAATTTTACACATGCCGAAGCTAGAAAAGTGACGTTAGGCCTACAAACACTTCATGCTCAAAACTGACAACCTTTCTCGAATGATAACATCAACAATTGTGAGCGATCATGCGGTGCTCTTATATGGGTTGCAATGGGTCCATTTGCTGTACTATTTCATTGAAGCATTTCAAACACTCTCTTGACGCAGCACAATTAATAAGACGTAGGGCTCCATTTACCATTCGGGAGTCGCTTGATAATAATTATGTGCAAGGGTTTATATTGCACTGCGCAATTATACGCCTGGGATGTCCTGCTGCTGTTTGACAACATTGATGATGACCTAATAATTGTCTCTTCAAATAACATCTTTATTGGCAATATGGGCTGCGATATAATTTCTGTTTGTGACAGTTGCGGGTCACTGTTCTCATCGAGGCACATTTTCATGTTAAAATAACTTAACTGACTCCTATTGTCCATACCATTTAGCTCGACGTACGTTTCCCTGCTAAATATACACGAAGCTACAGCCTGTAGGCCCCTACATGTAATTGCACTACTTCAACCCAATATCCTCCTCCTCATGAAGTCGTCATTAACTACCCAAAATATCCTACTCGGTGTAGCAAGAGAAACTCTACAAATATTAATCCTATCCACCAAACACTTATTGGATGTCTCATAAAATTTTCTGACATTGCTGACACAAATTCAAATATTGGAAGTCAAGATCAGAAGTGGTAAATTGTCAAAAACACAACAATAAATTGATCAATGATCAGAGTTTTATCCAAATAGCAACACTCAATTCACGTCGTCTCTGCTCCCAAATTCTTTCCCCAAATTCAGCGTATCTTCATCACTCATGGTGTTCACTAGCCATCATCTGATTTGAGCCCTATCTGCCACTCACTGGTTTCCAATTCAAAACAATGCCTACATTCTAACAAATTTATTCACTGATTTTCTGCACCCAACTTATTCACCCAAGTGCAATATTAAATACTAACTTCTGACCTCCGCTCCTTGGTCTCCTACTAACATGATCATGTTCTTCAGGTGGTATCGCTAAACATATCCTAGACTTCGTGAAACTTTACATGCCATCTTGGTCCAAGATTTAGGAAATGCTTTGCAGATTCCGATTACATTCACATACTTGCAAAATTTTACATTGACGGCTGCATACATGTAATTCTGAACGTCAATAAAGAGTCACAAACCTTAGAGAGGAGATCTTGGTGAGAAAGCTGGGGTTTACATGTATGTCTAGTCTGCCACTATTCCGTAATTGCTAACTATGACATGTAATACATTTATTTGTCTGGCCATTTGGTACTTAGCATGTCAATATGCAATATAAGATGATCGTCGTTGAAAACTCAGTGTACTTGTTTTTATGCTAATCACAACGTACAAGGAATATCTATTTAGGCCAAGATGAATGTGCTTTAAGCTTTTAACAAAGCAAAGCCATAATCATAATCATATCGCTTGCAGCTCCGGAGAAACCAAAGGCCATCCATGGCAGCGTTATACGAAAATCGGATAACATTGTGCCTTAAGATAATTTTTAACCTGCCATGGATGGCCTCCAATTGCTAATAATGGTTTATTTGAATTTAAATTTTTCGAGGATCCGGAAAGCCGAGGATGTGCACACAAACAAGTGTCTTTCACATTGGATTCCTCAGATTATTTGGTCAGTCAAATAAATTTCCAACTAATTTGCGGAATACGTAGCCCGAATGTACATGTACACATGTACATACATGAAAGTTGCTGCACAAAAGCTAAAATTGCTGTTATACATAATTATAATTGCCATGATTTAACATGTTTATTTGCAGTGAAAGTTGAATTGCCACATGTGGTAATGCCCAAATATCACCTATTACAATTATTAAAGTGCCTTAATGTTATCCTGTTATTATACGTAATTGCTCTGCAGTAAATCTGAAGAGGCCTGCATGTGCAAAGAGACCTCAATGATGTTTGAATAGAGCGATAATAATTAATGTGGCTAATGGGACATTTTGTCTATGATGCGAAATGACAAATATTTTAGCGCTTACATGTATGCTATAATTCTATTCTATTCTGGGGCACGCTGAACATTTACCTCGATTGTACGCCAAGTTGTTCGAAAATAAACGCTTAATAACGTAGGCCTAAAGAAACTAAATATATATAGGCCTACATTAAACGCAGGGCCAATTGTCAGGTCTTTTTTGGGATCTTTATTGGTTTTAACTGCATTTAACCTACACATCCATTTTACATTGTTGCGACTATCTTAATAATGCGTTGACAATATCACATTGGTGAATAGAATTAATTACATGGACTTAGTGGCTTACTCAGCATTCATTAAAAATAATGTAACCACTAGATTATGATGTCATTACAGTATTGCTATTAAAATACAAGTATTCGTGTGCCAGAAATTGACAATTGATATACATATAACGTGAGATAAATATTCTAAAATATTTCAACGCCCACCATAACCGAGTGAGACGGACCATGCAGTTTATTAACCGGCACTATATTAATAAATCAAGACCGTTATTGCCAAACTGCTCTACTCGCTCCAGTACCAGGTCACAACTCGGTGCAATCAACTAACTTTAGTTCTGGTGTCTTACCAGAACTAAAGTTAGTTGATTGCACCGAGTTGTGACCTGGTACTGGAGCGAGTAGAGCAAACTGGTTTAGTTGGTGAACAGATAAGGTTATATTCAGTAAACGATTTTTTATATATTAAACATAAATAAATGCTTATATGCAGCCATACGTATTAATACATGCACAAGTGATTGAATTGATATATTATCCATATAAATTATACATACCCACGATATACGCGCATGCATGCACACACAGAATTATACAGTTGCGCATATAGGCCTACACACAGACCTACAAATCTAAGTACAAGAAAAGTTGCATGCATACGCACACACACAATGGCGGATCCAGGAATTTGGAATGCTTATATGCAGCCATACGTCTTAATACATGCACAAGTGATTGCATTGATATATTATACAGAGCTTGCGCATTTACACATAGGCCTACATATCTAAGTACGGGAAAAGCTACATGCACACGCACACACACGCAGTGGCTGATCCAGGAATTTGGAATGGGGGCTGCTAGTCTGAATAAGTTGGGCATGTAGTGTGGGGAAGAATAAAATGGCGCCCAATAGTGCAGCGCCCCCACACTTATTGGTATGGGCATCAGGGGTCAGTGAGACATCAGGGAGGAGTTTAGCAAGCTCCACCAGCAGCAGGAGCATTCATTCACCATACCCATTTCCTTGCCTGTATTCACATGAAAGGCGATTAAAGAAGACTATGGTAAAGCAATCACGAATTATGTTATAGAAAAATCAAGCTTCCAATTGAGCAATTTATTTTATGATCATGATTCATGGATGATGGATGCTAAAATGAAAAAACCAGAATGTTTGAATATTGTCATTTAGTGTCGGAGCAAGTCGTCTATGCCGTCTTCTCACAAATCTGTTAATTTAGACTGATTGTCTGAGAAGTCTGTCTCCAGTAGGCCTATACAATACTTAAAATTTAATTATGTGAAGTTAATTATTAATTATATAAAGTCTAATTACATCAAGTTAACAGGTAAACTGAATCAGATATGTCTTTAAAGGACGTCAACAGACCTACATGTAATGATGTCAGTATCATACTGCTAGTGTATATCTGAGCAAATTGTCTATGCTTACTTCTGGCAGATATGTCTTCGGTTTTTTCAATCAATGGGAGTGAGTTCATTGATTGACATTTTCCTGTCAATAAACTAATCACTAAGTTTAGCACTTTCATGGGCACATTTTTTATATTCATAAAACAATAATAATTTTCGTTGCTAATGCAATTGGCGCATGATGCACCTTACGGCCTATATACATGTAGACAGTCAAGTGCTGTTGGCGAATTATTGCTCTCGCTTTGTGGCCATTCATGGCCCTTGTGCCATCGAAACTATACCTCTTAAATCATTTCCCAATTCTTTCAATTCCTCAATGATCTTCTTTGCAATTCCTTTTCTGCTACATACTTAATTTCTGCAATTTCAACAAGGTCCTTCCTATAAGTGCTTGCTGGTTAAAGTACTGCGTGTGCACAATGTCATTTGTTCCTTATACATTATCATTAGTTTCATCCTTAGGCACATTGAAATGTAGAGGTATAATTAATTTTGATTCGCAATTGTTTCATTAATTACTGCGCCAGTGCAAGCAATGATTTCGTTTTGAATTGTTTTGCTGGTGTACTGGGCATTCCACGGACCACACGGTCTCCCAATTCCTCATCGCCGATCCAGACAAATGCACGAAGGGTTCTCTTAATAACGCATCACTATGGAGCTGGGAATCAACATCAGCAACAATATAGGCCTAGCCTTTGTCTCTGTGTCCACGAATAGGGACCTGCCAATTATATAAATTATACGTGCATATGCGAAGCAGTCCTCATACAATAATATGTATCTCAAAGACATCGGTGGATTGCCAACGAGCCTCTCCTAAGTTACGGATGATTGAAAGATTCTACTATGCTCACTTGGAAAGTATTATTTTAAAATGGTGAATGCTATTGCTACTCGAAATATTCACTTACCCCTTATCCTTGTAGTTGTCAGAAGAAGCCAGCAAGACATCATCATTCCAGTGTACATGTTAATCATTTTGTACATGCTATGGTGATTTAGAATGTCCGAATAAGTGACTATATGATACGTCCACTTCGACTAAGCATATAATCAGTTAATAAACGTAGAATCAATTCAACATTTCTACTATTCATTCAGTAGAAACAAGTTAGCGTTGCAAATATAGCTAAGTTCTCAATGCGGAACCTTTCGCTTGACCTAAATTCGCGACTCTTGGGTTCATCCATAGGCCAGCAATTACATCTCCCTTATCCATTGGCTGTTAGGTCTATTGCAGGCGTAGAATTACTAAGCTCTTCACTGTAGGATTCCGCGAGGCAGGATCACTGTACCAAAACATGAGCCTTAATCAGGAAGCTTCTGGTCAAAATACACGGATGTGAATAATTGGATTTAATTAGACAGCGTTTGAAGCCTTAAACGCACACGCCTTTCTCAGTGTGATTATAATTATCAGCCCCTACCCGGAATTTGCAACAACATAATACAAGCCTATACCGGTTGTGTGGGATGTCAGTCGGGGATGCGGTGCTCATCTGCATTCCGTCGGCTAGTGCTAACTGATAAGGCAGATCCTGTTGTGTCACGGCTGAGTACATAGAAATACTTCAATGATAAAAATCAGCGTTCCATTATTATTATTATTATTATTATTATTATTATTATTATTATTATTATTATTATTATTATTATTATTATTATTATTATTATTATTGCGTACCTATTGATTGAATTAACATAATTAGGAATCGCATAATTGCTCCTTTAAATAAGGTACTAAAAGTGAGAAAATAAATTATCTTTGTGGCCATGCCTGCGTTTGGCACCGTGATTTTGCATGCAGCAGTTTCTTGCACAATAGTAGACATCAATTATTTTTAGTGTATTGCTTCTTTAGGTCACACGGTTAGGTGACGAGTGGGACACGGTAGCTGATCAGTCACAGCATTCGATGGACATTACAAGGTCGAGTCTCACTGTGACGGATGCTACACACGGACCTTGATAAACCCATTTACCTAAAATATTTCAGTTCCATCAATTAAGCAAGTATATAAGTATGTTATGCTATAAATTCAGTAATGACGAATAGACGATACCCAAGTCTTGCTGTTTAAACGACTTCTCACGTATTCACCAGGTGGTCGTATAATACTATGCATGGACGCATGAATATTTGTTAGTAGCACCTACACATGTATCTTATTTAAGTTCAAGTCGCTCAGCTAAATGTATCTACAATTCTACATGCATGTAGATAATAGAACGCAGACTAAATCGGTAACTTTACAAATCAAGTAGATTCTTAACAAGCGCTAAATTCATCACATAAAAATACATAGATGTGTATATTTACAAATGCATATACATTACACAAGCAAGAATTAGTGTACATGTATTCTTACATGCATTCGTGCATAGGGGGCCTATATATACATGTGATGCGTTCCTATGTGACTACATGTATGTATATCATGCATGTATACAATGGTATATATGCAGTATGTTTGCATAAGTGAATTAAAAGAAAACGCCATTTAACTATGTATCGCGACCAATATACCTTCTAATCATCCTGTCATCAAGAGCACCGTTTTTCAGTATACAATTACAATATACTGTTATATTGGGATCATTTGTTTCTTTAATCGCCATTGACATATCATAATTATTCCTATATTCGCTTATAAAGCGAACAACAGGAAAACGTTCTAGACTAAAAAGAAATACAGGACGGAATCAAGCAACAGCCTATTAAGAGTTGAGAAATAACTTCCGATGTTTCGAGTGGATAACTGACTTTATCATTAATTCATACATTAATTCATTCTTTCATTCAGCTATTAGTCATTCATTCATTCATTACAAAGATTTATGTAGTACCCCTTTGAATTACTATTAAGGCTGATATAAATCGCATGGGAGAAATCCCTAGGTATATGGTGTGATGCCAATGGGAGCCCATTCCATACCATAGAAAGTAAAATACACTAGGCCAACAAATGAGAATGTGAGATGTTGCAAATCGATGTTCACGTACTGTGAACGAGGGGTTCATCCAGTGTGGAATAGCGATAAGTGTCTGGGATCATGATCGATGGTTAGTCAATCCGCTAGGTATGCAATGACACTCTCAGCTGGACCTCTCGGCGTAACCGATTAGCGTCTTAGCGACATCTGGGTGTCGGAAGCAGATCGACTACAGAGGTACGGTGGGCTCCACCCTCGGACGAACCACACGTCTTCAAACGGTTCGAATCCGTAGAAGGAGGTTAAGACCCTAAACAAATCATCTCAGAGCGATAGCGACTTCAAAAAACGACGTTCAGTGGCGAATCAGGTGGACGAATAAATAGTTTAAATCTGCCAAGGACACTTATCCTCATCATAATATACCACCAAACTCTACAGCGTTGGCACAGGAAAAACCCATCTCCAGTTACCCAATGGTTTTCGGGTTGGGTAGCCGGCTGTCGGCACACCTGACTTCTATCCCGTAGCTTATTGTGCAGAACTGTAAGAACATTTAATTTACTGAAGAGTGCAAAGACTTACATAACTTTTGCGCATTAAAGTGTAAAAGCGCTACCAATAAATGTAACCAAGACATATGTCTTGGGCCCCAGTGATCCACTACTATGTACAATGTATGAATTTGCCTTTTTTAACGAAAGTCATCCTCGGTATAAAAGCGTAGTTAATTAATCGTTACAAAGGTAAGGACAGATAAGGCCTACCACTCAGCCAGCGTGTGTTGTGTGTCACATCATCATATTATTCAATCAAAATTCGCCCGGGGGCAGATGCCCCCTCCTGCCCCCCTCGCTACGCCACTGCCACTCACGAGGGCTCACAGAAGTTTTTTTAGAAGCTTAGAAGATCACTGGTGATTTTTCAATCTTATCATTTTATTCAACTCTAAAAATTAAATAGTTTGCACTATCTTTTTCATTCTGGCTATTAACGCATTTTATTATCCCCTCCTTGCGTGAATTCTTAGTTTCACGGTCTTGCTAGAATGAGTTTAGAGTAGCGGCGTGACAGTTTTCATAATTCAGAACGAATTTGAATAATGAATTGTCCGCATCAATATATCTTACACTTTCAGCAACAGGAGAACTAAGTGCTGCTTATATAAGTTATGAGTGCGCATTATTATGGCCATAAACTGCTTTCGGATAATGTTATTGTGACCGCTTTCACCTTACCTATAATCAGACTGTTATAAGCTGCGTCCCAGGAGAAACCTAATTAAGAATTCCGTATTCAAATGGATAGTATCATTACATTTAGTAAGTCAACTCTCTTTCGCTTATATTAACTCATCTTGTACAGTCGTTACTCCGTTGTGGAGCGCTTCAATTTTCACAGCGAAATATAAGTTCAATCAGTTGCTGAATGGTTGAACAGAATCACGCAGAGCGTAATTTTTAATTGGTATAGGCCTAGATCAACAGCATCAACTCGAGGGCGGTTAAGGACAAGACAGACACTTACATGACCGTTTCGGTGGTTCACCGCTTCTGGTTAGAAGGTGGGGGGGAAATGGATCACTGATGAGCGCACGAATGTCCTTTATCCTTTCTTGTCATCGACTTCTTAAACGCGGATATATTTCACAATAGCACACACGTACAATGATTTCGATGATAGCGACATTCGATCACAACAGCAACGACGAATTATGATCTGCTCTAATATATTAGATATGCCTAAACGAGTACTATAATTAGTGACTGACAGAAGATATTAGTCATATAAATCATCGTCTTTTTCATCGTCTCTTTCATCGTCGCCTGATGTGCTATAACACACCTGCGTGACGCTTCTATAGCTATGACTTACTCTCTCTCACTGTTTGACTTCTATGTCTGTCTGTCTGTCTCTGTCTGTCTGTCTGTCTCTTTCTCTTGACTCTTACTGACTTTTCGATCCCCTAACTCCAGATTATCATCTATTACCTTAACCTATCAGAATCGACTGCATTAGCATCACATTAAGATCTATAAAGCGAAATGTTTAGTTGAATCTAACGAGCAATTGCGAGGATGCTTGTGGATTGCTATGCGACGCTCTCTGCCTCCAATTTCTTTACCCTCCATCGTCCCTAACTTGCCAAATCCATTTTCAACTGACTGGAAATGTAAATTCATTTCTAACTTCATCAAACACTATAAAATTATGTTTCGTCATAATTGTGTTCATACATTTATATAGAGCATATCATGCTCTGCGATATACAGATGATATCCAGTGATGAATCGAAACTGGTGTTTTCCATTTTACTGACTTTTTGATTGTTCAACTTGCCGTATTTACTAGTCTATTTACCTAAACTATACTGAAGGATTAGAATTGAACACAGTCTCAATAGCATGCGATAATCCAGAGGCCATGGCATGGGCCCTATAACAAAAGATTTCGCCGCTGCTCCGGTGTTCAAATGAGATAACGTATTGAATACAACGGAATGCAGAGTGACACATAAGGCTCTACCCGACCCTAGGCATATAGTAAACATGCAAATGTATGAAATTGGCATTCATTTAGAACCATATGATATATTTGACGGTTGATATAATTAATACTCGAAGACAGAGTTTAAACGGCAAACGCTGTTCGAATGTCTCAATTGAGTTCCTGAGGTCACAAGCCAAATTTGAACATCATAGAGGCATAGTATGAGCCGTCGGTAAAAATTGTATCAAATGCCGCCATTGCTTCTTATTCATCGATACACATTAATCGTAAATTTAACTGCGAATCATGAACCATATGGCTACTCCTTATTTATAGGAATTGCTTAATAACGCCAACAATAGAATACATTTGACAAAAATAAGCCTACATGTAGACTATAAGCACAGTATTGCACGGAATTCAAAAGCATTAAACAGCTGAATGTAATATAAGGAAAGCAAATTAGTAATAAAATACGAAATCAATTACTGTCTACTTACCTAAACATATATCATCTAAACTGCACAAATACTCCACGCCTTGAAATATTTGGCGCCTTTTAGCTTTGACAAACCCAATATGCGTATCTATGTTCTTTAATGCTCTTCTCGATCACCAAGGGTAGTGCACTCGATCACTAGGTTTACATAGCTCCTCTCGAAGCATAACTTAATCAGAGTCGCTCCGGTGCGAAAAGCATGGAGAAAAGAAAATTCTTAAACAAAAGCACTCCCAAGTAAGATCAAACAGCGAGTTGGAAAGGAAAAATCGTGCCAAAGCAAAGGGCCAACAGGTGTTTATGCGAGGCATTGGGCTGAAGCAGCCCCGAGGCAGCAAGATGGCATGCCGATCTGAAGAACGGAGAGAGTGACGAGAATAAACCGAAAAGGATGACGGATAAAGTCAAAGAATACCGTGGAACTTGACCTAAATATGCTCTGGAAGTAAGAAAAGGCCTTTAAGCCGGTGGCGGGCTATTAGCAGAGGCTCAGTCATGTGGGTCAAGATATATTAGATAAGCAAGGAATACGGGCAAGGAGAAGAGCAGCTACATTTAGCACCGATAGATGAGGTGACAATCGAGATTTCGAAAGGCAAATAAGAAGCGCGTTAAAGTAATTCATGCGTAAACCATGAAGGAGAAAGTAGATGATATCACAGCTCAAAACATCACATGTCATAAAAACTAGAACGAGAAAGATAGTTGGTTCATCAGGCGAAAAAGTTCTGTCAAGGTTAACACAAAAGCCACGAACACTGGCAGAGAAGGTGAACATTGGAAACCGCTCAGAAAGTAGGTCATAGTCGAGTTTAAAGCGCTGCTGACAAACCAGATCGACCAAGCTTTTGAGAGTGAGAGAGAGAGACAGAGAGACAGATAGAGACGATCTGATTATATCCAGCAACGGAGTTCTGGAGCAAGACACTTAAAAGATTGCTAAAGGAATAGTTGGTCTGCAGATGGACCACGAACGAAGGTTTGAAAGTCTTCACTGCTGAACGTTTAGCAAAAGGATGGGCCGTAAGCGGCCAACATGATTTCGTAAACACTTACACTGAAGAAGCGCATTTGGCTGTATAATAGTCCTATGCAATAGCATAGGCCCTATCACTTCTAAATAACTTTTGACAAAAACGATCAATGAATTGAACAATCATTAAATAGTATTAGCGATTGTAGTTATTTTTAACGATTAATCAAATACCGATTGTAATAATAATTAAGGTGCCCCGGTAGTATAGCATTGGTAAGAAAACACGTTACTCAGTGGAAGTAGCAGTGCTAACATGCTGCCTTGTTTACGTACATGCAGGTCTAATTCATTTGTGACGAAAATTTACATAGCGCTTCTTCAAGGCATTTACTCAGGAGCGCTCCGGACCCCGGCATGGCTAAAAAGAACAGTTTTAAGGCGAGTATTAAAGGAATCTGAGTGGGCTCGTGTTATGGATACGTCGTTAAATAAACTTATATGACCGACCGTTGGCGACTACCGCAGCGCCAACGGGTATCGTGTTTCAGAGCGATGTGCCAACCATTGAGAACTTGAAGGCACGATTCTATTTAGTAAGCTTAGTTGTACGGGCAAATGGAACAATGATTGAAGGATGGCATTTGAACTGAAACACGTAGACATTAATGCTATGAATAATTATTACCAAGTAACCCCTAACTGCCAATTAATATCAATAATACTAACAATGCGTAATGCAAATTTTGCACTTGCCATTACTTCTCGAGAAATTTATTTTTTAGTAACATTTGGTGACTTATTGATCGTTAATACTGAAATAGTTAACAACTTAAAACTAATCTCAATAACCAAATTTGTGAGCAAATATTGGACACACTCAGGGGCGGTGATCCTGGGGTGGGTTCGAGGAAACGAGGCCCATCACATTTTACAGAGAGGGGGCACGTTATACGTTTGTCCTCCATAATCTCACGCCTCTCGTCGGTTGTCTCCCCACCTCTGATCGAGATCGAGATCGCCGCTCTAGACGCACTTAATATGTCCAATGGTTCACAATAGAAGATAGAAGTATCGCTAAATTACGTTCTCTGCTTAAAGTGCGTTATGCAATGTAGGTCCTACATCCACTAGAATAAGTGCTCATAATCTGTTGCAATAATTATAACTAAACTAAACGCCCCATGTCCTGTGTATCCTTCTGCCTATGCAAGGTAATCATACGAGAAAAATATTTTTCACAGATGTAAATGCTAGTTAAGTGATTTCATCATTTCAGATTGCAGACTCAACATTCAAATAGTCATCATGCTTGAGCTCTGCATATTCGGAATTTGGAGTTTGGACAATGTGACGTTCCTCCAGAATCATCTGTTCGTAGACGCAATCCTGGCCAACAGCTGCTGGAATCTCATCGTATGTCATTTCTTGCTGGTCCGATATCTCTACAGATCGTGGTTTAGAATCAGAATGTGCTTTAGCTTGACATGATTATAAAGTGAACACGAAGCATAGCACGTGTTTATAGAAAGCTATTCATAAAAAGGAAACTTGAGGCTTGGATATTTTTAACGTCAGCATACATTTAACAGAAATCATGTTTCTTTCAAATGTAATGCAACAATTAACACCACAAACACTTAAGCCCTACTCTTAGTTTCTATTTGAATTCATCTTAATACCCAAAATAATGTTTCTTAAAAATAGATGAACTTATTATTGCTCGATTTGATTTGTTAGCCTACTATTGCTTGACAGTCTGAGATTTCGTTCAACAGATGTTGATGGATCACGAAAGCCAACTCCTATTTTGTCAGTAGGCCATTAACCAATAAAAAATATAAAAATATAATTTTATGCTCTACATTATTTATGTAGATTCTGATGGTCTTATGCCATACAATTCCCTTAGTTAGGCCTACAATGCGGACGAGAACTGCGAGAAACCATCAAAGCATCAATTACGATGCGATGATAGATTTCTGAATTCCTAGTGGTTGGTTTATTTCTAAATTTAAGAAGCAGTAGATGCCAAACAGTATCCAAAATCACTTTAGCCATACAATCCTTCGTTACCTGGAGTTGAGTTGGCAAACTTGGCACCTTTTATTATGTAGACAACGAGGAGCGCATTGATCAGCAAACTGATTGACATAAGAGATCCAAAAATTCTTAGGAGGGTAGGCGTTTCATTGCACCCTGTTGACAAATATAGACGAGGCAAAGCAAAAATAACACTAGAAATCTTGCAACTGATTTCTTTGATGTATCTGGGACACGGTTCGTGACGTCGTTGCTCAGCTAGACAAAGAGCTCAGATTTGCTCACACGTACTCACATCGTCTTACTCGGAACTGCTCGGAGCTGCATCATCTTTGTATTGTCGTTACTCGTTCGCCTATGCCTGCTTCCGCGCTTACTTCATTTTATAAATGCTCAAGTACCCTTCTCTAGCTCCATATCCGCCAGCGCACTGAGGGACAGCTGCCTTGGTTTGACGCTGTCATCAGGGCATCGTCCCAATTTCTTTTCGTGAGCTATCCTGTTTGATTTCAGGTATTCAAATCATGGCGTTTCTCTCTACGCTCCGCGGATAAAGTTCTCTTGATCCCTTTCGCCCGTAACACAACTATGCGAAATCGAGACTTTTATCTGGTATCCGAAGTTGTGTAGACCGATTTTTATCTAGATCTACATCCAAACCCTGAGACGCCAGTTGAAACTTTCATCACAAAACTTAAAGTTGTTCGTCTATCCAGCAATATCTAACTCTTTTAGAGCAAGAGTGAAGAACAACTGTTAACCACTGTGACACTTTTCAATAGCTAGCATGTGCTCAGCCAGCGTTTGTTAAGATCATAAATAATGTTATTATTATATCTGTGTTTTCTCAACCAGCTGATTGATGCTAGAGAGATCAGGCCCTGTCAACGGGGCCCATCGGTCCCTTAGGTATTCTACCCTTCACTATTATTACTCCTCTCCATCGGTTCTCGTTAGCTTATGAACTCTTATAAGTGTTTTATACAGGTTGATTTCATCAATCAAAAGCACGTGGTGACGGTTTTATCAGGATTGTACAGGTCCGTCATTTCTGGTTACTGCATGATAAGCTGCTTTACTGGTTCATGTTAAGGCATACCTTAGTGGGCGATCACCTGTTGCTGATCCGTAACAGCCTGGTTGCCTTATGACCAACCTGCATGTATACCCTGTGAATATGTATTTTAATGTAGTCCATTCCTGGCCTTAGTCATCATCGCTATGCAGCAGAAAATGTTCTGTTTTAGCTCTGACCTGCACTCCGCAATGCCGTGTGCCACCTTGGCCGTTGTTGGCCCTATACACTAAACATAAAGGTCAATACAACCATCGAAATTTATTCGCTTAATTATGTTCCGTTACATGAGAATATATCGGCATGCGGGCAATGACTCGCACAGTATGATAGAAGCTAATCACTCTACAATCCGACTGATTGCAGCCTATTCATGAGGTACATTGTATTTTTGAACATATAACTATACATATAACTACTTTCTTTAGATTCCAGTTTGGTTAACTTTCAGGCGTTCCCTCCCTTTTGAGAACTCTTCCTTTCCAATTACTATCCTTACTTTAATTTTCCTGTAGCATTGCAATCCTTCGTTATCATACAACCCAGGTATTAGAATTCGTTCGCCTGCTTTACTTATTTTCCTTTATTGCATATTCTGTCAACAGTTTCCTATCCTTTACTTATCTCAATACGCTTGTTTACATACTTATTTGCATTCCGCATTCGGTTGAGGTTGTGTTCAATCTTTCAATCATTGCATGCAGAGTTGCAGACCTTTCCGGCTACTCGCCATCATTGTCGGGTCATTTGCAAATTTCAGTGTTTGATCAATCTTCCTCCGATCTATTTACCCTCCTTCAAAGCCTCTTCACATTATTTTATGCCTGCCTATATAATTTATCGATCTGTGATACAGATGGTTGCATATGTTTACCTTTGCACCTTCCAGACAGATTCACGAAGCCATCTTTGCATTCACATCTGTAACTGCCAATGTTGTTAGAGCATCTTTCTGATGATGGATCGCACGTGGATGCACCCGATTGGCACTCGTCAACATCTGTAGTAACGTTTTTAATTAATAATTCTATGCTTTGATAGACTAACAAAACTGCAAGTGTGAGTAAAGTGTAATTATAAGCCTATGTCTAGAGGATTGTCTAAATAAGTAATTCCCAACCTTTCTCGTCTTAGGGCCACTTTTATTTGGTTGGAGGAAATGACAGGCCACAAGATTAAAAATAATTATTTTAAATTTTAACAGATTTTTTCTTTTAGAATAGAATCAAATTACATGGGATAAATTCTGGCTCACTCATTTTAGATTAGTAATATTTATTTAAAGTTTAATCACTTGACACTTTAACAATTATTAATGCAATTTTTTATGAATAGTGTTGGCAAGGTTCTCAATGTCCAGTTGAAGATTAGTTGTAACAAGAATCATAATAATTATGTCCATTTGAATTGGAATCATTGGGCTGTGAACGATTTTTGCTTTTAATCAATTTCATCACAGAAAATGACTATTCGCATCTGTATGTGCGACCAAACCGACTCTAAAAGTGACCCTACAGCAGGCTAAGCCGCTAATCTAATTTCTCGCTAACAATTTACATCGCCATCAAGCGAATCAAAAGTATAGGCCTACATATGCTGGACATAGACCAAAGATCCTAGCGGCGCTTGCCAAAGAAAGAATACTTAAGTATTAGCCGCTGCAATTGTGTTAACTAAACTAGTGACTCACCTGGTAAAACTGTAGTTGAGCGTATTTAATTATTTCATAGTTCATATCCTGTATTTTAGCGTATTTATTTAACGTCATGCACGTTATGCATTTCCCGATGAATTTTTCACGTTTAAATGGAAGTTGGATGTGATGGAAAGAACCATGACTTAAGTAGAAACTGGATATGATGCAAATAAATATGTTTAAATGAAGGCTGAATTTATTGATGTAAAAATTCATGCTTTAGTAGACACTGGACTTGATGAGAATCATACCTAAGTACAAGCTGGATGTGATGAAAATACATCAGTGCAAATGAAGGCTGGATTGATGAAATGATTCACGCTTAAGTAAAAGCTTGATATGACGAAAAGAATCATACCTAAGTAGAAGTTGGATGTGATTAAAAGAAATCTGTATAAATGAAAGCTGAATTGACGAAAAGATTAACAGCGCCGAATTGTCCCAATTCGGCGCCGTTAATCTTTTCGTCAATTTGCCGAATTTCGCCGAATTGTCCGGTCACCTCGACGCGTGTTGTTGGTTATTGAAACGGAGGAAAATTCTAATGGAGTTCGTAGTCTTAAATTAAACGTCGCACTGCGTTATGTGAGGCTATATTTAAGCCAGTCTTCAACGTAATGTTGTTAGGTTATAATTTTATATTGTAGCAATCGTTTCCGTGGTCGTATGGTCCTTACGTTTCATAAATCAGCTACCCCACTTGGTTTCGCATAGTTTTTTAAATTCCTCCAATTACATATCATTCAAGTGATCGGTCTGGACATGAACAATAAATAAAATAGAAATTATACTAAATAAACCGCTATTGTGCCAAGTGCATACACTTTATGGACAAACAACTAGACCATCTGGGTTTTCAGGCACAATAGGTTTGGGTATATGAAACTCTAGGCTATGAAAATTTGACGAAATTGCTAGAGAGCTTCCGGAATTACTTCTGACTAATGTCTATAGGTTTACATTCCGCAATGTTTCTGGAAAAAAGGACTACACTCTGATTGAAATAAAGCACCAAATTATGATAGGTCAGTGAATGAAATATAAATCGATCACAGCGAATTAAATCTTTTAGAACATGCCTATCTAGCGATGCTTTAAAAGTTACTTTTTCCAACAGAAAATTTGAATTCAACACGTTTGGGCTCAGGTATTGATAATTGTTTTGTAAATATAAACCATAAAATAATTTCTTGAGTCTTGTGCTTTGAAACCGTCTCGCCTATTTCAGCCTTTTCTCAATAACTCGAATCGACAAACGACGGGTTTAAGCAGTAGCGTCACATATAAGATCTAGCCAAGAAAGAGAGGGTATTCGCGATTTCTTAATGAAGCATAACATTTCTGCGGTGATTTCAGTTGTACACGACCATCCTGAATAACATAATTAATGGTTTTCAATTGTGTGCCGAACCATGGCTATAAAATGTAAATGCACTGCAGAAAACAGCGAGACCAACCTGTGCAGATGCCAAATGTCGTGTTTTCATACCCAGGTTTGCACTGACATGAGTAGCTGCCAATTGTGTTGCTGCAAATTTCTGTTTCATTATCACACAAGAGTGAATCGTGTTTACATTCGTCCACGTCTAAAATATTTGAGAATGTGTGCTAATCAACGAAGATTTGCTTATTAAGAAGAAGCCCTATTAACACTAAATGTTACGCAGTTTGACATAGTATCCGCTTTGAAAAGAATAAAGTAAATGGAAGCTGATCACGTCACTGGTCTAAACCAGGTCTATGCAGGGTCATATTGGTAAAAAAGAGAAGCAGAGGGTCAGAGATATTTACAAATAATATAAATGTACTAAGCAGCAATTATTTTATTTATTCGTGATTTGTTACTCGCGGTTCAAAATACTCACCATGGATATATTTAATCGCTGTATGCAAAATGACACACAGAGAACAATCACAATACAAAATTTCTCAAAGTTTTAAAAAAATTTTTTATTCAAGTTATTGAACGTTCGATACGCGTCAAGATTCAGCAAAAATTAACCCACAGTCAATAACGATGCAAACGTCACACGAAAAAATTTTCAAAATAATATTAAAGTAGTTGTCAGTCGCAGTTTAAACTACTCTTTACAATGTAACTAATAGGAAGGTAAAAATGTTCTCATAAGCGTTAAATAGGCCAATGACAAGATTTCACTTGAAACAAAATTCGACACTGCCAACGGCTATAATTGCATTCACGCACACATACCAGTAAATGCTCAGTGCAAGTAAATTAGAATAGCTGCCATTAACTCACAATAAGCCTATCATATTCATTTAGCTTAAGCCTATCATAGAAACCAAATGACGAAAGCAGACGAAAGCATGGTGGCTGAGGAACCAAGTTTCTGCATTGCCTAAAAGGACGACCCTACTCCTAAAATATATCAAAATATCAGTCTACAACAGACTGATTGTGATAATGAAGGCTATTAAAATAATCGAGACGCTTAGTGTGTGTATCAGGACGCAGTCATATTCATCGCAGTACCAACTAACCACTAGGATGCTTCATCGCGGTCGTTACTTACCCTCGCAGTTTCCAGACATTTTTACAAATCCACCCTTGCATTCACATATGTAGCTGCCAATGCTATTAACGCAGTTTTTTGATGTTGGATCACATGAAGATGTACCTGATTCACACTCGTCGACATCTTAAATAGATCATAAATGCTTGACTGAAAATGTTAACTAATCATAAAGTTACTAATGAAGCTGGTAGTGCAAGTTAAGAAAACAAGTAGGGTTAACGTTTCCATTTTGATATGGAATGTGGCCTCATGCTAAAATTGACCAAGGAGTATCAAAGACTTGTATAATAGTACAGCAAATTATTGCTTGGTGACAGAGATACGTGTGTGAAACACATACTTCTTTGCATTAATGTAAAGTCTACTATGCTGGTTCTCACCGGAAGTCATTAGAGCTTAGGCCAGGGGCGCGACCCCGATAGACCACTGTTTCACATATCTTCTGTTTCAGCAGTTACGTTTAAGTTGCACAATGATATTGAATGATTTCTTGTGATTACATTTTTTAACGCTAATAGGAGTATGCATACGCAGGTATTGTAATTATCAAAGTAGAACAATCAACTGTGATAGAGGCAACCATGCGTAAAGCCTAATCAACTTAGTTTTCTTTTCATCGTCGTTTATTTGAGAGTGGACAACTAAGCATTTCCTTCGTCGATTGATCATCATGTTCAGTCAATGAAAAGCTTCATTTGAAGGTGGAACTAAAATCGCGGAAAAAAGCTTTCTGCGCTGGCGCTTTCGACAGACCTTCCAGCCGCTTATAGTTATCTGTCTTTATAATTCTTTACCTGAGCAATTTCCCAATATTTTCATTCTGTGGTAACCCGGTTTGCATCGACATCGTGAAACATTCGTGTATTTCAAGTCAATAACGTTGCACACCTCATTCCGATTGCATTCTGTATCATTTGAGCACCGTAAGATGTCGTTTACTGAATAAACCAAATAAGAAGACAGCGTAAAATATCTTGTCCAGCAATTCCTTGTTTTGTCTATTTGTAGGTTAGTTGTGAATTCATGATGCGGCGCTTAGGCCTATATTACATTCGGGGTATATAATCGGATGCATTATTAAGCGAGAACAACTCTGCATTTTTGTTGTTTCTATTATTGTCACTATGTTTTGCTATTATTATCAGTGAAAATAGTGAAAGTAGTGATAGGAGTAGTAATACTATTAATAATAGTAGGCCTAATAGTATTAATATCATTAGTCGATGGTTTAACTTTGCCGAACCTCGACGTGTTTTTGAAGTTCGTTGACTTGATTAAAAAATTTGGCAACACAGTTAAATTGTATTGAATCAATAGTTTGACTTAACATTTTTTTAGATGGATGATGTTGATTTACTGAATGCAGAAAATAGGAAATGCTTGTGAGCCAAAAATTAGATAAAGAAACTATTATGCTTAATTAAGTAGTTAAATACTCTGAAAGTTTCGTTATGTAGAGAGAACTCTGATGATTTGGAAATTCATGTAGATAGAGTGCTTTTGACCGAATCTCATGCATTAGGCAACGCTATTGTATGTATGTATTTATTTATATGGTCATTTGCATAGCGCCTTATAAGAACTTCACGAAGGCGCAAGCATCAAAATACGAAGGAAACCAAATATGAGCAAACTAAGACTAGGGTCTACATGTATCGTAGGGCCTACAAAAGATCTATTGGTAATATTAAAGAAGACACGAAACGCTCAATGACGCGGAAGAACGTTTCATTCGAAGCAGATTTTCATTATCTGTGAGATACCAAAGTTTGCACAATAAAACGGTGGATTAGTTTCTTGTTTTAGAATATACAAGGAAGCATCACAGAAGGCTCATAATTGCATGAACTGACCTGCGTACACACTGTTTGCATAGATGCCACCACAGATTTGACTACGATTACCATCGCAACTCATATTGCAGTTGGATTCAGGCAATGGACCGTATTTATCGTATGAATTTCCACAGAAGCAATCGTAGCTGTACTACAATGATAAATTAGTGAATAATTTTGGTACAATGTACTTGTTACAGAAAATTTTCATAGCGCAATCCACATTACGACGGATTTCAGTCCTCAATAATAGAAAGCGCCACGCTCAATGATTCATAGCTGCAGAACCCGCGCACCATCACATGATCACTGTACTGTACGTGGCGGTCCAATAATTCCTTTGGAAAAAGCAGTAACGTTTGATATATTCTAATTCACGATACTATTTGAATGCGTTTTAGCAAAGTATTTTAGCTGTGACTGGGTGCACAATAACACTGCACATGTATTACCTCTTTTGTAATGATCCGAGCAGGCTACTTCAAATCATTTTTTAAATGGCGCACTAAGTGTATAATTTAGGCCCTATGTGTATAAATAACCATACACATGAGAATTGTACTTCTGGAAAGACTCTCGATAATTGTAAAAAAACATATTATCAAGACATTTGAAAGAATAAATATTGCTGCAAGGATTAAAATGTTAATGTGGCAACCAAATGCATCGCGTTTTAAAGTCTTGGGTACAAATATTAGTAGAATTAAGTAAAATTTCAAATGTCCGATAATTCCTCATGACATGTAGCATTTATATTTGCGACATATAATATTCGTGTTGATATGTTATTAATTATGTGGATGATACAGCAGGAGATCTAGACTGGTGTACTACATGTGCAAAGTCCTGGCTGCTGTTGCGGATGCATTATTAATGTCATTTTGTTATCGGCAGTCGTAGTATTGCTACAGACCTAACTTGGTGAATATGAAGTGTTAATTCTATTCTATTTACGGATTTATAAAGTGCCGCTCATAGTACAACCTAATCAGAGGCGCTCCCAGTGCGAAGAACCCCTCGAGAAAAGAAAAGTTTTAAGAAAACTAGCAGAAACAGTTATGCTGCCAGATAAGATTTTAGCACGAGTCAAAGGAGGAAGACTGCGCCACAGCAAAGAGCCGACAAAGGCGTATGCACGACGTTGAGCTGTAGTAGTTCTAGACCAAGGTACTAGAATGTCATGACGGTCTAAAGAACGGATAGGACGCCCAGTGGTAGCCGAGATTTATTGCCTGATGAGGTCACAAAGGTTGAATGTAAGAAAGCGAACTTTGAACTGAATCCTATCAGTCAGAGGAAGCCAATGAAGATGCTCACTCATGAAATTAGAAATATTTGAGAAACGAGGAAGACGGGCAATCAAACGAGCAGCTGCATCCGGTACCGACTGGAGCGGAGCGATGCGGAGTTTTGGAAGATCGATGAGGAATGAGTTACAGAAGTTAATGCGGGAACAGACGAGGACATGCACCATGGACGTAGTAGGACGTTTTGGCGCAGTCGTTTTGGTGTAGGACGTTTTTGGCGCAAATATCTGGTACAATAATTATATCGTGTGATATGAAGCATGATCGATGAAAGTAGTCATGCTAAACTGGGATCTGGAATGATGACAAGAATCATGCTTAAATGGAAGCGGGATGGATGTTAGAATTCCACTCGTCGTCAGTGTTCCCTATAATTTTCTGGATGTCGTGTGCGCAAGAAATGTTGTGTGTGCAACACTTTAGAAATGGTTCCCACTTTTGTGCGCAAGTCCGAGATATATTTCTTTAAACATCAAAGAAGCGTTCGTTGTTTGTGTTTGGGGATAAGCGAAACTGAAATTCCGTTCCCAGTCAACACTTGAAGCTAAAAAAACGTTCCTCCAATATCCATCAGCTTTGAAAGATCTTATTTTGAAACTGTTTACTCTGAAGTGATTGCAACCATTATTGGAAAATTAGAGATCAATGTACTTTTAAACCTCTCAACTACAACAAACTTATAGTGTTAAGTAATAGCACCAATGTCATCGTTTCACAGAAGATCCTTGTATTTTGAGGCAAATTAGTTTGTTCAACATGAAAATTAAAATTAGCCCACATTGTCGAATGGCTTCACAATCAAAAGTTGACTAATCTTGAACTTCATTTTCGGATAAATCTCACTCCCTTGCACTCGGGGTATTAGTTTCTACTAGGCCTATTATTTTCATTAAGCCATTTGTCGTTGAATGATACCAAACATTTTCTGCTTCAGATCTTTAGAACATTATTAATTTTGATGGTCGATTTCTAATCTGTTATTACTACAGTTACATACCTTACATTTCTCAATTGTTACAAAAGAAACTGGTGAATACTGACTTTGACTAACAGAGCAGCAGATAAAGTCATTATTTTTAGCGGAAAGTTTATCGATGGCGCATGGTTGCAATAGGTCAGCTAATATACAACTTAGGGGAATCATGGCCATGCAAGAGCTACAAATAGAACATGTGCTCGTGAACCAATAGCATCCCGGTTATGTATGCGCGCCAAAGAGTAGGCTAAAATATGTTTTAGAGCAGATAATTGCAGGTCATTGTAATTAGCTATCAATTTATTTGCAATTTTCTATTTGGTTCAGCTAACTAAATACTGGTTTAGAGTTCACCTTAATATTGTTTTTCCGGCTGAAAAATGTGTGTGCGCACAAAAAAATTCTCGTGTGCGCTGGCTCAACGACCAGTGTGCGCGCACACATGCGCACAGCTTAGAGGTAACACTGCAGTCATCGTCTCACCCTTTAATGTAACAAACTTTTCATCAATCCCGCTTCCAATTAAACGGCGTTATTTTTCATTAATCCAGCTTCCATTTAAGCTGAAAAATGTGTGTGCGCACAAAAAAATTCTCGTGTGCGCTGGCTCAACGACCAGTGTGCGCGCACACATGCGTACAGCTTAGAAGGAACACTGCAGCCATCGTCTCACCCTTTAATGTAACAATCTTTCATCAATCCAGCTTCCATTGAATTTTGATTATTCTCATCCCTTTTCTACTACCGACGCTCCCGAGGCTTAACCTGATTTGCCATGAGGAATAATTTACGACACTAAAGGCTATATTACCGTATGATCATATAATATATAATATACAATTCTAGTGCACCAGAGAGCTGTTGCGCCAAAATATCCGACGCCAGAGCGTCACGTACCGGATCGTTGGATGGCGCGTACTCGTCGAAAATGATAGAAGCTGGACCGAGAGAGATTAGAAATGTGTGCAGAGAAGGATAAAGTACTGTCCAGAGTGACGCCCAGATTGCGGACATTTGACGAGAAACTAAACTGAGGGAACCCCTTGGCAAGTAAAGCACAATCAAGTTTTACAGCTGTTGGCGGGTGCCCAGCCAGATCAATGGATTCATGGAAGAGTTGAGTGAAAGACGGTTTGAGGACATCCAACAGTTGAGATCAGCAGAGAGTGATTCAATAGATTGGCAAAGAGCAAGTTGGTTGGAAGTGGAGCCATGCACGAAGGCCTGAACATTATCAGCGTGGAGGTGACCTGACGTCGAGTGCTTATCAAAATTAGTTAGGTATGCCTGACGTAAAATTTGCATAAATGCTGGCTGCCTTGCGTTCAGGCCTCGAATCAAGATATCACAATCAGGTACATACATTGTAGCAACCTAGGTCGCAAAAGGTTTTGTGGACTGAGCAGGTTAAATATATGGGAATTACCTTTTCTGATGGTACTAAATTGAGTTTTGATGCGGATAGTTCTACGCCGAAGTTATGTGCATCAATTATTGTGAGGCCTGGGCTCAATACTGGTCGATTTTCGCTTCCAAGTCATAGGAAGCGGCTCGCATAATTTTATAGCGATAACTTTATAGCGATAAAAGCTGAAATAGGCGAGACGGATCAAAAACGCAAAGTAATGTTTTATGGTATTTTTACAATACAATAGACTTTGTCTACTTTCAATATCTCGGTATCGCGTCAATTGATCCTCCGTAAGTTGATCCCCGTCAGTTGATTCCCCGTTCAATTGGTCCCCTAGTCAATTGATCCCCTCGCAAATTGATCCCCTCAAATCTCTAGGCTGCGCGTCTCAGACGTGTAGCTGATACTGTTGGTAAACAAATGATGGATTTACAGATTTGCAAAATAACATTAAAAAATAACAAATTAATGACCAGGCTTCGTGTCACTCTGCCTGTAACCGCTTACGGCCGTTCGGAGATCTTTTATGTCTCATAGCACTATTTTGGACTTCAGCGCAACATGCAGAGACAGAAGACCACATAATTATTGTCAGCATGGAGCATCTAGCAAAGAGACGATATCACTCGCTTGCGGCTCGTGTCAACCGCTCGGTAACCACTTACCGCCGTAACGGTTCGTGGAATCTTTTGTATCTCAGAGCATTGGCTCTTTTATCCCATTCATTGATGCTTATGCTTAGAACCTTATGCTGATAAAACTAATCATATCATGATTCTCAATTGCGCTTTTGTATTGCTTTATCATTTTAACAATTCGTGCTCTTTTACATCGGTCTTTTAATAAATGGAGGTCGCAAGTGGAACATGAATGTTGTTTCAATGGGGCTGGGTTCAATAGGCAGAGGATCAAATGACCAAGGGATTAATTGATTAAGTTGCCAATTGATGGAGGATCAACTGACGGGGATCAACAGACGTAGAGCCAAATATCTCAAATAAAAATTGTTGAATTCAAATTTAGTTAGAGAAAAATGCCTTTTGATGCATGATGTGGCAAGATTTGTATTGCAAAATATTCGTGTTTTCTGTAGTGGACGATCTAGATTTCGTGCGCCGGGCTGTCACTATTTGCAAAACAGTATGCCTAGCCAGAGTATGATGCCGTGGGCTTTATTTCATACAGAATACAGCTCTTTATTGCATAGTGAAATTGCAGAGCATTAAAGTGTGTGCGTATCTTCGTTTAAAGAGAAACAAACTCACATACCGCAGTAAGTTACAAAAGGTCAATGAAGTAATGATTGCAACGAACTGTGATGACGCATATCAGAAACTTTTACTTAGATTTTTCCAGTTGCTATGATTGTGTTAATGAAAGAGTCGAACGAGTACAACTTAAATTAGAAAACTGCTATTTTGATTCGGTAAAAATATTTGATATCAAATGCATTTTAAAATATGACTGAATTAAAAGTTCAAGAAAAGACAATCAGCGGGGTTTGACTCTTTGTGTCACAGTTATATTCACTAACTCATCAAGTCTGTTGATCAGTCTTTATGCTGAATAAACTTATTCAGCATACCTGGGCGTGATAATGTCACCTGAGAGCACGCCTAAAGAAGCAATAAATAAAACTGTTTTGTGGTGTAGGCCCGTGCTTATTGCACTAGCCGCCATTTCCTACCGCGTAGTCTATCCTGAGAAATACACGTATGTAGTTAGCCGGTGGATAGTTAAGGTAGACCTCGCTTAATTAACTTTGTACAGAATTTAATGGTGAACGACATGGTCCCGTTGGCAACACGTCATAGTGCTCAATTTACAGTCGAACCACCACTTAACTATGCCAAAAACTGTGCCACCCCACAACATCTAGAGTCCTCTGGTCACTGGAACGCTACGTCCCTGACGCAGAATTGAGCGTAAATATTCAGGTTACCTGCAGTCCGGCATAGGTGTAGTTGATAGAGCGACATTTTGTTGTGCACGACTCTATCGTATTATCAGTTGGTTTCTTCCAAGGGATTTTCATTGTCATTGCTGCTATTTTTGTATCTTTATAGCATCCAATAGACTGCCGTATAAATGACGTTTCTATCCAATTAGAAACAACTTACATGTCAAAAGTCAAAAAGTAAACTAATTTAGCATACCTGGACTCTGTGTTTCCCAATATAGCAACGGAAATATAGTTAACTCGTTATCAGAGAGACCCTGTCCACTGTAGGCCTAGGCCGTTTTTTGAATTGATGGATAGTTTTTCAACGCAATAGAAGTATGCGTTGACATCGCTCTTAAGCTGAGCGCATTAAGTAACAGATAAGGTATGCCCCAAATTTTATCAAAATCACTTTCTTGCACGTACAATAATTTGGTATACATTAAAAACTGCGAACAAACACAGCGATCATCAAAACCGCGATCACAAATAGCGCATAGTAACGAGACTATTTAAAAAATAACGATCATCAAACAGCGATTATTCACTGAAGATTTGTGATAAGTTTTAAATGTACATGAATTGGTTCAATCTATCTATATAATTACCTAAGTCACGTGCTTTGTCAGTCACTTCTAAGGTGCGTGATTGGACAGAATTTTACCTAAATATTTAAAGTGTACCTAGATTTTGCCGCGCAAAAGCGCGTGATTGGACAGAAGTTGACCTCAATATGGAACGCAAAGGTCACTGTAAACAAGTCTTCGATTCGCGTTTCAGAATTTTTTTATTCGCGTCTACGTAACTATATATGCAGTTATTGAAGTTAAATTCATCGTGTAATATAAGTAGGCCTATATTTGCAATTATTCAAACTGAACGGAAACTTAATGGGTAGCGTGTATTTTTTTCATATTTTAATATTGACCGCTGCGAATTTTACATGTAGTTCTGAGTCAACGTTTCTTCACCACCACTGTAGCAACGTTAAAAGCAAGTGTGGCCCTTGATTATTCACGGGTTAACAGCTAGAACAGACAGTGCCAGTTGCAGTTGAATTGTGATAAAATATTATCCTACCCGTGATCTTCACGGAGTGACAGCTAGTTAATAATAATTACATTACAAGGTTTATTTTTGAAGGATAAATCGTTGTTACTTATGCACGCATCTTAACATATCGATCGTTCGTCTTTATATACAACAAGCGTATAAGTTATTGAACTTCAATTGATGCCACAATAGATATGAAACTTTGTTTTTAAATTACAATATTTTTTATTTTATGTGTACTTACAGACACAGCAAGGCGCATTTAAATATAATTGCAACATGTGCAATTTGCAATTATGTGCAACAGTGCAAACGACTGACCACTTAGGCGGGTATCTGCGCATAATTATTGTACAGGGAGCATGGGAAGGGGTACAATTTTGGGATTGCGAAATCCCATATGTTTTTTCGCGGTTGCTAAATAGTAGGCCCATTACGCAAAATTTGAAAGGGATCGGTCGAGTCGATCAATAGTTTTTGTGGAACTTAGTCACAGACACATTTTTCTATTTTTAGATTTTATAGATTATACATCGCATTTTAAAAGTAATGCCCACAATAAAGGCAGGTTCTATTTTTATCAACTAAACTTCTACGTCACAATGAACTGCTTTTTTATCAGCTACAATGTACAATTTCTTGGGATGTTTTGTTGTCGACATTTCAACACACAACCCAGTTTCGAACTTGGCGTGAAATTGCTTCCCAATGAAGCAGTTGATCTTTACCAGATGGTTTAGATTCTTGATTAAATAATGTTATTGATTACTGAGGCTGGATTAACGGGGTTTAGTATCTTGTGAAACTAAATTTTTATTTGATGAAAATAATGTTTTAGTAATCATAATGGATTGACGACAAAAATTTCACTTGACATAAAGCTTCCTTTTGAAATCGGTGCTCTGGTGATCGCTATTTTGGGTGACCGGACACGCTATTTTGGGTGACCGGACAATTCGTCGCCGGAAAATTCGGCGCGGACAAATCGGCGCGGACAATTCGTCGCAGGACAATTCGGCTCGGACAACTCGACGGAGAAAATTGGACAATTCGGCGCAGACAATTCGTCGGGATTAATATCAGTGCGCCTATACATGTAGTGTCAAAGCCGGGTAGTTACCTCTCTTCGATTTAGTGGATTAAACGTTGATCCCATCGTAACGATTTACTAAAAGTCGATCAATTTCGGAGAGGATTTTTCCTAAAACATAATTGACATTTAGTTGACAATATGTTAGAATAGAGTACGTTCAGGATTTCATAAGCCCTATTAGACCGTATATATTTCATTAAAACTTGATATCAGGCCTAAATAGCTTGAAAAACTTTACTGTCTACTATTATATTTCAGTACTAATATTGCGGTGTATTTGTATGGTTATTCAATGAAGCATTTACCATCACTTTCCTATTATAACTGACCGCGACGAATTGTCCGCGACGAATGTTGGCGACGAACTGTCCGCGGCGAATTGTCCGCGACGAATTATCCGCGACGAGTTGTCAGCGACTAATTGTCCTGCGACGATTATTGCCCTAGAACCCTATTTTGATACAGTCGAGATTTTGTGCATCGCTACTTTATGATTTTACGTTAATATCCGCTATTCACGTAAACTCAATAATTTTACTTTGGCATTCAATTTGCCTCTATAAGAACTTTGGACGTAAAACTTTCCGTTTTTGCCAAGTCAAATGTTTTGACGGTGAACAAAATTGCTTTTTGAACGACTTGAATACATGCATAAAATTATGATACCGATAATTAGCTGATCATAGTGCAGGGTTGAAATACTATTCTAATGTCGATGCAAATTTGATTACCTGCCAGTCCCTACCCAGAATAAAGGTTAGGCGACGCTAATGATAATTGTTATCACACAAACTGCATATTATACTATTTGTAGACAGTGAAAGCCTACCTGTAGGCCTATAAACGACATAGACAGGCGTTCCGTCCACCGTGTTCTTTCCGCCACAGTATTGCAGTTCATTTCCATCGCAAGGAATTTGACATTCAGCATCAGGTGAAATTTGACCATAGTCATTCCCACATAAACATTTCGTTCCACCCTTAAAATTAATTCAAAAGCAATCAGATTGTCGAAGATTTGCAAAATCAGTATGTTACAGATTGCAACATATAATTTTTATATAATAGTTTACACAGTGGCTTTTTATTTTTATTCAGTTATACTATTTAAGGAATGTTGTATGATAATAGTCATATGAGAATTGGGCAATATAAACAGTCATATAAAAGGCATACCTGCATTATTGAGTACGTTTTATTTAGTTGCTTGCATTTCAGAATGCAGAACTGGATGGTCAATGTGCCTTTTGCTGGTAGTTCAACGGCATCATACTGGGTCGTGTTTCCCTGGTAGCAGCCAACGTAGTGAAGAGAAGCTAATTCAACGACACAGGTCATGCATGAAGGAAACTCGTACACTTTTTGCTTAGTTTCTGTTGGAATTTAGTGTCTGCGTGATATTTGGTATTCGATAGATAGGCCTACGACACAGTTATGTGCATCCGCCAACGTTATTCCGGAAAAAAATAATTTTGTAAAGTGCGTGATAGACAAGTTAATGCGCATATTAATGCGTATTGGCGCCAGTTCGCAAGTAATCACATGCGCAAGAACGGTTGTAAAGAAGTAGGCCAACGCTTATTGTAATTTTTAACATGGGGTTTTTCTATTCTATTTACGGAGTTATAAACAGCCTCTCACAGTACAACCTAATCAAAGGCGCTCCCAGTGCGAAGAACCTCTCGAGAAAAGAAGTCCTAAGAAAACGATTAGAAACAGTTGTGCTACCAGATAAGAGTTTAGTACGAGTCACAACATTACAAAATTCCAAGAATATCTTAGTATAAGTAGCTTAGTAAAAATGATTGTAGGCGTATAATATTTATGAATGCTGGAAGCCGCCATACAGCGTCTGAATTTTTGTATAGCAAGTCGTTGAATTTATTTTTCATGACAATTTTCTCTAAGAACTGACTTGGTCTGCAAGCAGTGTTGTCTCTGTAGGATCCGTCTCTACATCGACACGTTGACAAGTTTGCATAGCCTAAGTCAACGGTTTCGCACATTTCATCAGGTTCGCAATCATCATTGTCGATTCCACATTCTATAAAACGAGAAGAAATATATCAAACAAGGCCACAATTTGTGGCACATAGATTGACGTTGTTAGGAACACACACTACTGCCTGTTGAAAAATAGCGTTGAACTTTGAAATGTTTAGCAAACACTGACAACAAAACTTTGGACAGTTCGGCATATGTGCAATTGGGTTAGTTGGTGTGGTGAGATTTATATAATGTGTTTGTATCAATTGATATTAAATAACATAATAGAGCACAATTGAATAATGATGCTGCACAATACTGTTGCATATAATGACATGGATGAATTATGACGACAGTTTGCAAAAATCATTTATGACTCTTGGCAACAAAATATTATTCACTCATGGACTAGCTAAAAGTCACTGTGTTAATGTCGTGGCTAGCCCTGTTTAGGATTCAAATTCTACTTCACGACTGTTTCCATCGTTCAACCAGCTCCTGGTATTTCATCGTTTGCATTGGAGGTGCTTCACCAATGAGGATATTTCGTATGCTGCAAATTTCCTAATTATGAATGTGTTTTAAGGCAAGCTGGGGGTCTCAATTCCAAAATTTGGTCACATCGCTTCCTTCATTCTTGAATCCCACGCTGGCTCCCAGCACCTCAACGCATTCGTTTCCAGACAATGCGCTGATGCGTAACTGTCTCCTTGGGTGTGCCTCCGAGTAACTTCTTGCCCTCTGCATTAGGGACTCTTCTATTCCGCACCGGGCATCCCTTCGTCCTCTGTCCGTGGACTGCTGGTGGTTCCACGGCACAATCCAGGAGCTTCGCCTACGTGGGTTCCACCAGCTGGAACAGTCTCCCCCTTCCTCTTCGGGTGGAGCTACTCTCTCCTCACCCTTGCTGCCTTTCGGAGGCGCCTGGAAACTTTCCTGTTTTCCGTTTAGCTATCTGCTGAGTCGTGAGGGCCGCTGAAATCGAGTGGCGCTACATAAGTGCTCCATTATATTTCATAAAATGTATACACTACATCACTGTTTCATGTTCATCTGTACAGAGACCTGCCGGTGAGGTCGACGGTCGAGCTACTGCTGAATTTAGCCTGGGTTTTGTTTTTGTTTCTTCCAATTTGTGTGGCTCTTTTAGGTTCACTTGGTTCGCAGCGGTTTTCTGTGGTAAGCTTTGTCTCTGCTCCCTTCATCCAGTTGTTTTTAGTTTTGCGCACTCCGTCGGGTTACCACCAGTTTACTGTGGTGTACCTATGCTTCCCCAAATTTTCTTGTGGTTCCTTGGTTCCAAGCGGCTGTCCTCGGTTCTTCTCTATCCCTACGGTTTCCATTATTTCTGGTGACTTCCTTCGTTCCTAGCTGTTCCTTATGGTTTCCATCGGTTCTGATCTCTGCCTCTCTCAGATCTCCAGTCGTCCCAGTGGTCCCTTTTGTTGCTACAAGCTCTTCTTTTGTGGTTCCCTCTCTCCGGTTCCCGCGGTTTCCATTGCTTCACTCGTTCTGCCTCGCTCGAGAAGAGTGTTCTATAAAAAGAACGATGGATCTGCGAATCTACGTCTTTTGGTCCCCGTCAGTTGATCTCCCATCAATTGGTCCCCTAGTCAATTTATCCCTTCGTCAATTGTTCCCCTGCCTTTTGAACTCAGCCAAATTGATACAGCATTCGCGTTCTACTTGCGAGCTTCTCCGTTTATTAAAAGGACGATATAAATTAGCACGAAATGTTAAATGATCAAAAAAAGTAAAAAGCGTAATTTAGAGTCATGATATGATTAGTTTATCAGCATAAAGTCGTAAGCATAAGTGTCTATGTATGGGATAAATGAACCATTGCTCTGAGATAAAAGAATCTCCGAACGACCCTAAGCGGTTACAGCGCGTAGCGATACGAAACCCGGGCATTAATTTGTTATTTCATAATAATATTATTTTATAAATCTGTAAAATCAATCTTTTGTTTACTAATAGTATCAGCTACAAGTCTGTGACGCGCAGCCTAGAGATTTGAGGGGATCAATTGACGAGGAGATCAATTGACTAGGGGACCATTTGACAAGGGGACCAATTGACGGGGGATCAATTGACGAGATACCGGATCTGCGCCGCACACACTGCGTCAAAAGACGCACAGCGTAGGAGGCCATGCATAACGCTGGGACGACACTAACGAAAAAACTACATCTTCTGTTGTGCAGCTTTCGATGGAACGTATGTATTATGTGCGGCTAACGATGTAACTGAGTGGCACCGAAAAGTTTCAGAACCACCGTAGTTCTCTGACCCGTCGTTGCCTCAGGGACAAGTTATCGTATGATTTGCATTACATTTTATTTAGCTAAAAATTGGTAGTTTTCAAGCAAAAATAGTCTTACCTCTAGTATTGCATTCCGAACCTGTCCACCCTGGTTTGCATAAGCTGGGCGTAGAGGTGAGGCATGAACCGTTGAAACGACACGGGTTTCCGTTAAAACAGTGACATCGATTGACACAGTTTCGTCCGTAGAAGCCCACGGGACAAACTAAATAGCCAGTTAATCGGTTATATTATAACATTTATTCATCATTCAGTAGGAATCATAGAGTGACACAAAAGTTCGTTCACCGTTTTCAAAATGTGTTTTCTCAGTAGGCTTCATATTTTTATGATATCTTTACAGTGCATATAAAAATCAAAGGAAATATACTGGTACAAATCTGGCTCTGATCTGGCTCGTGAATGTCATTATAAATTAAAACAATTGAAAGGGATCAGTTTCCCGGAATAAACTGTCATGCAATACAGTTTGTTCATCATAATATCTCTGTAAAGAAGATGGTTGGCCTAAAGTAGACCATAGCACAATAGTGTTACTTTGGTCATTCAGACGTAGGCTATTAGCGTACCATATTTGCGTTAAATCTGCTTAATGACAGCACCGATTCTACACGGTATAAACTGAGTTAACGACTGAAGTTTCCGAACTTCTATCTATCTCCACGCTCGTTGGAGGCGACGTTTGAACTGATCAACGTTCTTTGGAGAGTGTGGTGGCCAATCCTTCGGCTTCGTGTGTAATGGAAGATTGTAGACTAGCCACTTCGTCGTCACAGCCAAAGTATGGCAGCGTGTACCATCCTGCTGAAATACTCCAAGATCATTGTCAACAAATAACTTTCGCTGCATAACACTGCAGTTATCTGATTATCTCTCAACTGTTGGCTTCACGCATAGCTCGAGAATGTTCGTTTAATATGTAATACTGAGAGTTCAGTCTGGTACCGTTTGGCATTAAGTGAATGTAGGCTAGTGAGACCTCGGCGAAGATCTTTGATATCAAGTGTCGCTATAAGTTTTCCATTGCATTACATTACATCCCACTCCCCATTATCACTGACGACTAGACTTCATCAGTGAAGCAGACTGTACGTTCTTCTTCTGTGAACCCAAAAACACATTGAACGGCGACTCATCAGTGAACAAAGCATTGGACCAGTATAATTCCACAGTCCATGCTCCCATTTATCCCTTTAAGCGGCGTGGTTACGTCGGATCCAGTCACAAGCCAGATATGCACTTCGCGCGCCGCGGTGTGAAGTGGCACGTCATTTAATGCGCGTTCGACTTAACAATTTTAAGTTTATATACTATAATATGTGATTCCTGCATAGGCTTGAAAAATATTTATGTGATCCTAATAATTTTGACCGAGATATTCAAGTTTGGAAACGGTGAACATACTTTTGTGTCACCTATATATATACATATATATATATACAAACATAGCTACAAATCCTACATGTATTAGTATATCCAGTACTTGGTTCCGATCCAATAATTTGGCTGACAATTCTGTAGTGTGTTGCAGCTAAATCAGCAGATACAATATCATTCATTACTTATATTTAAAATTCTTCATTGAATCTCGACTATCCGCCATTTCACGATTGAACTGACGCTTTGTGATCCAATATGCTAGTCTAATAAGGGATCATTGACAATCAAAATTAACAAAGACAGGTAGAATATAAGCAGTTGCTCTTAGATAAGCTTAGCAGTTGTTTGTTGCATAACTTGCAAAGTTTTTCATTCTAGAGTAGACGCACATATAAAATGAATAATTGTAGGCTCGGTTAGTAGAAACTGTGGAAACAGCGCAACAGTAATAATATACACTATTGTAGGGCCTACGTCTAGACGGAATGCGATTCTTGAAAATTATAAGCTATCCACTTAAAGGACAAGTTCTTCCGACAGAGCTCGTGTTGTCCTGTTTTTGACAACTTGCGCAAGTCCTTGGAATGTCAATTGTAAAGATAACCCCGGTTCTGATAGGCCTGCATAAATTTACTTTTATCGCAAAATGTTCGCCTCGCATGCCAAATTGGACAAATTGCAACTGTATGAGAAGTTAAGAAATTTTCTGTGCAAAGCAAAACCAGATGATAGCTGCGAGAAAATCATAGTTAAAGATGGAAACTTCTGCCTTGTTCCAAAGGCATGGAGTAATTAAATAAAAAATTAATTTGATTTGCGAATATCGGCTGAGGTCTTACCTCATGTCACCTTTTCGCTTACTGTTCGTGATCCTGACGTTGACCAACAGATTAATTTTTGCAACACGTTAACTTGGTCTCACGAAGTTGTAATTACAGTTCGTCAACTGCGTGCTTTGCTTCGCTCCCTCTCTCATAAAACTGCATTGGTTCTAGTCCATGCATTATTTTGCCAGAAACATTGACGACTGCTCCATTTCTTCGGGTCTCCCATCAGGCTTTCCATGTCATATGTACAGGGTCCTTCGTTCATTTTCTGGGCTTTACTGACATTATTCCTAAATATACCACATTCACTGGGATACATCACAGGCTTCCAGCGTTGGGCACGAGTCCAAAAGCTCAAGACCAAGACCGAGACCAAGACTTTGAGGTCAAAGACCAAGAACAAGACCCAGACCGAGTGTTCCGAGCATTAATTTTACTGCTGAAGAAAACTAATCTTAATAATGGTCATAATTTTACTCACCCCTCTGAACTTTTGAGGGTTCAGCCTTTGGCTTCGGCCTGAGGATATCACACTATAAATTACTTACAATACACGATAGGTAAATACTTTAAGACATCTGAACAAATAGATTAACGTTCCGTTTGAATGGTGTACTGCACCACGGACCCCGGAATTGTAGGTTAGGCCCCGTCACACTAGACCCCGATCTCACTATGCTTCGAACCAACGTCCTAGATTCAAGAACGCTGCCGAACGTGGTGAAATCGTGGTCGATTACTGTTAAATTTAAGTTAAAAAACCGTAAAAACACAGTCACACCAGGTCCCGATCTCACTATGATTCCATCACGCTCATAGAGCGTGGTGGGAACGAGTAGAACGCAGTAGAACCGTAGTAGAACCGCAGTTCGATCTTCTGTGAACGTATTGTAATCGCGATCGAGCGTGGCGCCGTCACCATGAGCGTGGAGCGCGTGGTCAAATTTTGAACATGTTAAAAAACGTGGTGCGAGCGCATTTGAGAGTGTTGAAGGTCGTAAAAATTGGCTTCCAGATCTGAGCACGATGTTGTTAGTTTTACATCACGGCAACGGCGATATTTCTGCGACATGACCACGCTCTCGCTATGACGATAGTGTGTCGCTGTCAGGCTCGACCCATTGGTAATACGATTGCGCAACGCTTAACGCGCGCGGGCAACGTCGCTTTTGTGTGTATTTATGCATTTATGTGTGTATTTACATGTGTGTATGAAAATAAACAACTAATTATCGTGTCATATCGTAGGTAAGAGAAGATCGCAAATTCAGGAAGTTTTATTTAATTTCATACAGATTTCAGACATACAGCCGAAATTACTTCATTTGACAAATACCTCTCCAAATAGACACATGTCTTGAAAATGTATTACTGTTACTACTAATATCACTACAGTGCAGCACAACAACTCCAATCACTTCTATGCAAAAAATTTTACATTATCATATTGTATTATGTGTCCACTGTCCACCGGCCAAGGCATTTTCGACCACGCACTCTCAAATGCGTTCGCACTGCGCTTCTTTCCGCCACGCTCACACAACGTTTTTTTAAAACATGTTCACCATTTGGACACGCGCTCCACGCTTATGGTAACAGCGCCACGCTCGATCGTGATTGCAATTCGTCCTTAGAAGACCGAGCTGCGGTTCTACTGCGTTCTACACGATTCCACCACGCTCTACGAGCGTGATGGGAGCGTTGGGATATCGGGGCCTAGTGTGACTGGGGTATTAACAGTGTCTACGCGTGGTTGACCACATAATTATTAGATTGTTGCAAAGCCTTGAAATTTGGGAAAGCAAATATTGAAATGGTTGGCTACGTCGCAAATGCATTTTTGTTCTACCCATAGTAACATTATAAAAACCTATCAATTTGGCCGGCACGCCATAAATCGATAACAATCGCTGAGGTCTTAAACATCTGGTGTCTCTGATAATCGAAAATAACCGACAAATATCGATAAATTTGCTCTGAAACGGAAAATGACCAAGAACGCTGACCTAAGACATCGATCAATCCCAAGACCGTGCCTTTAAGACCAAGACCAAGGCCGACGCATTCGAGACCAAGACCAAGACCGATGGTCCAAGACCAAGACCAAGACCAAGGCCGACGCATTCGAGACCAAGACCGCAGTTTGCGTGATAACTTTCTCTATAATATTTTATCTGGTTGTACACCATCGTACCTGGCTGACCTCTGTCGTCCAGTTTATGATTTTTCTCCCAGTCGAGCGCTGCGCTCCTTGGCTAGAGGACAGTAATTGTTCCCCAGGTCCGTTTCTCTCTCAGGCCGCACCCAACCTTCTCGATTACTGGGTCTTTCACCTAGACGAGGCTTCGGCTTGAGTTGCGCTCACTCTGACGGATTAATGTGCGTGTTTTGCCAGCAGATTGAGTCTTTCCTATATGTAGTCATGGTTAGGAGGGCATCACCTCTGAGTAGGCATCATGAGGGCGCAATATAAATTACATGAATTAATTAATTACTGAATATTAACTATCCTCATCACTCACCACGATAAACACTGTTAGCATAGCTGCCTCCACATGCCTGGCTTCCATTTGCGGGGCAGAGAAAACTGCAGTTGACCGTGTTTCCACTGTATGTCTTATTTCCATATCTGTCGTACGTTTCTCCACAATAACAGATGTATCGGTACTAAAAAAAGAGCTAAATTATTTAACGAAACACAATACATTGGTTCATTACTAAATAAATAGATTATTGCTTTTAACCAATCTTAAATTCGAAAGAATTGTTTTGCGATACGTTTCTATTAGGGCCTTTGTTAGTTTTTTCAATCATTTATATCCTGACCGCTTTCAATATTCCTATCTTTACGCAGCTTCTATCCATTGAACGCTCCAGTCCAATGGTAAAAAACTGAATGAGCTGAACGAAATAAAATATGAATTAGTGCAATTGGACCACGGGGTTAACGAGATTAAATATTTATAGTGTGCATTAAGACTGCTAAACAAGCTAAGTGTTGGGCGATTCGTTATATGAACTACGTGTACCATTTGACGAAATGATGCTCTAAATGTTTATGCCACTGCCATGTACTAAGTTAGGCTCACAACTGTGCAGGTAGGCCGGTATGTATAATAGTAGATCTTATACAGGGTGACACAAAAGTTCGATCACCGTTTTCAAAATGCGTTTTCTCAGAAAGGACTTGATATTTTTACGATATTTTGACAGTGCAAACACAAGTCAAATTAAAGATATTTGTAAAAATTTCGTTAAGATCAGCTCCGTGGTTGTCTTTATATTTCTAAAACAATTTGAAGAGGATCAGTTTCCCGGAAAGAGCTGCCATGCGATACAGTTTGTTCATCAGAATTATTATCTCCAAAAACAAAATATTTGGCCTAGGGTAGACCATAACACAATAGTGTTACCTAGGTCATACAGACGTAGGCTATTAGCGTACAGTATTTGCGTTAAATCTGCTTAACTTTTGACCCACTCTACACGGTAGAAACTGAATTAGCGCTTGAAGTTGCCCAACTGCTATCAATCTTCACGCACGTTGGAAGCGACGCTTGAGCTGATCAACAATCTTTGACTCACGATCTTTATCAACTCTGAGAGACAAATATTCCACAAGTTCTCGGTAGGAGAGAGAGATCCAGAGAGCTCTGGCGACTCATCCTTCGGCTTTATGCGTGCGTGACTGGAAATTGTAACTAAGACAGCGTGCACCATTCTGCTTATATACTCCCAACAAATAACTTTCGTTGCACAACGCAGCCGTTGTCTCTCAAAATTTGGCCTCGCCTATTGCTCAAGAATGTTAGTAATGTAGTGCTGCGAGTTCATTCTGGTACCAATTGACACAAAACGAAGTCTTGCGAGACATCTGGCCGTCATCACACTCCACATTACGGTATGACTAATGGACTAAACTTCATCTGTGGAGCAGACGGAAAGTTCTCCTCATGTGAACAGTGCACCACAAACAGTACCGTTTCGTGCGTTCAGTAAATAAACGGTACTTAAACGGCGACTCATCGGTAAACAAAACATTAGACCAGTCTTCCACAGTCCGGTGCCCATGCTCCTATTTTTGCTCAATTAAGTTGCGTAAATAATGGACGTCACATACGGGCATGAGCCAGAAATGCACCTCGCGCGCCGCAGTGAACAGTGTCACGTCATTTAACGCTCATTCGACTCAACATTTTTAAAGGTTTTTCTTAACATGTGAGTCCTGTATACGCCTGAAGAATATTTTAAGAGATCTGCGTCATTTTGACCGAGATATTTAAGTTTGAAAACGGTGAACGAACATTTGTGTCACCCTATATTTAGATTTTGCCATCGTAGTAGAAAGTGGCTGTATGATTATCGCCCCGGTAATGTTTTTATCGAAATATAATACTCCAAAGAAATCACTTTGTCTCAGTATTTGCGATGACATGAACATGGGCTTAGCAATCACGCCTTGCTTAGTTACTTAGTTGGCTGCCAATCGGTTCGCTCGTTGCACGTGTTGTGGGACAAACTAAGCCGCTGATGCAGACTATTTGAAATGTGGAGGCCCACAGTATATTGTCAATTGTGCCAATAAAGTATGAAAGATTGATTTGAAGTTTAATACTCGTTTTTTGATGTTTTGAAAAAGAGGAACTATTACGAACTTTGCACAATTATGTGTGTTAAAGCAACGTACTGTTTAAGTGACCTTGTAGCGGCGTGGTTGCGTTTGCGGCGCTTTAGAAATCGTCGTTTTAGTACTACTAATAATAATAATAATAATATCCGAGATTATCTATTCATAGGTAAAACTTCGTCAGCTTCAAGTTTTCTCTCGTTCTCTCACTCACGACGCGATCGTGGTGTTTGTTCATGCCTTCGATACTGCTTGAGTTGGCCAATGCTGTTCCTTCCTTGCTGGCCTTCCTCTTGTGGATCTGTTGTGGTTGGATCGGGTTCTGCTCTCGGCTGCTCGGCTTATTGGGCGGTTTCCTAAATGCTCCACTGTTTCTGCATACATGCGCGATGTTTTGCATTGGCCGCCAGTGTCACAGCGAATCTCATATCGCATTGCTGCACTTGTTTCGCGTTGCAGTCTTGGTTGTGCTCCATCTTACTTGCATAATCATAGCCGCCTACAATGTCCGACGTCGCAGCGCTTCGGGTGCTTAGTTCTGCGACGAGGTGTGAGTTTCTAGTTCCATGTGCTTGCTTGGCTATTGAGTAGCGCTGTGTTTTCTCGGTTGTGGGCCCTGCAATAAAGAATTATGGAGCGAGCTCCCACTTGAGCTCCGCTCATTGTTCGTGGTCCAACCGTCAAGTTTTTACAAGTCCCTCAAGTCTTTTATCTTTAGTTGCGGCTGGGCTGAGAGGCGCTCCTGAGTAGGCTCTCGAAAAGGCGCTATAAATGCTTAGAATAGATGAATTATTGAATAGCAACTAGGCAATGGAAATTGAGTTATGTCACAGAAAACAAGAGAGATGGCAGTTCCTGTTGTCATTCCAAAACCCGCTAGACATTAACCTTTTTGATAGTTTGCTATTGTTGCTTGCAGGCAACTCAAAACCCAGCGGACAGATCTTCTGAATATGAGAAGCTCGCTTAAATGTGTATCGCTATCCACACAAGAACTTAGTAATTATTATGGAAGCTTTGCCTGAAAGACCATTGCCACAGCAATTAAGGACCGACTCACTCAAGAACATTATTGAAGGAAGCACTAGTTTGTGTCATTTGTTTAGAAAGTGTTGTTAAATTATTGTATTTACGACGCCCTATTTTGTGTATGCATGCTCACCTGCATCCCGGCATATGTGTAATTATGGCTGGAAGAGATTTCTACGCAGAATTCATTCGAGTTGGCTGTTGGCTTGGTTGAACCCGTTTCTTTACTGGGATCCTGCGCCTCCATTGCTCGGTTCCCCGTTTGACCATCCCCGAAACATCCTATGTACTGCATCTGAACGTTTCCTGCGGAACATTTTAAAATCATCAAATGGCTATTTGATGTCCTAGAGAAATTTTCCTGCTTTTAATCCGCTTCATTTTAAATCCTGCGCTACTTGGCTTTTGGCTCTAACCCAAGACATCGTAGTGCTTGATAATAAAACTATGTTTAGTCATTAAAAATATTATTTTCACTATTACCATTATTTTAGGACTTGTCTTTTTGCAGACTTATTTGAACAAGACTTTTGGCTAGTGCCTCTTCTGACCACTTGCTACACACACAGACCGTGTATCTCGTTCTACCTCTTTTCTGATTCACTATTATTCTCTTCTTCTAATGTCAGTTTCCGCTTTGTCATTCCAATCTCAACATCTCTATCAACACTCGGCATTCTTCTCCTCTGCTGTTTACCCTCCATTAAAGTTCCTTATTCTCGGGGCAGATATAACGCGATAAATTACTCCTGTTTAAGTTACGGCATTACAAAATTACAAATATGGCCCTTTTAAAAAAGGTGTGAAGGGCCAATTATTAATCGTTTCCTTCTTACTTGTATT
The DNA here is from genome assembly GCA_959347315.1 of Bimastos eiseni. Taxonomy (NCBI): domain Eukaryota; kingdom Metazoa; phylum Annelida; class Clitellata; order Crassiclitellata; family Lumbricidae; genus Bimastos; species Bimastos eiseni. The sequence continues at coordinate 7,747,096 of OY365806.1, forward strand.
GCAGTTTGTTCCAGTCCAATACTCATCGCATCCGTTCAGACAGATCCCAGTTTTTCGATCGCATGGCAAACGTCTTTTGCAGTGACACGGCTGGTTACATTTAGGACCAAAGTAGCCAACAGGACACACTGAAGATAAATGACATGCATGCAATCTGCTTATTTGCCTTTGTTGTTTGGACCACTGGTGGCTGCTACATTTTGCGATTATATCAGTTTCTTGCAGCAACGATATAATTATGGGCCTACCAAATGCTACAGTTGTAGACCTTTGTTATTTATCTAATTAAGTTCAAACCATTATACCTTGAAGTTCATTATTATAATTTAGGTCAATAGGTCAATTCTGTAATAATTACGTGCGACGAATCATTGCATTGCGTATTTGCAGATTCTATGCATGATTGAATGTGGCAGCAGTTTGTTTGGGAGAAGTAAATACAGGATTCGAGTTACACTATCATGCCAGGTCCCAAGTTAATATAGTATTTCATACAGCGGTCTGTTGAAGAATCACAAAACGTCCCAAAGGGTTCGTCAAATATATTTCGAGCGGTTCTGTTATGAAATAAAATGAAAATGCAAAACTGTTATTCAAAGACTATTATGCTCTGTCGTCTACATTCAGTGATGTTTACACTACCTACATGTATCTGGTGACATTGACTGTGAATGTTGCAACATGCGAACGATTATTTTCAGAATTGAAGCTCATCAAAGGCTATTTATAGAAGTACCATATCAAAATGAACATGCCAGAGACATTGACATTTCAAAATTGGTAGATACCGTAAGCGTAGGTCATTTTGCAAGAGTGTGTTATAATTTTTAGGAATTTTGGAATTCTTTTTGCACTGTAGCAGATTTGACACTTGTCCAATTTGTTACATTGTTTCGTTCATTGTATCAGTAATGGTGCCAACCCAACTGTTTGACAATATTTAAGTGCAGATAATACAATTTTTAAATGAATTTAGTTTAGTTCAATTTCACCTGCTAGTCAGAAGGAAAGATATGTTTGATAAAAGCATCAGAGAAATAAAAAAATGTCATTAGCTAATAATTTTTTGGGATGCAATATTTGCAAATTTTGCAAAAACGCCACGCATGCATTTTTCTAAAATCAAAATTTGTCTAGTTTTCTGGATGGTGAGGCATCGTCATCAGGATCACATGGACTGATCAAGGAGTCCAGTAACGGTTCAAGTACCACATTTGTAAAAGGAAATAAAAATTCTTGGAGATGCACAAGAGAGCTGTGAGGTTCCACTGCAGGCCACACAAGAACTCAAGACCTAGATGCCGCCAAGTTGAGATTAACCATCCAAAAATGACTCAATCAACTCCTTGACAGACGTCCAGTAAGCATTTTATTCGCATTCGTGGAGAAACTGGCTTTAATTTGTAGTTTGGTTTGCTCTAATAGTATTAAATATTGTGCAATCCTTAGATATCATCCAGACAAACGTAATTAAGCTATACAACATACACATAACCTAAGCCAGATGCCAATGGCTGAGCAAAACAAATCTCCAGCAATTAATATTACAAGTATTGACTTTATGTAAACGGAAGCAGTTCATGTCTGTTCCGCTACCACGGCAATACTCATTCTTGCAATGACTACATCTACATTGAGTTCACCTGAGTACAACGAATAAAATTTATTAGCTGTGCTTCCTCCACAAACTTGTTGTCGGTTCCCGGAGCAATTCATGTTACACTGGCGATGACGCAACTGTTGACCAGAGTTATTTCTACAGATGCATCTTCGTCCATTCTAACAATTGACATAATAAAAACAGTTATTAATATCAAATATAACGGGTCTGCACTGAATGTGCCTTCATCTGTTTACTATATATATATATATATATGCCTATCTGAGATAGAAATTGCAGTTGGAATGGGAAAGGGAATAACCCTGAATCAAACAGCGCTTGCGACATTTCGGGCTGTTCCTTGGGTAACCGTTCGTCGCAGAATAATTTGGTGCGGACAAGCAATTTACCCATTGTAACGACTTACTAACTGTCGAACAATTTCGGATAGAATTTTTTTCAAAAACTTATTAACATTTAGTTGGTAATGTGCTAGATTTGAGTAACTTCAAAACTTTGTAGGCCCTAATTAAAGTGTACAATTTTATATACGAGTAAAACTTCACAGTGTTAGTCTTATATATATTTTAGTGTTAATATTGCTGTTAATTTGCATGGCTGCTTAATGAAGCATTTACCTTTTTATCATATTACTATTGACCGCGACGAATTATCCTGCAACGAATTGCCTAGAACCTCTTTCCTAGAACCGTTTCTTGACATTTCCAACGTTATATTTATGTTTCTTGTGTATTAGTGAAAATGTTTGTGACAAATGTTTCCTTGATTCTATTAATGGTTTCAAATGGTGTATACTGTAGACACATTTGCATCATATGCATGTGTGCCTAATGTATGAATATGATGTTTGTGCAATTACGCAAGTATACCCATTGACATGTATTTGTGCAATCGCTAATCCTTGCAAATATTCTGAACCAAGTTTTCACTTGGCGTTTCAATTAAAAGACGTATCAATCGCAGAGAACAAAACGCGGTAAATGTCTGTACCGCAATGGAAGGTCTTTGCCAATAGGCCAACATGTACGTGCTAAATGTTTGTATCGCACTGATGGAAGGATTTTGTCACTGAAGTAAAATGACAGTGGGAATCAGAAGATGATAAGAATTTCTGACATTGAGGGCTGCAAATGTCATATCCGATCGGGTTAGATTTGTTTCAGTGTAACATCGCTGAATACAAATTTCAATAGTTAGGTTATCTTGGTTTGTTAGAACAGGTTCGAATTTCTGATCCTTTTCATTGTCTACAAAGCATCCGACGTACTGTTCATGAAGCTGACCTACAATTTAAGAAATATTGCCATTGGTAAGGTGTCCGTTCGTTATACGTTGGCACACGAGTAGACCCTACATGTATTTAGCTAGATTTATCCAGTTACTTACTATGCGATCGATGGGCTACATAATGCATATTGTGAAATCGTCATAAAAATTGGAAAATCCTGAGGATATATTTAATTGCAAGATATTGTCATTGTGGAACAAGGAAACAAAAATATGTGGTCCTAAATATGTACGATTTATGAGGCTACTCAATCCGCTGGGGACACGCTTCAAGCTTTGACTCAAAGTAATTGATGTTCCGATGACAAACTGCTGACTATAGAATTAGTCCATTAGTTTACTCAGTCTGAGTAGGGCCTATGCTATAGTTATGTAGTTAGCGTGCTGGACTGTGCGCCGAATAATCGTGGTCCAACTATTCACAAGAGCGAAATTTGTGTCAAACTTTCAGCGACAATTATTGTCAACTCGGTTGGCATCAGTACATAGATCGCACATGGTCAGTGGGAAGATTAAGCGGCAAGGGAGAGCACTGATACCTGCCCTCAAATGCCGAGGCTAATGGAAATTATGTCGCTAACCATGCTTGTATGTCAAAGACTGCTCGACAGGTTGGTTAAGGGATTGCTCTTCTGCAAATGACAAACGCGCCATCCGTGGAAGCGGTCAGTCGCATCTGAACAAACTGGTAAACGCGTCCAAGACGATGTTTTTTTATCGATGTCGCTATAATTATGGATGGTCATTATAACGCAATCGCTCAGCATAGGGTATTTTAATCGGTTCGCAGTCATCATCATTGCTGTTCATAATGCCATTAGAATGGTAGTTAACGTTCACTTGTTTATTTAGCATTATACTGACAATATGCCGACTTCTATAAGCTTAGCGCACGTGATGCACAAGATGTCAGTATTTTTCCAGATAACATTCATAAACTAATCAAAAAACTTGTTTCAGTGAGTTAGAAAGCAACACTTCTTAGGGGAGACAAACGTACTACATGGGACATAGCTAGTGTTGAGTTGCACGCACTTGAAAAGGAAAAGGGAGGAATTTGCACGACCGCAGAGGACATCAAAGTCACGTGATGAAACGGAAGGGTACTTAGGGCATTAGGGCATAGAGCGATGGTCTGGTCCTTAAAGTGATCCGGTCAAAATGCATCTATCAATAAACCTCGTCTCTGCGCTCGAATTCTAACCTCATCACTCACGATGCTGACTTGCCATCATCGATTTTTTCCATCATCTGTTACTCCTACGGTTTTCAATTAACAATTCGTAGTTATAACACGTGCATACAGGAAGCAATCCTCATACAATATTTATCTCCAAGACATTGGCGTAGTTATATAAATGATCGCAAGATAGTAGGATGCCATCTTGGAAAATGTATTGTATGAAATATATATAGGCAATGTCTACTCATAAAAATACACTAACCACTTATCGATGTACATGTTATTTCCAGAAGTAGCCCGTACGAAATTATCATTCCAATGTAAATTGTAATCATTTTGCAAATGTTACGATAATGATAATTATAATATGTCCGCTTCGACAAAACCTATAGTTAGTAAAGCACCTAGGCCTATGATTAGTTACTATTTATTCAGTGGAAGTAAGCTAACATTGTAAGGAAAACTAACGTCTAAATGCGGAACTTTTCGCTTGACCTAAATTTGTGACCTAAATTTGTGACCCTGGGCCAACAGCTGTACTACGTCTCCCCTATCCATTGGTTGCCTTAGCAAGCGTTAAATTACTACTTTGCTCCTAATTGAGGTCTATGTTTCGCAACACTGCCGCAAAACATGAGCCTCAATCAGGAAGTAGTTGGGCGAAAAACAAGGATGTGAAGAATTAGTCTTAATAGGATAGCGTTTGAACCTTGAAACCCACAGACCATTCTCAGTGTAATTATAACAATATAACGACCAGCATCTTACATATTATTGCGACAGCATACTGCAAGTCCATAACGGTTATGAAAGGTGTATGTCGGGAATATGATGCTCAGCAAGTATTCAGTAGGCTGGGGTTTGCGCATAGGTAAAAATGGGTTACAGCTTCGTACGTAAGTATGTACCGGGCCTAGCCTTCAATAATAAAATCAGCTAACCGAGTGCCTGGTAATTATTAAATTTATATTATGGTTCGCATAATTGCACTTTACAATAATGTATTAAAAATGGACTAAACCGTCCCCTCAACAATAAGAGCATCTTTTTGACTCAATCAGCTGTGTCTGCTGATGGAATGATATTTTTATGACCCTGCTTCTGTAGGCCATCAGAGAGTTGCTTCAAAAGAGCTTTATTTCTGGCGCGTTTTAAAATTTTATTTAGTGAAAACAACTGTTGTTATTGAAGACAAGTAGTTACGATGACCATCTTCGTTTTTCTTAAAAATTATTTGTTATTTGTTGGGGTGTGGTTGGAGGGAAAATTGTTTTGTTGAGCTGGAACAAGGTGGTTGGCTCATCCAAATTGCTACACTCACTTGCTAAACTGTCTTGCTTGTTCTGCTCAACTAAAGTTCAGGGACTATTTTATTCTGGTTTCTTCTCTGCCTAGTCGTCCCTTTCCTTTGTCACCAGCCTGTGTTCGCATGGTTGTTTTACGAACTCGTACTTCAATGGTTCACCAAACGTCGGTACTTTTGCTACTTTGGCGAAGGCGAACACGCCATCATGACAAGCCGTCATATTTTGAACATCAAATGTCATTTTGACATTAAATTTTATTAAATTGATTGTCAAGAGTTTTGGAAATGCAGCGGCACTTCTCACAAACTATATGAATCATACTTGTCAAACTGTACTCGATTTTGAAAGTTTGTTTGCTTTTGGAAGTTTAATATTGAAAACTATGATATCAATGATGAGATGATTACAATATCTATATTTTCATCATAATTCCAAATATTGCACGTGTCAATACTCCATTGCTTTGTGAAAGTCGTATATTTGACCCCTATAGCTGCTTTTTCTTGCAGCAGCCATGTGTAGCCTACTTGTATTTGAACTTGAAACCTACATGTAAGTACTTAGAACATTCATGAAAGTAACAAGTTATAAGTAGGCCTTTCGTCTATACGTAAGCCTACACTGACACTATTAAGTTAACGAGCAATATTCGTAATCTGTAGTTTAGAGTTCTGCGCTAGATGCAATTTAGCCTACGGTTAATCTATAGATTTGATTCGACCTTCTTCTCCACTACTTATACCGACGACACCCAGTTATTCATTATTTAGTTATTTCTTTCTCTCCAGCCAGCTTCTCCAACTCCATTGATCATCTTCTCCATATCGTCACCCAAATATCATCCTGGATGACCTCAACTCTCCTCTGCCTGAATCCCTCCAAAACCGAATTCATTCTGATTGGCCTCCGTGAGCAACTGAAGAAAATTCCTAATCCTTCTATTTGCCTCAGCTTTGTTTCTGCACCCACTCACACATTCACTCCAAATTCTCTTGTCCGCCACCTAGGCATAATCTTTAACCAAAACCTTAGTTTCGCTGATCACATCACTCGTCTTACTCGCTCTTGCTTCATGCATATCCGTGATCTTCGTAGAATCCGCTATATGCTTGACTACAAAACTGCATTCACAATAGCCACATCAATAGTTCCCGCTAAACTGGATTACTGTAGTTCTATTTTCTTCAACATAGACACCACCCAGTTAAACCGCCTCCGAGCCATTCAGAATGCTCTCGCCCGTGTTGTATTCAAAACCCCAAAGCATCACCATATCACTCCTGCCCTCAAATCACTCCACTGGCTCAAAATACCTGAACGAATCGAATATAAGATCATTTCACTCACCTAGAACACACACTGCAATCTTCACAGCCCACATATCTCCGTAAGTTGCTCCGTAAGTTGTTCACGATTCAACCACATCGTTCAACCCGTTCCTCTTCCACCCTCAGTCTGTTTCGCCCTCCTATCACTTCATAACTCAAATTTGCAAATCGCTCCATAGCCATTGCTGTCCCGCCTCTTTTGAACAAACTTGCTCCAGCATTAATACAAATATCCGATCCGTCCTAAGAACTCACAAACATCTCACCTCTTGCTATCACCCCACAGGTCTTTCACTCACAACTGAAAACACTGCTCTTTCGCAAATCCTATTCTGATTCCTTCTGCTCCTCCTACCTCCCTCGCTCCAATTTCAACTCCAAACACCATCGACCTTAGCCGTCTGCCTGTCTACCTGCCTGACTCTCATAATTTTGACCCCTCCCCCTGCCTAGCGATTCTGTTTTGATTAAGCGCCTGTGAATAAGCGCGTTACGATTATTTAAAATTGGTTTTAAGTGACTGGAACTTTACTGAGTAAAGCTATACTGTAGTATGCTTTGAGCGTACATGCAGACGTTATATTTACTGTGGTATCTTGGCTTCAACATATTGCAACAAGAGCTAGGAGAAGAGGCCTACGGTTAGAGAAAAAATGTTACTGTGCAGTTGGCATGTTTGTCAGTTGGGTTTATCGGATATCAGGATAATAGGGGCTGAAAGAGCCTTATTAACATTACTCTTAGGAGAAGAAGAAGACTCGACCTTTATTTTCAATCTTACTCTAAAACATGAACAATTATAGTTACTTCTGAGTACTGTCCAATAATGTCGATGATAAATAAAAAATATATGTATGCATATGTATTGCGCAGACTCACTTCGAATAACATAGAACATATTCGCAGCTAAATTTTTTTCGTATCCAAGGGTTTTTTGGCGTATCGTTTTTATAGATACCTAAAATATATAGGCTATTGTCTTAGCCGGGATAATAATGCAATTCCAATTGTCTCTATAAATCTGACATAAGTGCAGATCCTTGGTGCCAACTATATGTTTCTCGACTTATGTTTCTAAAGCACGAAAAATCGAGAATTTTGACATCGCATATATGTTTAAAGCATTGAAAGCACATGTAACAAAACAATATAGCTTAATTATAACTTCCGAAGTAAAATTGTTCACGAACTTAAGGATACATGACAGGTAAACATGGAAGAAAGCTATGCAACTTTCTCAGCTAAAAGCACTTTCCTTGCAATGACAAATCTGTTCCAAAACATTTAAGCAAGTCAATATGCCAACTGCATATACAGGTTGCGATTAAACTTATATTCTAAAAATTTATTATGTATTTAATGAATGCAGTATATTCAGGAATAAGACTCAATGTTCAATTAGTTATCCAGTTTGAGAAGCACAGCATATTCAGAAGCTGGATTTAAGACGACTCGACGTTGCTCCCCGATGATCTGCTCGTAGACGCCTTCCTGGTCAACGGGTTCTGGAGCTTCATCGTAATCGTTTTCTTGCTGCCCCAATACATTTTTAGGACTTCTCTTAAAAACAGACTGAGTCACACCTTTACCGGTCTCTAAAATATAATGAATGCACAACAATGCTACACCTGCAGGAATTTATACTCCTACTGAAAGGTATGAATCTGCAAGTAGGCCTATGTTAACATTAAAATAAATAAGCCTAAGACAGTAACCGGCCTATCTTGGAACAGATGAAATGTCATTTTATGAAATTTTACATCTCACAGTTTAACTTATTGATATTGCTGTTAAAGGGCTTGACAGCATTTACTTCTCTATTAATAAAAGGCATCGAGTTGGAGATGTAAGATCATCCATGAAAACCTGATCTTTTCAAATGGTTTTAATGGAGCACTAAATGGAGTCCATAGTGTACATATCACTTTGTTTTCTAGCTAAATGAACATGCATGTAGATATGAAACTATATTCTACTCTCCATTTTATAACGGACTCTATAGATATAGAAGCAACAACAAAGCCAGATAAAGACAGAAGTGAACTCGAAGTGAACAATCGTCGAGTCGACAAAACCTCATCTTACGGAACTCATTCATGGCATAACACTAGCCATGCAGTTGGGTGATGTCACCGTGTTTATTTATGAGAAAAAAAGAAAATCATCATCACAGTAGGGCCTACGTTTATTATAATTGGTATCTAAATACATCACGAATAGCAACATTTACGAAAAAACGAAATACATGTAGGCTACAGCCTACCACAACGTACTCGTGAAGGAAAAGTAGAATTAAGCCTGTCAACAATTGATAAGATTTTTAACACTTTAACATTTTCTAAACCCTAATATGAGAGGAATATAAGGAATTTCAGCATTGATGCAATTCATTTGATTGTCTTGCTGATTATCTCAAAGCAGAGAGGGCATTAGCCAAACAGGAGTATGAGTAGAAGGTCTCTTTTAACTTGAGGTATAGATAGATCTCATCAAAATATGATAAGAGGCAGGAGACGCCATACAAACAAACGCTCTGACTTTCACTTGTCGCACGCATCTTTGAGTAGCAGTGCAAACGATACCTCCGATAAGTTGGAAAACCTCGATTGCGATAATATAATAACTGATTGTGATAAATTAATGCATCCTTGTTCATTTTTTACGTCAAAGAGAAGCAAGATAAAACAGCTGAATTCCCCTGCACACTAGAACACATACCTAAATTTCTTGATTTTGCACTGCTTATTAGATAGACCACAAGAGCTGCGTTGATAAGCAAACTGACTGCCAGGCAAGTTACCAATAGTATTCCGGTTGTAGGCGAGTAAATCCACTCTGTCAACACATTTTACATGTAGCTAGACAAGGCAAATATAATTTATTGTAAACACATGCTATTTATGTAGGCCTAAACCGTTAAATATTATGCATGAACGTATTACAAGTAATTTTTTAGGGCTGTTGACAAGGATCCTCTCTTCTCTCGTGTTAAACATTGTTCTTTCCGATCGACTTGGTCACCTCATTTGGCTTATCACAGAGTTTTGCATTGGTCCCTTACCCATAAATGTGGTGGTGCTGCTGCTGCTGCCCTCAACCATGTTATGTTATCTGAACGTTTGCCGCTAAAGAGGAATGAGACATTTACGGTCAAGCTGCAGATTAATTATACCAATAATGGTCGACTCAGACATCAACTTGCTGGTTGCAGACTGTATAATAATATGCAGCCGGGCAGTATACATATAGGCCTACATAATTTGCTTTAAAATTTTCACTGAATTACTGGTACATTATTATTATTATTAAAATCCGCAAACAATCAATAACCTATTAAATTCGCAGATGACGCTACAGTTTCCCTGATACCATGATCCAACGAGAACACGACATTATTTACATTGCGAGCCCTCGTATATTATTGGTCATCCAACAACGACAACTGATAATAACTGACAATGGTGTGCATGCCTACAAGGAAACTATTATTTAATAAATATAATAATTGAACACTAGTCTGAATCTATAGGCTTAGTCATTAAAATTGCTCATTAACAGGCCTATACTTACCGTCGTGTTTGCCACACGTGAAATCATCCTTGCAAATACAACCGTAGCCGCCAATGCTATTAGCACATTCTGAAAACGCATTACATGGGGACACAAGACTATCCAGCTGACACTCGTCTATATCTGAAATAAAACAGAGTGCAGACGTCGTCGTGAAAAGATTATCAAGATAGGCTTCAAGTTCATTTGTGTGTGAACTTTAAAAAATTTTAGCATTTGGCTCAGCGATCATTGGCAATGCTATAGAGGAAGACCATTTCACTGAGTTGACTCACAGAAGTAGCCATGGGTACGAAGTATTAGAGATTTCATTTCCTTAGCATTCAGTAGGCGTATCGGGGATGGCAGTCTCCCGGGACTCATCACAACCTGATTATCCTAATGACATCATGTAGACAGAAATATAGTTCTACCGACCACTAACTCAGTTCGGATTTTAAAAAGAAATTAGATTGAATAGCTTAGATTATTGCACATACGAGTTTGTTGATGGTCATAACTACAGAACATGCATGTACTTAAAAATCTACGAGAAATTGATACGGAATTACGAAAATTGATTTGGATCCACTTCTAAATTACACATGGTGATTATGGTCACCGCTAAGGTGTAGATAATAATTATTGCAGATAACTGTTTAAAATCTACAACTTAGAAAAATAGGGGCATTAACTGTGCATGTATACTGCGAAATGGGAAGATAATTATAAGGCCTACGTGTATATGTAGGCCTACCTGTGCAGCTGCCAGAGGTCGTATTTTCGTATCCAGACTTGCAGTGGCATGTGTAGCTGCCGTATGTGTTCTGGCAAAGTTCTGTTTCATTGTCACACTCGAACGAAGTGCTGTTACATTCGTCTATATCTGACATATTTGAAACATGCGGAATATGTCTATTATTTAAGCGTTTTGTATTAGTAAATTTTATTTATTAGGAGTTTCATATGAACTATTTTTTGTAGCCAAGCAAACAGGAGGAAGGAACTGAAGAAGAAGAAAAAGAAGTTGAAGAAGAAGAACAACAACAGAAACAAGAACCCTTTGCAAATAGTAGGCCTATGCGCAATTAGTATTTCAAGTGTGTCATGCGTTATTTAGAGTTAATCTGTGCAAGGTTCTCATGGACATGCTAAATATAGCGCACAAAACGGGTTCACGACCAGTCTTTAGTTTGTTATAATTGTGTCCAGCAGCTTAGCGATAGAATACAATCTCACGCAGTTCCTGTTTCAGTTGGCCCTATAGATATCGAAATGTTACTATGATATTGAGCGATTCCTTAAAGTTAATGATTAACAACATAGTAACAAATACTAATGAATCATAGCTATAAGAGACACAATCCTGCGTAAAGGTGCAATCGATTTCATCGTCTTAGCCTCACCGTATGATGGCAACCAGTCCTCTGCTGGCACGGCAGAGTACTGGTTGCCATCATACGGTGGCCATATTCCATACGGTCAACAGCAGCATGTATCGCAATCAGAAGCCACTATTATTAGAATCGAGATCTTATGATAATTCTGTTCTGGCAGAGATTTAGACACCCTACAATTCGATTGCATGCAGAGAACGGTAGGCGTAAAGTATCGTGCACACATGTAAAAGAGTTTACCTGTGCAATGTTCACTCGTGCTTATTCTATGGAAACCTTGTTTGCATTGACACCGTGAAACTTCAATTTCATTCAACTCAATGCCAATGCACACCTCATTCCGCTTGCAGTCTGCATCGTTTGAGCACCACAATATGTCGATCACTGATTAATACAGAAAATCATAGCAATCAAGTCGTGCGCACAATTATTCCGGCCTAAATTTTATTTAGTAATTATGTTTATACTGGTAAGCTTGAATTTATATAGGGCGTACCATACAGATGCAAAGAAAACTTGGTTGTGTGGACCCATGTCGCCATCTGGCGAGCAGAAACTCTGTCTTGGGGCGAAATACGAGCAGAGGTCACAGTGATTCGAGAGACTTGAAAGTTCGATAATATCACGATACCTCGGGGTGGCCTATCTTCGTCTAGGCCGAGCCCCTAGTTAAGAACGTGTGACTTTTCCAAAGTTTTCTACCAGGGTTTCGAACCTGAGATGGCAGTCACAGGTTATTGGCACTGCAAACATTATTCCGAACACTACCGACTAGTGAAGGTTCTCGAAGTGTAATATAAATGTCTTATTGCATCAGTTTTTCGATTTCTACTCAACGTTGAGAAAGTATCAGGAAAATGTTGTTAGTCCTATACATAACAATAGAAATAGCCAATCGATAAGGCTCTACAGCTTATGTCCTACACTGGCTTCCAATTCCCTCTCGCTTCAAATACAATGTACTCCTCCTCTTCGTCCTAATAGAACTCAATAGGGTCTAGCCACTAACCTCTGTACACACTGTTTGCCCATATTCCACCACAGATTTGACTGTTATTACTAGTACACGTCATATTACAACTGGATTCAGGTAATCGACCGTATATGTCGTAGACATGTCCACAAAAGCATGCGAAACGGAACTGCAATGAAATTTTTTAATTAGTTAGCCCATGGTGGTGTTTACTTAAAGGCCTATTTGAAATCAGCTTTGCAGCGCTTTGAAAAATAACTAATAATAATAGGCGCACTCAATGCAAATCTAGTGGCATTAAATGATGAAATAATCAGAAAATCATCAACCACGAAGCTTCGTTTCCATCTATATACCGATGCACGATGTTTCTGGAGTTGTTTTTTGGACATGTATACAAGATGGAAAAATACAAGACCATGTTCGACATGATAGGCCTAGACAGCAACGGGATCAAGGGCAGACAAAGCAAAGAATGGCTTAATGATGTCAGAGGTTGGTACGGTCTAGATGTAAACGCACTAAGTCTGATGACACAGGACCTGGACTTATGGAGAAAGGGCACCCCGACGAAATAGCCCCAAATAAGTAGCTCCTATCATGCAGCCAATGTGGCTCGCCTTTAACAATGGGCTTAAACACTTATAGAACTTCCTTAGTTATGGAGAAACAAGTTAATACTCTAAGCATTCACGTCTTTTATTATCGGCTTAAACACATTTAGCACTTATTTAGCAATGGACAAATAAGTTAAGCCTCATAACATTCACGCCTATAATAAAAGGCTTAAACACTTTTAGAACTTACTTAGTGATGGGCAAGTCAAGCCTATTAAAAGCCCATTGTCATCGGCGTGATGGTGGTGATGTTTGTATGTCCCCTCTGAGATTCCAACCCCATTATCCTCCAGCGATTTTGCACTCTTTCAAGGGCGACACGTCTACTTATAATGCCTATCATGCGCGCAGTTTGGTCGTGTTGTCGCGTTGTGTTGTGTCTGCCTCTATCAGATAACTTATTCACAGAGTAACACAACACGGGTCTGTGGCTGACTCATTCATGCGCAGTGATTCAGTTACACTTAAATCCAAGATATATGGATTCACATTAAGACGCATCAGTGTTCTCCTTGTCAAATCAAATGCCTGGAAAGAGGTCGGTAAAGGCTCCATGCATAATTATTGTCCATTGTAACCAACAATGATTATTGCAGTGGTTCAAGCGTGAAATCGTTGTTACAACCAAGAAATCTGATACAATATTTATTGTTTAAAATGCATTACAATAAAAGTGTCAGTGTGATCAAGCAATGAGGAGTTTCTCGTAATATTGCGTTATGCAAGCAAACCAATTATTTACAATGACTTTTGTAAATACCTGAAAAATGATATCAATACGCATTGAAATAAGTGCTTCTGCCTTTAAAATGGACAGAACATACCAATCTAAGTAAAAAATTGGTATTACCTGCAGTCCAGCGTACGTATAGTTATTGGAGACACACTTATTTATGCAGGATTCTATCGTATTGTATTGTGCATTGCCTGCATAATCCTTGTAGAACATCTTTTCAATTGCTCTCGTTTTGTTGTCCTTGTAGCATCCAATGTATTGCGGTAAAAACGATTTTCCTGCAAAATATAGGCAGGATTCACGTAAAAGATAATATTGATCAACTCATTTTTCCTACCTAATTATGTGTTTGCTTAAAGGCATATTTCGGCATAGTCTAGCCAGTGCTGAAATACATGAATATGCCGAAATAAGCTTTATTGCACCAAACAAAATACACAAAGCCAGAGGCGTATCAAGGGATTTTTGCACCCGGGGACAAACAACAGAATAGACCCCCTTTAGTAATAGGCTAATACTGTTTCAGAAACTTTTAAAATCTAAGATGAGAATAACTATACCAAATTTCTGTATATATATAATATATATAAATTTTTATTATATACATGTATATAGAAGCCATGTGCCACTTTTAGCACATGAAGGATAACATCATGCTTGAGCTGGTACTGATCTATATGTTATAAGAAAACGACGTCTGACTAAGTCTAACATTATAGATGTCAGTTTGTCATGAGCATTATATCGCCTAGCCTCTTATGGGCCCTTAGTATACCATCGCTCAGCCCTGGGGAACCATAATTATGCTTGACAACCGTTTTGTAACTGTGCTGCTTTAAAATTTATTGACGTCAAAGTCCGATTTGAGGCACTGGAGTTGAACGAAAGGGTATTCATGGGTTTCAAGTTGCACTCGGCAATTGGGTATGAGAGCATGTTGCAAATGCCGTTGACAGCCATAACTAACTAGCTGAAGTACCCGGCTTTACCCGAGTTGAACCACATCTATTTGAGTGTTTTTACTCGGCTGCCAAAAAGCATTTCAAGCAAAATTTGGGAACAATCGCTTGAGTTGATGAAAAGTTTGTGTGGATATTACTGTTGATCACCACTTAGGGCGGATCGCATGTGTTGTGAACTGTTTGTCACCTCTATCGTAAGGGCGTCATCTACACCCCAATCTCTAGTTTAGTGTGCTGTGTATGCAAGAAAGCAGTTTTGGTCACGTGTTTAGCGTGCATATTGAGAACACGTGAAATAGTTGCATTGGGGGAAAATTAAAAGGGGAATGATCCATCAGGGAGACAAATCCAGGAAAGATTTCGTAGGGGGATTTTTTGGGTTGGAGAATGGCAGGGGAGGAGATTTCCTGATATCAGCATGACAGTTCAACGACCTTCAACTGTAAGTTCATGCGATTGTCGTGCGAAATTGTCATGTATACGATAGCAGTGTTGTGTGCATGACTTGAAACTTCAAGACCAAGACGAGACCGAGACAGTGAGGCGCCGAGGTCGAGACAGTAAGGTACCAAGACCGAGACCGAGACAGTACTAGACAGCACGAGACAGTAAAACTGTTAAAGACAGGTGATCTTATATAAATGGCCGTAAAATCCTAATGTAGCAGTTTTGGGGAATAAGGTTCATTTGTAATTTTAATTTGAAACGTGTAATGTATATAGTACCAATTTCCAAGAGCAGTTTTTATATTGCCGCGTTTTATCTTTTGCGATATCTCTTCTCCTGCCTATCTTCTAGTATAAAGAAAGCCCTTTTAGACACGTCTGAAATATTTTAGACTATTTTAAACAAGCAAATTCGATACTAAATACCAAACGAAGTTATAAATTTGCACATATCCCTACTCACCCTGAGAAACTCCAAGCTGTTTCGATCGTTTCGGTTATTGTGGTTTTACATCAATGACAAACGGCACGTCATAGTTATTGTTTTGTCAATAACTTAAAATTGCGTAAACGCAAACTTCACAATTTCAGGTGCTCTCTCAGACATTTTTCAACTTTAAGATAAAAATTTAATTGATTTCAGTATCATGTGACTCGCGCGTTAACTAGAATTACCGTTCCTCGTAGATTCCGGTTTCAGTTTGTAATGCAAGATTTTAGGACGGTTAATGCGAAACTTATCGAGACCGCTTGTTCGAGACAGAACAAGACTTTCCCTTCAAAACAGTTTCTAAAAATTCTAGACACTGCCGCAAGACCGAGACAGAGACAATAGGCTTCCGAGATCGAGACACTAAAAAACTGTCTCGAGACGTCTCGAGACCATACAACTCTGTACGATATTGATCGTGATTTCGTTGAATTTCATAACTCCGATGAATATCACTTAAACTGAGAATTTCTATTCATTCCTGACAGCTGCTGAGCAATAAATATTTTACAGAAAGCGACCTGGAAATTGCTCTAATGATGCGTGCATACACATCCTCATGTATACACTATGTATCTCAAGACACCGGTGTAGTGCCTACGGGTGTATCCATAGCGACAGGTGTTCGTAAGATTGTGCGATGCCATACTGGAAAATATTACATAAAATAATAATAGGCCATGCCTACCCAAAAACAAACTAACCACTTATCGGTGTAGTTGCCAGAAGTAGCCAGCAAGACATTATCATTCCAGTGTTAACAGTAATCATTTTGCACATGTTAGGGCGATTAGTAGAGTGAAATATCATAATCCGCTTCGATTAAACCTTCATTCAGTTAGTAGAAGCGTAAATTCAATTCAACATTGTAACTCTATTCAGTGGGAGGAATCTGACAATGTAAGGGAAACTAACACATGAATGTGAAATCTTTCTGATGACCTAATTTCGTTAATTTGGGTTCCCTTGGCCAACAGCTACGTCACCCTCATTAGTGGCTGTCATAGCAAGCGTAAAATTACTAGGGTCTCCAAGATTGATCTAGGCACAGTCACTGCCGCAAAAACGCGAACTTCAATCAGGAAATCATTGGGCGAAAACACGGATGTGAATAGTTAGATTTAATTGGACAGTGTTTGAAACATTTAATTCACACGCCTTTTTCAGTGTAATTATAACGTCCAGCATCTCCCCCCGCATTACCTCCCCCCCATAATGCAAGGCCATACCGGTTGTGTTGGGTGGCTGCCGGGAATCTGATGCTCATTCAGTAGGCTGGAGTTTACGCATAGGTAATATCCTGTTGTGTCGCAGAGAATCTATGGGCTGCAGGGTCCGGGGGACTCTATGGACAATACGGTCCGGTGGGACTCTGTAGCGTCCGGGGTGACTGTATCGGCTGTAGGGTCCGGGGGGACTCTGTAGGTTCCAGGGGACTCTATGGGCTGTAGGGTCCGGGAGGACTCTGTAGGGTCCAGGGGGACTCTAAGGGCTGTAGGGTCCAGCGGGGACCTCTATAGGAAGGTTCTTGGCTATAAATAAGAGCGCATTTCTGTACAGTTAGGTCAGAGAGTTGCAGTACGCAGTTTGGGATCCGTCAGTTCAGTCTGATTCGGGTTATAAGAGAGTGAGTACGCAGTTTGAGTTTGGGCAGTCTGTTCGAGTTATACTGTAGTATAGTCGATGATGTACGAACTTTCAGTGTATTCTGTTCGCTGCTGTTGAGAAGAAACGCTGTTAAACTCTTCGGACTGTGTTTCTTCTTCTGCCGAAATATACTGTCTGATCCTGCCATCGACCGTCAAGGGGGCTGTCGCTGTTGAAACTGTTGCGAAGGCCCGTGCCAAAAAGCCAGGCCTTACTACGCGGACATTTAGCTAGAAGGAAAGCTTCGAATTCGGCCTCCTGGGTGGTACCATAGAATAGAAGGAGGTATTGGAGTCTTCCCCGGGACGTGTTGCCGTATCCTGCTGTTGCCTGGCAAGCGCCCGAAGTCGAACGAAAAGGAGGTTCGCCATACAATGAACAACAGATCTTTAGCCTATCGTTTCTAGAGTGCGTGTTCATGATGGCCATGACCATCAACTGCCGAGTGCCTACATCTATCACAATTCTGGCTCAAATCATTATTTTCATCGGCATCTTCAAGTGAAGAATTTTGCTCGTGTTTCTGGTAATTGCGCCAACTCTGTCTCATGCGACAATCTCTTCCTGCGAAGCCTGCATGCTATCACCTCTTTGGTCCACACTTCGATATGTGCCAGGATTGATTATGGGAATGCACTTGCCTCTCCTTTATATATATATGCATCTTATGAATATTGCATATTGCTTAAAAATATAATATAGATATTTTAATATCAATGTAGAGGGATGAGTGTGAAGATCGGAATGCACTGTAAATAGTATTTAAAAGAATAATAATAAAATGAGCATATTACTTTTTTTTATGGCTACCAGAAAGATGAATGTTTTTCCTTTGAGACTGCAGAGAACCAATTTTGTATTATGTTTAAATGAAAAAACAGTCAATTTGGCCATCAAACGAACTTTTTTGGTGAATAAAATAAAGAAAATGGAGGCAGAAAAGGACAGATGGTGATGGTGTCAAAAACAGCCTTCGGGTGATAATGAGGAAAGGCAAATGGGTAAATGAATAATTATGCAGGTGCCTAGGCCTATATATATATACATAAATATGAATGATCTTAATGTTATTGAAGATCTACGACAACCAACTCTTAAATATCGCCGTCTCAGCAACCTGCCAGAAATGGAATCAATGACAAAAAACTGAAATATACGGATTACAAACGCAGTGAATCGAGGTGGATTCGAACCTGCGACCATTCGGTTTCGAGGCACAGAACATACCGAGCGCCACAGCACATTACCCATGCAGCTATATAAATTTCGCTTAGATGACATCCAATTGCCAAGCGCCTCCGCAACTGGCAGCATAGGCCTCAGGGCTAGAAGTAGCCAGAGTCCACTGAATACACTAAATAAAGTTACTTCGTCCAAATGCGGGACAGGTATTCTATTCTGTAGAAAGTCGACAACTGTCTGCAGCAGTAATTATGACAAATACGCGTGTATACCTCAAGTCTCATACAATTTAGAATCGAAACGAGACAGTGGCAATTGCGCTCTCCTAGAAAACAGATGAAAATGACACAGGACGAAATTACACTATAATGATGTGACTAGTTAAAAAATTCACTTACCACTGGTCTCCGTAAATGCAGTTGCGAAGATTAAACAGCAGACCACGATTATTGTTCCAGCGGATTTCATAGTTTTGGACATTTAATGGTAATTTAGAAAGTAACTGATTATGGAGAGCTTCGCTTCAAATCAATCAACATTTAGCTAGAAAATAAACGCATAGGTCTAGTCAATTGTCAAAAAATGTTGTTGAAAGGCCGAGGAGATTGAATAATTAAATAATACGATTTTCGTGAACACCATTAATAACCATTATTCCTTCAGTTGAGAAGACCATCACTGAAATGACATCTGAAAGCAGAAACTTTCCTTTGACCTAAATTCAGTAACCAGGATTCCATCGACAAGCGTTTACGTCGGCTTATTCGATCCATTTTGCTGTCATAGCAACCGCATGACTGTCAGCTGCTCTACTATTAGATTACTCAAGATAGGTCAGCTGCCGCAAAATGGGGTTGTGAATCAGGAAGTTTGTGACATAAACACACATTAATCGCTACAGTAATTTTAAAACAGCTCATTGGACTCAAGGTTACACTGGCAGAGATTGTTACCAGTTTTATTATAACGACTATCGAAACAGTGACTTAATAGTTCAGCTATTTCGAAATGTAACTTCCTCCCCGTTTTTATTTATTCCGAGTCAGATACTTTTAGGTGAAGTTCAGTTTTATTTTCCAATCGCAATCTAGTTTTCATTGACTTATTATTTTCCATATCATTTTAGCTTTAGCTTAGTCCCACTACAGCAAGATTTAAATCTCAGCTATAGATCAAATTTCTGTGTTTAACCTTTACATATAAATTTAGCCATGAGCCAAAATGTTGCTAACATTTCTGTTCTCATAGGCAGCATTATATTTCCCACCATGAGAATAATTGTAAAACAACATCTTCCAGTGTTATCACAAGGAAATCCCAAAACTTGATGATCTGCTCGCATTTATGGTGTTAGACCAGTGGTACCGATATGGAAACTCACAATGATTAATGATATAAGCATGATCATTGAGGCAAGCACTGCTACGCTTGATGTTGAAATGGATAACGTTGCCAGTCTCGCTAATGACATTCACATTTTGCGTGCAATATGGGATTCATCTTGTCTTAATCAAAATTAGTGGCAATCAATATTGGCATTCCAGATGACTTCTCCACCAATCACCATTTGCCCAGTCAGGCTCATGCTGAGCTGAATTTTAGAATCAACATATTTTTTTAATTTGCTCGATTTAATTATGCTTACAACGCCGGTTTCACTCATTAGATGAGATTTGCAATTTGTTTGCATTTCTCTTTAAGTTTAAAATTTGATGTTCGAAGGTCTGTTGTCAGCTGCTAAGAAATGTCAACATCATCGTGATAAAGAACCCTCACAAGACCTAGGGTACGAGATGCCATTTTTCAGTAATATCAATGGCATTGATTTCAAAGAAGAGTGCAAACTGACAAACATACCGAAAGAAATTTTTCAGCTTGGTCTATCTGCAGTGTTTCTTAATGTCACTATTGCACTACCGGCATGTATTTTCACCAGTTTGTCAGCATCAGTGTTGAAAGAACTTCCAATGTATTGATGCTGATCAAAAATTATCATCATTCAACAATTGGACAAGAACGTTTCAGATTCTTTCAAGACAAGTTCAATATAAACTGTGATATTGTATGAAAACTAGATTTTCCGACGACAACTTAATCATTTGCGGAACAAAAAGCATGAAAATCATTTGTTCAATAACCATAACCACAACCAATATTTTATTGGCGACTGAACAACCAATTAACTAATCAGAAATCACAGGAAGGTTGGCCCACAGGAATGGTCCTAAAGGGACTCAGGTCCTGCTAGCAGGCACAGTGGAACACCTTGTAGCGATGTTCCTATTAAAACCCACATTTCTTATGTATTGTTAACATTATAATATGCAGTCAATGTTAATTAGTTAAATTAATTCAGAGTTAATTAATGCCAGCGTATAAATATAATGTAAAGGCGCTATAAGATTAAACTAGAGCCCTTAGTAACAGTGTTGTTGGGGAGAACTGGTCGTTTGCAATTTGACATTCAGGAGGCAATGTTAAAAGGTCTGATTTTGGCCATCGGTCGTCTGCTGGGGATTGGACGGCGGAAATGCGTTATCCGGGCTGCGAGAGTTTGCAATAAGATGTTCAGTATTGCTGGTGTTGAGAAAAAGTCAACACGTAATTCTCAAGTTGCGAACTCTCAAGGAAGTTTTAGGAGTTCGGACAGTTATTTGACCCAGGTTCGTCTAGAACTGCTGAGGGGTGCGAATGGTGTAGTGGCGAACAGTACTGTGATCGTCGAGTAATGATGGATGTATTCTCCGTGTGTAATCAGGAGTTATTTTCGTTCTCGAACTATCGGTCATGAGCGGTGGAATGCAGAAACTCTTTTCACGTTAATATAGATGGACTGAGAGATTAATATCAGCATCTATAGTGTGTCTCTTCTGACATACTAGTCAACGGAATCGAGGCTACGCAAGTATCACATTAAGTCCGATTCATCATTCGGACGTGACGAGTGTGAGTGGAGGACGGCACAGAAGCATTTGAGGTGAAGAGGCTAGAGGCAACAATCATCCGAGAAGAAGCAATCGACAGAATTTATACAAAGAAAGAATCCAAATGAACACTACAGAAATACACTGCAGATCTGCTCCATTCCCGTGGGAGGTAGATATCTAACCTAAGAAGCGCTATTAGCTAATCTAGGCTGGCTAGGTAGTCATAAGTTAGATTAGTTCATAATCAATCTATATCTTAGAATTCTATTTAAATATTTTGCTGATTTTGACTGTTTTTGCTATATAATTGACGATGAAAGTTTGCAGTAGTTATTGATTAATTAATATTCAATTGAACTCATGAATATGTATATGAAGAGGCGTGATGGCCAAACCAAGGCAGAATAAGTTGAACTGTGTATATGCATCGTTACACACCTCTTATATAATTAATGGGGGCACGTTTATGCAAGTGAGTTCAAGACAATGAACAAGAAATTTCATTAGCTAACTAACGAGTACATAATAAAGCAAATGGTATAAAGACTGTACACAGTGATAGCAAACACTATGAAGCATAATTTTATGTTAGACAAGTAACTTAAGAAATGAGAAACTTATAATTTTAACAAACACTCTTTAAGTTTATTTTTAAACTGAGAGATGGTATTTTATAATTAAATAAGAATAGTTTAATCACATTTTTATTATACCGTCCTAATCCATTATGTAGATTGGAAAGGTTTTGTAATTTGCATAAGACGAAAAATTAGGGGACTGAGGGACCTAAGTTTTGTAGTGGCTTGGGCCGCCTGGAACCTTTACAGGGCCTGCCGCTGGCCACCGTATACCCAGGAAGCTCAGTAAACACGCAGTGAAAGCAATGTTCCGCTTCCGTATAGTATTGCATACATTTGGCAGTTACATAGATAGGCCTACATCATGGCTACATGTACATACATTTATATCAGTTGGGCTTACTGAATATCAGACTAAGTTTGGAATAAAGCCTCAACAATATTACACTTAGTCAAGGATTTTACCTTTATACTCAAACTTACTCTGAAGCGATAACAACAGCTGTGTCTGAGGACAGTGTTTGTTCAAGATAGCGAGGATATGCAGCTTTAAGTCTTACTCAAAATAAAAAGCCATAAAACAGTGGAATACGGTAAATATAAAACTAAAGGCATAATAATGGGTCAAACAGTTATTATCCACCGACCTAATCTTAAATTTACGTTAAACCAACTTCCTCGAATAGCATAGAACATAGCTCATTCGCAGCCTCAAATTTTTTTGCTCGAATCCAAGAGCATTTGATAGTGACTTAGACATTGGAAAACAGTTCACAACTTCCAGACGATGATCAAACTCACTGACATGGCCTTAATGCCTAATGCCTTTGTAAAGTTAGGATACATAAAATATGCATAATTTTAGCCAGGAAAATCATGCAATCCCAATAATTATTGCCTGTAACTCTAGACAAGGGCGTATATCCTAGATGCTGGCTTAGGTTTCTAGACATATATATATGTACTGCCTTCTAAAGCATAAAAATGCGAAAAGTCTGAAATTAAGATACGTGCCATCTGTTTGAAGCATTGAAATTGCCATGAAGCAATAAAATATTGCATGATTAGAGAGCTTCAGTGTAGAATAGTTTATAAACCTAAGGGTACATGACTGATAAAAGCAGGATATAAACAATTCATAATGCAAATTTCTCTGCATACAGCTCGTTCAGTGCAATTAAAAATCTGTTTCAGATCATTTAAGCTAGTCGAGTTGCCAACTGCTTGTGCATACACATGTTGCGATTTAGCTTAAATTCTAAAAGTTAATTATGTTTATAATGAATGCAGCATGTTCACGGAGATGACTCGATATTCAATTAGTTATCCACTTTGAGAAGCACAGCATATTCAGAAGCAGGACTTAAGACTACTTGACGTCTCTCACTGATGATCTCCTCGTAGACGCCATCCTGACCAACAGGTTCTGGAGTTTCATCGTAATCGTTTTCTTGCTGTACCGATACATTTTTAGGACTTCTCTTAAAAACAGAATGAGTCAGACCTTTACCGGTCTCTAAAATATAATAGAGCAAGAGCATGCACAGCAATGTTACACATTGCAGGAATTTCTACATATACGATAAGGTATATGTCTGCTTGTTACATTAACATCAAAATTAATATGACAGTAATAGGCATATGCTGGAACGTGGAACCGAAGAAACTTTATTTTATGGAATTCCATATGTCGCAGTGTAAATTATTAACATCAGACATCAGTGGTCGGCTCCAGAATGCATCAGAGAGCTCTGTCTTCCCGTCTTCAGCCAACCAGGTCGTCGATACTTGCGTGCTGCGGCTCGTGGGGACTTGATGGTTCCGCGCTGCCGTACATTTATGCGGACAAAGCGCGATATAAATAGTCCAATACATAATACATACATATTGTTTTTAAACGCCTTGGAGAACATTTTGGGCATAATTCTTCATTATTTCTCTATGAACAAAGGCCTCGAGTCGGATATGTATGCCAATAGTGAAAACTTACATTTTTCTCAAATTATTTAAATGGAGCACTAAATCGAATCCCTAGTTACAACTTGGTCTGCTCATTAAACTAATATTGAACTGAATTTAATCGAATAGTACACATTTCACTTTGTGTTCTAGTTGTAAGGAGAGCCTAGGAGCGATATTACACTCATTTACTTTTTGTTAATGACGAAAGTTAAAGAGATCGAAGCAGTAACGAAGCCAGATACAAACGGAGGTAAACTAGAGTCGACAACACCTCATCTCACTGAACTCATGTAATCAAACTTACCATGCAGTTTGGTGATGTCACCGTGTTTATTTATGAATACCAAAATAAGGCAATTATCATCACAGTACCTATTCTATAAGTATGATTTAAATAGCTCAAGAATAGCAACGTTTCAGAAAATATGAAATATCACTTAAAAAAACTTAGGCTTGCAGGAAAAGCAGAATTAAGTCTGCCGATATAATAACGATTTCAACACTTAACCATTTCCTAAGACGATTATATGGAATTTTAGCATAAATGCAGTCCATTTGATTGTCTTGCTGATTATCGCAAGGGAGAGAAGGCATAAGCCAAACAGGACTAAGAGCAGAATGTCTCTTTTAACTTGAGATTCAAATATTATCGACACTAGGGGTAGGAGACGCGATACAAACACACTTGTCGCACATATCTTTGAATAACAGTGCGAACGATACCTCCGTAAATTTGGAAAACCTCGATTGCGATAAGCTAGCAAGTGATGAATTAGTGCATTTTTTTCATTGTTTACGTCGAAGAGAAGTGAGATTAAAACAGTTGTATTAACATGCACATTAGTACACATCAATAATCCTACCTGAATTTCTTGATTTTGAACTGCTTATTAGATAGACTACAAGTAGCGCGTTGATAAGCAAACTGACTGTCAAACAAGTTACCAATAGTATTCCGGTTGTAGACGAGTTAATCCACTCTGTTAACACATGTTAGCTAGACTAAGTAAAATAATTGTAAACATATGCCATTTATGAATAGCGTCAAACATGTACAATGTATGTATGAATAACTACTGATTTCTATCGTGATCTCAGGAGGTGTTATCCTCTCTCAAACAAATAATACTTTTATAACTCAAGATTGAGCGAATGAAGTAATAGACATTCGTTGTGTCGGCAGTACACTGTGATTTAAAAGAAATAAAGACACTTTGATATTACAATGTAGCTTCGATCTAAAGTCAGATATGCGGTTCAGTAATCAATCATAAGCAAGAGATATAATATTATTAAGAAAAATTATCACAGCGAAGTCTCAGTATTTTCTACAGAAACGGCTAAAAGCAAACGTACGAATGCAATTACAAATACAGCAAGGAAACAGCGTGGGAACGTCGTCCAAGTAATTATGCCAGTCAATATGAGACATACACGACAACAGTAGGCCTATATCATTCGTAATAAGGTCTTTGTCTAATTTACCAGTTCAAAAAACAATTATTCTGAGTCCTCCAGCATTCAATAACCTGTTGAATTCAGAATAACTTTACTGTTTGCTTCGTATATAATGATACACTGTGAATACGACATTGTCTACTTTGCCAGCCCTCGTAAACTGATCATCCGACAATGATAACTGAAGAATGTTGTGTAGGCTTAAAAGGAAAATATTAATTAATAATTGTAACAAGTCAACACAGCATGTCAAGATCTAGAGTCCTTTGTCCATTAACATACTTACCGTCGTACTTGCCACACGTGAAGCCTTCATTGCAAATACAACCATAGCTACCAATGCTATTAACACATTCTGAAAAGTCATTACACGGGGATAAAGGACTACTCAACTGACACTCGTCTGTATCTGAAATAAAACAGAACGTATAGACGTCGTCGTGAAAAGATTTTCATGAGAGGCTAATAATTTCTATGTGTGAACTTCTATAAGCAACTGTGACTGTACGCAATGGTTCAGCGATCATGACAAATGTTACAAAGGAAGGCCATCTCATTGAACTGACTCACAGAAGAATCCATTAGTACTAATGTATGAGCGACTTCATTTCCTTTGCAAAGGCGTGTCAGGAATGGCAGTCCTGCGGACCTTCTTATAGCCTCCTGAATACAATTCCAACGACACTCCTAACTCAGTTCAGAGTTGTCTACAGACAGCTAGCAATAGCAGCGAGTCAAGCAGAAATGACGAAATATATTTCAGTTGCTCTTGCGACAATTTTAACTCGCGACCCCAGTGTTTGTATCAACAATAGTAAGAAGAAGTGATAAACGGCCATCAGAAGTTTACACCCCAAATGTTTAAGATGATATCAAAGATATAATTGCAATTGTTGATGACAGGGATATGTTACTTATTGTTGTTCACATAGTAGCGGGTCATTTGGAGCCACTTCTATAGGCCTACATGTAGTCATAAATGGCGATTACAATATCGGCATCTGTTTGAAATTTACAGCTCAGAAAATAATTTAAATGTAGGAGCACTAACTCTAACTAGAAACGGAAAGATATACATGTACATGTACCTGTGCAGTTGCCAGAGGTCGTATTTTCATATCCAGACTTGCATTGGCATGCGTAGCTGCCGTAGGTGTTTTGGCAAAGTTCTGTTTCATTATCACACTCGAACGAAGCGCTTTTACATTCGTCGATATCTGACACATTTGAAACATCCGGAAAATTTATACTATTTAAATGTCTTGTAAAAGGACATTTTATTTATTGGTCGTTTCATAAAGAACTCTTCTTTTGTACTCAAGCAAACATGAAGTAGACAACTAAGAAGAACAAGAACAAGAAAAAGAAGAACAAGAACAAAAACAAAAAGAAGAAAATGAAGAAGAAGAAGAAAAGAAGAAAAAGGCAAGGGGACAACAGAGCTTTTCACGGGAACTATTCATTCGTAGTAATTTGAAGTTAGCAGAGAAGATAATAAATAAGTAGAAGAGCCATCTCTCAAGCCTGCATGGCTTGAGGCCTACATTGGTATGAAGTTTTAGTAGCCTCATCTTCTTCATCTCGACAAGTAAATATATAAAAACGATTGACAACTCCTCTCTTTCGTCGTCTCATCTTCCCATCGACAGTGTTTCTTTTGTTTGCTTAATAGCAGTTGTCAAGGCTGAAAATGCATGATCTATGTAAAAAAGTTAAACTATCAAAAAAGATTGCTTGTCACTGAACCCACAATTTGGACGCCTCGCTTTACATAAATAGATGACTGACTTTTAACAGGGAACATTGTTCTTCGTAATGTGCATCTAGGACCAAAGACTATAATGAAACATCTTTACAGCTAACCATCGTCGTTCATTTTTATATAAAATCACTTTGGTCAAACACCTTCGCAATATGTTGCTCCCTTTGTGAAGCCACTCTTGCATTCGCATGTGTAACTTCCAATGCTGTTGACGCAGAATTCTGTTATTGCATTGCACGCTGAATCACCCGATATGCATTCGTCCATATCTGCAGCATGTCATAAAATAAATCTTTGACACATAGAATTGCTAACTGATAGGACTCAAACTGCGTCTTAAGTAACCTGATAATTGTATGTGTTATACCATGCTAGAATATTGACCAACCTTTTTGCGAAAGTCATAGACACAGTCTACTGCATCGACGGATTTCGTCCGTTTCTTCACAAAATAGGCTGTATGGAGGCCTTTGCAGAATTTTCACGCGTCATTTGTAGTTTACCCGTACCTTATGAACTTCTTAAATTTAGAGCTCAAAAAGGATTCACGCTCAAAGTCATTATTAGATTTAGATTGTTATAATTACGCCTAGCAGTATAGCTGTAGGCCACAATATCACACGGTTTCTGCTCCGATATATCGAAATTCTACTATGATAACGAGCGATTACTTGTGACAAAATTTAATGATCGCTAATCATGCTACAAAGAATCGGAGTAACTTAATGAACCATAGCGTTGAAAGAGACGATCCTGCGTTGACTTGGTATCGACTACATCTTTTTAGCCTCAACATAGACCTACGTATATATTATGAGGGTATCAAGTTCTATGCCTCGCCGTATGATATTCTGCTATTTTTTTAATAATCAACAGCATGCATGATAGCTAGAGGTAAACTTAGAATCAACATCTTATGACAATTCTCCCTTGGCAGAGATGTTGACCTAACTACCGATCGAGTGCCTGTAAAAAACGGTAGGTGTAAGGTATCGTTCACTCGTTATTTAGAGTTTACCTGTGCAATGTTCCCATGTGTTCATTCTATGGAAGCCTTGTTTGCATCGGCATCGTGAAACATTAATGTAATTCAAGTCAATAACACTGCATACTTCATTCCGCTTGCAGTCTACATCATTTGAGCATAATATGTTGTTCACTGAATGAAACAGAAAATAGGAAAATAATAAATGTTTCTGTAAATAATTTCAGCATTGGATCAATACAAATGCCTCAATATTTAGAAAAAAGCATAATATTTTTGTCTGTCAAAATCATCGCAAAATTCACATCAAAAGCGACATCTAAATAAATACATGTTCGACATAGGACGTTTGGCCACGACACCTAATATAGGGTGCGTGATGGGTGTCTGCATTTACGCAATATAAATAGGCCCTATTATAGATGTATACATGTCACGTGAGACACTCTGTACGTTGGCGTTACATAAAAGTCATCGGAGGACAGCAGAGGCGTAGGAGGACTACGGACGAAGTTGTACACCTGAAGCCTGAAATATGAGACATCAATGGGTTTCGCTGGAGGCAGACGGCCTCAATACAGATGGCGAGGAATATGCAAATATCAACGGAGTGTCAAGCAGCGAAACCCGACACCTCGAGGCAGACGCCTGCTCCTTTTCATCTCTACGACCCACAGACAAGAAATTCATGAATCAATTGAAGATTTGGTCCGGACCGGCTGGTTGACATGGATCATGAATAGGGGACAATTCCGATACGAATGGCGCAACCCACTAGGCGGTATAACGATTATAATGAAATTCGATCCCTGGGACCTGTTGCCCGTCTATGACACTGACAAGGCCCAGCCATGATAGCCGCTAGTCAAACATTAACGGTACGCCCCTAGTGATTGACGTTATGCTAGGGACATCAATATCCGACCAACCCGGTTTAGGAATAAAATATACATATTAAAACCATCAAATGTGTCGTGTTGCTGTGCTTGGTGATAGAGGAAAGAACCGGCGGTACTCTTGTCATCTAGAAGGAGTTGGCGAGAGAGAAACCCGCGACAATACACATGAAGCACAGCCATAACGATTTCAGTAGTGTCAGCACAAGGCCATTTGTGCTGGACGTGACCAAATGTATTATGATCCCGTTGTTGAATATTTGAAATTTCTACATCAACTTAAATAATGCCGAGAAGTCAGTCGATAAGGTACTGCATCCTAGATAAGACTACGTGATATAATATAACTTGTTTTAATGTTTTTTGAACATGAATATGAGCAATCACTGAAAAAATATTACAAGACACTTGCCACTGGTATTGACTAACCTCTGTACACACTGTTCGCATAGGATCCGCCACAGATTTGACTATTATTCCCAGAACACGTCATATTGCAGCTGGATTCAGGCAATGAACCGTGTCTGTCGTAGACATGACCACAGAAGCATTCGTCACTGTACTACAATAATCAATTTGAATGAGCTGATGATATTATTTGCAGTTGTAATCAGCTACAATCTATTATTAGACGCACTCTTCTCAAATCTAGTGGCATCGAATGCTAAGATAGCTAGAAGATCCTCAACGTCTGGTTCCAAAACGCAAAGTCCAAATAGTTTTTATTGTTGGATATCATGCTCAGAGGTGAACGAAGGCAGGCGATGAGGTGTGCAGCCGAGGGCCCACGGTCACTTCGCAGTCCAGTGTTCATTGTTCAATGTTCCCACAGATGGAAGAATTAGTAGCGTCGGAGTAGTCTCTACATGTAGCTCTCAGACCAGAATAATTATATCCGCATGAGGAGTTCCTCGCTATATACATGTATGGCGTCATGCACAGTTGCACACTCATCTGTTATCTAGAATAACGATTACATATGCAGGAAAATAAGACCGATGCGCTTTATAGAACATACTTCTGCCGCAAGGATGGGCAGAACAACTGACCCATTCAGAAATGTATTCAGGTTACCTGGAGTCCAGCGTACGTGTAGTTATGGAAGGCACAACGTCTTCTTCATGATTCTATTGTGTTGTTTCGTCCGTTCGGCCAGAAGAATGCCATTTCCATTGCTCTCACCTGGTTGTCTCTGTAGCATCCGATGTACTGCCGTAAAAACGATTTTGCTATCAAATGAAATGCAGGGTTCGTGTGAAATGGCCTAGAATCAACTAACTCATCATGCCCAATAATATCTTTGTGAAATGCATGATTCAGAAGAGCGATAAAAGTTACTAAACGAGACATGAAGGCCTACACATATCATGTCGTTTTACTGTGTGTTGTTATTGTAAACGCCGTCCGTACTGTAACCGTGATTATTATGAACTTTACATTACAATAGATAGCCTCGAACAAATTATATATATAGATCATTATTATACATTAGTTTTAGATGAACATTCACTAATTCAGACAGTATAGGTTCTGTCAGTCACTCGTGTAGGCTCTAGCAGTTACAGTCAACCCACATTCTAGGGATACCTTGAGTGGTCAGTAGTTGGCCAATCAAAGTAGTCTGTTCTAGAATAGGCCAGTTTCCTCTTTGGCTGAGGAAACTCACTTATATGCTAGAGCACTGTTAGAAACTTCGCAGTCTGACTTCCGAAATTATCAGGTATCTAGTGCGACAGAACTGTCTATTATAATATATATAATTTATTAATAACTTAGCTTCATGTTCAACCTCTAGCATCTGACATCATTATCACCTTGTGAGTATTTGTATCATTCTGTATTTAGACAACCATATTTATGTTATACTTTATCTATTCCTTGTTTAATAAAGATAGTTTGTATCTGAACTGTCTCTTCATGTGTAGCTAGTCGCCCCTAACATAATCTAACTTATTAAGTATCTAATATAATAGTAGATCTAGTTTTAAGTAGAACCCTTTAGCGTTCTTACAGTACTAACGGGTAATTGTTTGTACGCTATTTTGCATTCACTTTTTAACCTAAACAGTCTAACGAAGGCAAATCATATGAATAATGCTTAATTTAATTTTTTCATAAATACCTTCACTACTAGTGTATCTACACGTAGACGTTAATCCAACTGGATTCCAAAAAATACCCATGAAGTAATTCGTAAACTTTTCCAGTAGGTCATACCGCACAGATTAAAGATCAACAGCGGAATAAATGGCAATACAAGTAAGTTTGCGCATTTGCTAATTTTTTACAGGCTGCTGTAAGTAAAATATGTGCCAGTTGTGGTATCTTTTCCTTTCACCAGTTTCACCAATTGCTTTTTAGTAACTTGAAGGTCAGACTTTCCATTCTTTGCCAAAATCCATGTCTTATCTGTCTGATAAAACATTTTTCTTGAACGTTATGCAAAACCTATGGTGCAGAAAATATATATCTGAGTCTAAACCTGTAGCATACAGCATAATCCAAAATAAAAAAAATCGCTGAGTGGCGATTTTAAAATGGCTCACGAACAGAATGATAAAAACAGTGATGACAATAATGAACCTGTATAAACGGCGTAGGTTGGCGTTCCTGTCTTCGATTTTTTCCCCTCACAGTATTGAATTTTCTTTTCAGTGCAATGAACTTGACATTCAACATCTGGGGTGATCTGGCCATAGTTATCGCCACAGAGACATGAAACTCCACCCTAAACATCGAAACAGTTCTCAGTAAACAAATTGAACACGAACAGCAAACAACTGTCCAATTCAATGATCATTAGGCCTATACAAAATTAATGAATGCTCTGCATGTATGTTATCAGATTGCAATAAAAACCTAAAGTTAGGACATTTCCAAACCTGCATGTTCATTTAGAGCTGTTTAAGGAATGCAATGTTATGATTAGCATCAGATGACATACAAACAATCATGAAGAAATACCTGAATTATTGAGTATGTTCTATTTAGTTGGCTGCACGCCGTTATGCACAATTCGATGGTCAATGTGTCATTTGTTGGTAGCTCTACAGACATATACTGGGTCGTGTTTCCCTTGTAACAGCCAACGTAGTGAAGGTGACCTAATTGTAATACAATTTATGCATTAATAATGAGGTTCAGCACTTCTTCTTTTGCTAACGAATAATATAATATAAGGGGAAGTGGTTAAAGTTTTGTGTCGTATTTAAAGCTTCTTGTGATTCGCCTTCCTGTAATAAATTATTATGGCACCGTTGTTACAGTTCAATGAGTATGCGAAGAAGCGTAATTCCTTTAAAATTAGTAATAGTTAAGCAGCTCAGTTAAACTAGCCAAACACGCAGATTAAAGGTATCTATGCAACTCAGTGAGCGGTGATACATTTGCCCAATCCTGCGTTTCTGTCGTCATTGACTTGACTTATTGCAACACTATTGTTAAGATTCAGTATCGATAGAGACTTTCGAAGATGAACTGGGATAAGCACTTTGCTAATCACTCAATAGTATTTTGAAGTTTCTAGAATTTGCTGAAGAAAATAACAACAGTTACTTAAGTTAATCAATACACTCTTTTTATCAATTGTGCAACATAATGTACATTGATCATATAATGGTCTCGTTAACTCCAAACTTAACTCCATTGCCACGCGGAGGGTAGCCTACCAGTTACTCACGAACAATTTATAGGCTTACTGGCCCAGTAAAACGAACTCTAAATATATCTAACTTCGTCTGCATGTGTTGCTGATTCCGTAAGATCTCTCTTTACACCGACACACTGACACGTTCGCGAAACGTGAGTCAACTCGTTCACAAACTTCGTAATATTTGCAATTACCGTTGTTGGTTCCACAATCTATAAAATCAGGGTTAGACATAAAGTAGACTTTCAGATTGCTTACACATGGGCAGAAAGTATAGCAATCTGTGCATGTTAAATTAACTTCAAAATTTCAATAGATCCACTCCATTGCTACGCGCACTGTACCGGCTATTGAGTGATTCAAGAATTATGTTAAGAACATGCAAGACAATAACATTAACACGAATCGTCAAGAAAATTCTGTGATCTGCTGTCAGGCCTTTAAGTTGACACTCAGACGCTCTGGTTTTCGGAACATTATCAACAGTTACAGGCTATAGCAGGCATAATATCGACTAGAGCAACATTCGCGGCATCCTCTATCTGCCGAGACTAAGTACACAACTGTAAAAACAAACATTGTAACTACGTTTAGCCTACATCTAACTTCCTTAGCACAGACAAGACTACTTTTTCAGCAAATATGACACTACCTTCTTCTACGCCCACTTTGGTAGCACGAGATGAAAATTTCTTACTTGTAAAGGATATCTTCCCCCCTCTGCCGATTTTTTGTATCAGCCAATTTATCAATTTTAGTCAATGAAGAAAGTACGCATCAGATGATTTCGATGAATAATGATAAGTTTAAGGTATTTTTCAGCGCTACTCTAAACGGACACCATCTTCTCCAGAGGCTACTTTCGTAAAATGGGTTGCTTAGTAAGATCCTGTTGTCATCCTAGTCTGATTAATAACCAGAGTGATCAGAAAAAGAATGAGTGAGAGCCACTCCTAATGAGAGTATCTCTGAGGACAAGAAAGCATCATAAGGGAAGAATCGGATGAATCAGAGTAGGAATTATTGAAGATATGAGACTTCAACTTAAAGTGCAACGTCTGTGGAATGGTAAGTATCAGAAACTTATACGAGTACTCTGGATGTCGTTGGATGAAAGACTGTACTGTTTGGAGAATTATTATTTTTTTCGATTTCGGAGGGAAGTATGGAATGAAGATATGCCATCGCTTGGGTGAAAGCGATAAAAATTACCCGAAATTCCTGTAACTGTTAATGCAAGCTCGGCATAAATGATTTAGATATTCAGAGAATGTTAGTTTCTCATCGGGAACAACATCAGGATTGAGGATTGATGTCTAGAACTACAAAGCATGAGAAGATAGTAGATTAACATTCATTTGTCAGCTCTTGTTCATTGCTGATGAGTTCTCTGCCCTAAAGTGTAGGTCCATTGGCTTAACGCCACACAATTATGGGTGAGTAATTTGTCCTAGGCTGCTACGCAATGATTTGAGGTGGGTTCGAACCTGCGACTCTTTGCAAGGCGCAGACCATACCACTGCGCCACCGCGACCCTCCGCATTATCCAGCCATATAAATTTCGCGTAGAAAATTACGAGGCGCAGGCAATTAGATGACATCCGCAATGGGCAGCAAAATGACTAGGGTAGCCAGAGCCTACTGTATACAATAAACAAAAGTTACTTCATCTTAAAGCGGGATATGGTATTCTATTCTGTTGAAAAGAGACGACTGTCTGTAGCAAAACGATTGACAAGTCATTTGATGACAGAACCCGCAGTACAAATTTAATGCCACTTTCATCATGAATTACGACATATTAGTGTAGCATCAGATTCCCTTTTCGGCTTTCGATCGTCCTCGTCGTGGAAATTGGCTTGACTAGCGATATTGCTAAGCTGCAAACATCCACAAATGTCTTGATAAGGTATTTGGCGCTATAGAAGTTATTGAGCATTGGATAAGTTAGAAAAATTTAAAAATATTCATATTCTGCAGGGCTATGGCGTCAAACTACCTTTTCTTTTTTGTGTTTGGGTCCCCAATGTAGATTTTCGAAACTTGGTTTGATTCCCTAACCTTTCGAAAATAAGTTCACTTATTTTTCAAATAAACGGTTAAAATGTACACAAACCCATTACACAGGCCGGCGTGCTTACATGGATACATGTACATAATATTTATGATGCGTTGTCCATAAATGGGTATGAAGAAAGTAAATGATATTATGTGCAATGGAAGTCGAGAAAGATGGGTGGGTAATATAAATAAACATATATGCTGAAGTCTTGGTCGAAAATCACTGATGAGTACTGTTATGAGCAGAGGAATTTCTAGTGAGCGTGTGGGTGGATAGAGTTTTCGCGACCAAAAATAGAACGGTCTTGAAGTAGTCGTGCAGACCTTACGTAAGAAATTTGATTTTAGATTGTTTCTAAGCAGAGGATGAGATTTTGGTAGCCATCCTGAAGAAGGTTCATTAAGGAATTCAAATATCTTGTAGGAAAAAAGATGAATAGTAAATTGGTTTTTGTGTTTTTAAGTATAGGCGAGAAACTTTTAATAAGTGTGCTGTCGTGGATAATGTAAAGGGTGAACAGCAGCAATGACGCTCTAC
Source organism: Bimastos eiseni (assembly GCA_959347315.1). Lineage (NCBI taxonomy): Eukaryota > Metazoa > Annelida > Clitellata > Crassiclitellata > Lumbricidae > Bimastos > Bimastos eiseni. The sequence continues at coordinate 7,782,637 of OY365806.1, forward strand.
TAGAAAACAGATGAAAATGACGCCTCACGATATTACACTAAATGATGTATTGTAGACTATGACTACTTAAGCAAATTAACTTACCATTGGTCTTCGTAGTTGCGAAGATTAAACAGCAGACCACAATTATTTCAACGGATTTAATAGTCTCGGACATTTGTTGGTAATTTTGAATTCGAAAGTACTGACCGTGGAAATCTTCTCCTCGACTAAATCAACAATTAACTCGCAAGAGTATTAATAAGCACAATATCAAGTCCTTTAAGTGTCCGAGTAGATTGTATCATTAAGTAATACAATTTCTGTGCACAACATTATTCATTCAGTTTAGCAAGTCATCACTGAAATGATAACTGACGCCTGAATGTGGAAACATTTGTTTGATCTAAATTCAGTAACCTTCATTTCATCAACAACCGCTTAGCTGTAATATCAAGCCTATCTGCGTGTATACCAGACGCTCTGCTATTAGATTAGTCAAGTTAGGCCATCTGCCGTAAAATTGGTCTATGAATCAGAAAGTTCCAGGGATAAACATAAGGGCATCATTAGAAAAATATTTAAACAGTTTATTGGACTCACAGAGATTGTTATCAGTTTCAAAACAACGACCATCGTATTACTACAACACAGTGATAAAATAATCCTGTAGTTCGGAAAATGTAACTTTTGCCCATGTCTTTATTTATTCCGAATCAAACAATTTTAAGTAGAGTTCAAATTTTATTTTCCAATTGCAATCAATCTTGTTTTAATTCATTTTCCATGGTAGGGTATAGCTAAGTCCCGCTATTACAATGATTTAAAAACCAAGTTAAGGTCAAATTTGTGTTGTTAAATATTGCAGTTAAGTTTGAAACTCAGTCAAGATGTTGTCAAAAGGTGTGCTGTGAAAAGTTAGTGGGTAAACAATAACTGCATAATTTATTTACATACTTTTGGTAACAAAAGTTTTAAGACTATTTTGTATATACACTGTGTCCCAATTGAACTGATGCCCTTTTTCTCTTGGCAATAAATCTGCCAATTCTAAACATAACAAAATATAAGTTTGCAGACTGAAAGAGAGATAAATTACTAATGTCGAGTGAAAATTTCATAAAATTTTATCAGCAGAGTCCAAAGTTATGCACATTCGAATTTGGACAAACAAAATTCGAACTTTCCAACAAGTAAAAGAAAATAATATTTTTTAGCAAACTGCATGCCTTACTTATTAAAATGAATGTCGTGACAAAAAACGTCATCTCCATTTCAGCAGACGATGATAAAACAAGGTGGGTTTCAGTAAAGATGACCTGAGTTTGATTAAAATTTCAGGACAAGAAAAACATTACGGAGCAAAAACGTCATTGAAGGAATTTCCTAACAAAAACTGGTCTATCACAGTCTTGAATCAATTAATTGCAAAAATCGATGCTACCGTATCAGCAGAAAAACGGTATGGCGGTGGTAGACCCCGCACAGCTCGTACTGTGGAAAATGTTGATTCTGTTGAAACACTCGTACTGAGCCAAGAAGACCAACCTGGCAGCCACAAGTTAAGAAAATTATGAATTTTTACATGTTGGATAGTTGGAATTTTATTTGTCCACATTTTAATGTGCATAACTTTGGACCCTGTTCATAGAATTTGATTAAATTTTTAGAAGACACTGGGAATTTATCCCTCTTTCAGTCTGTGAAATGCTATTGAATAACATTTAGAATTGACAGATTTTTTGCAAAAGCAAAAATGGTACCAGTTCAATGGGGACACAGCGTACAACTGGCTCAAGTACCCGGCTTCGCCCGAGTTGAACTATGTAAGACAGTCCTTTCAATTCTTAAATGTGTTGACCATTGTTTTTCCCCATGCTCTCCTATATGAGGGCATTTGCAATATTGTGTAAATTTTTATTGGCCACTTTGGCAGGTATATTTGTACATATTGTAAATGCTTCTTTAGAGAGGAGCTTCGGCACGGTAAGGGGTAACATTTTGGGATCGCTAAGCTTGTCCTCGGGTTTTTGTCCTCGGCTGCTGAGAAGTTTTCGCGCAAAATCTGGGAACAATCGGTCGAATTGATCAACAATTTTTTTAACATAGATAGTTACATACCTATCTTCTTTACATGTAGGCCCTATAGATGGTTTCCGTCATAATAAGTGTAGTCATCACGCCCTAACATAAGGTCAAAAAAGTGGGTCACGCTTGGAGCACGAAAAACGATGGATTAGAATCGTAATCTCCAAACAGTTAATGCGCCACTCGAAAGTCACTAGAAGGGCACCAACTTATTTACAAGCTGCGGCTACATGTCGTAGGGGATGTCCAAACGTGGCCAGAGACTGGTCAGGTCCCGGTTTCCAGTTAGTTAGAGAAGGCAAAGGTATCGTTTAGGTCCAAAATTGGACGGTTGAAAATTAGGCGAGGCAGGGTAGGAGTTCCTGAAATGGCTTTTGTTTCTAGTAGAAATCACGAGATGCGATAGCTAAGATAGCCTGATGCAGATGATGGTTGGTGATTACTAATTCACAGTTACACATCATATTCTGAGTCTCAAATGATATTACACAAACTGAAACAATAATTAATTTCATCACATTCAGATACAAGACTTAACAGAATATAACATACGAATAAGATACGTTCTTCGCATTCGATCGTCTGCGTCTGGGATAAACCTTTCGGGGCTGTTCGAGGGGCATGGAAGGAAGTAAACGTGCTGAAGTTTGTACACAATCGAAGTGAATTAATTAAAGCTAAAACACTGCTAAATGTATATAAATTAGACGAGATGCCAATTACTTGTGCATAGGTCTATATTCAGGTTAGTACTGCGATTAAACTTACAAGCTAAACGCGGAAAGTTTAATTTTGTTATCATTTAATGAATGTAAAATACTCAGAAAGAACACTCGATAAACATTAATTTTAGTCATCCAGTGTGAGAAGCATAGCACATTCAGATTCTGGATTTAAGACAACTCGACGTTTATCCCGGATGATCTCCTCGGAGAAGCTATCCTGACCAACAGGTTCTGGAGTTCCATCGTAATCACTTTGGTCCGATACATTTTTACCACTTCTTTGGAAAGCAGACTGAGTCACACCCTTACCATTCTCTAAAATACAGTTTGTAAGTGCCTGCTCAGCAATGCTTGACAATGCAAGAAATCCTACTCTTACAAAAGGTACACATCTGAATTTTATATCAACATTAATATAAAATGATAGAAGTATGTCGGATCAGAAGATAATCATTAAGGAATTTTGCATGTCACAGTTTAAATTTCTTATAGTTCATGTGAACACATTCGACAACTTTTATACACAATTATTCATCACTTCTCAGGTAATAGAGGGCTTCGTGTCGAAGATGAGTAGGCCTATGCCACTTTGAAAACATGAAGTTTTGTTAAACATATTTTAATGGGACACGACAGTGAATCCATAGTCTATACTTAATATTGGTTTTGAGTAAGGAGAGCTAAGGAAAACTGCGTTTAACTCTTTATTAATAACGAACACCTTTGGCGCGTTATAGAGATGGAGACGTCAACCAAACCCAATAGGCCTACATGACAGGAAACCACGCTATATAGGTTGACTAGTCCTCCTTTCGCTAGGAGATGGTATTGGTTAAATCCGATAATAAAGTTCATGAAAACCTTTTATAACTGCCGACAGTTATGTTAGACTTCTGAAATTAGTTGTCATGATCGGTTCATACTGTACTTGTGATCATACTGCGGTTCGTCAGTTTAAAAGTAAACGAAGATACATGTATTATACACAATTCTCAATAACGCACGTCTGCAGGTAAAGCAGAATTAGGTCGGAACATCTATGCATATTAATATTTATATTTATGTATTTTAATTAATAACACATTTTACACTTTCCCAATTTTTGGCACGATTATGAGAAGATATGTAGAATGTCAGAATATTCATGTAATTCATTCGAGTGTCTTCTGAAATTTTAAAGGCAGAGGAACAAGAAGTAAATTGTTTCTTGTAAAGTGAGACCGCAAGATCATTCATATCAGAGGCAATTAAAATTGTCACATATTTCACGTTTGAATATCACATGCCGTCATAATCTGATAACCTCGACTGCGATAAGATAATACGTGACAAATAAATGCATTGTTATTCACCTGATACTAAGAAAAGAATTCAAATTGAAACAGTTAAGTTTATATTCACACTCGAACACAGCCACAACATACCTGCATTTCTTGATTTTGCGCTGCCTATTAGGCGTACTGCAAATAGTACGTTGATCAGCAAACTTATTGCCAGAAAAGTCCCCAACATTATTCCTGGTGTTGGCGAACCACTGCACTCAGTAGCTGCAGGGCCTAAACACACAATATAATCTAATTATCATCATAATGTCATTTTTTTAAACGTTAAACAATAAACATGTATGCTTTACTATTGATATATTTTGAACTATTTAAAAGGGCCCTCTCTGTGTGCTCACTCGTTCGGAACATTGATTCTACCCCAACGGAATGGCATTTGCTCTCATTTGGGTTATCACAGCGTTCTATATTGGGTATGTACTTATGTGATGTTGCTAGCCTAAAGCACGTCATTCCACTCTGGGTTTGCCGCTCATAAGTAGGCCTATGCTTGCGGTACTTAGGCATGCATTTAGGGTCAAGTTGCAGTATGTTGCCTTTTTCCCGTGATGGTCTGCTTTGACTTGAACTATTTAGTTAGCGACTGTAAGATGATCAGTAGGATGGACACCATGCATGACTGTCGTACAGTTATACAATTCTACTTATGTTAAACTTTAAATCAGATTCTGATGCTACCGTGATATGTAATATTACTGCGTTTTGTTAGCTAGAATCACTAAAATGATACGAATATCATTCGCGAGTGTATGGGGCATGAAAATATAAAATTAGCATAGAATTTTAGTTAGATATTGTAGTTCCTGACTTCTATTGCGTCGGTGCTTTATGCAGAAGGCCTCAACCGCTGGTGCACAAACGCAATATTCTAGTTTCATTTGTTCATTGGCTTTAAATCGATGTCGATTGCCCATTAATTTCATACTTTAGCAATGCAAGATGATGACCTCTATATAAATGGCCGTTCACACAAGAACACCATGTTCTCACAAACACGCAGCGACATGTTTCTCGCATGATAATCATATCCCGCTTCAGGCATGCTGGTTATGATTCTCAACAGTGGTGGGATCCTAACTAAACTTTGTTGCAATCGAAAATCCTTGAATGCAACATTATTTGTGTGCATTTCTTAGATTTCAAGCTGTTCTATTTTTAGCATTCTTCTCCATCCGGGTTTTCATACGCATCGATGACTACCAATGATATTGACCTATGAATCCGACATGCTATGGTACAATGATGTACTCATCAGGCTTGTATTTGCAGTACACTGTTATTTAAAAGAGCTAATGAAGCCTTATAATTAGCGTCTTAAGTAGGCCTACGATACGCGATTCAGTAGTCAGTAGTAAACTACAAAGATAAGCTTACAGAGTGCCGTCTTCGTTGCTCCTTGAGAAACGGCTACAATGAAAATGTATTCTTGTTGTTACAATTGCAACAAGGAAACACTGATGGAAGTGGCGTTCAAATAATTATGGGAACCAAAATGATACACGAACGACAACATTGAATCTTTTACCAAATAACAGGTACATAATTTAAAAAATCCAGCTCTTAATACCCTGGTAAATTCACAAATGACAATAGCGCTTTGGCCTACTTCAGACTATGGTAGGCCTACACTGGGAATACGACATTAGGCTCTTACCTAATCGAGACCTCATTAATTGATCGTCCAAAAATAGTAACTGATACAATTTGTTGAGAAGAATAAAATATTAATTGATTATTATAATAATTGAACGCCTATCTCATTCTATAGGCCTTTAGACAATGATATACTTACCGTCGTACATTCTACAGGTGAAATTTTCCGTGCATATACAGCCAAAGCTGCCAATGCTATTTACACAGTATTCTGAAAACGCATTACATGGGGACACAAGACTATCCATCTGACACTCGTCTATATCTGAAATAAAACAGAGCGTAGACGTTGTCGTGAAAAGATTATCATGAAAGGCTTCAAGTCTGTAATGTGTGAATTTCTGTAAGCCACTGAGACTTTAAGTTATAATCAGCAATCATTGATATAGGCCTATGCTGCAAAAGAGAAGACCATCCCATTGAGCTGACTATTAGGATATGAAGTATTGGTGACTTCGTTTTCTTAGCATAAGCGTATCAGAGAATGATTGTCCTGCGGGATTGTCTCGCAACTGGATTTTCTTACTGACAGTGTGTTCAGTTAGTAATACAGGTCCACCGACACCTCTAACTCAATTCAGATCTATCTACAGACTATAATAGGCTACTACCATATCTGCAATTGCCGATGACAGAGAATTGATACGTATTTTTGTTTAGATAATTATCATAAAATCATTTGGAGACACCTCAATATATTAAGTGCTTCTAATTGGGTGATTATATTGTCACACCAGAATTTATTTGAAACTTACAAGTAAGAAAATATATGTAGGGCTATTAACTCTACTGAAAACGGAATAATATACCTTTGCATTTGCCGGTGGTCGTATTTTCATATCCTGACTTGCATTGGCATCTGTAGCCGCCGTATATGTTTTGGCAAAACTCTGTCTCAATGTGACAGTCGAACGAAGCGTTTCGACATTCGTCTATATCTGACATATTTGAAACATTTATTTTGTTTATAGTCTTGCTACGGTATATTTTCTTTATTAGTTGCTACATATAAACTCTTCTGTCGTAGGTAAATAAAATGAAGATGAGAAAGAAGTAAGTCAACTCCAACAAGAGGAAGTCGTTTCAATGTGAGCTTTTCGCTGTTAGAAAAGTGAAGCTTAAGAAGAACAAGAGAACAAGAGGAAGTGCAATTACTCAAGCTAAGCCAGAAGGCAACCATGTTGGTATGACGTTTTTACAACTTCATCGTTTTGGTCTCATCAAGTAAATATAAAAACGGTTGACCAGTCCTCACACTCTCCGTCTCATCTGAACTCAAATGGGTGTTCGCTATTAAACCCACAATTTGCATGCAAAGAAATGACTGACTTTAAACAGTGGGCGTTGCTTCTTCTTAATTAACACCTAAGGCTGAGGCGAAAGACACAATTTAAGTCAACTTCACAGCATACCTTCGTCATTCGTTTCAAGATAAAATCACTTACGCACCTTCGCAATATCTAGACTCATTTGTGAAGCCACTCTTGCATTCACATGTATAACTGCCAATGTTGTTTATGCAGTTTTCGGTTGTCGTATTACACGTTGAATCACCCGATGTGCATTCGTTGATATCTACAGCATATCATGAATTCATAATAAGTCTGCCATATTAAGCTGCTGACTACAAAACTTCAGAAACTCAAGCTGCGTCTTAAGTTGTCTGAATATGTGTAGGCCTATGTCATACTATAGATGGCAACCGACTAATTGCGAAAGTCCAAGACACATGTAGTTCATCGGCGAATTGCGCTCCTTGCCCAAAATAGACTGCAAACAATGTAATATTATGAACCATAGTTACAAAATAGATGATCTGGATAAAGATGTAATCGACTTCATCTTCTTAACTTCGTTTTATGAGAGAAGCTACATGTATCACAAATATAGGTCGATTAGAGTCGAGATCTTAGACAAATTTGCCCTGGCAGAGATGTACAATGTAGAACCCCTACCGTTGAGTGTCCGCGGAGAACGGTCAGCGTTAGGTAGACCTATAGTGCACGCGTTATTAAGTGTCTACCTGAGCAATAGTCCCACGTGTTCGTTCTATGGAACCCCATTGTGCATCGGCATCGTGTAACATCTATGCAATTCACATCAATGACACTGCACACTTCATTCTGCTTGCAGTCTGCATCATTTGAGCACCATAATATGTCGTTCGCTGAATAACACAGACAATATTTTTTTATGTTAATGCTTCTGTAAACAATTTTAGAATAATAATTATAGGACTAAGAATAATGCTTCAATATCTGGAAAAATAAAACATGCATGTATGTATGCATGCATGCATGCATGTATGTATGTATGTATGTATGCATGTATGTATGTATGTATGTATGTATGTATGTATGTATGTATGTATGTATGTATGTATGTATGTATGTATGTATGTATGTATGTATGTATGTATGTATGTATGTGTGTATGTATGTATGTATATATGTATGTATGTATGTATGTATGTATGTATGTATGTATGTATGTATGTATATATGTATGTATGTATACATGTATGTATGTATGTATGTATGTATGTATGTATCTATGTATCTACGTATGTATGTATCACCGAGGAGTTACGGTAACTACTTTCAAGAAGGTCACATGCTGCATCCTTACAGTACTAGATCCACAAATAATCATCGACCGATATAAAATTATTATGCTCGCACTAATACCCGAAAGTATTCAATTAAATGTACAAGACCCAAGATTTGGAATCAAATTCCTCCCAGTGTCTAACTAGAACCCACGCTACTGTCCTTTAAGATGTATGTATGTGACAATTATTGTGACATTAACATAAAATTATCGGTTCGAGTAAATTCATTTGTTAGTCGTCAGTAGGCCTACGCCATTAATATTAAACAATACTAAAACAACTTTGAAACACCGAAGAAAGGTGTTTTAATTATAACTTGTTATTTTAAGCGTAATGGCCGAGATAAATATTATCATCAGCCAATATGATTTGTATTAGGCCCTATGACAAAAGACATACATGTATGTATGTATGTATGTATGTATGCATGTATGTATGTATGTTTGTATGTATGCATGTATGTATGTATGTATATATGTATGAAGGACGTTCGGCCATGGCACTAAATTTATCACAGGTAGGCCTACATAGACCCTGTGGACTGCTTGGTGTCTGCATATTTGCAATATAATACAATATAATATTTATACAATATATGATATACACATGGAACACAGTAAAATGCGCTCATAAATTACAAATAAATGCACGATTTTGAAAACCATAAAGACTGCAATAATGTTAGCACATTGCCATTTGTTCCAGATGCGACTAACTTTATAATAATCCCGTTGCTGCAGTTTCTAAAAAATTTTAATAATGAAAAAGTAAATCGATTAGATTCTATAATCTAGATCTTAGTGAAGTCTACGTTGCACAGTTATTGCGCTTTCTTTTGGACATGAACGTGAGTCGTCACTGGAAATAACATAAAAGGAGACTAACCTCTGTAAACACTGTTCGCATAAATTCCTCCACAGATTTGACCTCTATTTCCAGTACACGTCATATTGCAGCTGGATTCAGGCAATGAACCGTATCTATCGTAGACATCACCACAGAAGCATTCGTAACTGTACTACAATAATCAATTTGAATGAGTTGATGATATCAGTCAATGCAAATCTAGTTGCATCGAGCGCTGAGATAACCAGATAATCATCAACGTCGGGTTCCTAAACGCATATCCTATTTATTTATTGTTCATAATTATGTACAGAGCAGAAGGACCACATGTCCCCAAGTGTGGTGAACGAAGGCAGGCAACGTGGTGTGCAGCCGAAGGCGTAAGGCAACTTGGCAGTCAATTGTGCCACAGCTTGAAGAATCAGCAGCGCCATAGTAACTCTCAAACCATTATTATATATCCGCAGTCAGAAATTTGTTCTCGGAAGGCCACTTGCACGTAAAACTCTCTACGGTCTGTTGACTACACAACTCCAGATCCCCTGCTATTCTTTTAATCATTGCTATATATATATATATATAATCGCTCGGGCCTAAACGGAAGCTCCTCTGAGTAGTCGTCTTGAAGAAGTGCTATATTAAATTTTTATAAATTCAAATTCAATTCATATAAATTTAAATATATTCTGCTTGTGAAAGACATGCATAAACCCGATGTTTGATTCCGAACGAGAATTAGTACCACATAGAATAATCACCCAGCAAACCCTGGATCAGATTAATATGAAAAGTGGTGATTTCAAGCACCTAAGAAAAATTCTACCTAAACTTGCAAACGAAAAATCTGCCATTTGTTAGAAATGGATACACTACAAATGCTACACATCGTTTTCAAGTGCACTGTCTGGGCGTGTTGCATCAATGTGCTGCAGACCCTATTCGGCTATTTGGAGCACTTATTGACATACTGAGTCAACATGGGTCTGTCGTTGACTGTCATGCATTTATTCAGCAACATTTATTTCTAGGATGATGGAATCATATAAAAACATTACTGCTCTCCTGTTAAAACCAAATGCATTAAAATAAGTAAATAAGAGTCCTATACAAAATTATTGTCTATTGCGCCAAACAATAATTATTGCAATGATTCAAGCGTGCAATTGTTATCAATTAATCTGATAAAGTTGTTTTTCAAATATTTATTATGTCAAATTCGTAGTAATGATAGTAGGCCTATGAGGAGTTCCTCGCTATAAATGTGGAGCTATGCAAATACAGATATATTACTCAGAATAACGCTTTCAAATAGAGAAGAATAAGAGACCGTTACTCATTGAAAGAAATGCTTCTGTCTCTAAAATGGACCGAACTGAGAAATTTCAGAAGATGTGCTGGTTACCTGCAGTCCTGCGTGCGTGTAGTTTTGGTAGGCACAATATCTTACACAGGATTCTATTGTGTTATTTGGTTTATTCAAAAAGTAGAATCTCATTTCCATTGCTCTATTTTGGTCGTCTTTGTAGCATCCAATGTACTGCCGTGAAAACGATCTTGCTATCCAATGAAAAGCAGAGTTGAAGAGAATGGGCCTAAAATCAACTCATTTATCATATCAAGGCATGCGTTTACAAAAGCCTATTTCAGCCGTGCAACTGCCAGATACTAGCGAACAACTGTTTGTCCCTTTTATTTGCACGTGACGTGCCACACTTTTGAACCTAAACTCGGGCTCTTATAGCTCCCGATTCAGTCTAACGATTTGAATGTTAATCATACCAATAGTACTTTATTTGAAATCTCTCTATAATAACTTCATTATTAAAATGTGCCTTGACTGTGAATGAGAACATCAGTATTTTAAAAAGTGACGTAGGCCTAGTCATAAAGTTATTCGTAAAGCTTGTTGCAGGTCTTGCCGCACAGATTAACAGAGGAATAAATAGCAACGGAAATAGATTTAAGCATTACTTAATTTTTCACAATCTGTTGTAGGAAGAATGTATCAATTTTGCTATCGTTTGTTTCCATAGTAATTACAACTGTTATCACAAAATTGGTTTCTGAGTTGGGCCTACTTTGGGGCCAGACTTTCCATTCTTAGTTAAAGCTACATTTTGGCGACCCGCTGACCGATAATATTATACCAGCGAAAAAATGAAGTCATTGGCTCTTTTTAGTTGCCTTTCTAGCGTTTTTCACTAAACTAATGTGATATACAATAATTATAATATTATATTTATATATGAGTACTAAATATTGATATTATTTTTGACCTAACTACCACTGTTAATTACCAAAGAAATAATCAACGGTTTGATGTTTTATTGATAGAGTTGTTAGCATTAATAAGAATAAATAAAATAAGCCAACGTTGTTTCATTGATGGATTTGCAAAAACTTTTTTTATTAATTTTGTAAAATTGGCGTTCCCTAAATATCGGCGGCCCTAGGTGGCTGCCTAGTTTACGTCCCTAGTCATACGTCTATGGCTTAACTGGCTGACAAAATAATTTTACTTGAGCATTATGAAAAACTCATGGGGCAGAAAATAAACATGGCATAACACAATTGGCGATTTTTGAATTGGCTCACGAACAATAAAATCCGCAGCTGTGTAGACCTATGGTAAAAAAAGTGATGACAATAATTACTATGAACCTGTATAAACGGCGTAGGTTTGAGTTCCTGTCATCGTATTGTTTCCGTCACTGTATGGAAACCTGACTTGACCGCAAGGAATATGACATTGAACATCTGGGGATATCTGACCATAGTTATCGCCACAGAGACATAATTCTCCACCCTAAAAATCAAAGTAGTTCTCAGTGAAAATGTAGAACACGAACAGCAATGATTGACCTATTAAATGAAACAATATTCCTTAAAATTATCCTGTGGTTTAAAAAATTAATTAATATGTTTATGTTATCATGATGCAACAATTATGGCATAAAGTTAGAACATTTTGGAAGTGTATCAATCAATCAATCATTGAAATTTAATATAGCGCATCTTCAAAAATCTACTCAGAGGCGCTCCTGGTCCAACCTCGCCCATAATTATAAGCAGTTTCAGAGTGGAATAAAAATAGGGTAGATAGTTCTTAGGTAAGAGTCGAAGATCCAATGGAAGGCTATTCCAAGCAGTTGGGCCCACAACCGAAAAGCACAATACTGCATCGTATACAGGTTCTAGAGAAAGGGACATGAAGAAGACTCTGTGAGGCAGAGCGCAGCGTCCTGCCAGCACTTATATTACCGGCAACAGGACAACAAAGCCCAATAAGGTAAGTAGGTGCTGCACCACAAAGACAGCGCCAGACAAGGGAAGAAATCCTAAATGCAATGCGCTGGGGAATGGGTAACCAATGTAAAATATCCCGCGTATAAGCGGACACGCGGCCAGTTCTATCAGGCGAGCACAGGCCCGATGAACTCCCTATAAACCGCTCGAGGAATGCAATGTTATGATTAGCATCAGATTAGGGTGTGACAATACAAAGAGTCATGAAGAAATACCTGAATTATTGAGTACGTTCTTTTAAGTTGGCTGCATTTCATTATGCAGAATTCGATGGTCAGAGTGTCTTGTGTCGGTACCTCTACAGACATATACTGGGTCGTACTTCCCGTGTAGCAGCCAACGTAATGAAGGTGACCTAATTGCAGTAACACGAATCATGTATTAATTAAAGTACAACACTTCTTGTTTGGACAATAAGAACATAGACCAAATTGTAGCAACACGATTCATGTATTTATAAAAGTACAGCACTTATTCTTTATTTAATAAGAAATCAGAGGATGAAGTTTTGTGATTTCTTTAAAGCGCCTTGTGATTCAATTTCCTATGATCTCATCTCTTTGTTTACGCGCGCAAACATGATTCCTTGAAATATTACTATTTCAAGCAGCTTTCATTGAACTATCTTATACACGGAGAGAAAAGAAATCTATTGGATTCAGTGAGCGGAGATTCATTTTCCCGTGCCTAACTTTATATCGTCATTGACTAGATTTATAGTTGTTGACCCAATGCAGTATCCTGAGTGTTTTCTCGAAGATGAACTGAGGTAAACACTTTGCTATTCACTTAGTATATATTCTCTTCATCGTTGAAAAAATTACGTCGCTCATTGAAGTCAACTAGGAAACTCGTTTTACCTATTTCTGTAACAACATTACTAGTAATCAATCGTAAATATCAAATTCAATAGAAATACTTCCTTGCTACGCGCGGGGTACCAGCTATTCCTGAGCATTTTATACTGGCTCAATTAATGAAAGCCATTCAATAAGTTTCTTTAAAAATGTCTAACTTCGTCTGCATGTGTTGTTGAATCCGTAAGATCTCTCTTTACATCGACACACTGACAAGTTCGCATAACGTAAGTTAACGCTTTCGCATATTTCGTAATACTCGCAATCACCATTGTTGGTCTCACAATCTATAAAATCAAGGTTCAACACATAGCAGATTGCTTAGACATGGACAGAAAGTATAGCACGACAGTTAGGCATGCTCTTATGCAGAAACCAGTCTGTTCGTGCAAATTTAAGATCTAACATAATAGCTTTTATTTATAAAAATGAATTGTAAATCTGCGCATTTCAAAATTGATTAAAGATATGCCGGAAGACATATAAGAAAGTTAAAAAAATATTGACAACTTCTACCGACAAGAAAAATAATTACGCCCTGACCCAATATACACAAATTGTATTACGATATATGTGATATGCGATGATGTAGCCTAATGTTGATGCATAGAGATCCGGATTGGTGGTAAACCATAAATAAACTTGACATTGGATTAATGAAAGCGACATGTGACAGAAACACTGGACAGTGAGGGTACATTCATGTAGCGAACCGTCACAAAGCGACAAGGGCGAAGTGACATGACATGAAGCAAAACGCAGTTTACATGTATTTGTTAATAGAGAAGTGTTTAAACGAACGTGTAAGAAATAGTAAGACGTTAAGGACTAGTTGTGGTCTGTGTAATTATATTTTTTTGTAAGCTCACATGAAAGCACAGATTATTCTGTAGATTGAAAGACGATGCAAAAATGGGATTTAATTATCCACTCAAAGAGCAACACGTGTAAAGGCAATGAGTTACTGAATTTTAAGTAAGCCTAGGCATGATAAAATGTTCATGAACTTCGACCATTGTCTGGGCAGCATCTGCAACAAGCAAGTAACTCATATCCAGATAAGATTCTGTCGGCCTATTTCAATATAATAACTTTTTAAGTAACCTCGAATGTTACAACTTGTTCCAGTCCATCCAGGCTGACAAGCAGACTTGCATTCACCAGTCAGATAGACACATCGCCTGTTGTCTGTACAGTGGCACTGATTGTGACATTTTGGACCATAATATCCACGTGGACATACTAAAATGTCAGAATGTATTTTCATACATCAAAAGATGAGAAGAAATATTATGGCTAACATAACAATATGATCGGTAAAAGGCTGTTATAGAACTAAAAGAAACATAAAATGATAATTGTGACAAATAAATGTCGTTCTTGCGTGTGAAAGACATAGGAGAAAATTAAATGAACAGCATCATCCACTCTGCTCCAAGTTGGCTAATTAATCATCCGTCACTCCACCCGCCCCCTTATAATGACATTTTATATAGTGTCGGAGATGCTCACCCTTCGTGTCGTTCGGGGTGGGGATTTTCGCGATATTTATTATCAACCGAATATTGGAGACTTGCGCCGCCTAACTACCTGCATTGAGGGCTTTTCATCGAGGGTTCATCGGCGGCCACCATCTCTCGCCTCCTTTGCGCCTCGCGGACATGGTGGCGCCGGACCTCGACGCCTTAGTGCGGAGATTCAATCGTCTCAAATTCTTCTACCCCGTATCGGCTCTGTGGAGGTGCTGCCTTTATATATGTTACCCACGTCTTGCGGTAACTATTCAATCTAATCACAGAGTGCACCTATGATCTACGACCCAGGGTTCTTCCGCGCCAGCTTCTGATAGAATGCTTTTATCAGAATGCTTTTTATGCAAAAGCAATCATTTACTCTCGTTCACACCCCAATTGCATTTTTGCTTTTATGCATGCATGTTACCTGCTTCAGACTGAAATCGTCCAAACAACTGGCAAATAGAACAATGGTTGGCTAAATCAACCTACCAGAGTAAACACTGTTGGCCCACTCTCCGCCGCATTTTTGTGAACGGTTTCCGGGACATGGATGTGAACAATATCTTTCAGTTCTTGACCCATACTTTGCGTAGCTTTCTCCACAGAAGCAATGAATTGTGGCCTGAAGTGGCAAAACATACATTCCACATGTCTTAACAAATGTTGGCTACCCATTTGCATTTTATTGGTAGGTTTAATTTAGGAATTTAATTTAGGAATTGTATAAATCAGTTTGAGATTGTGATTAATTACGCCAACGACTACATAATGAGTTTACTTGCAGCCAGAGCGTATTTGTATTTATACCAAAATTCTTCTACAAAAGCCAATATGGTTAACACGGTGGTCTACTGATTAAAAACGAGTGGTCGGTGATCAGGCAGTTGTAGGTTCGATTCCATAGACAAGCGCTTTGTGTAGGCCTACACATCACACATGTTTCTGTCTGTTAGCAATTTAATTTGATACCGACGTTTGCGAGAAAATATACTGTAAGTTCTGCCATGCCCCATGTGCACAGAATTTGAGTTTCACCCACTCCTGAAGAAAATAATCGCTTTCATTATTTCTTACTTACTTCTTACTTATGAGGCATCTACAGTGTAGGCTTGCTTGCGTTATTTTTAAGTCATGATAACATACATGTGGTATTGTTCAACATTTATTTGTTTGGAGGATCTATCATCTTCTGTCCTAGAAATCATCACTGGTTTATATATGACTGTCTGTCTGATCGGATTAATAATGAAAATGATCATAGTTATCTATATGAACAGACGAGCCAAAATTGAGTACCGTTGCTGGGCGTTATTCTCATGGACACCGTGGCAGATTGAATTGAAATCTAACTAAAATAAATGATGTGAGCCCTCTTTAAAATGTTCGTTTGAATGAAACATACCGATTGTTCTCGTTTCTAAAAACACGACTGCGTGAAATAAAAGCACGTTTTCGAACATTAACTATGATATAATAATTATATTCCTATAATCTGGTGTAGACCTAGGGGAGGCAGAGGCAAGTTGACTGAAAAATAAGTTTTATCGCACGTGATCGTCAACGATAATGCTAGCATAATAATTTTTATCTCAAAACACAGCTATTGATAACGGGTACACTCGAGCACAAATTCAGGCATCACACTATTTTGTAAGTTTACAAAAAATGACCTCAAAAATATTCTGAAGGTCAGCCAACTTGCCCCTGCTCTGGGGTAAGTTCGTTGCCTGCTTGGGGCAAGATGGTCGCAATTCAAATCATACGCATAAAACTGATTTGTAACAGTTGAAAGCGAATGCGTTATGCTTTAGTCAAATTCGTTTCCATTAGAGTCATTTGACCTTAATAAAGATGTAAAACAAAAACTACGCAATTAAAATGGCAATTTCTAAAAAATCGCATTGTCATTTATTGGCTCAAAACACCGTCTGACTGTCTGCCTGCAGCCTGCCTGGCTCTCTGGATCGTGACCTCTGCCTGTCGATTTTGTTGTGATTAAGCGCTTGTGAATGAGCTGGTTATAGCGGCACCGCTTTTGTAGTAGATATACTAGTTTCGAGTTTGCTTTTACGATGACATCAGTTTAATGTAATAATTACTAGACGCATCGATAATTATTTTTAGGCCTATAGTGGTGCCAGTTGGTTGACCTTTGGGGCAAGTTGGTTGCATACGCCAACTTGCCCCCGCCAACTTGCCCCAACAGGTCCACACTACAAAATCTCGTGGTCACTGTTTGCACAACGTGATTTGGGTAAACAAGATATACCAGTAATAAAGTGCAATGAATGCTTAACAAAATAACCTATCTGCCATAATTTTTGCATTTATGTGGATTATGTTATACGATATTTTATAACAGCGAAATATTTTAAGCAGTAAATAGGACGACCTACTTTTAAAGTAACAAGGGAAAATAAAGCACCCTAGCACATGGTCGCTATTAAACAAAAGATCAGGCTTGACATGCTCATCGATAAACTTCTTGTTAGACGTCTTTCCTGCCATGTATTATAATTATATAGCGCAAACACCAACTTGCCCCCGCAACCAACTTGCCCGCACCTCCCCTATTAGCAGGCCACATGATTACGATTTTTATCAAATTTTAGTTTCTTGAAGGCAATTTTTGACCAGCACTTTAACGATGATAAAATATAGGGAATAGTATTAATAAGTGTCATTAGTAGACTTTTGACATTCGTCTTTTAGTGAAACATTATTGTATATTGCTTCTTATGCCCCATATAACGAGAAGAACCGCTAAACAGAGGCATGGCTGTGGGGCAAAAGAGGCACACTGTCTGCCATTCTTGCCCCACGACATGCCACGAGCACGTCTTATAAAATTATACTCGAGGATAAGAAGCAATCGGCTAAGAAGCGACCTCGCAAAAGACTTCATCTAGAGGAAAATGTTAATAACAAAGTTTTAAAAAAATGTAAAGAGACACACACAGAGACGACTAGCTGTCCTTCACAGTTGCCCGAAGCAACAGGAATGGAAATAACATAGACGATTAAGAACCAGAAGCAAAAACAGAACTGATAACAGGTGAACCAGAAGCAGAAGAGCCAAAAGCAGAAGAACCAGAAGCAGAACCAGCAACAGGTGAAACAGAAGCAGAAAGCTCCAAAACAGAAGAGCCAGAAGCAGAAACAGCAACAGATGAAACAGAAGGCTCCAAAAGCAGACAAGCCTGGCACAGAAGCAGCAGCTGAAAAGTACCAGAAAGACATACAGATCGAGAAACGACACCAACTTTCATTTATTGCAGCGAGCTTAAGTTACAGCGATCGACCAGAAGAAACTTGGTTACAATGTTTAACATGCAAGTACTGGTGCCATGAAAGCTGCACCCCGATTGAGCCAGACGACAAGCAGTTTTATTGCGATACTGTCATTAACAATCAATTTTTCTTTATCAAGATTACACATACGACATTCAGTTGCCATTTATATTTTTAAAGGATAAATAAATAATTAAGATAACATGCTACGATATATAACTGCCTCCATGTCAAACTTGCCCCACCATTTTGGGCATGAGTGGCAGTACATGCCACTCATGCCCAAAATGGAGGGTAAGAGTGGCATCAATTTCAATTTTCATTTTTGCCTATTTTACAAAATATGCTGTTATTTATGGTCGATGTCGAATGTTTTTATGTTAGCTCTGCTCGTTGCCAAGACGCCAACGAAAAATTGTGACACCATGTTGTGTATTAATGAAAATATGACATATCTTCTAAAATGGTGCCCTTCTTGTCCCGGTCTCCCCTATGTTGTAGGATGGAATTTCGTTGGTTACGATCTTTGTGCTCATCCTTAGTTCAAAGTATCTTATATCTGG
Source organism: Bimastos eiseni (assembly GCA_959347315.1). Classification (NCBI taxonomy): domain Eukaryota; kingdom Metazoa; phylum Annelida; class Clitellata; order Crassiclitellata; family Lumbricidae; genus Bimastos; species Bimastos eiseni. Next base: position 7,801,416 of record OY365806.1, read on the forward strand.
TGTCATTATCTGAGACTTGATATGCGTTGGTGCAAATGAACATTTTCAAACAATAATATAGACAAGGACAGATCCGAAAGAGAATAGACACTTATCACTCATGTGTGTTGCGTCGGGATTCAGAATAAATATACCGTTGGCCTACTGTCAAGAAAGAAACGTTCATCATCAAACCCGTCAAGGAGTCTGTCGTAGCCTACATTCACCTGTAATCCTACAATTGAGTTGTTTCGCAGCATACAGCTGTTACTGCAGAGTTCAACTGTCATGCGTTGATCATTAGAATATTTCGGCGAAATGGCACGTAATTCTTTATCCCGAAAGCATCCTATGTACTTTTCAGACAAGTGTGCTGCAGTAAACAAAGCCGTATATTAAATTGGAGAAAATTATACAAACAATGCGTTTTTTTAACATTTTCTTTCTCGAGAACTGTTTGCACTTTTATCATAATTTCTCCTAGATCAGCATCGCTGTCGTTAACGTCGCCTTCACACTCACTTGCATCATCATCATTCTTATATTGATCATCAGTCATCCATGTTTCTCAAGTATTCGCCCGATGGTATGCTGCTATATCATCCAATTCTCAAACAAACATTCTCTGTCTGTCTGTCTGTCTATCTCTCTCTCTCTCTCTCTCTCTCTCTCTCTCTGACATTGTTCTTGCATTACATTACTTTTGACTGAAAGATGACTTTGAGGCAATAGGCTAACAGTTAACTCATTAACGCATAAGAATTAAGATCAATAACTAATTGAATTATGTAAATAGGCGGCGTACTCATTCAAGCCACTGTTGATCGTTAGAACACCCAGATTTATCCACTTAGTGATTTCCTCGTCACAGTCAACATACTATATACGTTTATTTCAATAGAATAACTGCGATCATAACTGCGACTGATAAAAAAGAGTATACCAGAACCGATGCTTCTTGTATAATGCGTTTAATAGGCAAACTGTTGGTCGTTTTCTGTTTAATTAAGAATGGCCCGAATAAAGTTTACACGGCTAAATAATTTAAATGTGAGATGTATGCTTTTCAATATTTACTCTCGCTGCAAGTTGAACCGAACCATTTTCCTTCGCATCCATTTGGACATTTTCCAGTCATTCGATCACAAGGAGCCTGTCTCTTGCAGTGACATACTTGATCACACGTGTAGCCGTAATAGCCTATCTCGCACACTGTCCAAAATGAAAGACATTGTCACACTAATATGTACAGTGCAGGTATTTTATTTCTCACAAAAAACAAATATGCCTCTGGTGCAAATGAATATAAGGTTACAACGATTAGACTCATAGCAACTGAACACGTGAAAGTACAACTGTCCTGACTCCTGAACTTAATTCTGGTGCTGTCATCTTGCGATTAAATCAATTGGGCGTCTGAAGATAATGCTTTAAAACAGTGATACGATAGCAGCAAAAATCAGACAATGCAATTAAAATACAGTCAATCTAATGCAACCGGTAGCTTTAGTTGTTTTATAGGCCAACAATATGGTACCGCCACAGGAATAGTCAACAAAACGGTATTAATTAATACTGACTTCTGAAGAATAGTCACCCAAATCAGAATTAGTTAAATTTTTTTTCGACTAATGAGTATATTAGTTGGACATTTTGCAGAAAATTTTAAAAAATTTTACCGGTGTAAAGCGAATACAAATCCCTATATCCGTTCGATCCACCGCAATACTCTGATTGCTCTCCAGGACAGAGTAAGTTGCAGGAAGTATCCGGTACGTTGACACCGAAGTTGTTCGAGCACAGACATGTCTTTGAATTCTTGATATGATGCATATACAAATTATTTACATTTTCCAAGCTAACAAATGTTGTTCCTTTACTTTGAATGCAAGAGTACAGGGCCTACATTCATAGGTAGAAGGTCAATCATCCCGATGGATAGATAGATGTGTATATAGATAGATGCATGTACCTCAAGTAAAACATTATATAAAAGAGTGTGCTCGGTTCAAATGATTCCAGAGGCAAAATGGTAGCGATTGAACGCTCGCTGTGTTTAACTAGCCTCGTTGAAAGATTAGAATTAGTCTAAGCTACATAATAGAATGTAGATCAGAGAGCTACAGCGCTTTATTTTTAAATATTCCTGAATTCTCGAACCTAAGAAAGCGATGAATAGCGTACAAGTAATCACCTCAAGTCTGGCATATGTTGAAGTTCTTAGTCGTAAACACTGTCCGATGCACAATTCTATGGTCAGAGCAGTGTCATTCTGAAGAGTTATTTTCTGAAGACCAGGTTGGTAGCTCACTTTGTCGTAATAGCAACCAACATACTTGTCTTGAATGTTCCCTTCATAACAAGCATGGCAACAATTGCGGAAAAATAATTCACGTCTGAGTTTCACGCTAAACGGTCATTACGGTTTGTAGATGTTACAGAATAAATTTCAAAACATTTATTTAAAAAGAGATGCAAATTGATATTAAACATTCCCGTTGTCTAGTCTCATGAAAAAACTGCAGATTTTTGTTGATCATACTCTTACATAGTGTCTCTCAGAGTTCAGCTCCCTCGCAGCGTTCTTCATTTTGTACCCCGTCCGACTGACTCATCGCTGAAATAATTTTCATTAGCCATAATCTCCACGCAAGGGACATACAACTCTACACAATCTTCTACGTTCTGTGCTGCACCATTCAGTTACTTCAAGATGTTAACCGGATTTAAAATTAATGTTTATTTACATAATTTGCCTCAACTATATCAATGCTGAATTACGAATAACAATTACCGGGATAAAATAAAACACTTTAATGAAAATATTCTACCACTTACCTTTCATCACCTTCTCTTCTCTTCACTCACACTTTTCATCGTTACAACATGTTCTAGATATATACACGTGCTTTTAAATTATATTTATGACGTCTTTCAGGTCTGCTGCGTTCATATTCTTGATATTCGCGACATATTATACTCCAATGTTGTTGTTCTTATAGTTGTCTGAGAATGTTAATCTAATCAAAACCTGCCATGGCGCCATTATAATATGCTCAAGGCATTGTTCCGATGGTCGCTACAAGGGAAATTGGTTCTACAAGTTAAGTTTCATACTTATTACAGTCGAAATCGAGAAAAACATCCGAGAAAACACGGCCCGTGTATTGATCACGATTTTACTTGCGTAATGTCCACGCTGTCAGGCTCTCTCGTGCTACCGATACTTGCCCTGTAGGCCTATATACAACTGTACGGGGTGGCTCGTGTGATTTCCTGATAACATAGGTAGTCAGCTGTCTATGAGAAACTGTTTTGCGATGAGGCAACCGTTATGAACGGGCGGTGAACGACACCACATTACGTCCCTCCAGCTGGAACAGCATCTCCTTCCTCTTCGGAAGGAGCTGCTATATATCACCCTGCTGCCGTCCGGAAACGCGTGAAGACTTTCCTGTTCTCTGCCTAGCTAAACGCTGAGTCGTGAGCGCCTCTGATTCGAGTGGTGCTACAGAAATGCTCCACTACATTACAGTACATTACATTACACATCGCCCTCACTCTTGATTCGACATTCTTCAGACACTTAAGCTTGCTGCCATCTTTCAACTCTGCTCGGGTCAATGTGCACGCGAGCCAGTCACTAGCAGCACTTATATAGGGTGGTTCAATATAAAAATGTATCACTGGAGAAAATGAACTTTCCGTACAGCAAAATTCTTATGCCGCATCTTCAGAATTTGCAAGGAAGAGATAATTTTGTATCAACACAGTTTCTGAATATTTTACTTAAAACAATAATTTCTATTAAAGATCCCAGCTTGTGTGAATATTCTATTCCACATTTTCAAAATAACAGTTAAAAGGGGTCATTCACTTATAATTTTCAACGTTGCTATTATTATTATACTCCATATTCCATATTATTATTATTATTATTATTATTATTATTATTATTATTATTATTATTATTATTATTATTATTATTATTATTATTATTATTATTATCATCATCATCATTACAAATGCTACGGCCACGACAACTATCCTGCTATGCATGCTAATAACAATTTTGAAAACGCACACGTGTTAGGCCTACTATGTCACTCTCCAAAACACAGCCAAGTTGAAGATTCTACAGAGAACACTGGAAAATAGCATGTTATAGGCTCAAACTGTGGTTACTTGAATAATATACTTACCGGTGATACGAGTTGTCACTAGCAATAGCCAGCAAAAAACAAATGATTCTGCATAGACGATCATTATCTACACTCTTGAAATGTAAACTATCGAAATGACTAATCAGATTTTCCGTATAAAACCTTGGTTCTAAAATTGAAGGTAAGCGTTTTCAACATCAAAAACTACAAACGTTTCCTAGGATAGCACAAACGTTTTGAATCTGATCCATGTCCCTTGTTTGCCCTGACATTTTCAACTCGATGTTCTGGCAGGTGCCCAATTACTAAATCTGTGCAATGTATGTTTGTGAGATAAGCCACCTGCCGGAAAGGCAGCGGAACTATCTCAGGAAGTTGGAGCACAGTTTTAATTGTAACCAGCGAAATTACATCTTTAAGTTTTTGACTAGCTCGATGAAATTTAAGCGACCAGGGTTGTGATGAAGTTTGCTATCTGCAACATAATTCAACTCCAGTCTAGCGGTTGTTTCGTAAACCTGTGTCTGACGGAGATAAGCTGGAAATCACGAGTGCAGTAAATACGGCTGCAATTTGGGGATACGTCGCATCCTGTACCATTACAGTCATTGACAGTCTAACATATTTCTTATCGAACTAGTTATCGAATTTGCACGTGGTTCATATAATTGCACTATTTCGTCTATGGTAAAAAAAACTTCTTGTTCGTGTAAGATAAAGGATTCTAGGACGCTTCATCATCAGACCTATATCATTAAACAAATATTCTCTATAATACCAGGGACCATCAGATTTATAAAAATTTATAATAATTGTTATAAAATATAATAATGTATAATAAATGTTATGAATTATTATAAATCTGATAATATTAAGGACAAAATAATAATAGCATAGACAACGTAATGCTATTATACATGTAGACAATATAAGCTTATAGTGATATTATTGACAATATCATAATAATTATATTATAGAGAATTACAACATCATGATTTTATTATTACCCTTTGGCTGAGCTTGGATTAAGAGCTCCTCTGAATTATCATATTAAAGGGGCGCTATATAAACCGCATATATAGATAGAAATTATATCTTCAGGCAACCAGAAAAGTATAAAACATTATAGCCTAAATAGCATTCTACTTTACTGTTGCAAGTCGGTTTGGGGATGTACCACGTGCATTATATAGGACGGCTTGCATGCCTTGTGATTTTTGGCAGTAACTATACGATGTGCGTAAATAAAGGGTCATTCGGTATCCTGATTAGACAAGAGATGGATTTTCTGTTAGCTGTCAGTCTAGTTGAGTTGCCATTGTTGGCCTCCGATTGTTCGTGTAATTTGTCGATATTTGCGTACGTACACATTTTCGAGACCTCTCTCCCGCCATGCGCACCCGTACTCAAAATCGCCGAAATCCGAAAAACACCTCTCCTCACTGCGTAGGCCTAAGCAATAATTATGTGGAAGGGCTAAAATGATAAACTGCGAAGAGGTCCAGGTTAAAGAGTAGGCCTACACCTATTTATTTATTGTAAATAATACACCTGCATGCATGTATGTATCCATAAGTATAGGTCTGCTTATTAGTGCACTTATAAATACATCTATGCATACACACATTATCTCCGACTAAACAAGGTGTGTAGTCAGATCATAATTTTTGGTTATATGACTACTCTTGTCAGTGTTAACATAAGCGCTTCTCTATTTATATCTGTATGAAATATTTGATTCAACAATTCGGCAAATTTATTTGATTAACCTGTACTTAGCATGACTAATGTAACAAGCTGCGTTTTTGCCAGCATGGCTTTTGAATAAACGATAATTGATGGATTGTCTAGCAGTCGTCAGAATTAGAGTTCAGATATCTGTTTAAAATATTCAAACTTAAATAATTGCTAAATACTTACATGATTGTATGCTTACGTTCGATAGTCCTACAAAACACTTTCACTCTATGTAAATGTAATTACTATGCGTACAATGATTGATACATGTACAAAGCCACAGTCAAATAGAAGACTCAACATTCAAATAGTCATCGTGTTTAAGTGCTGTATATTCAGAAGTTGCCTTTTGGACAATTTGACGTTTGTCCAGGATGCTCTGTTCGTAGACGACATTCTGGTCCGCAGGAATCTCTTCGTAATTCATTTCCTGCTGATAAGATGCTTTTGTTGAACTTGGGGATTGCACATCAGACTGTGTTCTACATCTACATGGTTCTAAGCACAAATACAGAGCGTACTAAACATTTATAGCCAGCCTTGAAATGGAGGAATTGCAATTCCAAAAAGTATACTTTAAAACTGAGAGGTTTCATTTTAACGATAAGACACATTAATTATGACAAAATCAATGCCTTCAAAATGTAAAGTTATTTAACACACAGCATAATCATCATTTATATTTCAGATCACTTATAATACCGACAACTGTCCTTAAAAACCGGTATATCGTGTCAATGAACTTGATCGGCTATGAATTGGAATTGACCTCTGCCTGAAACTCAGAGATTTCGTTCAACAGCTGTGAACAGATTAGGCCTGCTGCGATCAGTATATCCCTCTTGGTATATGAGCCAGAAATCTCGGGAGAAATATTACGCTTTGTATTAATTATGCTGATTTTAACGGTCTTATGTCACATGTCACATGGATATGTTTCGCTTGGTAAAGAGTGATAACGAGTAGGCCTACTGCGCAAAATTTTGAAAGATAATAATATTGGTCTGATTTGTCTCCTGTTGACGACGTCGAGGAACAGTACTGTAGACAGAATTCAAATTCAATTAACCTTCACAGTCAAGCAATCTACAATTCTTTGTTACCTGGATTTCTTGAATTCGCACATTTTCTTCTGGAGACAACAAAGATAGCGTTGATGAGCAAACTAATTGCTAGAAGAGTTCCCAAGATTACTCCGATGGTGGATGTATTATTGAACTCTGTTGAAAAATACTCATGACTTACGTAAAATACAAAGCAATAACTTTAAACCTATCGCATCTATAGGCTATATGTGCATGTCAAGCATAGGCTATAGGCCTGCACATCGGCCTATGTATAACCACTGACTTTTTTGGGCTGTTAATTTGTATCAGGAGACCTTGCTTGTCTTGTTTGATGCTAGTGCGGCTTTTGATACCATCGACCTTTGCAACTCCATGCATCTTCGGAACAGCATTTTGTTACGTGGATATTTTATTTGTAGAAATAATGTTGACTTCTTTCCGATTGCACTAAGGCGATGGATATTGGTTCTGTTCCATGAGCTTGGTCTCTGGATGTCACGTGGTTGATCATCTGGCTCGATTACTAAGTTATGTGGCTTCCTCTCAGAGGGTTTCGCCTGCTGAGCTTGTTCCCCTCGATCAGGATGATGATCAAAGTCTGGCGAACATTTACGTTCACGCATTTTTCTTAATATATAGGCCTAAACTCGAGATATTCTGAGCGCTTCATGCATAATTATCATTATCATTAACAATATCATTATGTCGTCTAACCGTCTTTCGTCGAAGCCATCCAAAGACCACATTAATATTTATTTGGTAGACGCTGACAGTTCCAAAAGGCAGACCTGCATTACTTATAGTATGTTATCACACACACCGATATTAAGAACTATGATGCCGTTACCCAAATGTTAGTTTTATTACTGTTGACTCCAATATTTCTAATTACAGAGCCTCAGTTATTCATTTTAAAAAACGTCGCTTAGTTGCCGTATCCGCCTCTCTGTCGTAATGAAAAGTGTTTATTAAGGGCAGTTGGTACACGTCCTATATAAGATTTACGATATTTTATACATTTGTCACCTAACACCTTAACTCATGCGATTGTGTGTACAAGCATTGCAGTAATTAATAGTTGAATGCTGATATGAATCGATTGTCCGTTGTTCACTTGTATTCTTACCCTTGTACTTTGTACACATGTACGTGAAGCCATCTTTGCATGAGCAGATGTAACTGCCATTGCTATTTAAGCAATGTTCCGAATATGCATTGCACGGTGCTGAAGGCCTACCCAGTTGGCATTCGTCTACATCTGCAATAAAACCGGTCAGTAAGATCATCATGTGGAGCAACATTTTTATATGCATGTACTTCTATGAACTAACAAATGACAAAAGAAAGAGCAATAGCAGAGCGGAGCCAGAGTGAGAGCCAACCATAAGAAATAGTAGCCAATTTATTTCCTTAACCAGAATGTGTCATGAATATGAAGTCCAGTTCAACAAGGTAGGCTACTTCGCAGCCTGGTTTATTACTGACAATGTACGGTCTGTGTTGTCCGGCGCCTCTAACAACGCAGCTGTGGAAGTCTACAGCCGAGTATCTTATGGGCGTTAGTTAGATATAGAAAATTTTGAAAGCTAAACAGTGCATCATCTCGAAATCCATCTAATTATAAATGAATCTTGGGAACATTAAAAGAACAACATATCATAGAACAGCTGCAGTTATATGTGAAATAAGTGATTATAGGAAAACTACGATGCGATTGCTGCTACAATTACTTTGAACCATTATGAATCATGTGCATATACACAAACGAGAAGATGGTTATGATATACCTGTGCATTTGCCAGAGGTCGTGTTTTCGTATCCAGACTGACACTGGCATAAGTAGCTGCCAATTGTATTTTTGCAAACCTCTGTTTCAACGTCACACAGGTGCGAAGTCTTTCTGCATTCGTCAACATCTAAGTATTTTAGATGAAGAAATTAATTTTTGAATTGGTAGCAATGGTGATGTGATTTGTACCTCTCTCAACTCCACTCTCGGCTCTATTGCATTGTTATTAAATTTAGAGAACAAAATTGCTAAATGGTTATCATTCAACCATATCTGCCTTAGCTACTCTGCAACAAAAGTCATCGTCCTAGGCCTTGCTGGTCAAATTAAAGAAACTAATGATCCTTCCACAAACCGATCGACAAATTCTTAATCATTCACCTTCAAATCCGAATGTTTGCTTGTGGCCCAACATCAGGTTTTCCGAAGTCGCTCAAGTCTTTTTTATTCAGCCGTGGATGAGCTTGGAGCGCTCGTTGAAAGGGAGCTATATAAATTCTGAGAAATGCATGAACGAATAAATGATCTATCAGTGTACAAAAACTCTTCATATAGAAGCAGCGTCACACAATCTGAGCAGCGATGATTGCATTTACCAACCTTCGCACTTTCCAGACAGATTGACAAAGCCATCTTTGCATTCACATCTGTAACTGCCAATGTTGTTAAGGCAGCTTTCTGATGACGGATCGCACGTTGATGCACCAGATTGGCATTCGTCAATATCTGCAGTTACATTTGAAATCATATCTGTATCCTGAGAAGGAGTTTATCGCGAGACTAAGAAAAAGGGAAGTGTTAGTAGAGTAAGAAGCCAGTTTCTGTGCTAGTGAGCATAATAACGAATGTCAAAATTATAGTCGCATTTTGGACTTTATAAAGTATTTAAACAACGCGACAGTGAGTTCAGCCAACAATAAATGCGGCCAATTAGTTAATCACTACGAATTTGTACTTTTTAAGTACGACTTCGCTTTAAACTGGAATAGATTATTGTTATGAAAAGAGCATCTGCCACCTAGCTGTACGGTTCCACACGACGATAGCCACTAGACTATCATGCGCGCGTTAAGTGTAGCTTACCTGTGCAATTTTCACATGCGCTCATTTTTTGGAAGCCTTGTTGACAGCGACATCTGGATACATTCGTGTAATTTAAGTCAACAACTTTGCACACCTCATTCGGCTTGCAGTTTGCATCACTCGAGCACCACAATAATGTGTCGTTCACTGAAAAATACTCATTGGTAACATTATTAACAGCGATCGGCTTCAGAAGCACCTATGGTGGCAACAAAAGAGGGAAATTAGTAAACGGGCCCGGTCGGCAATAACTGAGCAATACTAGATGTAACTCCCAGATTGTTTTTCTTATAGTGCTACATTTTTGGTATGTAATTTCCATGTGAAGAATTGGTCTACATGGATGACAAGAAATTTAATGGCCATTGCTAAGAGGAGCTCTCCACTATTTTGTATAGGCAAGCACTTGCGATGGAAGCAGAATACTAATATAATTATTTTTTCCGTAAAAAAAGTCATAGAGACGCACATTTGCAGTTTTAATTGCCATGGAAATTATGCCTGTGGACAGAGAGCAGTTTATTATAGGTGACAGGGAGTTGGTATTAGGCCAATAACAGGACTCATGAGAGCAGAGTCAATATCGACAGATCCTGTGCCATGATTTATTATTCGAGGGGTAGCTTAACATAATGAATTCATGAGGGCAATTTGATATATTGTAAAGGAATAAAAACGGGCGGGGAGTAACGAAAGTAGTGACTGGCTTAAAAGATGTTGGTATTTAACATAATTTAGGCCGGCGTTCTCTGAGAAGGAGGATAATAACTAGTAAAATCTGTAAAATTTTGGATGAAGAACGGCTCAGCATAAATCAACTGATGTGCTCACTCCGAGCAAGGATTCGCTCACCTGAATAAACCACGTAGATATACATGCCCTCTGTCATATTCTGTCCTTCACAGTATTGCTGTTGGTTTCCAGGGCAAGGAATTCGACAATCACTGTCACGTAAAATCGGGCCATAGTCATTTCCACATAGACATGTATCACCACCCTAGAAAATCAAACACATCGAAATATTTATTACAGGCTTGAAAAAGTAGGTCCCTGATTCCAAATTTCGACATAAACAATTAAACATGTATATAACATTACCTTTAAATAGTCTGCTCTATGCTGTGTTCAGTTGTATACAGTTAGCTAAAGTATTGCAGGGCTATAATAAAATGATTGTGACAAAGTGAATTTAAAAATACCTGGATTAATGAGTATGTCGTATTTAGTTGTTTGCATTTCTGTATGCAGAACTCTACGGTCAATATGTTGCTTGTTGGTAGTTCTACAGCAGCGTATTGGGTTTTGCTTCCTTTTTGGCAGCCAACGTAGTGAAGAAAAGCTAAGTTCAACCACAGAAGTCATGTATTAATAAGATGTCGACACTTGTCGCTCCTTTCAATTGGACGAACAGAGGTTGAAGTTTGGTTTTTTCACCATTTGTATAGCAACTTGCGTTTCAATGTCCTATTCGCAAAATTTCTGTTCATTATTCGCCAATCCTCATCTACTGATATCTTAAGCAATATCTTAAGGTGATCTCAGTAAAAAAATCGCGACATAATATTTTATACCTGTTTCAGCTACGGTGAGCTCATCGACCGAATATTGTCGATGGGGCGATTAGACGGCAATGGAGAGGATTGCCAGAGGCCTTCATATGCCGATGCTAAGAAAATTAAGTCGTGAACTTCGTGCCCATGGCTATCTCAGGTCGATCTTAAGGGACTGATCTTCTTCTTATTGGAGCCAACGCAAAGGTAAATCCTTCCATCATGCTGGTTAATTTCGTGAGTTTATTCATGTAAGCCCTGCTACTCAATTATTGGTTGTATGAATTTGGGCGATCCCTGTATTTGGAACAATTCGTTCCGTTAGGGTTCCCTTGTTCACTTTCGTGCTTTCACTTCTTCGATGAACAATAAAGAACAGAATGATTGATTGAAATTCAATCAAACTAACTTGGTATGCATCTGTTGTTTTTTCTGTAGGATCCGTCCTTACATCGACAAACTGACAAGTTTGCAAAGCCTATGTCAGCATTTGAGCATATTTCGCCATGTTCGCAATCACCGTTATTGATTCGACAATCTATAAAATCAGGATATACACATTAAGCAATCAAAACAGAGCATTTGCATATCGCCAGAAGTCACAATGAACACCTGTCATCCCGTCAACACAATGACTTGTTTTGCAATCCCAAGGACTCCCTGCTTTCCGTCGTTACTGAGGGCGTGACTTAGCCTCCTAGAAGTTGCAAGAAACCAAGAGGCATGATTACATGTACATGTGCTTGTCTTGTTCCAAGAACCTCTTTAAAGCCACATTCACTCGACCCGGCCATCCACAGTAAATTGAAATTAGATCGTATTGCAATCAAATATGGCCTAAAAATTTGCTGTTTTTGTTCTTGTTTTTTCTTTGAATGAACAATGATCTGGATTCAAGCGAAAATACTTCTGGTATTGCATGTAGATCCTGTCCATCCTGCTTTGCATGAGCCGAGCATTAGAGTGAGACAAGAACCGTTGAATCGACAATGACCTCCGTCAGAACAATGACATCTGTTTGCGCAATCTTTTCCATAGAAGCCCCTGGGACAAACTGAAATACAGATCCACAAGTAGTCTCATTCATCATTGAGAAAATAATAATGTAAGTTCATTTATTCACTGTTCTTGAGGCCAAATGTTTAAAAAACTTAGCTTAAAGTTTAATCTAATTTATATCTCCTGTACTTACTCTCAACTGGAAGTACCTTAGCGAATTAAACACCATCTATCCACCCCGCTCTATTGGATGATAATAGTATGCCACTGTTTTCCGTCGCCAATCGCTTCTGGCATCAAGTTCTCTAACCGATCTACATCCCAACTTTTCAACTCAACTTTGGAACGAACTGCCTCCTGAATTTCGAATGTTATCAGTTCTTAAACTAATGCGGTCACTCACCCACCATCATCACCCTCGCGATTCACAATTAAACCCGACGTGCAGCTGCACTGCATGTGCATGTGGTATCTGGACATTTCTCCCCGAACATTTCTCCGGTGAATGATATTTCCTCAGGGACATTTGATTACGTAAGACATTTCTCCCGGACACTTCCCCTCCACTTGACCATTAACTCGGCGCAAATATAGATGACTGTGCTTTATATTGGCTACTTTGATAAAATATTAATTATTTTAAAGCCAAAGACATTTGACATGAGCGCATGACAATCTTGGTCAAACAGCAGATTAAGATCTGGGAGCTAGAAATTAGGACGGGGTAAAAGCCAACATTTGCAACATTACTTCAGATGGTAATTATGACATAAGGTACCTTATAAAGTTTACTTTCGGGAAGTAGGCTACTTTCGAACAATATTTTGAAAAGTATTTTGGAAAAGTATTTTGAATTCATCTAAACACTTTAAATACTATTTAGAAAATACTATTACAGATTCTTTTAAAACGTTCTTCAAAAGGTGAGACTTAAGTTTCGAATTGAAAGCGCCCCAGGGGTGATGGAAAGAGTAGCACTCACGCTGTAGGAACAAAAAAGTACGGATTTCAGAGGGCAAACCGGTGATGAACTTTTGAAAGAAATTGTAGGCTAATGATAGTTATTTGATATTGATTCGTACTGAATACATAGAACTGTAAGTTTAAATGAAAAGAAATATGACGATTTGGAAAATTATGTGAAATGGCAAAGCTTTCGAGAAATTATTTCAGTGAGAAACTCCTCTGATTTGAAAGAATTTATGGGAACGATCTGTGATATTTCACAGCTAAGGACGGAACGCTCGTGAATAAGCTGGTGTTCTGCGCTTGGCTTGCAAGTGGCGCTTTAGAAATGTGGAGATTACGATTACGATTCCAAATGGTTTTATTAAATATCGCATTATCAGCTGAATATCTTGTTTGACACATTATCCACGTTAGTCGGGTACGTTTCGGAAGACCTATTGCATAGATTTGCAACTGAAATTTGATATCGCCCTTCTAATTTTTTGCTCAGAAGTGCACACTCGCCTCGACGACGCCACTGCAGTTGTAAAGCAGAGCAATTATGAGCGAATGCCTAACCTAAGGTGCTTACATAGTGACTCCTAGGTCGAGGATCGAACCCGCACATTCAGAGTACACTGAGCGTTACCCGCCGACCGCTCTAACCAATCGTCCACCATGCCACACGGTCTACCTGGACATCACAAAATTGCACAAAGCGTATTTATGTTCTTGTTGCCCTTCGACATCAGAAAGCCAATATGGGAACTTATTTTCGCACAATGATGTGTTAAATGATAGGATGATAACGATGTGTGAAAAGAACTTTGTATCAAAATATATCATATTTAGCACGAGACGTTTCGTCAATTAAGTTATACAGTAGGGTAGGGTCATTTTGGTGGACTTCTGATAATATCTTCTGAAAATAGGCAAACTGTGACAAAATAAATAAGCTTTTGAACCGTCAGCGCTTTTTTTAGCGCACGCCATTGGTTTGAAGTGTATGCCGCAATGGCTACAGCTCTATGGCAAAGTCATGTTTGTCAGGGATGATAAACTGAGGAGCAAGGACGTATACATAAATCCCTATTTTTGCCTCGTGTGAAAGTAATTAAAAACTGTCAATAGAATAGCACTCACCATAATAAACGCTGTCAGCATGGTTTCCTCCACATTTCTGGATTGCATTTGCGGGACACTTAAAATTGCAGTTGGCCTGTTTACCCTCGAATGTTTTATCTCCATGTCTGTTGTACTTTTCTCCACAATTGCAGTCGTATCCGTACTATAACACACCACAGTTACTTAGCGAAATAATACGTTAATATTGCGCTATGAGTCAGACATGATGTACTGCAAGCAACGCCAATATGCTACGGTGTAGAAAGAAAACTGATGCAGTATATCTTCGTGAAAGCGGAGTCAGCAGTAAGAGTGGGCAGGAGATGGGAGAGGCCTAATGTTTTGATAACTGAGTAGGCACAAAACAAGGATATCACCAACAGAATGCATCGTACACTTGAAGATAATAAGTCTTACCCCGTTAAATGTGTCACCTACTCAATGTCAAGCAATTCTCAAAGCAGTTCATTCCATAAGACATAACTTCTGGTTGGGAACGAAATTTATTTATGGCGCAAAGGCGTTTGGCTGTCGAGGAGTGATCTCTTGTTCATTATTGCTTTGAATTAAAGAGGCAGCGATTTTGATTGTGTGGGGAACGCGGCTGCAACATCACATCCCGCCTACTTACGAAAAATCCATAGAACCGGGCCAGACTTGAAGTTAGGCCTACATGTATGATAAATTATCTGATCGGATAATTAGATCAATTCTTATAGTTAGGCATGTTTGATTACATATCTTTACGAATATAGGACCTCTGTATCGATCTAAGTGATGTATTAAATTTATCCAACAACTCTTCATATTAAGAATGGAATGCAGCGGGTGTCCTATAGGCGATACCGATCGATCTGTTACTCGGAGAGTGCGTGTTGGACACTGTCCAAGGCTGTTAATGTGTAGGAACCTTGAGCAAGCCCTTTGAGCACAATTGCTCTGCAAAAATAACTGCATCTACGCCATAGAAACAGACGCGTGCGCACTTCTGAACTTTGTAAGTAGCTTAATAATCACAAATATTTTCAGGTAACAGTTGTATTTCAGGTATACACAGATAACACTGACAGACTAGTTTAATAAAGAGTTTTCAATTTGAAATAGATTTGGTTCGTGTGTCTTTGTGAACTGATTAGACCTTAGCTTTAACAGCTCGTGCTCTAATAATGCATTTTTACTCTATCCATACTCACCTCCATTCCTGCGTATGTGTAGTTATTGCTGGAACAAATTCCAATGCAGAAATCGTTTGAGTTGACATTGCCCTTATGTTCACCTGTTTTTCCACCTGGATTTCGGACATCCATCGAATGATAGTCATTTGGACCATCTCCGTAGCATCCTATGTACTGCCACTGAGTGTTTCCTGTGACAATTCAATTATAAACAATGAATGAGCCACACTAAGAAATATAAGCGTACCGGTTGTGCGTATGAGAACACTCGAACATGTAGCTTAACTAAAAGTAAAAGTTATCTGTAGTAGTCTGATAGCGGCTCACTATACCTAGACTACAGTGCTGGTTGAATATTACGATACCTTACATTATCTGAGGAAAATTAGTCACAAGTGAGAAAATATGTTCCACTAATGATTTAATACAAGCAATTCAAAACTATAAAAAAAAGTAATACGAAGAATCCTATCTAGCATAAAAAATTACAATGTTCGTAAGAAATGCCTATCGGCATTATAACTGAGAATGCTCAATTATACATTGTACCTGAGAATGTCAGATTGATACATGACGTTGCGTAGCAGCTGTTCGGCGTAATCGTACGGATGATAAAGTTGTAAGGTACAAACGAATACTATATTGAGTATTGCAATGATTAAGTTATAATATTATAATTCTAGCGATCAGGATCCATGACAAGGCTAGAAGAATGCGAGTATTTATTGAGTATTGCAATGATTAAGTTATAATATTATAATTCTAGCGATCAGGATCCATGACAAGGCTAGAAGAATGCGAGCCTCAAGTTGTATTTGCTCGGCGGTCGTTGTCTTCGTCTCCCTGGTCCTTTCATCTGTATGACCTTTCACGTCCGACCCTTCTTCCTTAATGCCCGGGTCCCTACATAGCCTACTCCATCCAATCGCATGAGCTGGGCGTTCCCTAAGTTCCCTTCCTGATGATAGGACATTAATTAATAAGACGCTGTATAATTCCATTGGTCAATAAATTACGAGGGTAAGTATAACTAATGACTGTCACTGAATAATGGGGCTAAACATATAATGGTAATAATAGCTAGAGTAACTGTTCGAATCACACATTAAAATATATACAAGTACTCCAGCATGGCTGTACAAATGAACAAAGACCATTTCTCTGTCTTTATTCTTTTAATTCGATGCATGAGATTGTTGATAGCTGAATATAACAATCGCTCAAAATTAATGTAATCGAAATCGAAATTGTTATCGTAACCACCAAACTTTAAAAAGCGCCACTCGTAGGTCAAGCCCAGGCATCAGCCTATTCACAAGTGCAGTGTTGAATCGTAGGGGTTGTCCTAAGGATAGTTAGAGGGAGGTTAAATTCCGGTTGCCAGAGGGTCAGAGGAGGCTCAGTAGCTGTTATGTACGGGTGTTGTTATTGTCCTGCACAACCGCTCGTAGTATTTAAGCCCCCTACATTTTGCGAGCAGACGCAGAAGGATCTCCCGTTGGTGTGGCACAGTGGCTGATCGGTTAGAGCGGTCAGCCCGTAGCGTTCAGTGTGTGCTGAGCGCGCGAGTTCGAGCCTCGTTCGGGGCGTCAGTCACTGTGTAGGGACGTTGAGCAAGTCCTTCGCGCACCATTGCTCTGCAGTACAACTGCAATTGCGCCGTCGAGGCGTGTGTATGCACTTCTGAGCAAAAAGATGTTGGAAGAAGGGCGGTATAAAATTTTGGTAATAATAATAATAATAGGCGGTTTGGGACAGCGTGGTAAGTCCCTGCATATGATTAAATGCGGCAAAATATACATTGTAATTTTATTGTTTTTAGTTTTAAATTAATTGTTCACTTGTCTATTTAGACATCTGTTGAACTATAAAATAATAAGCTTCAAATAAGTATCTCTATGCATCGGTACTTTCATAACACCCTACCCAGCATCTGCATGATTGCTTTATGCTTAAAGCAGGGCTATTGCATCACCTTAGTAGAGATCCTAACTCCTTATATATTCCTAAGTTATGCCAGAACAAACACTACGCTAATGGCCATCAAGTGCAAAGGTCCTAGAATTTGGATTTCTATATCTGCCAATTTGTGTCTCCTTCCCAGTTTTTATCTATTCAAAAACAAGATTAAATCTGCTATTATGTCTTGTGAATTGTATTATTTTACAACCATTACTGCGAACTCAACCCACTTCTAATAATCGTTGGCATATAATTACTCACCTCACCATTGAGAAATCTATTTATCAGCTCTGCTGACACCAATCTTGGACTTGCTTTAAAAATTGTCTTTATTATATTAGATGAATTGTGATTTTTTTAAACTATTACTTTGTCTACTTCACTTACTGGTTGTGGTCAGCTGCCTTGATCATGCAATCCTCCTTATCTGAAAATCTACCTTTAGTCGCTTCGTGTAAACATATTCGTTAGTTAGGATTAGTTAAGCTTTGTTCCTCCGTCTCATTTTCACCCAGTGTACTCTTCTTTTGGCCTCTACATCCAACTACTATGTACCAGATTTATTCGGTGGCCCTAACTTGCGAGACCCTCCGTCCTTAATTGGGTCTCCGGTGCAATTTCAAATTTTGATTGTTAAAGGCCTACAGATCTCATGTAACTTGTACTTAGGATTGCCAAATAATCTTTAAAAATTAAATTATATTTGCTGCAGTTTATACCCGTTGAGGATTGTGAGCAGAGAGTAAGGACACAGGAATACATTTACATGTATATTGAGAGGAACAAGCGAAGGACGGAAATGGTTCCACTGATTGAAAAGATGGTTGAGTTAGAAATCGCTGACACAGGTGAAAGGTCCTATAGGGGGCTCAAGAATTTAGCAGAGACAGGGAAGCATCGAAGAGCCGGCGATGGAGAAACGATTTGACAACGCATTTCCATCTACCGAACGAATGACAGCTTATTCTCATGTTATTTGAAGTCATCTATATAAATTAAGAGAGATCTCTGTCTGGGTGTCTTTGTCAGGCCATGCATTTGCACAGTTTTAGACCTATTCACTCAAAACCTTCACCGTTGGCTCGGGGGACACTTGACACTGGTCATCACTAAGAGCAGTTAAATTTAAATATAATAATACATAAACGGTCACGCATTCGAGGGGTTCCTGAAACCCGCCCACGCCGTTTTTCAGGTCTCCAGGGCCAAAAACCTGTTTCAGGACACCCCTCCAGGAAAGTTTCCTTTTCCGTCGCCAGGATCAGCACACGTTGGTCCCCGACTGGCGAATGCTCTACATGTCCACGAGATTTCTGTCAACCACACCTATTTCTTTTACGAATGGACGGTTTCGGAGATACATTTAGCAGGTCCAGAGTTGGCAATCGTTTGCACAGTGTACTTTGTACGCACAAGCATCGCAGCGTCGTTCCTATCTAGCAGGAAAACGTCTAATTCGGATCTAACGATGGCTCAATTCGACAAACCAGCTTGACAAAACGCTCGGTAAGAGTTCTTGAAAAGGTCGGATTTTAAGTTTAGAATGGAAAGTCCTGGGTGTGATGGACAAAGGCGCTATGGACCGATGATATTGCATGACCGGCAGTGATGATGGAGGAACCGAGAAGGCACACAATTCTGAAGGAAGGTCGTTCCAGAGACGAGGTGCGGCCTTAGATATAGCGCGGTTGAAGAACTTGAGATGAGATATAATCGGGGATCGAGTGAGTGTGAGGCAAGAGGACGATCGGGTAGAGCTACACGAGCTGGGTGGCTGGATGGTGAAGAGTTCGCGAAGATATTTCGGCTGGGAATATTGTATGGAGTTGTAAGTTAGTGATAACACTTTGTGTCTATTCTCTGTCGTTTCCGGTTATGCACTTGCACACTTTTAAAGCTATTCACTTGAAACCTTCGCCGTTCGCTTGGGGAACACCTCGGACACCCAGTAGAGGGGTTGGTGAACCCGCGGCCGCCGTCTTCCTCCTCTCGAGGGTCAAAAACCTGTCTCAACCCGAAAGAACGCGAGGTACCTCAGCTAGTGAATGCATAGATAAGCTACATACCTTTAGATTTAGGCAATTATACGAACCATCTAAAGACGTCTCGTTTTTTGTAAGATATCTTTGATCAAACTCGTGATAAAAGAGCCTAACTATGTCCGTCAAGGATTATGCGCCGAACTCTATCACAGCTCACCACCAAAATAATATTGGAAGAAATTCTCGCCGTTGTCAGAGTACATGTCGGTGTACTCGACGGCGGACAAGGATGTCACTAAGATACCATCAATCATATTTTCTACATGTACATATCATATAATATCATAATATTGTTAAATGATTACATATTGGAAGGTCAGGCACGACAATTAGTGTCTGCTTACTTGCATTGCAGTTCCTTCCAGAAAAACCCTCTTCGCATCCGCCTGGACAGATCCCAGTTTGTCGGTCGCATGGTAAATGTCTCCTGCAGTAACATAACTTGTCACAGTTTAGACCAAAGTAACCAACACGACATACTACAACAACAACAAATTAATGAAAATAATATTGATAAACAAACATCATGTATACGATTTTAATAACTAATGCAATCTTGTTGAGTCTTACGAAGGCCTCATAATTAGAAGTACAAAGATCGGAAGATGATCAAACGATCTGCCGAATAAATGAACGTGAAAACGATATCACTTGAATCTCCCATTTACGCAGATTCCGCCCTTTTGTCTAAAGACACTGGACAGTCTAAGACGCAAGATTTTCATTGTGTGTTTCCGTTTAGGATTTTTTTCACAATTTCGTCATTATTAGTTTCGATTGCGCTAGTGTCAGTAACCACTTGTGGCTTGCTTGTGGAATATCTGTTTTAATATAATTAATTTTTGTGGGTTTTCTTTTGGCATTAGTTTTGGTTAACGTTAACTTTGAGTTTGGGGAGGCCACACATGTCGATGCTCATTCATTGTGTTGCAATAATTTTATGAAGCTTACCTGTGTATAGCGAATAAAATTTTGTATCCTGGTTTCCTCCACAAATTTGCTTCGAGGTTCCGGAACACTTCATGTTACAATTTCGATCATGCAACTGTTGACCAGGGTTATTTATACATGTGCATCTTCGTGCACCCTGCAATTCACATGTTTTTGAGTTGTATACATGCGTGAACAATGTACTAGATTATATTATTACGACAGACTAGAGCCCATCAGATCAATCATAGCCTCATAGGGTATCTGGCATTGGCACAATTGGATATAAATTGATTAAATTATATTAGAATGAAACGGGTTCAAAATGATCATAAAAAATTAAGTTCCATTCAATATTATATATCCATGAAAGACGATCGGAAACACAACGACCCTACTCGTTATGTTTCCGCATCCAGGCTGATCGCGTTGTAAATGTAAACAGCTTAATGAAGCTGTGTCATGTATGTATGTATATATGTATGTGTATATGTATGTATGTATATATGTATGTATGTATGTATGTATGTATGTACGTATGTATGTATGTATGTATGTTTGTATGTATGTATGAATGAATGTATGTATGTATGTATGTTTGCATGTGTGTATGTATGTATGTATGTATGAATGAATGTATGTGTGTATGTATGTACGACTGCATATTACATTGTAAATACGAAAAGAATTACCTTATTCATTACTTTTAAACTAAAATTGATCTGCTTGAACTGAACGGATTTAAAATGGATCGCATTTCTTCCAATAGACAAATGCGTATGTTAACAATTTAATCATGTAAATGAAGAAATGGAAAATATGACTGTATGGCTATAAAAGTTTTAATCAATTTATGAATGGCTGTATAAATAAAGCAAGTTTGCTAACATTCTTAACCGTATTCTGACTTTGTGGCTTTAGTTGACTGAATTTAATTGAATATAATCATATGGTCGAAGGCAATGAAATATTTTAATGATGGCGTTGCTTAAAAGGGTGTTGGTCTAGAAGTTCTATCAAAAAGTTAAAAACCATTTAATTTATTCTAAATTACTTACATTCAGAGCGGCAAATGTCATCTCCGACATGTTATTATTAATTTCGTTGTAACATTTCTGAATGCAAATTTCAATAGTTAAGTCGTTGCTGTTACTCAGAGCATGTTCCCATCTCTTATCGACCTCACTGCTCATAAAGCACCCGACGTACTTTTCGTGTAGCTGACCTACAATTACAAGGATTTTGCCGTAAGTAATACATCCTTGTTGAAGTTCGCATGCATGTGTAACTTTGTGTAAGCTATTTCCGAAATTTTCTCGTGACCTCGTATATTATGTGACGAACATAGCTATTTATTCATTGCTGTTTACTCAGTTTCTTCATTTTGCAGAAACCTGTGTGTTCCTTGAATCTATATTCTACTAATCTGAGAGGAATCGGTACAATGACGACTATTATTGGTCTTATTAAGATTATATCGTACAAGGATATTTTTAGGTGAGAAAGTTAACTGGTAAGGAGAACTTACTATTCAACCCTCGACATTGGTCATCACTTAGAGCAATCACATTTAAATATAATAATACAAAACCGGAAACGTAACTTACAATAAACATGCCACCAATCAGGTAATACGCTAATACTGTAATCAAATGAAAACAAACATCTGTCCGTCCGCTCCGTTGCCGATTGTATGTATTACAGTTGCTATCGGAAAGTCCCAACTTGCTCTTCCGGACACAGTAACAATTTTGGTAATGGTTCCACTCGTAAATTAAAAGTCTGTCAAAGAAGAAAACGGAACACTCCAACGTGTGTATGGGACAGTGCACTTCTCAGTCGATGCATGCAGGGTTTCGGAAGGTGGCGATGTCTGAACCCCAACATCCAACGATTTATTCTAGGGACGATGGTTCTTCACTGGACTGGTGAAGATAAAAGCCATTGTAACAGTGGCGACTCTCACTCACGTAGTAGCACCAAAGGCGACCACGACAAAACAAGCGAAGGTGACTCAGTGAATGCATGTTTTGCTCCTTGCTGCATGTAGGCTACCTAAGAGAACTCAGCCAGCCCGTACTTTGTTCTTGGTCGCCGTGCTCCCAGATAGAGATCGATGATTTTTTCTTCCTGATTTTGTCCGTTTCTTCTGTCTCGCGTCAGACTGTTGACCGCTATAAATTATCGTTGTGCTTTTTGCGTCTTTTTGTAGCTCTGGCTTCTTCTTTTTGTATACGACTCTTATGTGGGTCTTCCGTTTTAGCTCGAGAAAACAAGGTATTTGAACTCGACAATTTAGCCGTGTCAACCACATTGGGATGTAACAGTTAAATTTAACTAATTCATTAAATTTGAGGTTGGGCTGACTGCACCAAGTCATATTATTATTTTGAGCTAGAAAAGTGGCAGTTGGTGGCATGTTTATTACAAGTTACGTTTCCGTTTATGTATTATGATATTTAAATTTAACCCATTGATGCCCAACTTTTCTTCAGCAAAATATTTTCATATCCTCTTTTTGGAGCTAGGCTGGTCTATGCTAATTTGTTACTTGTATGTCACATCATTTTGTTTTAACCGAATTTGGATATTTCATTCAGAATTAGGCAAATTTACACGAACTAGGTCATCTCATTCTGAGATATTTCGCAAATACACACAGCTGATGGCTAGGCCTAGGCCTCTGGCGGTCTCATATCTTACGGTGAGTGCAAACTCTAGAGTGAGCACCGGACAAATTGTGTGTGAAAATGTCAGATATCTGAGTATTTGCAAAATGTAGCAAACAAATTCTTGGTGTGTCTGTATGCCTATTAGTTTGCACATAGCTATGAAGGTTTTGAATTTCAAATTGACTATGTGTATACCAAAAGGCATGTAGTGGCTTGAACTTTTCTGCTAACAAACAAGTTTTGATTGATTGAAAGTAGAGCGGGTGTTTCTTAAAGGAGGCTTTAGCAACAGACATCATGGCCAACGGAACGCTCTCTAAGGCTATAACCAACTACCTATAATGTCTATGAGAAAAGTATGTTCTTCAACTGATTCAGATGTTAGTGGAGGAGTTAAACTAATATATAAGTGGCCAAATAATTTTTTCGCCCTTATACTTCAGATTTGAGGTTGTTGGGTGGTTGAGCAATGAATCGTAATGCCCTAGCCATATCTTACCAGTTTTGCCCAGTCAATGTACACGTATATGCATTTCGTCCTTCAAGCCCGGAATTGGGATAAGCTGCCTTAAAAGTTGTCCATCCTCCAAGTAGGCTACCACTTTCTTCTGCCAGTTTAACCATGTCGTCGGCGTACTAATATTCTTCTTATTGAAACATGAGCAACAACCGCTCAGTGATCTATGTGATACTCGTCACTTAATAACGGCCTTTCGGTAATGGATCAAGACTAATGAGAGGACATGTGAGTTGTGAAGTACCCAAATACAAATTCTACATCTGAGCATGGTTGGGGCAGCTACCCGTTGCTCTCGCTGCGACGCTAATACATCAGACCAAATGAGTCTTAGTTGAGCTGATGATTATGGCGCACCAATAGTCAACATATGTCAGGAAAATGGTATAAGCTACGCATACTGGAATAATCCACCTACCAGAGATCTGTGTAGTTGCGAGAGGAAGTCGAAGAAACATAAATAAACCGACATAATTGATCGCTTTGCCCATTCTTCTGGTGAAATGAAATGTCAAAGTAACTGAGTTTAGCTTTTCTCATCTACAGAACTATGTTGAGCGTGCATACTCATAAATTCACCACTGTTCATTCAGTTGTTGAAGGTCATCATTTGAATGAGGAAACTTATGCCTGTTCTACTTTCATTATCATAGATTTTTAATCATCTGACCTCTCAAGCAGGAAGTAATTAGGCCAATACAATACAAATTATATGCGAGATAGGCGCGCTGCCAGAAAAGGTCAGCTTCAATAATTGGCTTAATTAAGCCCTCATTTAAAATTATTTATTCGGTAAGTAAAGAACCGATGTGGTTATTGCTAAAGGCCGGTGTTAAGTTAGAACCCTCTATCTGGACTCTTCATTAGGGCGTTGGAGTTTGTCGTAGGTTTCGTTCACACGCTATGATACATTTCTCAACAAAATGATTTCGACAAAACCTTTTGTGTGGTATATCTGCTTTCAGTCTACATTTATAGATATGCAAGCGTTCAACAATAATCGCCCTACATCATGTTTCATTCCAATCACGGATATGATATTTTGCAGCTACAATTATTTTTCGATGAAAAATAATAGCAACCTACTTTAATAGGCCAAATTTATCTTTACTTTCCCTGCATCAGGTTTTTCAATTAACTTGTGACTTAGGTCTGACTTGGCTTTTCAACACTGTACCTCGCCTCTCAAGGGTCGCCTCAAGTTGTGCTACTCCCCTACAGCCAGTTTTAAATGCAGCCACTGTGAACAGAGGCGTTCAGGCACAGGGATTCCGGAGGCAAATGCCTCCAATTTCAGGTAGGAGATATTTTTTAGGCTTAGGGGGAATATTTTGCCTTCTTGACACTTGAGACCGGGGGGGTTTGCCTCCATCACTCAGAAGTGATTGACGCCTCTGACTGTGAACGCACCACGACTTCATGGGGTTACTCCCACCTCACCTCCCACCTCAAGTAATATGGCTAAGTTTGACACAGGCAACCGATCACCTCAAGTATTAAGTATTAAGATCCTTCTTCGATTCTCCAAATCTCAACTGGTCCTTGCACCCAAACATCGTTTCTCTGACTTCATACGTGAGCCACTCTCTATGCGATCCTCCGACCCCTTGCTGTCCACCGACCGTTTGTATTTCTTTGTTACTCGTGTCGGGTATGCCTTTACTCAATGCAGTGCGTTATGATCTCACAGATCCTTTCACTTGAAATGACCTTCCCTCGGCTCCAGGCTAAGCTCGTGTGGGGTATTTTCACCTCATCCTTGAGCGTTCTCAAGGTGTCTACTTTTCCTCGGGTTTTCTGCGCTGAACGTGCCTTTGAATTATCTGGGAGAAGCGATAGATCCTGGCAAGGTTCTATGGATTTTTCGTAAGTAGGCAGGATGTAATTGTGCCGCCCCGTCCCCCACACAAGCAAAATCGCTGCCTCTTTCTTCTTCTACCATCTGCCACCTGGCCATGATATTTGTAGGATTTAAGGGAACTAATTTTAGTTAAGTATCTTATTTGTATTCGATTTAAAACTTTAAACAAGGCGTTCTTAACCGGAAGTTGAACTTAATTGATGAAAAGTGAATCGAAATCGAATATAAAGATTTTTTTGAGCATGTCAAAAGAAGACGAAGCAGATGAACTACAATAATTTAATGAAAAGAGAAAATATATTTCATTGAAACAAATATTTATATTTCAAAATAATTTAGAACATGTGGTCTAAGAAAATATCATTTTCATGTACATATTTATTTAATTGAACTCAATAAAGTGCTGCCTCTGTGAAATGCCGAAATTTTCCCCGTAGGCCGTCGCCTACTTACCCTACGCCTAGATCCGGGCCTGGATAGATCAATAGATGTTTAGATACGAAACGGTAGGGCCTACTTTTGGACACTAACTTCTAGTACATATATAATATTTTTTCGCCTTGAGGTCAGTCTATTCACAACATCGTGGCTTAAAACAATTTACGATATACATGTACTGACATATTTCCAATTACCGATTCAAATAATAGTATACATGAGTCATCACATATTTCCAATTCTTCACACACACATCATCATTGAATTATCAGAAGTTATTGTTAGGTTATTATTTTATCTGACTACTTTTATCACCTTCATCGGGGAACGGACAAAAACCCCCCGGACATAAGCCCTCCGGACATAAGCCCTCCGGACATAAGCCCCCGGGCTAAAGCCCCTCCGATTTTGGGTAGGACACTTGCCCCCCCACCTGAACAAAGGCCCCCCCCCCCTAGTGTGAAGTATGAACGGATGATGACAAGTTATATATTCAACTGCCATTATGGAAAATATATGAGCACTGTGTTTGCAACAAATATTACGAATTCAAAGACCTGTCAAGGCCATTGACTACATGCTGCGAAGAAGGTTCGGTATCAATTCTGTATGCGGCATTACCGGACTAAGGAACCATCACTTGAAACGTTTAAGGATATGCAATTAGTGACGATAGAATTTCTTCAATAAACTGTTGAAATATTAAGCTTCGATCGGTCGCCCTTTTGAGTGTAGCCCTTTTGATGGTCACTCTTATTGGCCGCTCGCCCTTATGAGGCGCGCCCATTTATGCGCGCTCTTTTGTTGGTCGCTCTGAATCTCTGCGCCGTATGATATTTGCTGACTAATAAATTAAAAAAGAATTGTATGTACTCATCTAATTATGCCAATTTTTGAGAATATGTGTGCCCCCTCGTTCCCTTGAGTTTTAGAAAGTGCAGGGGCACGTGCTTGTGCAAAACACATGGTGCAGCGCCTATGCCCTGCATCCAGTAGTAGTGGGTCATCGTTGCAACTATAATTAACGACTGAATTCGAGAATTGTCGACTGATGTACATTTTACTATGGGCCGACATCTCACGCCCAGTATTGATGCCTACATTCTCCGTTGTCTATTCTTATGATCGTTTAACTAAATAAACCCTTTTGAAACAATATTAAACGATTAAGCACATACGTGCCATATATACATACTTGTAATCATGCATGCTCGTACACATTAGACATGCAAATTACTTACATTCATGTATACCTAGTTACACATATACACAAAAGATGCATCGTATTGTATTTGTATTTTGCTTTAGAGCCTCTTCCATTAGGGCCTGCAATCTAATCAGAGGCGCTCTCTTTGCAAAAAGCCCCGCGGGAAAGGAAAAGTCTGAAGATTACGGGGAAAAAATAGAAGCATTCTCAATAAAAATCAAGGAGCAAATCGGAGAGGGAATATCGTTCAAAAACAACTACCTTACCTATCCTAGCCTACGTCGATATTATCTACACTAGCTTATTTCTACCTCATTTACCCTAAGTCACTTTAGCCCAATCATCCATAGCTTAGGTCTAGGCCTACTTCGTCTACCTTTGCTGACGCCTACCTATTCTGCATTACTTAAGTCTACGCCATCTACCGTATTTCACATCTACATGTACCTCACCCATTCCTGATTACGCCTGCCACATCTACCCTACCAAGTGACAACCTCGTTGAGCATAGCTTGCATCTTCCACGTCTAGCCTAACTTGCGTTCAAGTCGTCTATTTTAGCTTACGTCTACCTCATCTACCCTAGATTACATGTGACACCTCTGTCATAGATTGCATCTGCCTCCTTTACAATGTGTCATGCCTACCTGATCTACCCTCGTCTACGTCATTCTCCTCTATTCTATTGGTTAAGTGTTCCTCATCTACTCCGGCTTCTGTCTACTTCATCTACGATAGCTTACGTCAAATAGCTGATAATTATTATAATGTAATTAAGCAGAAAGACTTATGCAAAAAATTATTTTTCGAATAATATATTTCGAATGTCCCATTAAAGATTCTAACGCTACAAATCAAAATACTAGAAGTTCAATCAATCAATCAAAAATAATTACGACCAAACAATTGATAGACAATAAAACATTTCCCAAAAGTTAAATCTACATGAGAAACAATGAGTATGCATTGAACTATACTGGGCTCAATGTTACACTTCAATACTCAATTGGCTCAGTCATACATTATGACATACTTCTGAGCCCGAGAAATAGTTCAAAGATGCCGACAGGAGAATATGTTTGGCTGAAAACAGCACATACCTGAAGCTTACATAAAATACAATAGCGTCAAACAGTGAAATGTGATAAAGTAAAACATTAATGATGGTGAATCTAAAGAAGATGCTTTACATGGACATTACTCTAGGATATCTAGGCTACATTTCGCAAAAACTTTTCGATTAACATAGGACCGTTTGAAACGTATTCTAGTTATGCTCAAACAACACTCGTTTTCCTCGACCAACACTGTATGAAATAGCTCATAACCTTCTGCTAGGAAAATTACTTGCTGAAAATACTGAAGTTACTTATTCCGTCCAAAGTGATTTCTGACTACCATAGCCGCTAATTATAAGCCCCAAAACTGTACATGTAGACCTATATACAAGTTGGCCTATAATTCCTGTCTGCCATTAATTTTTTAAGACTGGAGAACAGTAACTACGGATGGTCTACACTAGTTATTTTTCAGGTATTTTATAAAAAAAAGTACGCTATCATTCTCAAAATAAAATATTCTTTTGGAAGATTGTTATTATTCACATAATATTCATTGGAGACCTTAATGCACACGATAGTTTAGAAGCAATCAACGTAATTCATTAATGAAATTTCTCTACTTCAAATGAGTTGCACGTTCAATGGAGTTAACTGTCAAATATTTATTTAAGCATAATTGAACTAGCAAATGCTAAATACTTTTTCACATGCGACATAATTTAACAATAAAACTTGTAATCCAAAGTTGCTTCTATAGTGCGGCATATTCAAATTGTTGACTCAACATTCACATTGTCTTCCTGGTTAAGATATTCATATTCAGAAGATCTATTTAGGACATTTTGACGGTGCTCCGGGTTGATCTGTTCGTAGTCACTGCTCCGATCAACAGGGTCTGCAATCTCATCGTAGATTACTTCATGGTGAACCGATCTTTTTTGTGCCGTGCATTTAACTGCATAAACATAGGTATGTAAGAACACTGAAAGCAGCTCTACAAAGTATCGCGGTTTCATAACGAACGAACGAAATATTTTATTGTAACCAAATCAAAACAAAATCATCAAGAGTGTACACATAATATTTAGTTGATCAGTTGGGTTACAAAGGGAGGCCCGAAATGATTGTATCCCGCTAACAGGGCCACCCACTGACGTATTTTGCTATATAAATTGTTGTGAGCATTGACACAATAAACTCAAATGTGCAGCAAACAAAACACTTGTATAAAGTAACATCAGGAAATATTCAAGTTGCAGTCGTACATCTAACTAAACTTAACTAATTCTTTTAAGCCTAACTTAAAGAATCAATCTGCGAGGGGTGGATGATAATAAGCTTACTCAAATCAGATGAATGGACACTTCAGCAAATAATTTCTCATCTTATTTTTAAATGATTGCAAAGCTGCAGTACTTTGAATATCATAAAGAATGTCGTTCCAAATCTTTGGTCCAGTGCATCTTATTGCAAACTTACGAGTATTAGTGCGAGCATAAATTGGTCGGTGTTTAGAAGCGGTTCTCGTACCATAGGAATGGAACATATTGCCAGTTCCGAAGTATTCTGAAAATCTTACCGGCAAAAGCTCATGTACGGAACGGTACATAAATATAACTATTTGATAAGTACAGATCTGGGGAGCTTCATTCATTTGTATTCCCTAAAGATTGGATCAGCATGGGATCCCAGGCTGTACCAGCAATGCAACGAAGAGCCCGTTTCTGGAGGAGTGTCAATTTATTAAGTCGGGAATTGTAGGTGGACGCCCAAATTGCATTGCAATAAGAAAAATAAGAATAAATTAATGAGTAGTACAGTTGTAGTCTAATAGAAGACGGTAACAAATGTGATATTCTCCTCAGCATCCCAACATTCTTGGCCACTTTAGCTGATTTAGTTGCTATGTGTTCACTCCATGATAAAGTTTGGTCAATCACTACTCCTAGAAATTTGGTCGAACTGACCTGTGTAATTAAATCATCATTTATTGACAGCTTACAAGAGGAATCTAGTGGAGTGACCTTTCTCTGAGATTTAAAGAGAATATAGGCCGTCTTTTCTAAGTTGAGCGATAGCCGAGAACCAGTCCATTATTAATTTTAATTGGTCATTAACAATTTCATATAAGATCTCATACAAAGAGTGGGAACAAAAAACATTAGTATATTCGGCAAATAATATGAAAGACATTATCGGTGCGACATTAGGCAGGTCATTAATATATAATTAAAAAGTAGTGGGCCTAAATTTGAGCCTGTGGCACTCCATGACGGATTGTTTTGCAATCCGATAAGACTCCATTGCATGAGACACTTTGGGTTCTCCCTTCTAGGTAACTCTCAAACCATTCTAATTGTTTTCCTCTTATACCATAAGCTTCAAGTTTTTTAAGAAGTATGTGATGGTTTACAGTGCCGAATGCTTTGCTTAGTTCGAAAAATATACCGATGGAGTAATTACTATCATCGAAAGCATTCGAAATTTTACCATACATATCCATAAGAGCCATTTGATGAGATCGACCTGATTGGAAGCCAAATTGGGAATGAAATATTATGTGGTGTTTTTCTATGTATGTAGAAAGCCTCTCGTGCAAAATTATTTCATAATATTTGGCCAAATAGGGTAGAATAGAGATCGGCCTATAATTGGCACAATCATCTTTTTTCCCTTTTTTATAAATTGGAATTATTCTAGCAGTTTTTTTATTCCAGAAGGTACTATACCAGTTCTTAATGAGCAGTTAATTAAATCAGCGAGAACAGTCGCCATAAGCCCAATTTGAGATGCGACCAGACAAGGATCAAGATCATCAATTCCTAAATGAATAGTATGTATGGAAGAAGATAATTATGTTCATTATTTCTTCTGGAGAGGTCGGGATTAGTCCCAAGGAAAAGGGAGGAGCTGGTGTCAAATACTCATCAAAGTTAAATCGAGAAGTTGGTATTTGTTCCGCCAGGGACTGGGCAATGCTGGTATAATGTTCATTAAGACCATTAGCCATTTGTTTGGGATCATCAGTGTTTCTTCCATTAATAGACAGATTTTTAATGACAGAGCATGAATCCCCATCTTAATAATAGTGCAAATTAAATTCCAGGTCTTTTTAAGATTAGTCCTGTGCTTTTGAAATTCAGTAGAATAATACATTTTTCTGCAATTATTAATTCTTTTTGAATAAATTCCTATACGTTTTAAATGTTTTAAAGTTTATTTCAGTAGGATTTTTGTACAAATTTACGATGAAGTTGTGCTTTTTTATTGCATGACTTTAATAAACCTCTCGACATCCAAGGTTGACTGCTCTTAGTTTTTTTATTTGGCCTATTATATTTAATCGGAAAAGCCAAATAATAGTTACATTTAATTTCATCATTAAACAATTCATAGGCACCATTGGCATCATCATTGAGGCAAGCAGCAGTTATATTATCCCAATTGTTATGTGCCAATAGTGCAGTAAAGTTGTTTTTACTCAGTTCATGCACTAATCGATACTCTCCCACAGATGGAAGTGGGTCCTTATTAATTTCCAAATCGAAGAAGGTATATACTGGTAGATGGTCAGAAATATCCGAAAGAATAATTTTTGTATCTATTACGTTTGGCCAAGCTGTTGTAAAAATATTATCAATCAATGCAGCTGAATGGGTGATTATTCTAGTTGGCCTAGTTATAGTAGGCTGGAGCCCATGGGCTGGCATTCCATCAAGGAATAAACTAGTTCCATGATGAGATTCTGCTTTCAGTAAATCAATATTATAGTCTAATAACCCTAGACTACATTCATTAAGAATTAAGCTAAACGTCAAAACATTTGAAAATTTTTTTGCGTAATTAGACTTTTTTTAAATCGATATTATATACAGTAACTCTAAGTTTTTGCTTGATATCACTCCTAAGCATCTTGGATAGCATTTCTTTAAAAATCTGCCTACGTGCAGGGCCGTATTATCCTTAAGGCAGACTAGGCTTAAGTCTAGGGGCCCACCAAAAGCAGGGGCCCACCAAAAGCAGGGCTCACCAAAAGCAGGACCAACCAAAGGCAGAGGTCCAACAAGGACAGGGGCCCATGCGGGAACTTTTGGTCAATGCCTTTGGTGGCCTGCCTGTTGTCAAAGGCCAGAGTGACACTAGATTCATGGTCTTCCCACTCCGATGCTTCAAAAACATTCAACTGTGGATGTGAAAAAATAAGGATGGTTAGGGTAAGGGTTATTTACAGAAAATTTACAGGAAACCTGGACGAAACAGCCAAAGCATGACGCATGTGGTATTGTTGAATAGGGAATACACTGAAAAAGTGCAACTTTCTTGTATGTTGTCACGGGAAGGTTTCAACAGACAACCATAAAGCTGCGGACACAAATATGGATCTAAACGAAGCTGTGACGCTCTTAAGGTAATTGAATAATTGCTTCGCCAGTTTAAGAGATACTTTGGAGGACTTTGAGCAGAAAGGGAATATCAAAATGGTTTTGAAAATGAGCTGGCGTACTAAGAACATACGAAAAGAAAGAAACAGAGTAGTGTAAAGCTCAGGCAAAATTATGGAAATTCTGAAGATACTGAATTTCAGGGAGGGGGTATTTTGTTATTGCGTAGCTTCCTTCTATACAATTAAAGGTTGTCTAACAAGATGATATTATTTTCTTAGTAACTCCACTTGTTTCACTTGTAATACTATTTTAGTAAAATGTACGAAGATAGTAGAGCGCGAAGTTCGCGGGGGAACTGAGAAGGCCTTTGGGATGTGAAGCCTCAAATGGCCTAAAGAAGCTCGAAGCATAGGGGGCCCTGCCATGGGTTCATACGGCTATGCTCACGTGCTCAAATTTTTTAAGCCGTTTGATTAAATTTAAGCAAATGCTTGAAAATCTGAGAATTTGGTTTAACGAGTCTAAATGGATCATGCAAGTCTATCAGCAAATTTGTTTAATATTTGAGTTAGCAGAGCCCAAAAGAAATATACTGTAAAATACGCTTCATTGATAGATACATTTTTACGTTCATTTGTAGTACATTTCTTTTGGTAAAAGAAAGTGGAGATACTTAAAATCAGCGGGCCAACTTCGCATGATATTATTTAAAAAAACACATCCACAGATTAGGGCCTACCTGAATTTGTTGACTTGACACTGTTCCTTAGATGAATAACAAAAAGTACATTGATCAGGAAACTGATTGCCAGAAAAGTTCCCAACATTATTTTGGTAGTAGACGAGTAACTGGACTCTATAAACAAATGTTAGCTACACAATTCACAATTATTGCAATATCGCATGCATAATTGTACGTAAAGTATCTATGTAGGCTGTGCGTGCATAAAACTTTGGGATTACTAAATGGGATCAACAAGAGAAACTACGAATTTATGTTTCAATTGTTCATTGCCTTTGATCACCTCACTCTCATTCACAAATTTGTTTTGAGTAGCCGTCCGTCTCGCTCTTCTACGACGCAGCAGGCTTGGTTCGCCGTGGTGGACGATTCTCACATGAACAAGTAATCAAGCAACCCGCCATATGTTTCTTACACAATTTGTTGTATGTCCTGAATATGATCATCATTGATTGGACGGATAACAGAGCAGTATATCGAAGAAATTACTTACCTTATGTCCTTAAAAATCGCACTTTATCAATGAATATTTTAACGAAAACACTCTCTAATAATTGGTCGCTTAGTGGTATCCTTTCATGTCAGTGTTTTCAGGCGCAGAATTTGTAATTTGCAAGTAAATTTTATACACACAATTTTAAAACGTTCTCAAAAACAACTGAAATTTTTGCATCGCTTTCATGCAATATCTATGTTTTTATATAATATTATATGGCAAATGAACAGAATGTGTGAAGTTTTCTTGCATTGAATGTACTATTTTCCGTCCAGTCCCGCCAAAACTTAAACACGTGAGTCTAGAAATTTTCGAAACTGGACATACGCTAGAATAACTCTCAGGTTACGAAATAATGACAGATTTTGCCTTATCATCTTCATTAACATGCAGTATTAACTTAGCCAGCCTTCGATGATTTGTCACCCAAAATATTACAATGCTGCGTGCAATAAAAAGTTATATTTCAAAGTTAACTTAGACTGATTTGATATTTGAAAAGCTGCGCTGATCCTTGACATGCTCACCTTGGCAGCTGCCAGAGGTACGTGTGAAGCCCTCCTTGCACGAACAAGAATAACTGCCGATGCTGTTCACGCAATGTTCCGTATTTGCATGACAACGCGATAATGACCTAATCATAATATGACATTCGTCTATATCTGCAATAAAACAGAGCCCCTAAACATCATGTGTAGCTGTATGTTTATATGTGTAGACTTCTATCTACTACTGAGATGAAATAATTGAGCAGTCATTGACAAAATTAATGATGCAAATAAGAAGCAGTAGCAAAACTTAGATAAATCGCTAGTCAGAAATATGAAATGTTAGCTACTTCGTACATGTACCACAATAAATCATGGCGAATGGCAAGGCTCCCTTGCAAACTGAACATGGCACATAGACTTTGTACAGCTTGTGTTCCAGGAACGACGCTGCAAAATCTGCACCCGAGTGTACCTTAGTGTGCTAATGTGGATATTGCGTTACTTTATTGCCCTGGAACGGTTTTGCCCTCACAACCTCTGGATTGATTGCCAAACGCCCTAACCACCACACTCTCTCACGCTCCATTTACTGAGAAGTGACCAATTATCATTGAAGCAATAAAATGAACCGGAGTTTTTAACAATTGTTGTGAGATAGCATAAACGATTGCTATCACAATTCCTTTTCTCCGTATGGAATCATGCCCATATAGACCTTTGAGAAGATGATAAAGATAATACCTGTGCATTTGCCAGAGGTCGTGGTTTCATATCCAGACTTACAATAACATAAGTAGCTGCCAATTGTGTTGTTGCAAACCTCTGTTTCAACATCACAGACGAGCGAAGCACTTGTGCATTCGTTTGCATCTAAAATATCATTGATATTGGTTAAATTAATTTATTGAAAAATCTTGTCAAGGTAGAAATGAAGATGTTCATGAACTGACCACCTTCCAACTTCTTTCCAATACCACCGCTTAATTACTAAAATTGGTTAATCTAATCGCGGTTTTCATAATCATAATAAACACTATGAAAAACGTATCTGAGGCAACTTTAGGTCATTGGCGCTCCAGACACAGACCAGTGTCTTCACTGATAAAGAGGGCAGTTTTTAGCTGATTAGGGAATTGATCAGAGTTAAGGATGAATAGTTTGTTGAAATTGGGATTGAAATCGTACAGTTCCAGCTGGAGGAAACCACAGTGGCGAAACTTCTAGACTGAACCATAGATGTGCGAGTCCTTGAGAAGACTAGATAGGTAGCCCCGAATAGAGGTCCAAATCCGATTTATGCTCAGCACTACAAACATGGCTCTGCTATTTTAGATGTCCATTCCAAGTTCACTTATTGTGATTGCCTTATTTTTGATTTTTAATAAACACAAATAAAACGCCTACAACTTATGACTCACTACGACACTCAAATATCACCATACTCAGTTGGCTAAATGTCCAAGAGCGCACCCACTTAAAAGTTCTATCATGATCCTATAGAACAGGTGCTCCGACACATTTTTTAACTTCGTCATCGTCGCCACTCAATTAGCATCATCATCTGCCTCAGGTAAAGAATTTGACTATGATTTTCTAATCAGCCATGGCTACTTAACTAAAAATTGGGATACTCATTACTCACCCTTTATATTCATTCTATTTTAAACACATAAATTATTTGCATGTATATGAAAGCAATGTCTGTGATCAGAATGTCGCTTTATGTCTACCTTCACACTTTCCAGATATATTTAGGAAACCATCCTTGCATTCGCATATGTAACTGCCAATGCTGTTAATGCATATTTCAGATATTGCATTACAAGTTGATGCCCCAAATTGACATTCGTCAAGATCTGCAATAATTCATAAATTTGATTATGCTGATATACGCGAGTTTAACCATTGTAAAAATGTAAATGTTATTTAACGAGACACAAAATGCTTCTAGGTCTATGCAATTTATTGTAGGCTAATGAATGGCAATAAGATGATTGAATTTTCCTATGTTTACGAAGAAATAGTGTGTGGATGAATGATGATAATGCACCAGAATCTCAGAATGTGAGCATTTCAATCGGCCGCAAACAGGGCTCAACCTTTTAAATGTTATTTTGGCTCAAACGAGTGAAACGACGATCAACTGATGTTCTGTTTATGCTGCTGCGTTACCACAGTTTGGGTGGTACCAAAATGTGAACTTCCAATAATATGCCTACTCTAGCGGGATAAATGTTGTCTAGCAGCTTAATTTATTCGGAAAATTTGATATCGCCCTTCTTCCAACATCTTTTGCTCAAAAGTGCACACGCCTCGATGGTGCAATTGCAGTTGTACTGCAGAGCAATTGTGCGCGAAGGACTTGCTCAAGGTTCCTATACATAGTTACTGACGCCTCGGACGAGGATCGAACCCGCTCACTCAGCATACACTGAGTGTTCCCGGCCGACCGCTCTAACCGATCAGCCACTGTGCCACACGTGCTAAGAGCGCAACTCATTGAAACAGTGAGGAGTTACGATTGAATATTCATGGTCTCTCGCTTTATTATTGTCATTCGGAGTAAAATTTTAAGGCACGCTTGATTTCAGGGTAAGAGTGTTACCGAGAGAGTAATCATTGGGCCTATACAACGTTCATTTTTATTGGCGATGGAGTTGCGTGGTTGCATTAACCAAATGTTTGTAATAAACTTTTGTTAATTTTGATTAAAGTTTTAAGTAGTAAAGTAAACATTGCGTAATGAATGTATGAGTTTATGTTATGTCACCGGACGTAAGTGTAGCATGCTTCTAATGAACCCAGGACAATAGTTCACCAACTATTTATAATTATTTCAAATAAGAAGATCGGCTTCAAAGTTCTAAAAGTTCTATGGCATCAGATATAAGTGCTGGCAGAATTTCGATTAGTGCGACCTCAGTGTACGATGACGAGTGACACGTGTGCGATCAATGTATTCATTTTTGGCAATTTGGTAGAAAACGCAAGTGAAGTTAAGAACACTGAGAAAATGTGTAGCCTGGCAGGGATAATAAACTCCGACTTCTCGATTGACGAATCAGTACATTAACAACAATAGCACGAACCCGTTATTCATTAGCCTATAGTATACCTGTGCATCGTTCCCCTTCATTCATTCTGTTGAAACCATGCTTGCATCGACATCGTGAAACATTTATGTAGTTCAAATCAATATCGCTACAGGTATCATACAGATCGCAGTCCGCATCACTCGAGCACCTTGAAATATCGCTCACTGAATAACACGGGAGTGAAAAAGAACATGGGAAGAAAGTAGTGGCAATAACCAGCGTACAATTTTTGAACAATAATTTCTTATAGGCCTATGTTTGTACTGGTAAATCTCAATTGCACTGCTGTATTAAATATATATATCTACATGTAAGACGTTAGTAATAAGGCGATTTATGATTGCATAAAGTAGAAAGAGACTGAATAGCAAAGCACAATAAGCCCAATGGCCTACAGTGATTTGTGCTTGTGGTGGG
Organism: Bimastos eiseni; assembly: GCA_959347315.1. Classification (NCBI taxonomy): domain Eukaryota; kingdom Metazoa; phylum Annelida; class Clitellata; order Crassiclitellata; family Lumbricidae; genus Bimastos; species Bimastos eiseni. The sequence goes on from OY365806.1 coordinate 7,839,347, forward strand.
TTTGATTTTATCTTTCCGATTATCTGTGACACTAAGAAACCCGATACTTTATGAGAGCGTCAATATTGTCAACAGATCATTCAGGTGGTTGGCCCGCGTTTGTAGAACAGTCTACGTTAGGCATCTATTTAGTAATCCAAGGTATCTACATGTATTGTTTTTTTAATCACATTTCTGAAGCTATTTAGTATGCAACTCCTAGTATTTGAAATTCTTGACATTTTATATCGTCCTTTTCCAACATCTTTTGCTCAGAAGTGCACACGTCTCGACGGTGCAACTGCAGTTGTACTGTTGTTTTTGCACTGACAGTGAATTTTGTAAAACTACCCTGCTACCCTTAGCAGCCGCTTATATCTATAGCTTTATTATCGAGCTATTGTTGTAACCTCTTCATATGCATGTAGGCTACATGAATTAAATACATAGGACTGATGCACAAATAAAATGATCAATAGACTTGATTATGCATGTCAGGCATTGGTTGCCAAAAAAGAAAATAAGCACCGTGCATTAAATGTTAGTTTATCATCATTCATTCAATTATTTAGTGACAAACCAATGAATTTGTCCACGCAAAAATAATTTACTTTCTTGTCCATCAAGCGCCACCTTTTTATATTACCTGTTTGAAAAAAAATTTATTTAGCAGTATGAATTTGTAAGTCGCTGCGTTTTGACAATAAACGAAAATGCATACTCTCAACGCACGGAAAAATGACTTCTACGACTGAAAATGCTTCGCATGTCTGAGGAATATATCGCGTAATGTAAGAATTAAGTAGGATCTGTGATTTTTCACGGATTGACAGCTAGTAACTAATAATTATCTCGGCAATCGGCATTCACACAGAGACTTCACAATAGAACGACTCAGTCGTCGACGCTGTGCTCGAATAGGTATAGACCTACAAGGTTGTAAGGTAATGTAATCGAACATTTATGTACAGACAGACGGAAAATAGAGAAGAGGAAAGGAAGACAGCGACAAGGAATGCATGTGTGTATGATAAAGATCGAGAGACCGGTAGCATCTATTTAGCCCTACTTTACTGACCTGATGAAAGCCGACAAGTTGCTATGTTGGCGTACCCCAAGTAAATAGTTTCACATTGCTCTTCTTTGCTACAGTCGCCATTGTTGACCTTGCAATCTGTTCAGTCAATGAATTTGTGCACTATTATATTAAAGAAGATAAAAATTAAGTGAACAGAGGAGAACACGATCATGGAACAGCTAACCTGTCGTTTAGCTTATCTCTGCGCTTTATATCCATTGTACAAAATATACAATGTTTAGTTCTATAATGAATAAAATTAATGCTCTGTTATACCGGTAAATTATATTGCTACAGTTGCATGATGACTTCTACAATGTCCATGTCTATAGTTAAGCATCAAAAAATAAAAGTTGGCAAGATAAACTCTTTTGTGTCATGACAACGCCAAACAAAGAGAGTCCATATTTTTTATTCTTAATTTTAAAACAGCGAATTGACCCATCCATCAGTTTTGACATAAATGAATCAAAATATAATGATGCGACAAGTAAACGGGAAGAACCAGTTCATTGATACGCTCTTCTTTGATGGATCGATGCATGATCATTGAAGAACATAGGAGTAATACAACATTGGGGACGACAATCAGTTTCTTGCCTCGGAAACAGTCATATGCATTCATTTAATTTATTCAGATTTCATGGTCAGTTGTCTCATACAATCAAGGGATCGATGGCTGGATGGGAATTCCAGTGATCAAGAGCTTAGGATGAAATGCAATGAGTTTCTGTAATAAGTTATCTTGTAATTTTTACTGCATTTTATTTCGCCAGGCATTGTTTTTGAATAACAATTACCTCTAATATTGCATGCAGACCCTTTCCATCCTGGTTTACATAAACTGGGCGTAGAAGTGAGACAAGAACCGTTGAATCGACATGGGCCTCCGTCAGAACAATGACATCGGCTAATACAGTCTCGTCCATAGAAGCCCACGGGACAAACTAAAGAATAGGTCAACAAATAATGCTTGTTTTTAATTAATCAGTAAATAATTAATCCAATTAATCTGAATGTAATTATTCAAAAAGATAATATCAAACAGCTTTCACTGCACCTATTAGTCGGAAAATGTCTCACAATCAATCATAAGATCAATTGTTTGCTAATCTCTTATTCATTAGAAAGTTCAATACATTTTAAATTGATAATTTAAGTGACTTTTGCTATAGCTTACACTAATGTGATTGAAACTGTAATCAAACGCGTATAGAAGCATTACTCAGCTACTCAGAGACGCTCCCAACCAAGGCATTGCTATCGCTGGCATATAAAAGGGACAGGGGAAGAGAATGGTTGAGGAGCAAGCGCCGCAATTGTTGTTCCAACTAGATAAGTCCAGGTTGAGCAGTAGCACTGAGGGAAACAATCTTAAGACATGTGAAGATACCCAAATATACATGTAGAAGGTCATGAGGTTTGAACAAGCAATCTCGACCAAGCAGTTGCGCATAAGGGTTAATATTGTTAACTGTAGGGTGGGGTACCTGAAGCCAGAAGAAACTGTCTCGAATGAAGATATAAAGTAGGCCCCTAATGACTGACGTTTGCACAGGTTTAACGAATTGAGACCAGCACAGGTGGAGTTGCCGAAGTCAACTCTGTTACCGATCAGCACATGGACGAGAGTGGCGACCGCATGAGAGTCATGCGAAAGACGGATGGTGCGGAATTGGCCTCGATGATGAAAGCATTTTCGAAAGATACGATTCATAATAGTGTGCTATCTAAATGTAGAATTTAGATGCTAACATTGATGTCAAAAGAACATTCCTTAGTATTAAACGATCTCGCATTGGATAAATCAATCGTGAATCCTTGAAGTAATAAAGGATCTCGTTGGGATCAGCCATCTTAAATAGTATTTACGTCGAGCGGAATTATCGTGAAGTGAACAGTGGCAGTCTGGCAATAAAACTAATAAGTGTCACCATGGCAAAATTATCTGCATGACTCACCATAAAAAACGCTGTTAGCAAATAGGCCTCCACACGTCTGGGAGAAATTTGCGGGACAAGAAAAATTGCAATTGACCTGTCTGCCATTGTATGTCATATTTCCATATCTGTTGTAACTTTCTCCACAATTACAGTCGTAGCCGTACTACAATATTTTATATTTTATATAAATATATTTATATATTTATATATATATATATTTATACTACAATATTTTATATTTTATATAAATATATTTATATATTTATATATAAATATATTTATATATATACGCACTTTATACGGGTTACACACAGATAAATCAATGTTCTTGATAATGAAGATGATGATGACGTTGATGATGATAACGTTGATGATGATGCTGACAATGGTCTTGATGGTGTCGGTGATTGCGGTGGTAATGGCGCTGGTAATTGTGACATTGAGAGTAAAAGTGACAGCAATAGAAACCGGAGTTGTGGAAATAATAATAATAGCAATAGAATGTCTAATAATAATAATAATAATAATAATAATAATAATAATAATAATTGTCGTGAAGTGTACAGTGGCAAATTGGCAATAAAACCAATAAATATCACAATGGGGGCATTACTTTGGGACGCGACGGTGGTGGGCACAGTGGCCGCTTCCTATATCCACGACACAGCCGCCACTGAGCTGGAGAAGAAATACACATTTGTTCCAATCGCTATAGAAACCTCCAGTCCCCTCAATAGTGAGGGCCTCGCCTTTTTGGGTGAGACTGGATGCCGACTGTCGACAACTACCGGTGACACCCGTGAGACAAGCTTCCTCTTCCAGAACTTGTCGGCATTGAACCATCGATTCAATACGGTGGCTTTTCAAGGCACTATGTCAAGATTACAAGCGCCTGACAAGCGGCGACCCAGCTGGCCTGATGACAGATTCGTTGGCAATGCCAATGATGAATAATACCATATGTGACCTGTCAGCACGAAACCAGTCACTTGTGTAAAATAATAATAACAATAATGATAATGATAATAATAATAATAATAATAATAATAATAATAATAATAATAATAATAATAACAGTAATTGTAATAGTAATAATAATAATAATTATTATTATTTTTATTATTATAATTATTTTTAAAATTATTTTTTGCCCGGAGGTACTTCGTTCTCCAAGGGACTTAGAAATCACTATTAAAATAGTTGTCCGGATGGTCAGGCCTGGTATATTATTATTATTATTATTATTATTATTATTATAACATGAATAATAAAATAATAATAGTGCCTAGGCGATTTGTGTAGTGCGCTCGAATCTAACGGGGAAAAGGCTGTAAGCGAGTTCAACAATGAAAGTCATATAAAATTGTTTTAAAAGATATGTTTTGAGTTCGGTTTTAAGTGTCTCTAGAACTGACGCATTTTTTACATGGTGTTTCATGCAGTGAATCCTGTGACAGAGACGGAACTATCGCCGTGCCTCGAGGAAGACTGTGTACCAGATATTTATGCGGATCTTATTGGTTTACTAAGTCTCAGCATTGATCAATAATCTACAATAATGTACTTATTGGCCAGACGTATTTTGTCAGTTATTTATAACAAATCTGTGAATTAAACTCTCCTTCTCTGTCGTGTGTCACTTACACTTCTCAAATAAATCTCTCGCAGTGCGGATATGCAGTTGGTTAAATAAAGAGCATATAATGTATGAGTACGTGTAAGTATTGAGTAAGTATAATATTATCATACCTTCTCAAGGCTCATTTACCAATCGGACTTATTCAGTTGATGTGAATGAAATTGCATCTATGTTTTAGAGCAGGCTCATGGGTTGGCATTGCTATGCGGTTGTGAAATAGCAGCATATTAATGTCGATGTTGTAATAAATTTGGACATCTATATTTAAAAGTAAGTTCACTTAATTTTCTGTAGACTGCCCTTAAATCGAATTCACAAAATTATTATCATATAGCCCCACATACATCAATCAATCAATCAAACCAATTAATCAAAAATACTTGATATACGGCCCCTTCATGATATCTACTCAGAGGCGATCTCGGCCTAATTCTCGGCTGAAAAGGACGGTTTTAGGAAAGGCGTAAAATGAAGATGAGGAGATTTTAGGTAAGAGACGGAGCTCTATGAGAAGTCCATTCCAGATTGTAGGTCCCACGACCGAGAAAGCCGGATTCTACATGTAGAAAGCAATGGCGTATTCCGCTGTATAAGATCCTAAGAGCCAAGTTCATTTGCAACTTTTCATAAGTAGCCTTTGAATCAGCTTGTAATTCAAATTTGCTTCAATTATCGCGTTTATTATGAATATTTGACTCAATGTAGACTCACCTGCACTCCTGCATATGTGTAATTGTAGGTGGTGCAGATGTCTATGCATAATTCAATCGTGTTTGTGCGTCTATTGATTCCTGTTTTTCCACCTGGATTTTTAACATCCATAGCGTAGTCCCTTGCTCTACTGTCTCCGTAGCATCCAATGGCCTGTGGCTGAATGTTAACTGTAAAAATTTTAAATATAAATTAGCCGCTATTGTCTTTGTTTTGAGTATAAACTGCTCCCATCTTAAGCACGCATCACTTTAACTCAATGGGTGGTTCTAAATTGAGATTGTTAATTCTGGCCACTACTACACGTTGTATTTAGAAAATTATGTAATCAATCAAATAATTAACGAAGTTTTGGGACTGTTCCTGCTCCGTTTCAGGATCAACTGCATGTGAAGAACGCGTCATCTCTCACGGCATTCAAATCACGACTTAAGACTTATCTTTTCAAACAATCATACGACTGTGATTGACACTTTGTACCTGAGTACAGCGCCCATTCTTTCGGCCTCGGCTGTGCTATAGCGCTATAGAAATTGTATTATTATTATTATTATTATAATTCCTAACTGGTGTTGCAGCTTGCTCCAGTCCATTGCTCCTCGCATCCATCGAAGCAGATCCCAGTTTCTCTGTTGCATGGTAAATGTCTCTTGCAGTGACATAACTGGTCACAATTAGGACCAAAGTGACCGACGCGACACACTAAACACGAATTACAAGTTTACAGTAGATAGCTACATGTATGCACGTCTTCTTGTTGTTGAGATTATACCACACGACCTAGAAACAGAGCTACAATTATTGGTAACTAGCACATCCTGTATATTGGGAAAGACATAAAAGGGGTCGAGTATTCGTGTCCAGAAACAATTAACTATTCACACTGTTTGTCACGGAATCAATATTATAAAATATGTTCTTTATGCAAGAGGATTTGTTTGAAGAATGTTTGGGTCGTATTTACTCAGAGGTTCAATATAAAACACGCATAAGGACTGATGCGAATTTCAGCAAAACATTTACATTGAGACGAGCTTCCTGGTTTCATATTCTGATCTTAGCATCAAAGAGCCGTGGATGTCCGGGTGATCAGGATCTAGCTAAAAGTCACCGAGTTAGCTAAACGAGGGTAGGACCCAGTGTTGCAATTTGACCGTTCAATATAGGCCTACATGTAATGGACGAAATTTATTAAATTTATTATGTCATGTCTCTGAATCATTATGCCCCTCTTATAAAGAGATCCCATCTCCACGGTTCTGCTTTAGACTGCTGTGATTTATCCAATTAAACGCAAACAATAATTGACAATAAAATTGTTGTCGATGTACAGAGTGAGTTGACTTTCTTTTTCTAGTATCTAATCGTGTGACATAAAAAGTAATAATCATAATAATATCGTCTTCAATCATCTCTGGTTTCACGATTCAAATATCCCGAAAACGTTCACGAGACTATAACAATGGTTCTAGAATAATGCGTATCGGAAAAATGCTCATAATTTAAATGAAGTAGACCTACTCCCTAACACATTCGACATTATTGGTTCTAAATTGAATTTTTATTGGATTTCGTATGTACATTTGTAAAAAATTACTTCTATTTTTTTAATGGATTCAAAATCTTATGTCTATTATACTAATTACCGTGACTTACTAACAACATCACTTGGAACTCAAAAGCTGACACAAGCTAGGCTTGGCATTAATTTTGTCAGCATAAAATTACGATTCTGCACTGTTCATCGCGTAACTTTCTCATTTAAATGTGGTTTTTAGACACCGATTACGAGATTTCAACTGTTTTAGAAATCAAGGGAGTCAAAATAGAGATCACCGTGAATAAATAAACTTATCCAAATTGATTTTGTGTTGATTTCTTTTTCGTTTAAATTCTGTTGAAATTTGCCACAAAGTACATGTCACTATTGTATTATAGCAACCGCTTTGCAATGATGTAAGGAAATTGAGCTGTACATAATTAGCAAAAAACGCTGAGAGTAATTTCGCCATATCTTGCAATCATATATTAGAAAATGTGATATATTAATGTAAGAACACATTTATGGTGACAAATGTAATGTCGGCTAAAGTTAGAAATGAAGTCGCATTTCCAGTCGATTAATATTAGATTGTTTAAGCAAGGAAAAAATGGAGCATAAGGAATTGGAGGAAGGTTGTGTCGCATTAACACTGTCGTGAAGTCCATGTGTATGCACGATCAAGTTTGAAAACCAAAATAATCTCTTTACAAATCCTACATGTGGAAAAGAATGTAGGTCTTCGATTGATTTCATTAGTTAATTAGGGGCAAACATTTACATGTGAATATTTGGGGGTAGGCCTGCAGTCTGTAGATTTTAATTGAAACAATCTTGTGCTTTTGTACGCATACAGATTTAGGACTTAAAGCCTGGACGATATACAAAAAAAATTCATCGTGATGATGACATGAGCACATTAATTATAATACTATTGAGAAATTGTGGTATAAAGATATTGCACAAATAATGCTCAGCCCACCTGTGTAGAGCGAATAAAATTTGTCATTTTCGTTTCCTCCACAGAATTGCATCGGGGTTCCGGAGCATTTCACGTTACAGTTTCGATCAAGCAGCTTTTGACCGAAGTATTTTCTGCAGCTGCACCAACGTCCATTCTAACGAATTAAAAGCGAAATATAAATATACAACGAATAGAGTTAGGCCTATATAACAATGTAATCGCATTTGGTTATCCTCATCGTTCGTGGGTTCTGAGCAGATTTGTTCACAGATTTGCTAACTATTTTAATTGAATTTGTTAAAGTATAATTCAGTCAAAATTTGTAGTTGTTGCTGGTAATAAAAGCTATTGCGACGTCTATTCGTCAATGATATAAATTTGATATAGTATAAATGCTAAAACGTTCTTACACTCAGTGCGGCATATGTCGTTTCCGATAGCGTTCGATTAGTATCATTGTGACATTTGTGAATACAAATTTCAATTGTCAAGTCATCTCTGTTCATCAAAACAGGTTCCAATCTCTGTTTCTTGTTGTTGTCTGCAAAACAGCCGACGTACTTTTCGCTTAGCTGACCTACAACAAAAGTATCTTGTCATGGGTTGCGCGTCGTTAATCATATAATTTGAGAGTAAATTGTCTATATAGTTGCTCAGTACTCGGCCGATATCGTTCATTTTCGTCAAAGAATAGCTTAATGGTCATGTCAGCAGTATAATCCTACTATGTAGTTGATTGAATAAGAAAACATTGGCAAATGGCAATCGGGAGGCATAAATAAAGGTATTACATTGTAACAAACTTTATTGATTCTTTGACACTTGTGTATTTGTTCCTGCTGCATCCACGTCCATTCTAACACAATCCACATACATTTACATAGCAAGTGGATTAATTCTTTATGGCTGCGGGTCTTAGATGCAAAGGAATACCATGCTCGTGTTTTTTTAACTTTTTTGATGCCTTAGTGGCAGATAGAATCACATTGCTTTTTTGTTATTGTGTACAGGCCTAAATACATTACAATTATTTGACTAAATTCAAAGGTTTTACATAGCGCAATCGCATGTTGTGCATTCAGGAGTACTCTAGTAATAAAGCTCAAGTGACAAAAAATTAACCTCTGGCAATTTTTTGGCAGAAACCGTTATTCAGTTTAATCTCCAGTACGAGAATAAATTATACAATAGCAAATAAATGTATTTTTGTCAATCTGTTTTTGGGCTTACACGTGTATGTCGGCTATGAAATCATTGCTCCGTTTCAAAGAACAACATGGGAAGGTAATTGGAACGTGTGAAGTAGTGAAGTAGGGGCAGTTGAAGGACAAGTGGACACAGAGGGAGAGGATGTTGAGGCTAATGAGGAGGAGAATAGAGAGGAGAGGAGGAGAGGAAGAGAAGACCATAAAAAGGGAAAGGAAGGGAGGAGATTGGAAGGTAATGAAAAAAGGAGAGGAGGAAAAGGGGAGAAGGAAGGTGAAGAGGCGGGAAGATCATAATAATCACAGATTTCATCGTTAGCTATTTATTCGCTTTCAATGCAGGCCACAGAATCGCAGACGCACACCTCATTTACTCATTTCAACATCAATTTAAGACAATGTGAGATTCGAATCCTACGCGATTACGATACCTTCACGCGGTTACAAAACATCACAGTCGTTTGATTATATGTATTTTTGCATTTATTTTCCCCCTCAGGATTTAACAGCTTTCGGATTTAAGTCAGTAGTACAAGAATATCAAGGTGCTAAAGGTGTGAAGTCAAAAGTCTCGTCTGTTACGGAGTCGATAACCTCATGAGTCAATGCTCGCTATCCTTCTACAATTAAAATTGGATAGACTATATCCGGATAGTTGGTCCAACGGCAACATACAAATTAAAACTTTAACTGTTCGACGATGTAGCGAGTGGTGAGTTTAATGTTATTCTCGTAAATTTAAGAACAATGACGACATAAACAGAATTTCTCACCAAAAACTGACGTTTGTAATTGTTCTTATGGAAGTTTATCGACTGTGCATATAAACACAGAAGATAAACTTGCATAAGAAAATTCCAACTGATCTCTTGACTTAACCAATTCTCAGAATAAATGCCTCCTAACATATTTTGCTATAAGTATGCAAAGTCTTATTTCATTATGATGCGTGTACTAGAACCAAAAAATGAACGTTCAAAAACGCTCCTTTCTTATATGAAGTAATAATCACCCTTAATAATTATTGTTATTAAACTGTCAGCATCGAAATGGAAAGTTGACTTTGAAATACCAGCAAGAAACGCATAATAATAAATTAGCTGACCAATGCCTTCCTTCAGTTAACCTAGCTCAGACATGCATGTAGTTAGGAGTAAAGAACATAATTCGATGCAAGTCAGGTACATGTACGTGTATGAGGACTTGGCTAACGCTTATTAGGCTTATTATTACACGTTTTTGCATAGTGACCCCTTCTTATTTTTTGATCAATTGATCGGGTAAAATCCTTCGCCTTTGCTTCCCCATTCTGACGAACACCTCGACATTTAGGGTCACCGTTCAGGGATGGACCTTACTAGCCCAAAATTTGAATATCTGATTTAGCCCAGCATCCGGAAACGATCTATGATTCGGATTCTCTCCAACACAAAGCCTCAGAGTTCTACAAATAGTAAGCCTACCGATAAAATAATGACAACTGTCTGGGTTATTTCTAGTTGAATAATCCCACTTACCAGTGTTCCGGGTAGCTGCCATAAGTAGCCAACATGGCATAATTACTCCTGCGTAAATAATCAGTCTGTACATTTTAAAGGTGCTTTAATGTCTTGTAATAAAGATAATGTAGGTGAAAATAGCTTATAACAGAATACACCCGTTCAACAAAACTCGCAGATAGTTTACAGATGACAGAAATAGCAATTCAACAGTTTTTACTATCGACTGAGTAGAAACAATCAAACGTGTGCCATGTAAGACAACAGAGTTAATCTGACATAGGGGCCTATCTGCCAGAGATCAACTGCTCATCACGTGTTCAGTGGGTATGCAGTCAACAATTACCGCACGCCTACTACATGTACGCATCCTGTATGTGTTATAGCTACGCGTAGAGCCTTCATTTGTCGTCGTTCGATCATAATTATTTGATGCCTGATTATCGCATTTCCTGGTTTATGTAATTGAACTGTGATACAAGTATGAATATAACTCTTCTCTGATAATGGCACCATACGACCATCTTTGTGCTCTCCACCTACTTTCTCCAGGTTAATATAAATCATAATTTTACATCGTGGTTCTCGTGCTTACACATAATTATGCTTACATGTATTAACGCCAACGCAATTTCAACTTTTGATAGTACTCATTTCACTATAATAATCAGGAGCTTGATGTATGTATACATGGGTCGCAGACAAAACCCTCTGCCAAAAACCCCTCTGACATAAACCCCTCTGACAAAACCCCCTCTAAGTAGGACAAAACCCCCCCTAGGAATAATTTTTTTTTGCTTTTTTTAATTTTATTATTTAGAAACGTGTGTATACTTTAAAGTCTGAAGTAAGGCATGTGTCATATTTATATCATGTTAAAGTCTGATGCGGTCACTCAGGTGTCGTCGTCCAATATTTAAATAGCAAACAGTTAATTAGTTCTTTGGTCTTTTTGTTGTTAATGTATGATAGGTCTATGTAGACTGAAGTGCCTTGAGCACTGTGAGTAATTCATTATAGGCTATCTGTGACACGGCTTTTTCAGACGCGTCAGGTGAGTCTAAGCAGAGCGTATTTGTGTTATCTGTGACATGATTTCTTATATAATTTAGACTATGGACGTCAATCCCCCTTTAGCTGATGGAGGCAAACACTCTGGTTCCAAGTGTTAGGTAGTCAAGATATCACTAAGACTCAAAAACTACCCCAGCCCACTATCTGGACGCCTCTGAGTTAGACTAATAGTCGTACTGAGTGTCACTTACAATGTTGTGCAGACTTTGTTAGTAGTGTCAATTATTATTGTATCGCTTCTAATTGCAGAAGCAAGTTAGGGTAAGAGGGAGGGGTTTTGTCCGGGAGGGTTATGTCCTGCCTAAAACAGGTGGTGTATGTTAGGGTGGCTTATTTCAGAGGGGTTTATGTCAGAGGGGGTTTTGTCAGAGGGGTTTGTCCTACACCAGCATGCATACGCACGTCCATGAAGAAACACACATCATAGACATAACCATGACCATAAACATAACCAAATACATACATGTAGACCTACCTACAAACCCAAAGGCAGTCATACGCACGCATCTATATAATTACATACATATACACATGATAATTCCATTAAGCTATTGAACCATCTTTATTCATCGGTTACATCACATAAAGTAGGCTTATTTACGCCAAAATATGCAAATAATATGACAATCAAACGTCAAGTATAAATGGAGGGTAAGGATTCATGAAGGGATCGAATGGTCCCGCTAGCTTGGGGCTCCTATAATAAGTAGGCCTACAGATAATAATACATATACATCAAGCAGGACAGACTTAGGCAGAACAGTATGGAAAATAATGTTTCTGGAAAAAAATAAAGGAAAACACAAAAAACAATAGAAAGAAGTTAAAGTAAAGACATGGGTTTTTCAGGATCCTCTTTTATCTGGTAGATGGCGCAATCGTTCCATTTCCTTAAGAGGTTTTTAATTACATATCATTGATAATGTAAACTTGCCGGAGTGGGGCTCGTCGAGAAGGATTCGTTCGAGGGATTAAACCATAGCCGAATTAAGGCTCAATGAAGAACTAATCCAGTTTCAGATGTGGACAAATGAATCGCACTAACGAAACACTAATTTAAAATTGAAAAATGTCAACGTTGTTAGCCTACATTTATCATTTATGACAATATCGCTTATTTCAATAAACATGTAGCCGAAAAGAGTGCACAATTTCAAAAACATGCTTACTCTTTAGAAGAATTTTTATTATAGATTTGTGTATTGCAAAATCAGAAAAAATGTCAAATTGTGTTTCTCTCACAATATCCGATTCAATACACATCAAGCTAAGTAAACATAATCTTTCTTGGCCAATTGTGGTTCTTTCTTCACTTTTTATTCTTTTCATCTGAGAATATGACCGTTCGCAAGAACAATTAATAGCCATTAACGTATAAACATACGCAGCACAATAGTAACATTTGGAAAGTCAGTTTCAATGCCATGTTCAAAAATGATATCATAACCGTTTTGATGGTCCAATTGTTTGATTTCTTTGCTTTGATTGAGATTGGCCATATGCTTTGTGTTGATATATGGGTAAAAATGTTCTAGCTCGATAGCATTCTTTCAGAAATTGTTCTGCTTCATATGCGCTGATCTAACGGTTGATTAAAGTTTGTCAAGCAAGAAAACCTCTTAGCAGCGTCCAGTTAAGAAAAGTTAAGTCACTAGCTGACAACCGGCAATTGGGCAGATGGAGATGTTGAATCTGTGTGTTGAGAGAGCAAATAATCATGAGCGCGGTCTACGCTTAAATACATAATGGCCAACCAAGAGACTTACGGGTTGCGAGAGTTGTTTTGTTCCATACATATGGCGCCAGTTAATCATATAGATAAAGTCGAGCATCAGTGCGGGCTAAAATGTCTGTGGTAAGAGGTAGAATGCCAAGAGTGGTGAGTGCGGATATCTGATCCCAGGATAAAGAGATGTCTATATATACAGCCGGAAGGAGATAATTTGTGTAATGGCATATAAATTCCGTTGTTTTAATAGACTTCGTCTGCGTGACAGTAAGCATATCAAGTTCCTGAAAGAGAAGGCCAGTGTGGGAGTTGTGAGAGGTACCAGCCACTATTCGAAGCATTTAAGACCGATCGAAAGGGAGAAAGGCGCGGTTTAGGGTGCCCCATTAGAAGTGATTTGCAGTAGTCTAGGCGGAACAGGCAAACGCATGAACAATGGTGGTAAAGACAGAGGAAGAGAGAGATTCTGATGGCTCTGAGTCGCCTCAGTTGAAAGTAACAGGAGCGGGTCAGGTTAGATATGTGTTCCATAACACATATCTAACCGTGAACGTGAGGCAGGAATCAGGAGCATTAAAAGAGTATGTGAAGCCAGGAAAGTCTAAGTCAAGTTTAGTTAACTGTTGCCTCGTCCCAAACCAGATCAGCTGAGTCTTTTGCAGCATTTAATCAGAGTCTGTTAGTCAACATCAAATAGTGAAGATCAGAAGAAAGACAATCAATAGAATGGACAAAGCAGAGTTGATCAGATGATGCACCATGTACAAAAACATGGGCATCATCTGCACAAAGGTGGCCATTTGCCCTGTGTATAGCAAATAAGAGAGTAATACATCTATACTCACACACATCATCTCCTGAATAACAGAATCTGTATGGTCGAGTTAATTTTCACTGTAAGGTCTACTTGTGCGTGATTATAGTCATCATTGTCATCACATCACACACGTATTTAAATTATTACTATGATGCTTTAAAAGTAGCTTAGGTATATTTATAATATACTTGTAACCTATATACCTAAGGCCCATCTCTTTGTTTCATATATTAAAACGATAATAATAGTGTCGTTACCACGCATATTATCAGGGCTGGCTTTTCGTACATTTCATTCGCCGCATTTTCTAGAACTTCACGTTGGAAAAGATTTGTGTTAAACGTATCTTCAATTTCAAGCAAAGATCAACAGATCACTTTATGAATGGCGATCACGCTGCAGACCTAGCGTCATAGAATTACACTATGATAATATGAATGACGACGAAAATTTTAGTGTTACACAGCTTTTTATATAAATCGAAACCATCAAACATAACAGTAAATACATGTATAACGAAGTATCAAAAGCATAGTGTCACACTCTTTAAACATTGCTCGAGTAGCGCAATACCATTTCTTACGTTGGTAACGAATTAAAACACTGAAAATTACATCCGAGAGTCTTAATGCAAATTGCCTGAAACGCAATTAGTAGGCCTAATCCGAGCAATACACAAAATAAAACACACACGTTGCTCTATCAATCCTCAACCTTACTCTAAATGGCAAGCCATTAACTTCTTGACCAACGCAGATGATAATGCAACCATGGTAAAAAAAATTAAAATATTTTATGAGATAGTCGAGGTAACTTACAATTTGTAATAATTCTTAAATATATCTAACCCGCAGAATACTCTTCATTTAGCAAACAGTAGGTTCGTAGTTTAAAGAGAATTTGTAACTTAACCTACACATGGAGAGAAGCAGACGACCTACACTACAAAGCCAGACTGCATTGCAAAAAATGTCTCGCTTTGTCATGCAATGCTCATTTGGGCAGGATTTCTAAGGAAAGCTCATGTCCTAGATGTTGACCTCTGCTCTGCTTCATTTTCGGGTATCGGGTTAAAAAGAGAAATTGACTCATATGAATGGTCTAGACAAAATAAAGAGGCACTCTCATTATTTATCAATATAATTCATGATGATTATCGACGTTCACATTTATATGTTAATCTACATGTAACTCAACACACTTAACGTTTCAAAGCAAAATACATGTATGTACAAATCATTGCATACATATCACTGCTTTACAATGCGTCGTAAATTCACTAGGACTAAGGCTTAAATTCTATTCAATTCTATTTACAGACTACATTTACAGTCCAACCTATTCAAAGGCGCTAAAATATATGTTTAACTATATTTAAACGATTAAACGATATGCTCAGGAATAAAGACCGAAATGTCTCTCTAAGCATATTTTAACTAAACAATATGCATAATGCTGATGCATAACCCGTTATATACATGTACAAATATATCTGATTACGATAACACTTATAATATTTTAGATGTTCCTTCTTACTCAGACTCGGATTGCAATGTTGTCAGAAAGAAGATGAGACATTCACATATCCTAAGCTCTGCCTAATCTCTGCATAATCAGAACTTGTATTCACGACCAGATGTCGTTGCCCCGTGATGACATGCTCGTACAAGCTATTCTGGCATGTGCTGCGATGTGCTATCTGATCGTACGTCATTTCATTTTGATCCAGTATTCTGACAGAACTTGATTGAAAATCAGACTGTGCTATAACCTTTCTTGGTTCTGCAAAACATACATGACCTGTTGCATATGCAGGAATTTCAATCCGACAACCAGGGCACAGTTTGACACTTTTCATTTAACGTAAAAATAGTTGTCAATAAATTTTGATATTGTTCTAGGAAATTCCATATACTAATTCTAGGATAGGCCTACTATAAGTCATTGTTAAAACCGTTGCAAACATTTTTGCAAAATTTACAGACTTATTATGCATCCCCAAATATCTAAAACTTTCTGAGTATGAATTGTAGTAGGCCTCAATTGATTGGAGACCTAAGATTTCGTTCAACATGTTATCCTAATGTAAATCCAAAGCAAACAGTAGGTTCGTAGTTTAAAGAGAATTTGTAACTTGACTTACACATGGAGAGAAGCAGACGACCTACACTACAAAGCCAGACTGCATTGCAAAAAATGTCTCGCTTTGTCATGCAATGTTAATAACGTTGACCCTGAGGTTTATTCACCTTTTAATCAGAAATACTGAAAACTGGTACCATTGGATAACCTCGATATCGACATAATAACAGTAGAAATGTTAAGTTATGAAAAGACAATAAGTGATGTCTAAACTTAATTAACTCTATAACTATTAAGGACAGCAAGAATTGAAAAACATGTCAATTCAGTGTAGGCCCACATGTATGTACACATTGATTACCTGATTTTGTCAATATTGAATTGCTTATTCTGGAGACAATTAATATCATGTTGATCAACAAACTGATCGCCAGAAAAGTTCCCAAAATTATGCCGATGGTAGTCGGGCCATTGAACTCTATTGACAAAATATTTTCGAAACAAAATAAAGTAACCTAATAATTGTGAACACGTTATCTTATCTACATGTATGTAGGACTATATGCTTGAGGCATATTATTAATGCACAAACAAATACTCGATTTCAACTACAAATATCACAATATCGACCAATGATGAAAATATCAAAGGAATAAAACAGCCATTAGGCCTACCGTACTTGAACATTACCGTACATTAATTTCCTATTAAAGCCACAAGCGATAAGTAGGCCAAAGTTAAATAAATATCCTAAAATATGGATAACACTGCAAAAGACTTTACCTCACACATGACACGAGGAAAAATCTACTGCTATTTAGGCCTACATCCAGCTTTAGCTTGTGAAATGGGTTAATTTAGCGAGCTGCAGTGCGCCATTTTTACTTAGCGAATCTTAATTCTAATTCTGTTTTTATCCTGAAGCAGAAATTTATACCATGCTGTCCGATGTCTTCAGGGCATCGTTTTAATAAGCTTAGTGTATTTTAATGTATTACAATCAGCCAGTGTTGTATGCAAGACTTGAAACTTCAAGACCAAGACGAGACCAAGACAGTGACGTGCCGAGACCGAGATCGAGACAGTTAGGTACCAAGACCGAGACCGAGACACTTGGTTCAAGACAGTACGAGACAATAAACGACAAGTTATCCTATATAAAATGCCGTAAAATGCTAATGTATCAGTTTTCGGAAATAATGTTTATTTGTAATTTCAATTTGAAACTTATAATGTCTATGGTACAAATTCCTGAGAACTGTTTTAATATTGCCGCGCAAAATTTTAAGACAGTTCACGCGAAACTTATCGAGACCGCTTGTTCGAGACAGAACAAGACATTCACTTCAAGACAGTTTCTAAAAATTCGAGACACTACCTCGAGACAGAGACCGAGACCGAGACACTAAAAAACTGTCTCCAGACCGAGACACTGTCTCGAGACCATACAACTCTGCAATCAGCAAACATTGACCGATTTTGTGTGTTTCTATTCATACACTTACATGCACCTAGACATTTTTGCATGCACCTAGACACTTGCCAAAGACACCCGTTAAACCTTTCTTGCATTTGCATATATAATTGCCAGTGCCATTAATAAAACGGCGTTCCGATTCTGCATTACATGGGGTTGAAGATCCATCCAACTGACATTTATTTACATCTACAATAAAACAGAGCAAACAATCTCTTAAAGTACAGTTTCATGAGGTTTACCCCTAGATCGATCGAGTCGAGTGCTGATCAACTTTGTCGACTTGGCAAATAAACGATAGACTTGGGCGATTTTTTCCTGTGCTTCAACTGTAATAGTCTCTATATCAAAATTGCTGACGACAATCGCATTCCTATATTTCAGTTCCTAGGGACTTCATGAATTAAACTACACCATCATCTCAAACTGTCAAGCTGAACTTGAACGGGTCACTGAAATTAGCTGTTAGCGTCAGCACATAAACGACAGACAAGCATCGCATGAATTATGTTATTAAACAGTTCAAACAACAAACAAAATTTCAGTGACATTATTGTGACCTAGGCTAAACCAGGCTAAATGTGACATACGCAATGATAAGCGTTGAATACCAGAAGCGATTGATGTCAAAACGAATAATTTCAAAAACTTCAAACGGTATGGATCTACCTGTGCAGTTGCCAGAGGTTGTGATTTCATATCCTGGCTTACAATGACATGTATAACTGCCAATTGTGTTTTTACAAAGCTCTGTTTCCATATCGCACGGAGGCGATTCGGTACCACACTCGTTCATGTCTGAAAGCATTGGCAAAATACATGATAAAATATTCAACTAAAAAGTATTCCAGTGGTGCATGCGACTCTCGGCTCGAATGAACTACTTGATCGTATACGTAAGTAATGCAATTAAAATGATGAAATTGAATATTGACTTCTACGCCTATGAATAACGTCACACATGAAATCGGATTTGCAGGAATTTGTGAAAGCGTGGCTGCCGATGTTTTGATTTTGAAGTTCAATCATTTCTTCGTATTCAAAACTGATTACTAAATGGACGCCCAGTCAATATAGCCCCGCCAAAATAGTCCCGACAGATAGCCTGGAAAAAAATAACCTCGACAAAATAGGCCCGACCAAGGAGCCAATGTTTTCGCATTTACTTGCTATTACACTATAAAATTATACAATCAAAAAATAAAAATTAATCATCGGTCTTAAATAATCACAGATTTTGCTACGATGGTGGGTTCGTAAAATTAATGTAAATGTCAATATTCTGTCAAGATTAATTACTACTGAATTAATTATATTACAAATTCAAATGACGAGTTATATATTGCTATTAATACCGACATGATGACTTGATTACGTGCCGTTCGAGTAATTAATAATTATTGCCAAGCGATTGTGGATTATTGACGTTTAGCTCATGTAGCCCATACGCATGCAGTAGACGTAACCTAAAATATTGTCAGCACGCCGCCCTGTAACAGAGTCTAAATCAATCGATAATGGAGTAGAAGAGTGCTAAGATTTACATTTCAACGTTTCGTTGACAGGTTCTTCAAGATTAAGACATTTCCATCGTCGTTTTATATTATGTGATGTGATGTCAGTTTACAATGCTTTTATTGATTGAAACATGTTGTCTATTTTGTCTGGGGTTGATTTGTCTGGGGCTATTTTGTCCTGGGCTATTTTGTCTGGGGATATTTTGCCTGGGGTTATTTTGTCTGGGGCTATTTTGTCTAGAGCTAGTTTGTCGGGTCACCACTAGGCCTAGATGACTGTGTCGACGCTATTTTTTTAATGCAAACTTCTCCGTCTCACTTATTGTCACTCATCCGAAGGCGTTGCTCAGATTTACCTACCTTCACAATTTCCGGTTGTATTTATAAAGCCATTTTTGCATTCACATCTGTAGCTGCCAATGTTGTTAACGCAATTTTCCGCCTTTGGGTTGCAACTTGATGCACTCGATTGGCATTCGTCAACATCTGCGAATAACTAACAGCTATTAGCAAGTTTATTACAAGGCTGACAGAACTTGAGATGCGATGTAGATAACAACGCTCATTGGCTTTTGTTGTGGTGAAAAGTAGCCTACTAATTGAATTTTCGTACTATCTCATAAATTTTGACTGCACGGAAGCTCTAGGAAATAAAACGCGCGAGCGTTTGGACCGGTTTGACATGCAGCACATTAATCATCAACGAATTTTCTCGTTAAACTGACTTAGGTCTATTTCACATCTAGGAGTTGGTATTTTTATGGTGGGTGTCGATTCATTAGAATGACAATAATAAGTGACAAAGCATCTATCTCCATTCTTCATTCTCTGTCTTTGTGAAATAAATAAAACTTTCTATTTGTAGCGCTAATTAAAAATGCCTAACTTATGGTGTCACCTGGTTATTAATTAGTATGAAATGCTCTCGATTTCATTTGCCGCAGCGTTGGTGTATAATAACTTAATGATCGGTTACCAGGCCTCTTCCTTGCCGACTGACCTGCCCACTGACAGCGTACAATATAAGTGTTCAAGTCCTACGTAAGCTTGTTAAAGGTCGAAATATCGGGGAAAATTTATAACCGGACAGAAGTATGAACGTTCGACCTCACATTTAACAGTTCAGGACGGTTAACACTTTAACTTTCCCGCACCCGCACTTTACCATAGTTACCATCTGTGCAATGCTCCAATGAACTCATCCTATGGAAACCTTTTCTGCATCGACATCGTGAAACATTCGTGTAATTCAAGTCAATGATGTTGCAAGACTCGTTCATGCTGTAGTCTGTATCATTTGAACACCCTGAGATGACGTTCACTGAATAGCACAACAGATATAATAATAAAAAAGTACATATGCTACCTATTGACATTAATATGTTTTTTAAAAGAACTGTACTGTGATGTTCTAGTGATGTCTCCTCTTAAAGAACGATCAAATGTGATTGTTATGCCGATTCTCTGGTTCAATATAGAAGTGAAATCCCAGAATAGAATCTAGGAGAAGACTCATTATTAGACTATATCAAATGTCGAATGAGAAAATCGCATCATAGCAATTGTTGCATCTGACTGATAGTAAATAGCCTCTTCAGTCTAGTGTTTAAATCCAATTATTCTGCAAAGGCTCAACTATTGATCCATCATGCAGAGCGTCGTAATCAAGAGTACTTTTAACTACCAGAAATTAGAATAAGGCTCGAACTCAATCTTTTATAGACAGGATTGTCAGCACAACACAGCAACATTGCTCTGCACATATAATTAGTTGGCCGGATATGTGTACGCACAGAGTATATGCTGATGTTGCTCCAAAATAATGCTACTGAAATAGTCTATTTGAACTATGTACAATACAATTTACGTCGGTTATGCTGACAATGCATGCCAGATTGAGTTGAAGTCTTATTCTAATCTCTAGTATTTTTAAAGAATAAGAGTATTTGAAGACGTTGAGCGGTGGCAATTGATGTCAATCTATAGCCACTTAGAACCAGAAATCGTTTAACTATAAGTAACAATAGAGAAAAAAGTCTGAGTTGAGCTCAAAAATAGAATAGGAGAAGTAATTATACTATTCTAAGGTCAATAAATAGAGCTTCCACCTCTGTAAACGACGTAGATTGACGCTCCGTTGGCTATTTTCTTGCCTCCACAGTATTGCAGTTCCTTTCCAGCGCAAGGAACTAGACATTCTGCGTCTGGTGAAATCTGACCAAATTCCTCTCCACATAGGCATGTAACTCCACCCTCAAAATATAACAGCATTTAAATGTGGAACGCTTACGAAACGACCAAGTTGTCAAATTGCAACATCAACGTTAGAATAGTTCAAAAACAACTGTATATGTGCATTCTATCAAATTGTTTAAGGCTAGTCAGATGATTATTATTAGGGGATATAAACGGTCATGAGAAAATACCTGAATAATTGAGTATGTGTTATTTAGCTGTCTGCACTTCATTATACAGAATTCGATGGTCAATGTGTCGTTTGTTGGTAGCACTACAGACATATACTGGGTCGTGATTCCCTTGTAGCAACCATCGTAGTGCAGATATGCTAAGTTTAAAAACACAAGTCACATTATAGTTAAACAATGAACTAGTGTTTGGTCAATATTACACTGGATGAAGGTTGTGTAACATAAATTTATAATAAGCCTTGTGGGGCGATTGCCTGGGAGACACTATACTAAACATTCGCGCCCACATATCATCCACCCAAACTGCGCTGCTTACTGCGCCTATCGAACTACTGTTCAGACCAAAAGGCGCAGAGTTTACTGTCAAAACGAGAAACTCAGCATAAACATGGAAATTCCCATGACCAAATTGCCAAATACAAATGGAAAAAAAATTCCGCATGACTCCTAAACAACAAAGCATCAGTAATGTTAACATAAAGAATTCGTGAGAAAAGTGTCGGAACCAATTTTAGAACTTGTAATTATGTCTTGCAATAATTTGCCCCTTATATAATTTCCATTTCAAATTAATCTTACTTGGTCTGCACGTATTGTTGTCTCTGTACGATCCGTTTCTGCATCGACACATTGACAAGTTCGCATAACCTAAGTCAACTATTTCGCACATTTCATCAGGTTCGCAGTCACCATTTTTGGTTCTACAATCTATAAAATAATGATTGAACATGGGCGTTTAAGGCATTGTGCATGTCGCCATAATGTACACGGTAAGTAGCCATAAGCCTGAGTATCATATGCAAAATACTTTTCATATAATTTCAAACCGGACATAGTGACTATTTACACATTGGTAACAATGCAGGCGCAAATATGAGCACTTCAAATTCAGCATAAATAATACAATGTCATAACAGTAAAGGAAGCATCTAAATAAACACCAATTGCCGAAGAAATGAAAACCACTAGACTTATTCATTCAGGCGATAAACAATGTTACAGTAATTATACGGTCAATTGTGTACAAAGCACACTGTTAAGTGCTTAGGCTATTATATCCAGTGCTTGTTATAACAATTACCGCGAACCAGCCAATAGCACCACCACCATGAGTGAGATCAAAAATTATACGAATTACTAAGTTTGACAATAAATTTTACTATAGGGGCATATTGTTGCATGATAAGTTTTTGTAGAACGCTATGGGTACGAGTTTTCCAAGTTTATTCATTATTTCTACATTTTGGCTATGTACACTAAGAAATCGTGGCCGTCTCTATCGAAAGCAAAGACCTTTTGTTAGGTTACAGGCTAAGCACATGTGCAACCCAGATTGGTACACGCCTAAATCACTCACCATTATACGTAGGTCTTACCAAGGAGAACAGGATTCCTCTGGTTGATTATTTCGTGTCTTAGGGGCAATTAGAGGAATAGCGATATGTTTACTTGTGCGTGTGGAGTTTAAATGAAATTTCTGTGCCTTGTTCTAATAACGTCCCAATAACCTCATTATTTTATTCTGTTCAATGAGCAATGAGATCGCAGTATTATTCAATTCAATTCAATTAATTTTATTGCAGCCACCTAGGTAAATCGTAACATAAAGGCAAATAAAGTAGAAATAGTGATTTCAGAATCAAAATCAAAGTTGCTGTTTACACCCAGAAAAATCACTTGTACAAGCATAAATCTTAACCAAGGAACTCTGGACTAGAGGAAAGGTGAGCAACACTGAAATTGTAATGTATTCAATGAGTTATGTCAAATAGGCATTGCTCTTTTAGCATTTAAAAGGTTTTCCCCATAAATTTACTGAATTGATTTCGACTTGTTTAAAATAATAAATGCAATATTACTACATTTATTTAGCTAAATTATGATCCATAATTTTGTAAAATACCTCTAACATTGCATGCAGACCCTGTCCATCCCGGTTTGCATGAGTTGTTCGTTGAAGTGAGACAAGAACCGTTGAAACGACATGGGGCATCGTCAGAGCAATAGCATCGGTTAGCACAGTTTCGTCCATAGAAGCCCTTAGGACAAACTAAAATATAGCTCTCAGTATTACTCCAAGTATTACCATAATGGAGTTATGCAAGAGAACAATGGATTGGAGACATTTAACAGTTTAAATAGCTAAAGAGTTTAAATAATTTAAATTGTTTGCAATATGCGTGCTTCATCATTCGACATACTGTTTTTCATGAAATATATCATGGACAGTTCTCTGACATATGTCCCGGGTTAGGGGTCTTTTTCGCGAGATTAATTCATTTGAGGTTCGCAACCACGTGACCAACCCTAGCTTTCTCCTTCTTCGACTTGCTTCCTGTTTAGCCTCTCTGGTGCTGCTCTACTCTAGTTTCAATCTTAGTTGTATTCTAGATCCTTCTGTGCTGAAGTCTCCAGCCACATCCCTCAGGCCCCCGCTCTTTGCTTGGGTCTTCATCATTTAGCAGTTTCCTCTAATCCTCCTCTGCTTACCACCCTCTCTATGTAAAAAGCTGATGACGTGTAACTTACCCTGCTTCTCAAGCCTTTTCTTCTAATCACTCATGCTCCTGCTTTATGCAGATTCGCCGCACTCGGGTCATACATGGTTTCAAAACTTCGTCGACAATTCTATTTGGCGACTCAACAATCGATTACTGCAATTTAGTTTCTTCTGCATTGAGTAGCACGTCTTCAGCTTACCCAAAACTCGTTAAACTGATCAGTCAAGAGAGCGACCAGACATCGTAGCTTCAACCTCATCCTTCAATCATTTGAACAGTTTAAATTCCCAGCGCAAATCATCTTCAAAGTTATGTCACTAACATACAATTCTGTGCTATGATTTAAGTCCTCATTATCTTGGGGCGAACTCTTCGCCATCACTCTACCCGATCATCTTTGTCAGTCTGACGAACCTCTATCAAAACTCGTCTAAAGTTCTCCAGCCGAGTCATATTCCACACTGCACCATTCCTCTGAAACGACCTGCCTTTACAATATCGCAGATTTTCAATTCCTACTTCAATATTACTAAACATGCACCATAATTATGAGCAGAATGGAAGTTCAACTATGATCGACAGAAGAGAGAAGTAAGGATATTAGCTTGAACGGCTTAAATTATCATCATTGTTACTCTTATCGCTCACCATGATAAACACTGTTAGCAAAGTTGCCCCCACATTTCTGGTTTTCATTTGCGGGGCAGCGAAAACTGCAGTTGACCTGCATGCCATTGTGTGTCTTATTTCCATATCTGTTGTATTTTTCTCCACAAAGGCAGTCATATCCGTACTGCAAACGAACGCAAGCAGTTAGAGAAACAATAATGTTCCAGAAGAATAACTGTTGTACGAAGTTAGACCATTTCTTATTAATGGCCTACGCTACAGACGTTCTCGATGCAACGACATGTGTTGAACATTTGGCTGGTAGGACCAAAAATATCGATTACGGCGCATTTGGCGTTGTCCACGAGATATACACATAATCTGGGAGTTGTGTAACGTAGGGAGGTTTTCGAATTGAGTCGCGTTAGATAATTATAGGCCTCCACTGTTGTTATTATGGGTAAATTGTTAGGTAGATCGTTGTGTGCCGTGGTATCCCTCCCAACGTACTTGACACATTAGTTTTGTGTGTGTTTTAGCGGATGGTTCGTTTAAGACTTTAAGTAAGCGACATAGTAATAGTAAATTCACGTCGAAAGAGAAAACAATAAAATTTATGTTTTAATATGTTTGTTTCTTGATTTATTCAAACTGTTGTTAAATAATAATCGCTCTCACTAGGTATTTGACTAACCTGCATCCCAGCGTATGTGGTTGCATTGATGGAACAGATTTCTATGCAGAATTCAATCGAATTAGTGCGTTTGTGGTCTGGTGCACCTGTTTTTTTACCTGGATTTTTCACATTCATCGACTGTTGGTTTTCTGGACCATCTCCGTAGCATCCTATGTACTGATTCCGAACATTACCTGTGGCAGAAATCAAACAACGACTAAGAGCAGTTACAACTAATTGTCCCAGCTATATGTAACTGCTCCGTTTTTCCTGTCTTACGCGCACGTCAATTATAATTCAACTCAATATTTTAGTTGCCTTGATTAGGTTTTATAACGCGCATTATTTAATATTTTACTCTCAAATATTTTTCGTATATACTTGCTCTAAATCTTTGCGAACGTTCCACAATCTACGGCTCTTGCGTTCATTCTCCTGCATTAATGCCACACATCATGTCTTTTCTTTCTATATACTTGTTCTGAACATCTTGTCATGCCAACTCCTGCCTTGTCATTAATGTGTGTGTCAACACTCTTCAGGCTATTTTCCGCCCCTATTTATCTCTGAATTAAGTGAACTTTAAACCAGGGAGAGGCGTTGCTCTAGAATTATTTATAATCTGTAGTTGCTGTATAATTATTCCATTAAATTATTTAATTAGGTGTCACTAATTTTATTCTACTGCGTGATTATCTACCGGCAATCTATTTATATGTAAGATTGGAAACCATTCTTATTCTTCTGTATTTTAATTTTGGTATAGGCCCTACTAAGCCTAAGACGTTCAACTCTTCATGCCTTAAAAATACATTAAAACTTCAGGTGGGACGGTTCGATTGTTTGGCCTGTATTGATTAGAAAATGGTCCTTAGCAGTTACTGTGAAGGGACTCCGAACAAGTAGGCCTACTTCACTCACCATTGGTGTGTTTTACTGCAGGGCCTATTAAGGTACTGGTCTAAACGTTAACTATAGTTTACATTCGAGTAGGAATTTCTTCCTACTAGTATTGCAGCTCGTTCCATTCCATTCCGCCTCGCATCCATTCGAACATATTCCAGTTTTTCTGTCACATGGTAAATGTCTCTTGCAGTGACATAGTTGGTCACAATTAGGACCAAAATAGCCGAGAGAACACACTAAAGACAAATACCGTTTGTACAATTTGCAATATAATGATCACCTTGGTTAATTGCTCTTAGATGGGTGAATGTATCAGCTAAATAGCTTGCAGTGGGCGCCTTTCTTCCGTCGAGACACTGGGCCACATAATGTGAATGCATACAATGTATCACAAACCTTCAGAGTAATTGTTATACTCTACTACTATTACTTCAATTGTTTTTTACGTCTGATAAATAGCGAATAATCAATAAACTAAGTCTAACTGCGATTGTAGGTACATAGAATAAGTAAAAACAGTTAACCATTTGTCTGCAAATCAACAGACTCTGGAGTTTAGCATGATTGGATTTTCAAACAGTTGGAGTGTCTTAGACACTTAGGATGCTAATTACCAAAGTCGAAAACGCCCAACACTTTTTAAATCATAACGCAGTCTGATACATAATTGCGGAGTCAACCAAGTCTTGATAGGCTGTTTTAAATACTTGGTATTATAGATCACCGAATCGAACGACAGTCCCTAATTAGCAGAAAGGCTTAGGTTGATATTTGATAATTGGACAGCCGAATTTGATGGCTATAAAGGACATTCGAGGTCGAGTTTGTGAGATTTAGTTGAGTTTTGACAGCAACACCGATAGCCAAGTCGGGTGGCGGGGACTCGTTTTTGAAAACTCTGTCCATTTCCGCCGAGCAAAATCGCTCACCTTTATCTATAGCGCGTCTTAAGGACTTCGTAAAGTCTCGATTTCGTCGCCCACCTTATGAGTTCTTTTGATGATAGATCAGTAATATATTAATTCCGAGCATACACCTGTTGAACGTGGTCATTACTGCATATACATCGACGTCCATTCTGTGTTTCACCTAGTTGAAATTTTGTAAAGGGCCTAGGCCTTACTGATGAGGAGGTGAACTATGAAGTTGGAAAGCTTTGCGTCAGCATAGTTCATGAACTTAAATAATTATTATTTTATAAATATCGAGCATCGACTTCTGTCAGTAAATGGCTAATAAATTATATGGATTTGATAATGCCGCTTTTATCACAGGGTGATCACAACAGGTCTCATATACCCAGGACTTGTCTTTGTACTTACGTAGGACAAGAGTTATTAAGGTCAATCAGATAATTACTGACAAGGTTGCAGTAGTCGTAAAGAGCTCACCTGTGAAGAGAGAATAAAATCTATTAACCGCGTCTCCACCACAAAATTGTAGCTTGTCTCCGGAACACTTCACGTTACAATTACGATCAGTCAACTGTTGACCATGGTCATTTCTGCATATGCATCGACGTCCATTCTAGCAATTTGCATTTTTAATTTAATATTCGTAAAAAGCAAACTATCAGATTTATATAGATACGTCTTCATCAAAACAGAGTTCCTTTGTTGAAATTGAAGGGACAGAACTAGACGGCAGCGAATTAAATAGGACGGTATAGGTTAAGACAAATTAGATGATTTTTTGTGAGTTATCGTACTCTAAAGATTACGCCTCGAATATTCAAATATGTTTATGGTCCATGTTTATTTTAATTTATACATTGTATGTTTATATCCATCATTTGTTTAAACATTTGCATCACATTGGAATGGTTTTACCCACGAAGTTGTATAAAAGACGGACCATGCAGACAATTGTAACAGTTACTTACATTCAGCGCGGCAAATGTCATTTCCGATTTTGTTTCATTAGTTTTGTCGAAACATTTCTGAATGCAAATTTCAATTGTTAGGTTACTTTGGTTCTTCAAAGAATGTTCCAATTTCTGATTATTTCCGCTGTTTTCAAAGCAGCCGATATACTTTTCATGCAGCTGACCTACAATGGAAGGACTTTTTCATCAGTAGCGACTAACGGTTGGTTGCTTGGTTAGTTCATGTTTCACGACAATGCGTGAGCAAAGATCATTGGCATGGATCTCCTCCTTTATTCAGGTGTGGGAATGACCCTACAGGCAATGCATTCATATTCAAGCAAACACATGTGCGAAATGTTTTTAAATTCCATTGTGATCAAATTGACTTATTTTGAGCCAATGTCCTCTTGATCTGTAACGACAAAGTGGCCTTGAGAAACTCTAGTTTGTAGCAGATTTGTAATAGTTCAAAACATCAGCAATAATAAATCATTATTGTTCGGTTAAAATAATAAATGGCGTTTATTGGTTAGGAAATGCAGATCATCTAGAAAAGAATTCAAGATATTTACTCATTGACGTATTTAAAAGAGCTCTGTTGCTCTACCATGGGCATCCAGGGACGACGTGCTCTTCGCTCTTCTACGCAGGTTGAACTCTATGTTCTCCGCACGCAAACTACTATGAGACAGCATCGCGCTTTCTCTGTTTCCCCAAGTGGCATGGAATGGGCTACCATTATCGAATGCGAGAGCGATTGGCACCATGACCATGTGCAATCGACACATCTTTCATAGACTGCCTTTACGCCTAGTGAAATGCTTGTCCACTTTCATTAAACAGTGTCAGGAAGATATTTAATCAGCAATGACGTCTACGCAGGTCATAGAGCACGTCGGTCGTTGGTGCACCCTATATCAAAGGCTACGTGGTCCATCTACAGAATGCGCTGTATCAACCAATGGAATTGGTTTAAGTGATTGCCCAATAAGGGATTTGCGAACTGATCTCCTGACTTCTATCGTCTGCGGAATAGGAGGGATGCGGGTCTTCGGAACGATCTCCGTTCCTTCTCTTTTTGCCAAGTCAAAGAAATTCTATAGCTTAGCCTAAGTTCCATTTGATCTACCCCGTGCCTCTTTTGACCCAATCTATCCCTTCAATTTGAAGCCAAACAGGAAGATTCTGAGCGAGAAGGGTTTGAAGTCAGTCAATAATAAGTTCAGTGTATCTGTCTGTAATAGGCAGGACAAGATACAGTTCGCAGCATATGACGCTAAAATTACACCCGCCTTAGGTACTAGCAGGATGTTCTCCTAATGAAAATCCTTTGCAACATTTCCGGATATATCAATTGATGGTCTTTTCATATTTCCAGATATCCGTATACACATAATGTCCGAATTTTTTTGTAAATATGGTCACTGGACTGTAAGAAGGTTGGTAAAATAAGTCAATATTATATTTCGTCTAAAGTAGGGCCCCTATTACGCTACTACAGTATCCGATTATGTTACAGGACAACTCATTGCAATAACTTACACAAAGTTCTTTTTGCTAGCTATAAGATCGATAACTATTAAATTATTATCCCTGCAATTGAGCGATCTATTTGTGAAATGTTATGCCACTGTGCAAAATTCATCATATAAAACAGTATGATTAAGGGCTAGGCAAAGAAGCAGGTCAAACATCCGGAAGAAGCACAAGGATTTACCATATCTCTATTTCAGATAGATTATTTGTCGTTAACAATAGCAATGTACAGAAACACACTGTTAAACGACTCTCGCGTACAGGAAATATCATGTCAACAAGTTATTGCACTAAGTAGGTAGCTGACTGATAATCTGTTTGCGACTTATTATATTATTAAGGTCATCTAAAATAATATTAGGCCTAATATAATATGGCGCTTGACTAATGTAATTAATTGGCAGTGGTTTAGTCAGGCTGTCCGTTCGACTATGACTGGAGACCGATTTCCTGTGAACTCGAACGGTCACGACTCGGACTTGGAAATGAACTCATACCCGAACTTCAACTCGACTCGTTGACTCGATTTGCCAGTCACGATTTCTGAGTAGTACAGGAAACTACATTATACCACTTCAACTAAGAGCTGCTACCATTTTAGCTGTTCTTACCACAAGTTCGCCTGTCGAACATGTGTTCAGCAGTAGAAGAATGTTTCTGCTTCCCGATTATTCATCTTTAGTGAGTCAGAATCTAATTTAAGTACCCTGAACTCGGGCTCGACTCGGCTTAAATGAATTTGAACTCGACTCGGATTTGGCTTAGGTGGATTCAGCAACATGACAATTCATGAACGGCGATTTCTGCGCTGGTCAAAATAGTGTTTAAAATTATAAAGACCAGAAATATCAGCAGTAAACAAGCCCAGTATGCTATAGGCGACTTTCCAGTGCGTATATTCACACACGCATTGAGCCCAACTATCTGATCACTATTCAAAGTTTATAGCATCATGCTCCCAGTTACTTAACCAAACTGCGTCGAGTGTCACGCAAAATTCACACATTCATACGCGAAAGAATACTTACTCACATGGATGATGTACTGCACATTCACACATACAAGCATAAAATAATACATAAATGAGTGCGTACTCAGTCACATACATAAAAGCATAATATTATACAAAAACACATACATGCATGTATCCATACTGTACTTCCCAAAGACCTGTCGTGTTAAAGCATCGCAGGACTGACGTTGATTTTTACAATCACACAACGCCCTTCTGTTCAACCTTGGCTTACTCAGGCGCTATATGTTTATTTATATTTATTAATTCCCAGTTCATAGTAATCATTTTTTGAATCTTAGGAGTAAACTACACCCGTTTAAAATGCCACGTGAAAGCCAAGTTCATGACAACAACTTAATCAAGAGTGCTGCGTCAAGTTAGATGGGTGGTTCAAGTGCGCCTGACACAAAAGAACAGAGATTGGAGACATACATATCGTAGCATGCACCATGATTGAGGACGAAGTCTAAGGTTTTGAAAAAATGTTATATTAAACAATATTAAATCGATCAATGGAACATGACTGTCACCTTTAAAAGACTCCGCCAGAAAAATTTCAAAACCCACTGGAACGGTTGACGGAGTGAAGCAGCGTAGAAACGCAGTCTGGTCGGTCGCCAAGACACGTAAGCAGCAGCAACATAATCTCTTGGCAAGAATACTTAAGTAATTTAATTAAGAAATCAGAGGTGGTGACTGATAGGCAAAAGGAAGACAACGAGCCTAAGAACACCATGTCAAAGCTTGACTAAATAAAAGCCAACATTGCCGTTCTCGATAACTACCCAACATCGACAGATGTACCTTAAGCAGACCAAGGGAAACGCCCCCTAAACCACCCCTTTTTGTCTGTAGAGGCAAGGAATATATTTTAATGCAGAAGACGGTTCCGGATAGCACCTCAGACCAATGCAATAAGGAGAATATAAAGACGATAGATGTTGGATATTTTGAGTAGAATAGTCATAGCAGAAAGGCCCAACACCCAACAATGTAGACTACATGAACATATATCAGGCATTTCAAAGCAATTGAATTGATGCTACGACGGTTTCCTATAATATTATTATAATCTACTTACCAGTTATCTGATGAGTAGCTAGAATTAGCTGGCAAAACAGAATCACTCCAACGTATTTAATGATTTTCCACATTTTTATATTGATTCGGATTAATGTTGACATAATTTCGATTTGTTACAATATCGATGTTTTGACCGTATCGACTACTTTGCAACGCAAAACCAATTCAACATATTATATTAGGCCAACTATTCACACAATAGAGCTAGGCCATCATTGTAAGGACAATAACGCCTTTCGCTTTATTCACTCTCGATACCCGTTGTCCCAGCGCCAACATTTCGGACCTACGTCTGCCTTATAGGCAACTCTGCTGAGAGTCAAAATTAAAAACCCCGACTTAGGCTATAAGATCAAGCAGGTCGCTCTAAAACGCGAGCCTGAAAATGAAAGTTCGTCGGCAGAAAACACGGACACGAAATAACAGTGCTTGGATATATTAGAACATTTGAAAGTTGATCTTACAGGCCTTGTATCTGCTAAAACATGGTTGCCAATTTCATGCGGGATCATCGTATTCCTCAATACAACCACGTTATGCAAGTATGCACTGGTACAGTATCATGTCTGTCGATGGTGGGTGGTTATCAAGAAGAGCAGCCTTAGCATATGCTTTATAGACCTGAGTTACAAATACGTATATAGGCTGTTCACTGCTCATCGACGATTCATATTTCATACCTATTTATGTCACATCTACTGATTTATGTAACTGCACTTCAAATGATGATAACATATTAATTGTGTGGTATGGTGGCCGATTTGTTAGAGCGGTCGACCGGCAACACTCGGTGTGCGCTGAGTGAGCGGTTTTGACCCTCGTCTGAGGAGTCACTGTGTATTTCATACAGCTTATATCAATATTCATTAAGCGGAACAAACTGTCAATCTGTGAGAGTTGGTAGATAAAACAGAAAGGAGCACGGAAGAATCACATGCTCTAATGCAGAAGATAAACAAATCGTGATGATCATAACTATCTCTGCTTCAACGCTTTGTATCGTCACTAGAATTATAAAGTAAATATTTGGATACATTTAAACACAGATAAATACGCAGATAACTTAAAAATTACGATTGTTTATTCATACGCTGATGATTGCACGCATATTCAAATAGAAGATGTGACATTCACATGGTCATTCAGTCTGAGTTGTTCATTTGCAGAAGTCGGAGAGACGATTATTTTGCGTTGCTCTAGTCTAGGCTGACCTGTTCGTACATGCAATTATGGCCAACACGACTTGGCATCTCTTCATAGAACGGTTCATGCTGATCCAATATTTTTATAGAACTCGATTCCAATTCGGACTGTACCATCGGGGCTTGACCCGTCTGTTCCGTCAATAGGCCTATAGCCTATAGGCCAATAGCTAATGTTACTTTTATCCCTAAAATAGTTTAAAACTTGTTGCCAGTCAGTTATTTAGCTATTTGGATACGAACAATCTACTTCCTCCATGTCAATCTGGGTTTCGTAAGGGTCACTCAACTGAGTCCCTCCTATTTCGTCTCCTCTCCGACATATATAGTGCCATGGACAGGTCCCAAGTAACCCTTCTGGCCTTATATGATGTAAGCGCTGCATTCGATTCAGTAGATCATGATATCCTCTTGAGTCGCCTCTCCTTAACTTTTGGGATAAGAGACCTTCCACTTATCTGGATCAAGTCTTATCTCTCCGAGCGTTCTACATCTATTGTCTTTCACTCATCTCGTTCGCCTTGGCGCCCTGCCCCTTTGGTGTCCCCCAGGGATCGGTCCTTGGGCCTCTTCTCTACATTCTTTTCACTGCAGATATCGAGTCTCTATCACATCTTGTTCTCTTACGAGCCATTCTTACGCAGATGACGTTCAATCGTATGTGCATTGCTCATCATCCCAAGCTTCTTCTACAGTCCGAAGAATGTCTCAAGCTACAGATACCCTAACTGCCTGGATGTCATCAAATCGAATGCGCGACTTAATCCGCAGAAAACTCAATATATTTGGCTTGCTACCCGCCAGCAGCTGAACAAGCTAGTCTTGGGCTCTGTCTTCTGAATTCCCTAACTTTGTATTCTCCTCCCGTGTCAGGGATCTGGGGGTTGTTTTAGATGAAGAGCTGTCTTTTGTGAAGCACATTTCTGCATTGACTCGTTCCTGCTATTATTTCTTGCGCCAGTTGCGGGTTGTTTTCCGCTCTCTCTCCTCATCTTCTGCTGCCACTTTGGTTCATGCCTTTATCGTTAATCGATTAGATTACTATTCCTCTCTCTTCTGTGGGCTCCCTCAGGTTCGATTGCAACCCTTGGAGGGGGTTCAAAGGGCTGCAGCTCGTTTGGTTGGTTGTGTTCCTAAATTTGGCCACATCTCTACGTACACGCGGGGCATCCTTCACTGGCTTCCGGTTAGGCAGCGCGTTCAATATAGGATCTCTTCTATTGTCTGGCACTGTGTTGGGGGTAATGCGCCTGTCTATCTTAGGGATCTGTTCACCTTAACTTCGGCTTCTTCTGGTCGCCGATCTCTTCGCTCGGCCTCTAGAGGCGACTTTGTGGTTCCACATGCTAAAATAGAGCGGGTCCTCGGGTGTGAAACAACCTCCCATCTGACCTGCGCTCTCTCCCGCGCGACCTGTCTGGCTCTTTCTGTAAACTTCTCAAGACTTTCATTTTTTGACCGGGCCTGGGTCGGGAGCGCCTCTGAATAGTTATTTTGAAGAGGCGCTATATGAATTGCATTTATCGATTGATTGATCTTTAGCGGGTTCTACAACGTATAATATATTGGCTACTGTTTATTGTATAGGCCTAGCAATGCTACCGAAATGCGGAAAGGTATGCTTCTATAAACAGTGTAGAAATAGTATTGACATTTGTTAAACTTTACAAATATTTATACAAATACAAACTTTACAATTATCTTTGATTTCCCAGGCAAATCCACGGTTTAGAAAATTTAAGTTTATGTTATTATCTTTACTAAAACCTTCAGAAATAGGCCTGTCTATGCAAAATCAATTTGAATCATCGCATAATTAAACATTCCTGAGTGGGAATTGGAGTCTATACTATTGATTAAAAACATGTGATTTTGCTATAATCAACATAATCTGATTGGAAAACTAAAACCCTGTACTTTATATTCAGTTAGACATCCATACAGGTATGCATTAGTAGAGCCTACAAATGATTTACTATACTGTTCGTTATAATGTTAAACATACAGTGAAGTTCATTTATCAATCGTTGCCATAAGCAATATTCTAAAGTACTGCACACATTTGGAAAGCATCGACATCGATAAGATAATATGAGGGACACTGCTCATTTGTGACTTTTAACAACAGATAAATAAAAATAGTATCCCCATTCGGTTTATCTGCGCATTTTGGACACGTCCCGACTTCCTAAGTGCCTGGTTTTCTTGATTTAGCACTGTGTAGTCTGGAGACTGCTAAGAACAAAATGATCACCAAACTGATTGCCAGAAGAGTTCCCAAAATTATTCCGAAGGTCGCCGTGCTATTGTCTCTGATGACAAAGAATGTCAAGGTGACTAAACAGAGTAATTGAGAACACCTACTTTAGACGTATTTGTATGGACAATTGGGCATTTACTTAAAACCCTTTGGAAAACTGTTTAAGGTGCATGCACAGGCCTACTTTTCATCGATCGATTGAATTTGGTATTTGTTTTTATCCCATTTTACTTACTATTGTGCTTTAAATGATCGCTGTTTTTACAATTCAAACCCAAGGACCAATATACAGAGGGCTGGAAAGTGCCTGTATAACGACGTGTACCAAAAAATGGCAGTCCACGTAGGCTGGCTATCTGGCGACAAAGGCGTAGAATGTCGTGTTTGCATAGCTATTACATTGCATCTCGTATGACCAAAATCAAAAAAAAATAATTGTTTTAGTAATAAGCAATTGAACCTGTAGGCTGCAATATCATGTTTTATATGCGCTTTAATGTATCTCGCCATTCATATGACATCTTACGTCATATTAAGAGCTAAATTGGAAGAGTTTTTGTAGTGAGGTAACCGTGCCACAACCATGTTCAATGTTGCACAACTCTTCAATTCTTATCCAGCATCTTAAACAGTGTATCTATATATCTGATGAATCTTGAGATTGTGAGACAATAATTGATAATGTAGCGTCACTCAATCAATTTAAAAGTTTCAGACTTTTCTAGAATTCATGTTTTTTTCCTTTGCACCAGGTTTTTGTTCTTACAATTACTTTATTCAACTAAGAACATTTAATATGTACACTATCAACAAGCACAGTACTAAATACAATTTCAGTTCATTGCAACACAAACTCAGTTAATTAAATCTGTCACTGACTGAGTTACAAATTTGTACAGAATACGGATCAGAGCACTATGATCATAGACCAATGTGTTCCAATGCAAACAGGTGCAACAAACGTTTTTACAAATTTGAATCTTCATCTCTTTTAACACTTTACATAATCCTTCATTAAGTGTATTTCGGAAAGTCACCAGTGATGACGACAACGATAATAATGATGAAAAAATAGTGAAAAGCCTTTGAGATTTCAGTGCATATACAAGAATAGGGTCAAAAATCATGTTCGGAAAACCCATGTTCCATGTTTATTCCTTCAAGCCAAAGCCTTAATAATCGTTCAGTAGGTAAATAAAAGTATTGACTAAGAAATCTATGCGCAGCAGGTGATTTATTATAAATGGACAGAGCCAACAGTCTGTCTTCGTCCATCCAGCGTCTACCTTTCTTCTTTTTGCCGGAACAGCTGAGCCGACAGTCCGGAAATTGCAACGATGGTCCATTGAGGTATTTTGATGCAACCGCAACGATACCAGTTATGGACATGGAATGGAATGTCTTTTCAGTCGTAGTTATCTGACTTGTCGGATGAAGTGGGAGAGGCGACGATGAGTTCCTGTGGACTGCAGATCTTGCTTGGCAGAATTAACCCTCTTTCTTGAAAAAACAAACATACAGCATGTAATGTTACAATTCATTGAAGCCTTTACTAATTGCTTATTTTCTAAATATTACTCTCAAAGAAACGGTGTGCCGACAGTTAATCGCGAGACACTTAAACAACGATACTTAATCTTGACGACACTTAATCTCGCGACATATAATCGCGCGACGCTTAATCGCGCTTAATAGAACTTTGTTCAACTGAGCTTGATTCTCTTATGCATAAATATTTTCTAGGAGTTTATTACGCAAACGGAATGCAATGCACTATCATATCACTATTATGCGAGTATTCCCGCTTCCATTGAAACCGTATTCTTATCATTAATATGGCTTCTCTTCTTTTTGCTCGGGCCTGGATCGGGAACGCCTCTGAATAGTTGTCTTGAAAGGGTGCCATATTGAATTCATATAATTCAAATAATATTTAAACATGATTATTTGTCACCACATCAATTAATATTGGTGAAAACAAGTAGTAGTTTGAGACTAAGATTTCTTTGCAGACTCTATATATCAAAAGACCATAATCTGAAATTATTAAACAGACTTATAAAGAGATTCCATAAAATTTAATTTCTACCTCAACTATGATGTTGGCATAGTCTTTGAAATGTGTGTTTGCACATGACTTCGTAGAGGTGGCTTGCGACAGGACTCCAATCTCTTTAGTGCATTTGAGACATCGAAAAGTATCAAACAGCTTCACCTTTGGCTATTCATGAACTGGCTTGCTTCAAATTGGTTTTTGCACAGTCCATAGTTTAATTACAGATAAGCTGCACTTATTTTCGCTAAATCTAGAATGCGACATAACTGTACCCAAAAACGTATAGAAATGCAAAGATTTACTATAGTCACATAATGAATAATATCTCTCAGAGTAAAAATGAACCCAATATGTTGTCCTCATGTTTATGCGTGTACATGTAAGTAGCACCTAAGTTTCACCGCATTGAATGTAGGCTACGACTGCTGCGTGGATTGATGTCCGAGTCAGTCTTACGCAGGCAATATCTGATGGCGCAAAAGATTTACAGTACTAAAAATATATTGAAACGGTTACTTGTGCATTATTTATCATTTGCTTTAATTTGTTACTGGGCATAGTTAAGGAGACGCAGCGCAAACCTGTTTCTTACTTTTCGAATTAGGCCTAATGTCAGGTAGGTCTATACATGGTCGACAGCTGCAAGGCGTTTGCAGCGCCCAAAGGTGGATTGTTGTGGATTTTCATAATTTATTATTTTGAAATTAAAAAGTTATTTGAAGAAATATCTATACAATTGTCATCATCTACCTTTCTTGATTCTTTGGAAAGATGTTCCTTGATTGCTTTTCCGCAAATTGTTGAAATTAATCGCTGCACACTACATAGCGTCCGTCAGGTTGTTTATATCTACTGAATCTTTTTACACCCGCGACGCCAGATGTCGCTACGCTCACCCACTATAGCCGATGATACATGTACACGGTTTTCCTTGATTCACACCCATAGCAGTCTGCATCGCCGCATTAATATATCACTATAATAAGTCCTGGCATCGTGATGTACTTACAAGACTTTCCTTTTAATTGCAGTAACTTACAATTTAGAATCTCACAAAGAGTCTTAAAAGTGACTTAAACATATCGCACGTGAATAACCGAATCGTGAACATGATCATCGATTCAGCAGGCAATAATAAACGGTACGTGACTTTTTGGCGCAGCCGTTTTGGCGCAGGACGTTTAGGTGCAGGACGTTTTAGCACAAGACGTTTTGGCGCAGATATCTGATACACCAATATTGTATATTCTGAATTATTTAAAATATTATCTGACAGTCTGCACATTAATTTCCTAAATTATTCTACATGGCCAGTCACGTAAAGCTTAGGGAGCGTCGGTAGTAGAAGATGGATCGGTGAAAAAAATCATGTTTAACTAGAATCCGGATCAATGAAAACTATACTATTAAACTGGGAGCTGGATTGACGAAAAGAATGGTGCCTAAATGGAAGCTGGATTGATTAGAAATAATCATGATTAAATGAAAGCCGGATTGATGAAAATAATCATTTAATTATTACCGAAATTTGATACCGCCCTTCTTCCAACATTTTTTGCTCAGAAGTGCATACACACGTCTCGACGGCGCAATTGCAATTGTACTGCAGAGCAATTGTGCGCGATGGACTAGTGTGGCACTGTACTTTGCACGCTTCACGTTCATAACAGAGAAGAAACATTTAGCAACTATTTAATTCAGATGTCGAAAAAGCAGAATAATTCCTCTGCAACGTGTATAAAGCAACCACACGTTTGAACTGTTGGCGATTTCAATTATCATAGCCTTGGATTGTAATAATCGGTAACCAGCCCTCTTCCCTACCTCTTATCTTTCCACTTCGAGACAGTAGGCTACTACAAGAGCACTCTTTAGGCCCATAATTAATCGTTCGGCATCCTAAACACTAGAGCATCAAGAACAGTGATGGTGAAGTCACCACGCCAGACTATTCGTCACTCCTCCATAAATTTTCGTCGGCAGGGTTGGCAAATGATGGACTGGCCTAGCCTAGGCCTCGTGAGAGTTGGTTAGAGTCAGAGTCCGGATTTATTCGTGTCGAAATTACTTTAGATCTAACCGCAGAAACGTCTATTATTTTTGCTCAGGGCCGCCCGACTTGTAGGCCGCATTCCAAGGTTTGACAGAGTCCCTAATCCTATATCTTGCGCTGGCTCCCTTATCCCCAGCGCATTGCCTAACGAGTCTGTGCGCTGGTACGACGCTGCATTGAGGACACGGGGCCCATCTACCGCATAGAACTATTTTCCCCGCTGTCAGTGTTCGACGCCGTGGCTTGTTGGGCTCTGGTGTGCACGCGGAGTTACTTATATCCGTGCGCGGACTACTGTCCGTCAGCGCCTCAATTGCTTTCTCATTGGCTAGTCCGGTGACCTGGAATGGCCTTCCAGTGGCACTGCATCTCGCATCTTAAAGGCCAGTCTGCCCTTTTCATATCTGGTCTTATCGCTGTTTAACATAGCCTGGACTGGGAGCGCTTCTGAGTAGATGGCCTTGACGGTGCGCTATATAAAACTCCTGTAACAATAATATCAATAAAAATAATAGTAAAAATAAAATTAATAAAACTAAAAAAATTATTATTAATTTCGTGCTCGATTTAAATCCTGCCTTAACCGCTGCTACCTCCATTGTCCACTCATCGCTTGATAACTGCCATTCCATTTGACTCAACATTGAATCAACACAATTCAGGTGTCTGCAATATGCATAAAATCACTCCATTGGCTGAACATTTCAGAGCGAAGTTGACTCCACAGACCTTTAACTGACCTAAAACTCCCTACATTGGCTTAGATGATAATAAACGAAAGTAATTGGCTATTCATTGTCCTCGTTCCAGAACATTTTTAATTCGAAAATACTCCTCGTTTAACAAAAATAATAAGATCTCAGTTTGAATCAGAATTTGTTTTAACATATCGAGGAAAGATCATGATGACCTGCAGTTGAACCTTTCATGTACAAACAATCCTGCCTGCGCTTATTAATCTGAAGCAGCACATATAATGTCTCACTGTTCTTTGATTACGCACTGCTTATTTGAACTCTACTTTATACAAAGGCTCTTACCAATATTTAGTAAGCGGAACAAAGTGTGAATCTGTGCCAGCTAATAGATAAAACATCAGGGAGC
The DNA here is from genome assembly GCA_959347315.1 of Bimastos eiseni. Lineage (NCBI taxonomy): Eukaryota > Metazoa > Annelida > Clitellata > Crassiclitellata > Lumbricidae > Bimastos > Bimastos eiseni. Next base: position 7,879,898 of record OY365806.1, read on the forward strand.
GCGGAGAAAGCACATTTGAAATATTCAGTGCTTTTTGTAGAAAAAGAGGTGTTGGAACGCTACCGTATTGTTGAAAGAAATGATGCTAAAGCTAGCTTCCAAATAAAATAAATTGATCACAATCTATGCACTTATGGGGGCATGATAATTCCGCCAGAATCAAAGCATATATATATTATATGTATAAATATATATATATATATATATAATTATATATATAAAATTATAAATAGATTTTAGGTGAATGCTGGAAAATTTAACGCGCGTGACGTTAAGTATTCCAACTTTCACTTAACATTAATGACCTGAAGATAGCAGATACACAAATCGTGATAATTAGGCAATATGACTGTCTCTGTTTTCAATTATAAATAATTAATAATTAAGCTCTTCATAGGCGGGAGTCGGATTTACGACTATTTGGCGTTGCTCTAGGACGATCTGTTCGTACGTGCAATTCTGGTCAACACGGTTTGGCATCTCTTCGTAGATCGTTTCATGCTGATCCAATATTTCTAGAGAACTTGGTTCCAAATCAGACTGTGCTATATCTTTAGCGAGCTCTACAAAGTATATAGGATCGGGCCTACTGTATAATGTATAGCAGTGCTGAGAAAATGTAGATATTTCTACTTCTGTAAACAGGGCACAAATTGACGTTTGTTAAACGTTAAAATTATTTGACAATAATCTTTGATTTCCCATTTTAGGCAATATCATTCATTGTTAAAACCATCGGAAATTATGTGTAAAAATCGATATAAATCTTCAATAACTAACATATCCTGATTAGGAACGGTAGCTTATAAACTATCGATTAATAACCTGAGATTTTGCTTTAGGCAACAGATCTGAATGGAAAACCAAGACCGTGTTCCTTTTCTTCAGTTAGTTATCCATATCAATTAGGAAAGCCTGCAAATGTTTTACTATAGTAAGAGCTATGATGTAAAACAGATATTGACGTTCCTTTATCTATCGTTGATTCGTTGCCTTAAGCAACATTCAGAAGCACTACACAAATTTGGAAATTATCAATATCGATGAGATAAGATAATGAATGATGTTGAAATTGATCACGGCTCATTTGTGACATTTGACAACAGACAAAAAAGAACAGTATCCCCATTCATTTTATCTGCGCATTTGGACATGTCGCTAAGATACCTGGTTTTCTGGATTTCGCACTGTGTAGTCTGGAGACTGCTAAGAACAAAATGATCACCAAACTGATTGCCAGAAGAGTTCCCAAAATTATTCCGACGACAGCCGTGCAACTGAACTCTGTTGACAAAATATGTTTACGTGATAAAAGGAAATAATTGAGAACATACATTTTAGACCTATTTGCATGTGCAATTTGGCATTTTTTAAAATAACCTATATAAAACTGTTTAAAACGCTTGCATACCTAGCATCGATTTTTTTGGGATTCGGTATTTATTTTTATCATTTTATGCCATTTTACTTAGGTCTACTAGAATGCCGTCAAGAATATCTGTTTTGCATTTACACACATAACAGCCACCCTTTTGCATCACCATATTTATATATCGCTATGATAAGTCCTGACATTGTGATGCACTTAAAAGACATTTTAACTGCAGTAAATTGCAATTGAAAATCACGCAATAAAAATCAGTTTTGTAAAGTGGCTAAAACATACCGCAAGGACTACTTACATTGTGAACATAACCTGCGGCTCAGCAGTCAATAGGACCTAAGAGGTCTAATTACATTGTATAACTGATACGATAAAAAGACAATCATTAAACAGCACATAGTCAAGGCATCATATGGATAGCTTATATGGGATTGGTGTTATATAATATTTGATTTGGATTACAAATATCAAACTACTCCTAGAAATGTCACAAAACAATAGCCAATACCGGAATTTGTACAACCGTATACCACTCGCATTTATATCTTGCTAAAGTAACACGCCTTTAATAATTTAAATGAAAATCTTGAAAGCTGAGTGCAAATAGCAACATACCTTCAGCCTTACGGCCGACACTTAGCTAAATCAGTTGTTATTAAATCCGTAGGGCTAGTAAGATTTTTAATTTTACTTAACAAACTAATTAGGAATTAGGAAATTTATTTTAGGAAATTAGGAAACTGATATAAGGCAACATAATTATTAAGTACGCTAATTTATCACCTTTTTTAATGCTGGAAAAGTATTCAACGGATCTTTTTAGTTATACACGGGGTACATACATGTATGTGTTTGAATAAACACCAACCAACCAAGCGCCAACCAAATTTTTTTCCCACATGACATTAAACCTGACGTTGCCGGTTTTGGCGAGTTTGCCTTCTTTCCCTTACTTGTCTACAGTAGTGTTCGTGACCTTGGCGTTATATATGCAGCCCTCCTACCTTTTCTGCATCTCACATTGCTAACCATACATACTCCTACTTCCAGCTGAGACGGCTCAGAGCAATACGCTGTTCTGTATTCTCTTCCGCCCCTACTCTATCTTTCATGCCTTCATTTTCTAATTCTAATCATAATATAATCGTCTTTTCAATGATCTTCCTAAAGTCCTTATTTTATCATCTTCGATCTGTCTAGCAGATTTCTTTTCATAATAATGTCTAACCAATAACATTAGCTGCCACCCCTCTTGGCTTGTATTCAACTGAAGGTCCTCGTACTCAACTACTGATCCTCTTCTGGTTTAGTCCATAAATACCCATGATCCCTCAACCTCAGCCACCTCAATCGACCCGTGCGCTCGCTTGACCGACTTGCACTCTCTGTCCAGTGGGTAAGGACTGCCATCACCGAATCTCCTGCTTTGACTTTTATTAACCCTACTATATGTAACCAACTTCCTTCTACATGTATGTTTCGAACATTGCTACAAGCTTGGCTAGCATCCTATCGCTGTTTGAAGGCAGCATTTATCTCGGCGTCTCTCGCATTGGGAGCGCCTCCGATTGTTATAGCAACTGGAGTAGCGCTATATGAATTTTCGTATACAGTGCAGCAGATGCACGTGAAGTCTTCCTTGCAATTACATCTTTAATTACCCAGGCTAATAATGCAGCGTTCCAAAGTTGCATTGCACGGTGTAGAAGAGTTTGAAGAGCCGTCAAACAGGAATTTGTCTACATCTGCAATAAGACAGAACATACAGACCGTCGTCAGACAGATATCGCGAGAGATACTAAGTTACACATGCATAAAATGCTACTAATAAAATGGAACAGCATTCATCGACAAAAAATGGTAAAAACGAAGACCATTTGATCTCCACGAGAGAAGCGATAACGGATGGGAGGTACTTGCGACTTCGTTTTCTTATCATCAATGGCGGCGTAACTAGAATTATCATCAGTTCAGTAATAATTTAAAAGAGGTGTTTCACATAAATTAAATAATTAGAATAAGAGGTAGCATCTAAGTCATTCATTAAAATGAACTCTAGACACCCAATTAAAAAACAAGTTGAATATTTATTCTGCAATAAAAAATATTTTGATTGATGACAAATACTAATCCAATCACGGTCTCAATTGATATAGGCCTACGTGATTATTTTTTATGCCAGAAGCGATTGCTGCTTCAATATTTTTTCAAATACTCAAATAAATATATCGACCTGTGTTGTTTCCATAGGTCGTGCTTTCGTATCCAGACTTGCGATGGCACATGTAACTGCCAATAGTGTTTTCACAAAGTTCTGTCTCAGTATCGCATAGGAGCGATGCGTTTCTACATTCATTCATATCTAAAGTATTTGCAAAATACAGTATACAATGTGGGCCAAAAAAGTAACCCCAACAGATTTTGCTACTATTTCGACCAAGAGTTGAAAATATTAAATGAAATTTTACAAGCTGAAAACCAAATCGTATTTGCATGACATCGCAAAAATTGACTAAAATATTTCAAACGGAACAAAAGTAACGTCTCTTTTAATGAGTGCAACCAGTGGTTGCACTCATTAAAAGAGATGTAACTTTTGTTCTGTTTCGTCGAAATAGTAGTAAAATCTGCTGGGGTTACTTTTAATGATAAAAAACATATTTGGCGGTTATATGTAAATAAGGATTAGCTTTGCGGTTGTAAAATTTCATATACTAATCTGGCAGAAATATTAGAAAAAACGTGAGGGGTCACCTTTTAATGGCCCACCTTGTAGATTGTTCAATTCAAAATATGCTAACGGCTAATGTGACGCTGTTAATTATCTTAAAAGAACAACACGATGCAACTAACAGCTCAAATAGACCTAATTGCCCACTTTTAAAATATTAGGGCAGTACCGAGGGACCAGCTGGGCAGTGGCCCAGGGCGCACGTGTTGAAAGGGCGCAAATTTCAGGATGGAGTAACTTATTTTTCCATAAAACGCCCCACATTTTTAAAATGTGGGACGCCAGATTGATGCTAGGCACAGGGCGCAATTATAGCTCGGTACGGCCCTGAGTAATATTAATTAACTAGATTCTGATCAATAGGCATCGTGGTGACAAAAGGGATGCCTTTGATTTTGAGGTTTAAACATTGTTTCGTCATCAACATCGAACCCAAGATCAGTAGCAGATATTTTAATGTAGGTCTACAGCTACTTACTTCATCATACCATCGAAGCCAAGTCTGTAAATCGATTATTGCATAATATATCTACCCTCGCATCTTCCGAATATATTAACGAAGCCATCCTTGCATTCGCACTTGTAGCTACCAATGCTGTTGAAACAGTATTGTGTACTTGGATTACACCTTGCTGTACCCGATTGACATTCGTCGACGTCCACTGTTAATTTAATAATGGAGATATCATGAATAGATTTAAAAAAATAACTGATAGAAGTGATATTGATCGTTCAGCAACACATGGTGCTTCCTAATGGCAAACATGATAATCATTTATCCCTCATCTAGGCTCTCATGAGCTACATAGATTAATAAATTTACTATGTCGAACTTATTAGGCTCTTATTACGAGTCTGCACCTCGCATGTTTACAAACTTTATCACAGAATAGAAACGTTTTTCAACTACTGACTACACATTATGTCCAAAAAAGAAGAGCAATTTTTTGCTATAGTTTTGCCCCAGAAGGCAACATAGACGTACTTGTAGGCATTAAATGTTAGCGATTTCAGTTGTCATAGTCTTGGCTACTAATAGTTAGTTACCAGCCGACTCCTTCGCCGTTGATCTGACCACCCCGAGGGCACCCTAAACACTAGACAAACACGCACAGTTATACTGTACCTCTGCAATATTCCCATGTGCTCGTCCTATAGAAACCTTCTTTGCATCGACATCGTGAAACATTCGCGTTATTTAAGGCAATAGCGCTGCAGAACTCATTCCGCTTGCAGTCACTTTCACTCGAACACCATAAAATGTCGCTCACTAGAAACATATATAGACTCAATGATAACAAGAAAGCACACTTAATTTGACGTTGCATATGTGTTTAATTAGAACAGTGTGATGGCCAATCGTCGGGTATTCATATCGATGGGAAGCGAAATTCAGAAATGAATTTGCTGCATCAAATGGGATTGTATTCCCATCATGATAGTTGCTGCTTCTCATTAATTCAAAACGACGTAGGCTTTATTTTACTCACGCAACCCACGACATATCTATTCAAAGCAATGCCTAATTATCAGAGATCATGATCAGTGGATACTTTTCAATGTCTTTTGGAGTGCATATTATGCTAGTCAAAATTAAATGAAAATTATTTGAAAATCGTGCTGATATGAACTAACCTACATACACACTGTTGGCCCATACTCCACCACAGAATTGGCGATGATTACCAGAACACTTCACATTGCAGCTGGATTCAGGTAATGGACGGTACTTATCGTAGGAATTTCCACAGAAGCATTCGACGCCGTACTACAATGATGAGTCATTTAAAAATAATTAATTATATTATGTGTTTTTAGAAAACAGTACAGCGTCAAATGAAGAGAAAACTAATTAAAAATTTTCTTGCTGTGGTTTAAATGATGTTAAATTCTTTGTGAAATGGTGCATTTTGCCAAATTCCAAAGCCAACATATATTTCATACATTGCTCAGACATTTAGAAATGACCAAGTGCTCTGTTTCAACAGATTGAGTAGTCACAGCAGTAGATCCCAATCCTAATAAATTGACTATTTCGCGGAATGTGCCTGGTACTGTGTGTCCAATGTCCACAACCATCATCGTTAATTCACATCACCATGGTGTCATCTTCCAAAACGTGCTTTACAATTCTTAAATGCAGAAATTCTCATGAGAGCAATCATTTCTTTTTCAACCATGCGATTAGAGACGCGCAATAATATAACGGAAAAATCGCCCATTGTGATCGACAACAAGTGTTTTTAGGATTGACATGCGAAATATTTTAAATTAGCATAGGCCTACTAGCTACAATATTTGGATCCACATTTTCGAGAGTTTTAGCTTTCTAGTCACTGGAATGAAATTCACAGTTAGTACGAGCATAGAAGATTCTATTTTTTTAAATTAATTAAAAATGAGACCAATAAATATGACATACATGAAAGCACATAATTTTTCAGAAAAATATTGGCAAAATGCACCATTTCACAAAGTTATCAAGATTACCTGCAGCCCAGCGTAAGTATGGCGATTGGAGCCACAGTGTCTAACGCAGGATTCTATAGTGTTGTTTTTTGCTGTTTTCCATTCAAATTGCTTTTCCATTGCTCTGGGTTCGTCGTCTTGATAGCATCCATTATACTGTCGTAAAAACGATTTTGCTATTCAACATTACAACATTTATTCAGCATTCACTTACATTTAGCTTTGCAACAACAATTTATATACAGGTAGTGAAGATAATTTGTCAGACTAAAAATCATTTTCATCGCTTTTCTAAAGCCTATAACTTACTACAACATAGTGCATTCAATACGCTGTAGTGAGCATCACTATTCTAAGTATAAGTCTACTTTTCGCTTGTCTACAAGCTTCTCTTTTGGAACCGAATATCACTAATCATCATCAGCAGCATCATCATCGTCGTCGTCGTCGATATCATCATCTCATATTTGTTCCTTGATTTAAGAAGTGGTAACAACGTTGTGCATAAAGGTGTTAAAAGAAGATCAAAAGGTTGCCATGAGATATAAGTTATAAGTAAGAGTCGAGGAATAACATACGATACATAAGGTTTCGTGAGTTAACAGGAAGGTTAAAGTTTTGCAGTCTGTCTCGGTGAAACTATGGAGATAAAATGTTGGTTGGGATAAAGGCATATGATTTAATGGAACTCATTTAACAGCTTTGAATAGAGTAGTGACTGTCTGATAAACAAGAACTTTTGCACATTGACATTTTGAGTGAATAATCCAGACCGTTTACTTATGTTAGTAATTTCGCAATTTGTTCTTTTCGTCCCTGAGTTCCCACCAGGTGAGGATGTATTGTACATACATTATTCCTGGTATGAAGGTGCGCGAGTGATCGGTTGTATGGAGCCTGTGGATGCACCATGATTGTTGAATGGTTACATGCGAAGATGGAATAAAACCACCTTTATGACTTGATTGGTGTGGTCAGTGACTGATAGTGTTCTGCTAAAGAACCATTACTGCCATTACGAAAGCTATTAAATTAAGTCAGAGCAAACATGGATTTGTGCACCTGTATAAACGCTATAAGTTGGCGCTGCGTCGACAGTGTTCTTTCCTCCACACAATTGCAGTTTATTTCCGGCGCAAGGAACTTGACATAGAATATCTGGTGAAATGTGACCATAGTCATTTCCACAGAGACATGTATCTCCAGCCTAAAATACCAGCGGCATCCTTATTATTTCTGGCTTATAACATGAGTATGTTGTCAGATAACAATATTAATATAGTCATAATACTAGAATATATCACACGCAACTCTCCATCTAATTAAACTAATTGAACAGCTATTATTGTCATCAGGTGAAAATGGACTGATAAAAACAGTCATAAGGAAATACCGGAATTATTGAGTACGTTTTGTTGAGCTGTCTGCATTTCAATATGCAGAATTCGATAGTCGGCGTGTCGCTTGTTGGCAGTTCTACAGCAACATACTTGGTCGTGCTTCCTTGGTAGCAGCCAACGTAGTGAAGAGAGGCTGAGTTTAATAACAGATGACTTGTTTCAATAAAACTCCAAGCTCATTGTCTGTTTAATATTGCAAAAGAATGAAATTTCATTTGGCTTTGGTGTGACATTTGTATGAAGCAGCTTTTGTGAGACGTTTGTTGAAGTTTATGCACAACAGTTCAAAACTTTCGCACCGAAAATGCCTCTTGCAAAATAACACAATTCAATATAGCTCTTAGTGAGCAGTTAACCCGGCCCAAGAAACAGCTGCAATTATTTACATGAGAATGCTTTGCTAAGGTCAAATATAATAATTTTTTTATAATTTATTGATCATACTTTTTGCTATTTTATGTTATCTTACAATATTTCAAGATATACATTATAGATTGAACGTGAACGTTTTATTACAACTTCTAAAGAACAAATCTACAGTTATCTTACAGTTACAGTTATAGAATTGGGAGAATCAGTAGCTGAACTTTCATGTATTTTATTGGTTGGCTAAAAATTCTAACTTGGTCTGCATTCATTGTTGTCTCTGTAGGATCCGTCTTTACATCGACACATTGACGAGTTTGCAAAACCTAAATCAACCTTTTCGCACTTTTCGTCGGGTCCGCAATCACCATTGTTGATTCCACAATCTATAAAGTTAAGGCTAAAGATTAAGTGAGACTGACATATTTTGTACATATCACCAGAAACAAAATTATCGTTGTATTTGAGCATGACATGCAAGTACAATTCATCTGTCTTTCAGAGCAGACATCAGTATTTTCCTCCAGCTGAAAAATAGCACTAAAACAACAAATCTGTTCGGTCATAGAAACCATCACGCAATGAACAGAGCATAAAACAGTGTAAAATATTATATTGGTGCTCCAGGCGATTTACAAGCCAGTTAAGGTGTAGCTCCGACTAATTAAAAATACATGAAAATGGATCCGATATCTCAGAATCAATCCGGGGCACTTGGAGCTCGTACTGAGAATTTATGAAGCGAAACTGTATACAGCTAAGCGCAAGGACATATGAAAGTTTAAAACTCTGCTCACCTATACATGTACAATATCCCTCTGGAGAAAATAATCTGAATGAGATCAATTCACAATACACATAGGCAATAGGCATTGCTCTTTTAGTTAAAACGTTTGCCACATAAATTTAATTATATGACTTAAACTTGTCTTACATTTTATTTAACAGAGCGATTGTCTTGTATCGAGTACAATACCTCTGGTAGTGCATGCAGACCCTGTCCATCCCGGTTTGCATGAGCTGAGCGTTGTATAGAAACAGGAACCGTTGAATCGACACGGGTCTCCGTTACATCGGCATAGATTTACACAGTTTCGTCCATAGAAGCCGACTGGGCAAACTGAAATGCCAGTATATACTTACAGCCCATACCTTAGGGTTATTGAACTTTGATCCACATTTTTCATTTCGTCTTGTAACCTAATCTATTTCACAGTTTTTCTGCACCCCTTGCGCTCAATCACCCGACCATTTTCCCGTTTCTGACCTATTCTTCAATTAACTAATCTCAGGTTTTTAACTACTGCCTGAATCCGAGTCTTGCTTTAGCAAAAATATGGTGGTATAGACGTCCCAGACTCTACGTGTAGATGATCGTCTTGAATCCCTGCAAATCAATGTATTTCAATGACTTCGTCGTCATTTAGGTGATGTTGATTAACAGCTTTAATTTTATTTCTGTCAAGGTACCTAAAGGTACATGAAGTGTCCCAAGTATATTTGCCCTTAGCCTATTTAATCGCTAAGAGACTTTTCCTGCAAATTACGTTTTGAACAATAGTTTCGTTTCTTTCCGCCTACGATTGGAATATTGTACGTTACCGCGAGGACGTTAGATCGAAGTGAACATTGTTCCTCGGGAAGGGCGGAACATTAGAGAACATTTTTACTATTTTTATCACTCACCACGATAAACACTATTAGCATAGCGTCCTCCACATATTTGATTTCGATTTCTGGGACAGGGATGACTGCAGTTGACTTGCAAGCCCTCGAATGTCTTTCTTCCGTATCTGTTGTACTTTTCTCCACAATGACAATCGTATCCGTACTAAGAAAGATAGTCATTTTACATATTTTATTGAATAATTATGCACAATTAAGCTTGAAAGTACAGTTTTGACAAGTTACACACTTAGTCCTAAGTTTAGGCTATGTTATATCTTTCCAATATCTCCCGAAAACTTAATTCCTCCGCCTACTCTATTTGGTCATCCATTGCACCTATCTTTTGAATGCGAACCAAATGGCGCAAAAATACAAGCCGGGCCTACATGCATCTGGGATTCTGGGTGCCATAGTTAAGTATGATGCATTTGGATTGCTTCTGAGCAAAAAATGTTGAAATGAAAAAAAAATGATTTATTGAACAAAAATAACACTGTTAATCAGCATAGACGGAGGCGTCACTCAGTGAATATTCGTAGTAGTAACAACAGGCATGTCCGAGAACGTTGAAAGAGTTTTCAAATTCCTTTTTCACAGAATGCTAGTAATTTAGAATGAAGACCTATAAAAACAACTTATTTTCCCTTTCGTAAATGATCGATAACCTAGTCTAATTGTTTTTTGCCACGATACAACTACAGTTTTGTTAGAATGAGTATTATGTCCACTTTATGAGTGAGCGATGATAAGATTTTTATCTTGTTCCGTTTAATTGTAAGAATTTTGTTCTTACGCCGACTGAATGTTCCGAAATGTGAACATCATTATCCGCCATAAATAGTTCTAAGGACCGGATTGTAAGCATGGTGCTCACATTGCGGATTGCGGCCGCAGAGTGAGCATTTTGCTCAGTCAAATTTTTACATTTGAAGTGACAAATGGTTTATCGGAGATTCTGTGGCCTATTATTGGCATTAGTATTAGATCAGGCCCATGTGTAGAACCTGTCTGCAATATATTCGCGAGCATGTATGCTCACATTACTGTAAGAACGCTGTGGGTTCTACTTAAACTAACTCTACTATTATATTAGATGCTTAATGAATTAGATTATGTTAGGGGAAACTAGCTACACATGAAGAGACAGTTCAGATACAAACTATCTTTATTAAACACAGAGAAGATGAGGTAATAATAATAATATATATATAATGATTGTGATTAATACATAACTGCTACATATACTTACTAATGCGAGTATGGGTGAGATGATAATGTCCAAACCCTAAGATGATACGAGTTGACGAGCCTGACAAGATATCTAGAGTTCTTTGGAAGTCAGACTGCCCAGTTCCTAACAGTGCTGTAGCTTATAAGTCACTTTCCTCAGCCAAAGAGGCAACTGGCCTATCCTAGAACAGACTACTTTGATTGGTCAGTTACTGACCACTCTAGCAAAGAGGGCTGACTGTAAGTGCTAGTTATACTAGAGCCTATGCGAGTGATTGAAAGAACCTATCCTGTCTGTATTAACGAATGTTCAGCTAAACTTAATGTATAATAATGATCTATTGTTCAATTGTTCAAGCCTATCTATTGTAATATAATGTTCAGAATAATCACGGTTACATTACTAACCAGGGTTTGCTCACATTTAATCCGGGTGCCCAAATGTGAGCACATTTAAACAGCGTTTTAACTTTTTTAAATATCATGTAAATGATTTGCAAGTATAATGCATATACAATTGTATGGACATTCAATTGATAGATGTCTTGCACATTATCACAAGCATGTTGCATTTAATCGTTGTTCCGTAATTTCAAATTTTCCTGAAGGTGCTCACATTTTGGCATATTACTCTGTGTACCTATTATTAATTTTATAAGCTTAATAATTCAACAGAAACTGGTTTTAATGATAATTCTAATAATATAATTCCTATTCAATGAAGACTCACTTGCATTCCTGCATATGTGTATCCATCGTCGGCGCATATTCCAACGCAGAATTCAATAGAGTTAGTGCTTCTGTTGTATCGACCTGTTTTATTACCTGGGTTTCCCACATCAAACGCCTGCAACTCCTTGTGACCATCTCCGTAACATCCTACGTAAAGTTCTCCAAGGTTTCCTGTGGCAATTTCGATACAATAACTTCGGAATACACAAGAAACATTTTTGGCTCAACCTACATCTTGTAACTCATTTCGGGTATTTTCAATCTGCGTATCGGCTTATGTCGTCTCGTTCGCTACTTAAGACTTAGAAGCCAGAGGAAGAAGATCAGACCCTTAAGGTGCCCTGAAGCATTTCATTCTTTTAGTTCGGTATACGAATGCGAGTGGCCATCATTTTTTCATCGCTGTCTAGTCTTCCCGCAGCCAGTGTTTGGTTGGTGTATTCATCGTAGCTGAGTTGGGATCAGTTGTAGCCGAAAACTCGACTAAAAGTTCTGTCTCAGCTGAGAGGTCTTTATTTTAATCCTCCTCCTTTCAGTTGTAGTCCAGCACGCTAACCACTGCGCACTTAATACCGAATCGCTTAAAAAATATTAGTTAGTGACCTCATTGCTGTTCTGTTTTTTTGCGCAATCGGTTGGCCTACATTAGGCCCCGGCACGTTAAAAATTACCAATAACAGTTAGAATAACATGTACTATAAATGCGATATATTAAGTATCACTACATATACACACATACGTAGACTACACAGGAAATATTTGCACGTATTTTCTTCCTACCTGTATTGCAGCTCTCTCCAGTCCATTGTTGGTCGCATCCATTCAGACAGATCCCAGTCTTTCGATCACATGGTAGATGTCTCTTGCAGTGACATGACTTGTTACATTTAGGCCCAAAATAACCAACGCAACACACTAGAGATAAATTGCATGCAATAATCAATAACTTATCAAGACCAGTTATGGTAAATGACTGTGGACAGGGCGATTAATCAGCCATGTGTCGCATCTTGTTGTTTGTGATGTATCAAATAACACGTAAACGTCACAGCTGTGATACGCTTCGTAGCTAAATAGCTTCAATGCTATTTGCTAATCATACGTTTTTATCAGTCAGCAGTTTATAAGTCCATTTTGTTATATAAATTTTCGAGCTGTAGTCAGAAACGCCTAATAGGTCTACGTCTCGAATGATTAATAAGAAGATCGGAAAAAGTTTTTTGTTCAGAGAAATATCCAAGCAATTCTGCGAACGGTGATCAGTAGGCCTCCTCGATAGTGAAACAGTTACACGATGTTGTGGGTTATAATTTTATAGCCTACGCGGCCTCTGTCCGGCTCCAAGTTACTCAGATTTTAATTAACGGTTCCGATTTAGAGCGACGTATCTCCGCAACCAACAGTAATTCGATGATGACTAACGGGTAGGGCCTGGATAATTGGATTCAGCTCCATCATATATATGGGGCCAGTGGTCAAAACTCGCTGTTTGTCTGCTCCTAGTTATTGAGATAAAGGCTGAAATAGGACAGAGGGGTCAAAACACATAAAATCGTTTTATGGCATATTGTTACAAACAAATAAGTCTTCTTTGAATATCTTAAATTAAAAATGTTGAATTCAAATATTTAGTTGGAGGAAAATTGCTTTTAATGCATGGAGTGTCACGATTTTCATTGCTAAATATGCATATTTTTAGAGGTGAACTACATGTACCTAGATTTTTTATGCCCACGTGCCATAATATGCAAAGTAGTGACCAGATTTTGATGCCGTGTGCTGTATTTCGTACCGAATATAGCCCTTTGTTGCCCAGCAAAATTGTGGAGCATTCGAGTAATGGTAGCTAGGAACTTCAATGACACAAATATTCTGAAATTTTGACATCGATTTTCTCAGTTGCCATAATTTTACTTACTAAAGAGTAAAACGAGTATGACTTTAGTTATAAAAAAGCTATTTTGATTCTTTAAAAAGTATTTAGAAGCACATGCTTTGTAAAATATGTTTTTTTTAAATGTGAAAAACCACAAGTGATGGGTTTTTACCCCTGGCCTCACATATTGTTATGCAGATAATAACACCGTAAAGTGATCACACTAAATCTAACCTGTGTAAAGCGAATAAAATGCATCCTTTTGATTTCCTCCACAATTTTGAGCAGACGCTCCGGAACACTTCGCGTTACACTTTGTATCGCGCAACTGGTGACCATAATTATTTCTGCACGTGCATCGCCGTCCATTCTAAAAATTAAAATTGTGACTTACATTAATCAAATCTGGTGAGATGAGAGTTGAATCAATCTGATTCCATTATTAACATATCAGAAGCATCAGATTTAATCAGATTTGATTTAATAAGCTTCCATTGCTATAAAAGGGGATACGTCATAGTATTAGATATAATACTACGGTGGCTGATTGGTTAGAGCGGTCGGCCCGTAATACTTAGTGGGTTTGACCCGCGTCTGAGGCGTCAGTCACTGTGTAAAGACCTTGAGGAAGTCCTTCGCGCACAATTGTTCTGCAGTACAACTGCAATTGCGCCGTCGAGACGTGTGTACTTCTGAGCAAAAAATGTTGGAAGAAGGATGATACCAAATTTCAGAATAAATAATTAGTGACGAGAAGACAGTGGGAATCACTTACAGTCAGAGCTGCAAATGTCATCTCCGATTTAGCCCGATCACTTTCATTGTAACATTTCTGAACACAGATTTCAATAGTTAAGTCTTCCCTGTTTATGAGAACAGGTTCCAATGTTTGATCATTTTTGTTGTCCACAAAGCATCCGACGTAATTTTCTTGCAGTTGACCTACAATTACAAGGATTTCGCCATAAGTATTGCATTCTTATTCAAGTTTACACGCACATGTATCGGATTTAGTCAAGTTCTATTTTGATTGGTCTATGTATTGAGTATCACAGCCAGCATGTGAACTGTTACATCTCATATGAGCGTCATTTGCATGATTTGTGGTAATCTTCAATTCTGTTAGAATGTCTTCATGCATAACAAAATGGTAGCCATCCTTTAGTAAAAGTGCAAATTTTAAACCAACAATGGCAACTGCGCATGTAACCAGTTGCTGTTTCGCTTTCTAATACGGGCGGATATTTTCCAGCTGTGGAAAAGCTCAGCTATTTCTGGTTTAGTTTACAGTATGTACAGTTGGGTGTCAAAATAATTGTATTCAAATTCAGTTGTAATTGTATTTGTAGCTTCGACCATTTATATAGCGATGTCGGGAGCAAGCTACTTAAGGGGGCTTTACACGACAGTTCGCTGTCAGCGCAAATAAAAAGTAGAAGAACTTATGCACGGCATATTAAAATAAATTATTAAATATTAATCTGTACTTATCATGACCATTATGACAAGCTGCGCTTTTGCCAGCATGATATTTGAAAATTGATTGATCGGTTGCCTACAAAGTACAATAGTGAATTTTTTGAACGCAGAATTGGTTTTGATTTCCTGAATGGTTGCAGGAACACTATTCCAGACACGTGGGTCAGCGACCGGAAAGGCCCGATCGTCCATTTGCTTTTTCGTTCTGTGGACGATAACATCAGAGGATTTGAAGATAGCAGTCGTGACTTGCTGCCTGGGATCATCTGATAGTAGCCTGACGTGGTCTTCCAGATAGCGTAGTGCAAAGTTGTTGAGGTAATCATTGTTGCCGTTACGCATATGATACGATTCTTAGCATGTTGATTGTCTAAGACTCTAAGACTCTTTCTACAAATTTCTTAGGACTATCCTTTTTGACCGAGCCTGGTTAGGGAGCGCTTCTGAATAGTTATCTGAAGAGGCGCTATATAAAATGCACTGACTGATTGATTTATTGACTAAATGATTGCCTAAGCATGGACTTGCTTCCTGGTGTAGGCTACATTCGAGTCTTGGATTTACAGCCCTGTGTTCGCCATCTGAAGAATAATGATATTTTCATATTAGCTAAGTAGGAGCGATGTGGGCCATTGGACTGCTCTCCGTTCATTTCATTCATTGTTTGTCAAAGTCATGTCAGGGTCATGTCAAGCTCAAAGCTTTATTAATGTAGACCTTCATTTTTATAGCCAGGTCTTTAACTTCAGCTCGTTACAAAACAGTACAGTATTCGCCTGGCAAAAACCGGTTCAAATCAATTAATAATGGTTCCGTTTGTATTGTATGCACTTGTAGTTTGCATTAGGAAGTAATAGGATATATTTCGAAGGATGTAACGTCAAGCTAACCGAGAGATAATAGTGAAAGTAGGAATCCCTAAGTGACCGATTGGTTCCGCTAACAGGGCAGGGCCTACCCCTTCCTATTTAACATTGGGCAACATGTACAGAAAATTGAACGTAATTAATTTACGATCTTAACTAGTTGACTAATGATGTCTGTGCACACGCTAATTATTTAGAGGGACGAGTAATTGGAAGCCCACGCTACGTTGCAATACGTAAGATCTGGATGGATCATTGAATAATACAGATTACGTAGATTGTTAGTAGGTAGGAGGTAGGATACCCTGGAGATGAAACCTATAATATATCTTCTGCAATTTTAGACGATATGTTGGCGATATATATAAGTATCTATGTATTCATGTACAACCAAATTCCAATACACTGATATCTCCAGTCATCTACAAATCCCGAAAATGCACAAGAATACAATATGCGGGACACTATATCACCTTAGGTAGCCTACGTCAAGTAATCTGGTTTTTCTATTGTGAGCAAGATGAGATACGAAACTTCTTAAAACTAATTTTATGAGTCGTTAATTGGGCATCCGTGTGAGCCAGATTCCTCATTTTCTCCACAACCTAGTCGTTGTAATGTTGATTGATGGCTGATTGTGCATTCTGGTATATGTTGAGCTCATAGTTTCCTCTAGATTAAGTAATGATATGATTTGAAGATATTATTTGTGAATCAACGACAGCAATAACGACTGCGGGATCGAGATAATTGAGATATTGAATAAAAAGATTCACAGACAGCAAGTAAGCTGCGAAATCTATACTGATAAATATAGATTAGAGATACATATGTAAATACGGGTATTTAGCCAAGGCTGTGAAATGACAGTATGGCTAACGATGGGCGCTACATTATCAGATGTAAAAGTCAAGAATCGTGTCAGCTACACACACATGATAATGGCTTTTGATACTGATCGAGTGCTATCCTGTCGCTCTACTAGATTTTAATCTACTTACCAGTGACCTGAGAAGTTGAGAAAATTAGCTGACAGAAGATTGTCATTCCAGCGAATTTAACAATTTTCAACATTTCTACGGTTATTCCCAAAGAATCTAGAAATAACTTAGATCTAGACAGATTGATCCGTTACGACTAAACCCACAGAAACACTGTAGGCCCACAGGTAGTCCGAAAATCAACGCAAAATCAATTCAACAACCAATTTAGACGACGCTGTCAACAGGCCATCGCTTGGTCTAATGTTTCGATTATAATGGCCAGCATCTATTCGTGTCTAATGCAGACCAATTGGCAGTCCAATTAAGCCTAGTAAACTTAATACGTTCTGTACCCTATTTAAGCCTATGAGACGACGAATATGGTTCTACTGCCGGAAAACGCGAGCCTCAATTAGACATTTTATGAGCGAAAACACGGATGCCAGATATTTGACTCACTCGGACATTATCAGTTGAACTTACAGGCCGTTGATTGCGTTGAAATCTTAGGCCATTGGTTGAAACGTAATTTATTATAGTTGCCTACACCATGAGTAGATGTGTGTTCTGCAATTTAACCATGCTCTAGTTCTAATCTTACAAATAAGGGCAGTATGTTAGGCTATTATTATCTGTTCGATGTGGGCTATCAGTTTGCACAAGAGCGGCATACAGCTACATGAAGGGCTACTAATAGCGCATCCTGTATGCGTGCCAGCAATGTGCAACTAGTAAAAGAGCATATTCATTATATTCTATATCATAATAAGTTGCGCAAGCATACTCTCGTTTACTCTGAATATCTAGTTATGTGTCGGCTGTCGACGGGAATCCGCTGGCTGGTTCCACGCTTGTCCGTGGGTTCTCCTTTGATGTCTCTTTTAGCTTAGTGTGCATAGATTTGCTAATAGACATTTTTATTGTTCACTGTGACATTTAACATAATTAAGGCCAGTGCATAGTAAAGGCGTTCTTAATATCTTGAAGATGCACTTTATAAATGTCCGATTACAATATATTATGTACACCAACAAACAAGGTGTTTATGGCACCCAACAACGTCGCTGAACCCCTACCAACTCTCGCCTGTGATGGTAAAGTTATCACGCCAAACAATTCGTCACTCTTCCAAAAATTTTCGGTGGCTGGGTCGGCGAATGATGGGCTAGCCTAGCCTAGGTCTCGTGAGGGTTGGATAGAGTCAGGGTCCGAATTTATTCGTGTCGTAATTACGTTAGATCTTACCTCAGAAACGCCTATTATTTAAATATAGTCTCTTTTAATCTATCCAGCTTCTATTCAAGTAAGCATTACTTTCATCGAAGATAATTTTATTTGACAAGAATTTCTTGCATCAGTTCAACTTCCACTTATGAAAGAATTAATTACATCAGGCCAACTTCTAGTAAACCAAATATAATGGGCCAAAAATGATCTGTTGATCGTGAATCTTTCGTCAGTAACATTTGTCAGGAACCTATGTCGTGAGCCATTTGTAATCAACCAATTATTTAAAAGCAAACGCAAAACCAGTTAGGGTAATACACCGTGTTTGGTTCAATTGCAATAATGTTCCACTAAGTCTCGAGCATTTATTAGCCATAGATATACAGATTACTACGAACGACAATAGTCTATAGTTTCTCAATAATTCTAAAACTGCTATTTTTATTTCAAAATACTCAGAAACTGTCATCTTTATCTCAACTATATAACAACACATTTGTACAGTTTTGAAATAGGAGAATACATCCCAATTAAAACAAGGAAAGTTGCCTGAAGTAGAATGTAAAGGTTAAAACTGTGCACACGATGCTGAAAGCGTTATAACCTAAGCGAAATTGAGTCCCGTTAATACTTCGATTTGTGATAGTTCATCAAATACAAGGCATGTGGGCCGAGTGAGTTATCGTCAATAATGACAACGGTATCTAACCAGGTGAGACATATTCCATAAGGGTCGATATATGGGCATCAATGAAATCAACAACTGAATAAAGCACAGAATAGTCCGCATACGTCAAAACTGCCGCCGATTTAAAATAAAATTTGGGTGCGAAGCATTGAGTAGTTATGCATTAACAAAACTTTATGAGTGTATTATGCGCTTAAATAAACAATAAGTTTCGTTATTTTCAAATTGACAACAACGCAGTACGATGACGTACATAGTATGACCGAATGATAACAAGTTATAATGAGAGTCGAATTTAGCTGTTGGCAGCCATACTAGGCGCCCATTACACTATGCGTATTATTTAAGAAACACCGCCGCCTAGCGAAGGAAGAACCGTACGGGAGATATGGGTCTAGAGTGACAGGCGGATCTGGGATATCAGCCGAAAATGTTATACTCAATGCTACAAATAGACAATTTATTGACAAAGCACACCAAAAAGGCGATCCTAAATCAACAGAGAAATGTATCCTTCAACGACGTTGTGCAAATCGATGTAAGATGACTGAAAATAAACATTGCAATCATAGTTAGTTTCCAAAAACGAATATATTTCGTAAAATTAAAGACTTGCAACTACATGTAGGCGTTCACTAACGATTTACTACATGTAAATATATTACCAATGTTAATTTCTCAATTGATTTTAAGCGAAGTCGAAATAATTCAAAAATTGTCACTCAGCAGTAAATATGGCCTATACATGTAACCCTACTTTTCTTCATCAAATGAGGAATGCATTACATTTTTAGTATTAGTTCAAAACTCGTGTTAAAACTAGAAAAATTAAAATTTTTGATGCTTTGGTTTGTCTTAAGGTAAATCTTGATTGTTCCAAATTAATGGGCAATTCAATGCATAATTACACATCTCACACGGTGGCATTGTGGAATGTGTATACGATATCTTCTGCGTTCTGGGAATGAATTCCCGTAACTCGTTAAACAAGTTTGACCTTCCTCTCAAGGTATGTTTTTGTTAGGAAGAGATCGTGCTATCGTTGCCTTTGCCACTCTTCTGAACTCGCAGAGCCACGGCCGTTGGAGTTAATCTTGATATTGAATCGTTGAATGATTGGTTAATTACCGTACTCTAACTTACGAAACATTACTTTGGCATATCTTATCTGAAGTTCGTTAATTATTGAAACAATGAACGATGCCACCTACATGTTTATGCTTGATGTATCTAATGTTTAATAAATAGCGTGCGGGTCCACAAATTCTTGTGATTAACACATGTAGCCTGCCATGCATGATGACGTCGACTTACCACTGAGTTGAACAGCTCTGTTTTAGATTTCCTGATGTTAACTACAATTTGGTAGAGATCAATCATTTCTTCCTGTTTCATCATCTCAAATGCATTGCACGCAGCCAAACAGAATCCAGTCAACGAGCAATCACTGTTCAACATCAAAACAACGGTACTGATATAAGACAAGGGACCAGATTGTAATATTTTAGAAAGGTTTTATGCAATTGACTATCTTAGGAAGTTCAGTTTGTTTAAGACAAGAGGCTAGTTATTACACTGGCAGGGTCGTAGAGATTCATTTGTGGTTCCTTATTAAAAATAAAGAAACTCTTGTGAGTTTACTAAAAATAAAGAAACTTTTGTGTGACTTTACTGATTAACCAAGACTGCATTTGGATCTGAGTTTGGTCTTACAAGCAAACCTACAAATCGCTGTCAAACACTGCAATTAAATTATTTCAACACAAAGATTGGCAGTTAATGATTTCAAATTGAACTTTCGAATAGCTAACCTTTAATGAACACCAGTCAATTAATTAATTAAATTTACATGGCGCCTCTTCAAGATAACTATTCAAAGGCGTTCCCAACCCAGGAAAGTCTTTAAAAGATTATAGAAAGAACCAGACAGGTCACATGGGAGAGAGCGAAGGTCAGATGGGAGATTGTTCCAAACAAGTGGCGCAAAATACTCGACGAATGGTCAGAGGCTCAGATAACTGTACTTTATTATACATGTGTGTTAAAGTCAAAGAACCTGCAAGCAACAGTATGGTCCATGATTGCAACATGGCATTAGTTTGGCTTAAATTACAACACCGTTTAGATATTCTTGAGGGCCTGATTCACAGTGTTTTCTGATTTGATACGTCTACCTTGAAACCACCATTACTGGAACTTCTTTCTTTTCTGACGTAAGACTTCCAACGACGTTGTATAATGACATCAGGAGATTGACATCACAAGAGCCTTTCTGCGACAATTCGGTAGCATGCAGCACCGTTACTTTAGCCTTTGATGAGATTGATTCCTTATAAAAACAAAAGCGAAAGTAAATGACGGTGATTCTGAATACAAAATGCACCCAAGTGCAGGCTGTACAAACCTTGAACTTCTTAATAAGATAACAGTGTTAATGTCAATCATCACAGAGCTATTGTAAGCTATATCTTGAGAGGTTTTGAAAGTCCTTCCGTAGGCATCTCTTTTGAAAATGACGCATGGTTTTAGTGGTCACATTAGGTCTCATGGCCAATAGACAATCAAATGCCTAGTTGATCAAGGTTCACAACCACTCTCGTTGACTACATTTCCAAGACGAAAGCGCATGAACTGTTTGAAGGCGTCATCAATTTCAATTGTGTACAGTTGATTGATGTGCATCGGTTGGCATTGGACGTTGGCAATAAGACATTTCAAAATGCCGAGTAGGTAGGCCTATGCATAGCGTCTTGTGCTGTAGTCTGATAACGTCTTAAACATATTCAGGATCGTTGTCATAAAAGTTCTAGGCCTAGCATAAACAGACAGATTAAAACTCAAAAGACTCTATGTGCTGCAAAAATGTTGTACCAGTGATGTTGAAAGTTGCTACACAAGTTGCTATACAATAAGCCTAACATAGTACATGGGCGAACAATAATTATTATTATGCAGCATTCGGGTATAAACTCATAGATTTGTAATCTAATGTAATCAATTGACTGCCATAAGGTATCACCGTATCACTGAGAAATCAAATGACGGTCGCTGCGACCGTCATTTGATTTCTCAGTGATACGGTGATACCTTATGGCAGTCAATTGATTACATTAGATTACAAATCTATGAGTTTATACCCGAATGCTGCATAATAATAATTATTGTTCGCCCATGTACTATGTTAGGCTTATTGTTCGGAACACATAACTGTCCACTTTTGAAGCCAACGACCTATTCAACCAGCAAGATAAAGGTGTAATATTTAACTGAATATTTAGGCGTCGACTCACAGTGTTTTGGTATATATCCGACAAGCCAACATTGGCATAAGTTGTGTCTTCCAGTTCTTTCAATTGGATAATATTGTATCGTGACCCAAAGTCTTCGTTAGTCGTGCTCTCGCAAAGTAATGTACAGTCACCCAAAGTCTTGGGATTATTTTTGGTTGGAAAAAACGACTCTCCTGAAGCCTAGAAATAATAAATAACGCATTATCCTGTTTAACAAAGCAAATTACCTACATGAAAATTGAAGGTAACTAATTGATGCATTAATATCGCCTGCCTTTTCAAGTGTTGGCCCTACATAGTAGGTCTATAGGCTATTGGGAAAATACGTTTATGATAAGTTAGATAAAGGAGTTAAACACATTGTTACAATACGCTGCAATGCTGAATAAAATGCGTGATACAAAACCTTGGCCATGTTACAGTACAAAACAAACATGTGTGAATGACCAGAATGGATTTCTACAATTATTATAATATAAATCAGCTCAATACTACCGTACATGTATACGGCGTTGATAAGGCAAGCGCTCTGATATGAAATAAATGTCCTTGCTGCCTGTAAATTCATGCACAGAAGTGTGCAGCATTGTTGACACGCGAACTTCTTAGGGCAAGAAAATTTAATGGCAATAAAGCGCAACAACAGTAAACAATCAGTATAATAATAGTGAAAAGAGTATATTAATTGTAGAACTATTAGTTTAATTAACATGACATTGGGATATATTTACCGGAAGTGGATCTAAAAATATCATTACGGCACAGTTCTTCTCTCCACGCAAAGCCCATAGATTAGTGTAAGGATCGACAGGTTGCGTAGCTATATAGGCATCCTTCAATCTCCAGTTCTGCTCCCAAATATTAAAAACACAAAACAATTACTGTAAAGTTACGTTTAATAAAATAATAGCGCATTTTAGCATTTCGGTCTAATGTTTAGATTTTATCTGGATAGAAATTAACGAATGACTCTAAATTTATAGCAATACTATCGTACCGTCACCATTGATTCAAACATTTTAAAGATAAGGTATAATATGCACAGCATTGGTCCATCTACATTCTGATAAAGTGCGAACTATCAGTGTTGCAATGCAGTAGTTCCCTGTTTTTTTTCCTCTGGGACCACTTTACCGTTTATTCTACATTAAAATTCAAATTATCGGGCATTTCATTAGGTAGATTAACAGCTTGGGACGAGTTGAGTTGAGTAGTGAGCAGCAACCAATTTTAGTTACAGGCTACACGCATGCGGCGTCATTGCGTATTTCTATTTATGAGATACCTTGTTCTTAGCATAAGTTATTTCGACTTATGCTAACATAATTCTACCTCTGTATAACACTGCCATTGGGTAATCTTATCTTTGCATTTTCTTACTTTGATGAAAACTGCGTTCATTTCATTCATCTTCTTTTGCGAGACAACATTCGAACAGACGCGGTATTTGGCTAAAACAGTCAATTAAACATTACAGCTCTCTTAGGCATGAATTATATAAAAAACCCACTGGGACAGGTCAGCCAAACGGATCCGTTTGCTTCATTAAGCATTATGAAATCTAAAAGACATTGGCAACGCACTAAGATAATGGTATTCTAGTCTAAGACACCTTATTATAATTGAATGTCGTCTTTAATCCGATGAGCATACTATCGTTTGAAGGTTAAACTGAGTCATGCACTGCAAAACTGTACGCAAAATGATTTACATTTCCAGGAGCATTGAAAGACAAGTTTAAAGAAATGTGCATCATGTTGACCCAAAGGCTTTTCAATCCATTGAACATAGCATTAATAAATACATTATTATTGTCATTTATTATGGAACATTTTAAAGCGCCGCTAAAACTCAGCTACCGACCCAAGTCGACGTCAAGGTGATATAGGAATGTCTTCAAGCGCCTCCGAACTGAGCAGATGAATGAACTATCACTTCCAACCGTAGAGGGAAAGCCCGGAAAGGGAGACTTTCCATTGCATCACTACATCGTCTACACGCACATGTATGACAATAACTAACCTGTTTTTTCTGGTTCCGTCTGAACTTGATCAATAAACTACAAATAGCAGAACTAGTTTCTTCTTAAATTATCAACTGCACCTGCAGAGTATTGTGTCATTAACAAGCTTTGCTACAAAAGTAATTTTTGAATAATCGCTTACTCAATATCTTTGGATGATAAGCCACTATCATGCACCGTTTTAAACTCAAATTTATCGTTCCGCTATATCAAAAATAGTTTTATGTAATTAAATTCCTTATGATTATAAAAATTTAATGTAGAACAAATATCTCCCCGTAATAATAATCATGTTATATTCAGTATACAACTATTTCAAACAACATTCCATATCTATGGTTACTTTTGCCATTCGTTTTACACTAAGATACAAGAAACATTTACTAACATCTTATACATTGACCGCGTGCTTCGACCTGTTATTTTATTTAATGAATTGTTGGAATGAGATCCTTCACCATTGCTGCCCGTCTGAGTTGACGCCGTGTTCGTTATGGTCATGGCTGTGTGCATCGGTGTAGGCCTATTCTAGGTCTTGTAACCGGCGGTTCACAGGATCCATTGTAACTCAACCCACTGCTTTGCGATCCTGGACAAGTTGCTGACCCACAATTGCACTTTTAGTAAGACAATTGGAAGCCACCCCACGAATCTCATCTCCGGTTGGCATTTAATTTATAGCCAGCGAAGAGAGAACTCATCGTCGTTGTAATTTACCTCCGACTATCTGAGCTTAACCATTTTAACTGAGTCGCTGTGTTCTGGACACCTACATGTATAGGTTATGATGCCTCTTGAAAGCGTTGATAAATGGCTACAATTCGAAAATGACTATAGCATGGCAACGAAATCATGTTAGTTTATACTGTATCTAGCCTACAGTAACTATTAGAGAAATCAACGTATTACAATAGATGTATTTTTGAGCAACAAAACGTAGTATGACCATGATGAAAATAGCTTGTGCTTCAAAAGCCAACCTGAAATTGATTTTCAAGAGTTGATTTTCCAGACGCTGCATCTTTTGTCAAAAGTTGCTTGTACTTCGACAGAAAGTGTGAGATTGGAATAGCGCTTTCTCCAATTTCGAAGGCAAATAGGAGAGCCTTGTGCACGAAAATGTATTGCTCCTAATAAATAAATATCTCGAGATCTATAATCATGCCAGGTTGAGAATTTTAAACCTTTTCCAACCATCGCTGACCGATTGGCCTATACATTTTTGGGATTGCAACGAAACAATGATTAATGTAATGTTTGTAAAGAAGCTTGAATCATCCAGTTTATTGTTTGTGAAGATGTAATGATTCAAAAATTGTCACATCGGCTTCTTTACTATCTTCCACAGAAATCATTTGAGAAAATAAAGTTTTCATTCATTTTCCATTACATAAATTAAAAATGTCATCAAAGATCATTCGAGAACGCAAATTACTTTTTCATCTTTCATAACATAAATTGCACTTCTAGTCATATAGGAGATACTGCTAGAAATCAAGCACTTAAGTAGATGCCAACTAAATCACTAACCAAGCTAACCAAAAGTTTTTTTTATTGAAGCCAGATTTGCATATGCACTTACCAACGAAAGAACCTACCAGAGTTTGAATCATTTGCGACCTCTGATCTCGTAGCTTTTTAAGACAGTCTAGTATCTTCACATCGTGTTCCACCTTTTCTTGTTCAATTAGGCAATCGATGGCAATGAATGCACCAGTTCTTCCAGCGCCAGCACTATGTACCACACAACCAATGATCAGCATCTATATCTCGAATCCACAAAATCTCTAAAGTCACTGATAAAAGCAACGGCTTGTTATGGGTGATTATACAACTTGTTGCACTGGTGAAGATTTCCTGTTAAATCTTGCTGTAACATTTGAATGTCAAAACCTGAGAAACTGAATCTAGAAGATAGTCTAATAACGGAAGAGCTCAAGTCGTTACGAAGTACATTGTGCTCGACGCTAAAACTTGTATGAAGTCATAGATTTGATTGGTATTCCTCAAAACAAATGGACAGTCTGAATTTTACCTGTCATTTTAAGTGTTAGAAAACGCAATAAATATTTACCTGCAGTGTACCACAGTATACTCGTCCGGTTGCATGTGTTGACGAACATCGCGATAGATTGTCAGAAAACCTTTTATGTCGCTAGGAACATCATGGTCAGGCCAGGAGAGGTAATGAAATTGTTTCAGTTCAACGGTTTCAGATTTCTAAAATATGGCAAAAATAGGTAGGTCTATCACGATTGTTAATTAATTTATGACAGTACCAAAACCTGCTAGTCTTGTCACGATTAGCCTATAATTATGAGCCATTTACAAGCTGAAAGCGTTTAAGAATTCATTGTCTTGATAACATCGCTAAAATCAGCGTTGCTGATAACGCCGATATATATTTCCAATTAAGTAACAATTATTTTAATGATCGTTAGTACATATAAAAATCATCTGCGATTTTCACATATAAAATTGTCGGATTAACTATCAACCTATCCTCTCTGCCTACCTATTGGCAACCGCATACACGAAAGCTACAATGACCTCTGCTTTCAGATGCCATAAAATGACTTACGCATGATGACTTTGATGAGGATTCTTTAACATTGAACCTCATTTTTTAGTCATTCTGCTCTCTTTAGCTCGGTCCCGATTAATGAAGAATTCAAAGTCACGTCTTTTTCAGCTGATTAGAATCCAGGCAAAGATACTTGGTGGGGTATTCAAAGAAGAAAAATGTAAATTTTATGATGAAAAGCGCAATTACTGTAAATATATAGTAGATCAAACTGTTTACTGCTCACTAACTCCAGACGCCACAGCTGCCATTGTTCACGCTTTCATCATAGCCCGACTGGATCACTGTTGCTCACTCTATGCAGGCCTTCTAGCTGGGCGGCTGCGGTGCCTGGAGCGGGTCCTGCGTTCTGCTGCGCGTCTTGTCGGACGCATTCCGAAACTTGGTCATGTCTCCGGCTATATGCTTGATGTGCTTCACTGGCTTCCACTCCAACAACGAATCTCGTACTATATCATTTCTTTGGTGTGGCGGTCCTTGAGTGTACCAGGTCGCCGCTCTCTCCACTCTATTGATCGAGGCCTGCTCATTGTCCCATTTGCCCGTACAACTACTAAACAGAATCGTGCCTTCTCAGTGGTTGGCCCCTCGCTCTGGAACATGCTCCCGTTGGCTATGCGGTTATCGCCAAGGATCCACTCATACTCCTTTTATACTCACCTTAAAACTTCTTAGCCATGCCGGGGTCGGGAGCGCTCCTGAGTAGTAACCTTCAAGAGGCGCTATCTAAATCTTCGTAATGAATTTAATTATGCCAGGATGGAAACTTCTAATCTAATAAAAGTAGACTATGCGCCTATCATCAATAGAAATTTTGGTGTTCTTACCGTTGAACACCGAATGCACCTGACGATATAGTCTGGCCAAGACTCTTCTGAACTGAGAGTTAGAGTCATGTCTCCGTAAATCACTGGATGTCCCAGATCCGGCCAATACTTTTCGCATTTTTTCTTCATAAGCCATGTGCAAGGAATAAAAAAAACTTGACTAATTATGATTTGAGTGCATTTATGAAAATTAAGCTTTCACTTCATTCTAAAAGTGTTTTAATTATTGTTGTCTGCATTATGGTTAACGTGTAAACAATTGACCTTTGAATGCAACTTGTCTTCACATCTCTGTTCTTTAGTCTATTTTGGTTAGTCTTCCAATGTTAAACAGAATGCATGTCATCACCGATGATCATAAATGCGTTACAGAATCTAGTCTGAACTTAGACTAAAATTTGAGTAAAAGCCGATTAAATCTATAGGAAGAAATTTTGGTTTATTGGTAATAATTCAAAATATAGCAATTCAACGATTTTACTAAATATGTGATCTTGAAATTCTGCAGCGTTCAACAGCCCAGTCGCATGACACACAGACGCTCAGTCGTAAATGAACCGATGGGCATTTATAGGGTTAACATAGGTTCTTGGCTAATATCCAAAACATGTCATGCTCGACTGCTAAGGTTGATGGTGACTAGATTTGAAGCGGTGAGAGAGGTAAGTAGAAGAGGAATCATCACAGACTTTGTGAAAGAACAAAAGAACAAGTTTTCAGCTTTGAGTGAAAGACCTAGTGAGAGATAGTAAGATGCAAGAGTTTGGTGAGTTGGTAAGTTTATAAGCTTAGTTCCAGATTATTACAGGAATTTATAAAGACCGAAGAGTTGCAGATATTAGTGATGAAGTAATGGCTGGATTGTGAATGAGTGACGACGATATCAAATATTTCATGTGGTTTTGTGCATTCAATGTATTTGCTGTAGGTCAGTGACATATCGCTCTTGTACTCAGTAATATCATACTGACAAACCAGTCTGGCTATTATAGACTTGATTTGGTGCAGCTCCGACAGTCTAATTTACGCAAATTTTCCGTAGCGTCTAGAAATGTTATGATGATCATGTTTGGATTACATTACAACATTACTGTGAATTACAAAATATTATATTTCTGACTCTAAAGCAAATGATGCAAAGACTGCAGTTCGTACTATTATTGTTATATGATCACTAAGCCAATATAGGTATAAGACCGCACCAATTATAAATTGTACTTAAGCTGTGTGGAGGTCTACCTGTTAAAGTAGCAATTAAATATTCTGTCAGAATGAAATTGCTTCCTATACCTTTTGTTTTTCCGTTAAGTTTGTTATCATGACAACGAGGTGAACTCGATTCTCAAGTATCATTTCCCAGAAATCCTCCACAGTCTCTTCGCGAGGTCCTGAGCGTTAAAAAATAAGCAGAACAATGTATCGCTGCACGTCGTCGCAAATTAGTTAACATGCCTGCATACAATTAATTGCTCTTTCGAATACCCACTAATATTGAGAGATTCAAACCTTAGGTCAAGGATTTTGACTTCAGTTCAATTGCTTCATTGGCTTGAGGACAAGTATTGTCCCCGTTGTAATAGGCTACCTCTATCTGGATTGAACTGTTTAGAGCCAGAGATTTAAATGAAAGACTGTTACCTTGTGTTGCAATGAACTTGGCCGCATTGTTGTAGCCCTAAAACATAATGACAACGCCA
Organism: Bimastos eiseni; assembly: GCA_959347315.1. Classification (NCBI taxonomy): domain Eukaryota; kingdom Metazoa; phylum Annelida; class Clitellata; order Crassiclitellata; family Lumbricidae; genus Bimastos; species Bimastos eiseni. Next base: position 7,909,418 of record OY365806.1, read on the forward strand.
ACAATAATTGCCAAGTATGAGCCTTAGTATTTATGTTACGTGCTGAGACAATAGTGTGAGAAACAAACGAATTAGCAAAAATGTGAAACAAATTAAAGACGGTCTCTGCGCTTAAATTAACATTAAAAAAATTGCAGAACAATGCCGATCCCAAAAGTCAAATGTGGGGTCAACCAACATATTCCTGTCGACTTTTTACTGATGACATCAATGTTCACAGTCTCTGGATTAATGATGGAGAGAGACCAAGTGACAGCGTTAGCATAGAAGTCTTGATAAAACTGCCGTCGAACAGACCCTCAATGGCAGGGGATGCCTTCCGACTTATTCTTCATCTGACAACCGGTGGATTGACATGCCACAGATGACTAACGGTTGAGATAACTGCAATGACCTGTGTCGGTCGTCCACCTCCGATGTATGCAAAAACAACCGGTAAAAGGCGGCGCTACATGGCTTTTAAATACTCAAGCTGTTTTAACATTGCTCGGGAAGAAAAAACATTTCCCATGTTCAAGACATGTGACACATGCAAGTTGGCTGATCTTACGTTAAATATTTGCGATAGAACAACATTGCATAGTTAATGTTACCTGAACATAGCTAGCATTGATGTATCGAGATTTTTCTTTCCCACTTCTGCCTGACAAAATCACTCTATTTGATTCGTCTATAAATAGCAGAAAATCAAACTATTTTAAAATTCAGATTTAAACAGAAACAATTAAATCTTATGTTGCATTAATAAAACAGTACTTAGCAGAAATAATATTATGCACTATTCCATTAGGTCTCGGCGTCTCACATTTATATATAGACCGAAGATGTCGAATTGTAATGCAGGGTTCATTTTGACTATGTCCTAGTACAATTATTTACTATTAACTACTCTTGACAAAAAAGATGAATGCTTACTGAAACTAAATCTTGGCGTTAATTTGTGCTCCAATACCACACGCTTCATCTAATTCAACTTACTCAAACCGCTTTCTAAGTAATAAAAAAATAGTTTTCATATTAACTTTGATACTGATTAGGTTTAACAAAACCTACATGTTTTATCAATAGTCATGGTTTTCATTGGTGTTCTGATACAAGAGATTAGATGTTACACTTTACAGCTTAGAGCTTATGCAATGTAATTTTATCATGAAGCATTACATGGAATAATGTTGATAAATCTGTTTTTCTTCTTGACTTCAGACCTGGTTCCAACTGCGCAGAAATCTTTTGGTTTTAAATTCACACTCTGCAAACCAACAATACACACAACATTGCCGTTTTAATTGTAATTACATAATAATATTAAGCATCTACAAGCGTTGTGATATTTTTCTGTGGAGAGGGTGGGGTAAAACTAAATATAGGGAAGGAATCCCGGGAGGTGCCTAGATTAAACAAAGTACAGGAGAAATGTAATGTAATGCAATGCAGACGAAATAACGGTGTGCATGAGAGCCAACAATGTAGGCCTATGTATTGAGTAATAATAATATTCTGCCCTTGTTTAAGGAAGTGTTCTTCGATGCGCCGTGTTTGCAATGTTGCGGACAACAGATTATAATTAATTCTTCGCATTGTGCAAGCAATGCTTACGCGACAATTTTCCCATAGAGTCGACTACTAATTTGAGTCCTATTTACAGACACTGACCTCAAATTCTAGTTTCAGACGAGCTGGATCTAATAGTCTCTCGCGCAATGTGCTCAATACTTTGCCAGTCGTTGGTCCAACTTCTTCGTACACACTTGGAATTTCTGCATAAAGGTCCGGTGCTTGATCTACAGGAAGATTGTCTAAAGTCGGTTCAACATTACAATTGAAAAATAGGAACAAAACGCTCACATTGCTGAAATATTACATTAAATCAATTTCTGTCAATATAATGGTGAATGTCTTTTCTTTAATTTTACAGACGTAAACTTACACTGACCAAGCGGAGAGAACCAGCTTATTCACGAGCGTTGAGTCGCCCAAAGGAAAGCAATAAGGAATTTAGGGGTTTTCGGATATACCCGTACCTGCGGGTTACCCGTACCCGACCCGTGTCCGCGGGTACGGATACGTATTTCTCCGGTCGGGTACGGATAAATTAATCACGGGTACGGTTATACCCGGTTTTACCCGTGTCAACGTCAAGTTTTAGGGTTACGATGTCACCGTTAAATATATAGGTGAATCTTGCATCATCAAAGACTTAACTTCTATTATAGACAAACTGGCGCATTCAAAATCCAAACACTATATAATATACCTGCATGTAATGCTTCCCTTCCTCTTTGTATGTATTATGTTAATCACTGTTTTTCCCATTCCTCTTACTCCTCCTTACCCTGCTACTACTCCTGCTTATCCTCCTCTACCTCTTCTCCTCCTTCACCTTTTCCTAATCATAATTTATGCTCCTGCACCTTATCCTCCTGCTCCTCATGCAGCTTTTTCTCTCCCTCTTACTCTTCCTCCTCTTCCTCTTCCATTTCGTTCTCATCTTCATCATCCAGCTTTCCCTTCTGCTTCTGCCTGTCTGCTTCATCTCCTCTTCTCTCCTCTTCCTTCTTTTCCTTCTCCTCGTCCTTCTCTTCTTCCTCTCCTCCTCAAGTTCCATACTCCTCTTCTATCTCTTCTTTCTTTTCTTCCTAGTCCTCTTCCTCCTTCTCTTCCTTCTTCTCTTTCTCCTCCTCCTGCCTCTTCATCCTTCTGCTTCCCCATCTGCTCCTGCGCTTTCTGCTGACTCTCCTCTCCCTCCTCTCCTTCACTTCCCCTTCCTCCAGCATACGTTCTCCACCTCCTCTTCTTCTTCCTTTCATTATTCCTCAACCTTTCTCCTTCTTCGCCTGCTTCTGCCTCCATCGATACCCCACAGCAACTGTCACTGATGCTGTTGTTATTGTCGCTGCTATTACTACGACAGCAGCATAATGCTTAGTATACGTTGTGATCCTATTACTCTGGCAGACAACAAGACTTTGAGAGGACATGCTAATGACGTCACGAGTACTGGTATATCCGCGGGTACGGATCGAGTCGGGTAGGAATTTTGAGTACGGGTCGGGTACGGGTACGGGTTACGGTCCTGTGTTACGGTTATTACGGATAGCAAAAACGCTCTACCCGCAGATCTCTAATAAGGATGTCCGAGTGCGATTACCACGTTCAGAAGATGCAGTTGAGGTGAGTGTTATTTAGCTGATTACGTTGAGAATTCGAAGGCGGAGAATTAAATTGATTAAGCAATTAAATCATTATGTGATCTTAGGTTTTAAAGAACTTATCCACCAGTTTCTTTGTTATACATTGATCATATACGTGAAGAATTACCTTGCGATGATATAGCTAACACTTCCAACTCCTGATTATGGTTGACTAACTCTTCTGGTCTTCTTCTTCTGAAAAACGAAGTGTCATCATTCTAACTTACCCTTTCAAAACGTTTATAACAAATTCTGCTACAGAATCACAGTATTAAGTGAACTAAATCTCTTTATTATATGATGAATTGAAAAGTTCAAGTTGACATGGCACTGCTTTTTCTCAAACTTCAGTATCGCTAATTGAATGTGATCTAATAACTAATAGATTAATCTGACTGAAAACGGTTTCATTCTTACATATATATATATATATATATATATATATATATATTGTGGAGAGCATTCAAATGCAGTAAAATATCCTAGGTAGCAAAAAATCATAATTTACATTCATGAGCGCATGACACAAATTAACGTTTGGTTTAGCATACTCGAGGGCTTCGGAGTATTAGGTCGAGCAAAAATGAATGGCGTGACAATACCTTGCTATTGTTATTCAATAAGTTCATGATAAATGGAGATTATTACCTGTCAGTGTAGAACAATAGAAGTACGGCTGTAACAATCACAGCGATTCCAAAAAGTGAACCTACAACAGCTCCAGCAATTGTTCCCGTCTTGCCATTATCAGATATCGATATTACTGAAATAATTATGCGAAAAGAAAAAAAATATATAATAGGGTCTACACAAGGCAAAACAAATGGGCGTAATCAACTCGCATGTGTTCGGTTACAATTATGCAGTTGTAGGTACTACATGTAGGTACCTATGGGTTATATGTGACTTGTCAGCACGAAACCAGTCACTTGTATACAAAATATTTTTTACTGGTTTTTGCAACATCCAGAAGCTGCTAGATTTACCTTTCCAAAACCGTTTTCAGCTAGTTTATGCCTTGCATACAGCCAAAGTTATAGAATTTCCAATGTGACCGTTTACGTAAAGTGCTATTCGAGAAAACTGCGTGCAAAGTTTAGCCATATTATTTTTATAATCTCCTTAGCAACGGCTATTGTTTTTGAACCAATTTTACTGAAATTTGGCACCATTGCAGCTGCAGGTATTGCAAATGTAGTGTCGAAATTTGGTGTAGATATCTCAAGTAGGAACAAAGTTATTAAAGTTATTCCAATTGACCAACGAGAAATCATTGAAACTAAATGTCAATTTTATTACAAAAGTCTCAAATTCCGAGAGAGGTTAAGCAGCTATTACTTGCTAAGGAATTAGATATTGCAATACAGTTATGGATAAAATTAACATCCAAATAATAAAAACACAGAAATAAAATGACAGTTTATTCCAGTCACACTATGTATTCAGCGTCAACTGGCAAAGACACGGGTCTTCTCCCACCACCACCTAGAGTTTAAGATGTACCAGGAACAGATGATCCTGAATCACCACAGGATGATGTGCTTCCTTTGTATTCTGGGTCCCTGTGGAAACATGATCTAACCCTTCAGTCGACCATCTGTAAGTGTTAAAAGGTCTTCTGCATCATGTCGTCTAGTTTGACGTGAAGGCGATCGGTGGCTCTGGATCGTCAACGGATGTAGTAGCTTCATTTTAACGACACTGTTTGATAAAAAAGATTAGTGCTGTCGCCCTCCTCCTTTATCCAGGCTTGGGACTGGCACTGCCAGAGTACAATCAGTGGCGGAGTTAAAAAGGAATTGATGTATTTTTGTCCTGTCTTCTTTTCGGTTCTGTTTTGTCCAAGGCGTCGTCTTCGAGTTCATGTGTAGCAACAGGCATTCACATTCGTCCATGGATCTACAAGAAAAAGACAAATCTTATGGTATACAGTCTAATACTAACAGAAGTTTAAGAGCAAATTTTTTTTATAGAAATAAAATATAACAATTCAAAAAAAATTTATGACAAAATTTTAGATCTAAATTATAGAGGAAATAGAGAACATCAGCCCTATAAGCTAGCCGGAAAGGCAGTCATTGGTGTGAAGCATTAACAACTTCATATCTTAGCCTCGGCATATCAGAGCGGGACAAATCTTCTCCCTCACCGTCTCATCTTCCCAGCGACAGTGTGCAATCAGTGAAATCGTCATAGCTTAGTTGGTAATGAGGTGCAGGCGGAGCAGAATTCTTGATGCAAATCTCTGCCCTAGAGAAGATTTGAATACTTAACCCTCGATTGACAACCCAGCAGACAAACCAAAACACAAGCGAGCTCACCCCCATAATAATAATAATGAAACAATATTTAGAATATATAAAAAGTGAATTAGCAGGTCACTCCAGCCGGACAACTGGTTTTACATTTCGGCCAGAACGAATAACCCGCCTCGCGATTTTCAACACCATGTACACGATTCCTCCCTTCCGTATGCCCTTTGCCGATGCTTCCAGTGTCAATGCTGTTCTTGTTGACGAAGCCGGTCACCTGTGAAATATATAGGTACTATAATTAATTTAAAAACTAATAAATTATCGAGGGAACATCATTGGTCTTATATTTATACCATGGAATCTGTAAAGATTGAGATTTTCATTTCAACTAGGGGCAGCAGTGAACTAATTGAAACCTACAAGATTATAATTTGAAAGAAGGCAGTGCAGCTACAGGATTTTTTAATTAGCAACAAACAAGGCAGTTCTGGACATCATATAAAATTTATGTTTAAGACACCCCAAGGAACAATAGGGCAGAAATTCTTCAGTTCAACAGTTGTGCAATGATTTGGATGATAGACACTATCTCAGTTTTGCAGAGAAAGATAGGAGAGATAGACACAGGTTAACTTGCAGTGCTTCTAACGTCTGAGCCATTTAAACCCATGTTATGTCATACGATACAATACAACTGCAGTGCAATTGAGCATGATGGACTTGCTCACGGTCAGTAAGCAGTAACTTCCTTGGACAAGGTTTGAAACCATGTTACAGGTCAAAAGCTCTAGTCAACCTGTCACCATTTAGTTAAATGCAAATTGTAATCTCAAATGCAAACAAAGCTTGGTGCTCCTAATAACAACAAAACACTACTTCAGCATTTCAAATTTCCCGAACAACTTACTTTCTTGCTTTTCTCTATAAAATCATAGAAAACTATGCAGTTCAAATCAAACCTTTTTCATGATCCTCGATATTGGCACTACGGTAGATCAACGTGTTGTTGTTTTGGCAAGTCCAACACAAATCAGTCATTGGCTTGCACGTCGTGATGAATGGAACGAGTTGAAGCCAGTACTGTTTGAAGGTCGAAAATCCAGCGACTCGTTTTCCATGTTGTTCCATGCACATAATTTGTCAGGAAGCGAATGATATCCTCAATTTCGCTAAACTGAAAGCAGTGGGTGTTGTTCTTACGTCCACCGCTTTGTTTTTCTTTTGGTGTTAAACCTTCTGTTTTATACCACTTGAGAATCCCCGTCAGTCTGTCCTGGCTAATCCCGTGGATGAACTTAAAGGTTGTACGGCAGATCTGACGGCTTTCCAAATAATATAATGTTCGCTGGTGTTGACGCACCGCTTGGCTGGATTTCCTGCTGCGACAAGTCTCATCGGACATGTTTAGTGTGCAAGAAATTTTGCCGAGTAGCACCAACATTTGATCCCGTGGGACAAGTGCAGCCATTTCCATTCTACGCCTGACCATGTCCTCCGGAGCATACTGGCTACTGCATGGGAGTCCATTATTAAGTTTACATTGACATCTACAAATAAACAATCCATATAAAAATATTTGTTTCTATTTATCAAATTCATTTCAGTTTGCTTTTTTAAAAGCCATGCAACAAAAAAGCAAAGCCAATGCTAAAAACCCTGCATTCAAAACAAACAGCAATTTACAAGATGTATCAACCGGTAGACTGCAATTATTGATTATCGAGAAGAATCCTGATAAAATATAAATTGCAATTGAAATACCAATTATTATTTCCTATCATTAACTTAATCAATTAATGATAAACTTGTATATTGCACAATAAGGATTGTAAAAGATGAAGTAGTGCAAGAGAGGAAATGACACAACTTTTGCATTTATACCTGAATACTTAAAAACAAGCTCAATAATACAGGTTGTAAACCTAACCGTTATGCCTAAGGTCTTATAAAAACGAGCACATTGAGAAGAGGGTCTAAGCCTAGTAGCTGTGCCTGAATATTTATAAAGACAAGCTCAACTAGAGCAGACTAATTTTTACAGTTATGCCTGAGACTTATGATAATAATTAGCTCTATTAGAGCTTAGTTTAAACTGATTTTCGTATAGGAGTCGCAGTGAATCAGAAACAGTACGTGAATGTCTATAAACAAGGATCCTGTGGTGCACAGTATTTTTTTAAAATCGGCGCTTACCTGAATTCAACCGCTTTCTGATATTCAACGACTTTGTCATCAGTTACGAACTCGCTAGATGATTTAGCGTGCGTCATGACCTCTTCGAAATCCGAAACATTCATTTCATTTTCTTCTTGGTCATCTGAATCGTTGTTGGCATCAGATTCTGTCCGAAAATCATCATCACTGAAAACCTCGCGATCGACCTCGTCATCGCGATCGATGATCAAATACTCTTGCAACAATTCGTGCACTTTTGCTCGATCCGACCCTTTAGCATTAATCAAATTCGCTATAATCTCTTCCATTTTCGAGAATTAAGTATTTCAAAATCAACAAACTAGATTGCATTCCGTGTGTGCGTGACATTTAAAGAGACCGGGTCATACCGAGTGCGCATGGGTATATCTGACCTTAAAACTATCAGCCAACCGCAGTTCACGATTGTATCACGTGATCAAATCACGCGCTTCGGTTGCTAACCATGTATCGGCTATTGTTTACATAAGTCGACCTCTGTCTGGGCAATCTGTGTGCGTAATAGATAGGCTAAGGTCATATGTTATTAATAGAACAGGAAAAGGAGATATTCTGCTTCAAAACGAGACCATGAAGGCGGGAAATCTTGAACCATAACCTAATTAAATATGACAACAAAGAGAGCGAAATTTGAACCTAAATTATGATTTTCCGTCTCGTAACATTATAGGGCTGTTGGTAAAAATCTTTTTTGAAGCCTTTATGAAAGTCCAAACAAAAGTTTTAGATATTATTTGCATTAAATATATATTTTTGTAATCGTTTCTGCATTAATATCAATTACGACCGGTTTGAGGTTTAACGTCATTTTTGGTCATTTTGAGCCTGATTGTAACCAGCGACAAGCGACTGCTTTTGAAACATGTTTCCACATATACGAGTTTATGAAGTGTGAATGGCATACATGATGCTACATCAGAGGTCTACACATTCCCGCTTCCACAATAGATTGGATTGTTAAGCCTATATTGAGATTTCAACAGTACATTTTTATTGATGTTTTAGGTGTTAGGATGGCTGGATAATATTGTAAGATTACAGTGCAATAGCATGAAACGATGCTTGTGAACGTACTACATGCCTGTCAGTAAAGTATTTGCGCATTATGTATGTGCAAATACTTTACTGGCGCTTGTTTCTCATCTTTCAAGAATGTTGTACATCTAAAAGCTTTGTAAGTCGCTTTGATCTATGTAACTGCATCATTAATTTTCATTCCGCTGATATTTTTATATAATCTGGAATATGCGGACCGTGTACCCTCTGCTATCTGATGTTTTCGTTTCAGCGGAGGACAACCGCTTCGGATCAGTGGAGTGGCACTAACCGTTGCTGACTAGTCGTGCTCGATCAGCAAACCAACGCGTGGCGAATACCTGCATACATTGAGCACCTTGCGTTCGTCAAATTAGCCTGACTTTCGGTATGTTCTATCAAGGAGGAAAGGTTTTGCGACAGCGCTAAGCATCGCATACTGCGCATGCGCTGCCAGGCTCATTGGTCATATTTCTAAGTAAGCCCCAGTCACAGCTTACATGAGTGATGTCCTGCACTGGCTTCCTGTCTCGAAGCGCATTAGCTACGCTTGTCTGGCGATGCCTCGTTTGTAGCGCTCCGTCCTATTTAAGTAGTTTATGTTGCCCGGTTTCTGGCAAATCCTATCGTAGGACCCTCCGTTGCTAGGATAAGGGGAACTACTGGTTCCACGAGCTCAATCCTCGATTAAGCAGCACCGAGCCTTCTCGGTTGTGGGCCCATCCATTTGGAATGGACTTCCGCTAGCGCTGCGCTGACTTCCGCTAACTCCCTATGAGCTCTCTGGCAACCTTCTATATTATCCTTAAGTCAATTTTTTTGCCGCAGCCTGGCTGAGTGTGTGCTGAGTAGGTTTCTTGAAGGGGCGATATATAAGTTTTCGAAATGAATGAATACAACCACCTGTCACCTCTCCATCAACTCGATACCACCTGGTTCAGAGAGTATGAAAATCCATGCGGTCTGTCAATTATCGGCGGTAAATAGTCAGTTGACATGACATTTTTTTACTTTTCTGCGATGCTGACTGGTATGAATCAATGAATGAATCAATGAAACTTGATAAAATTATTGCGCCTCTTCAAGAAAACTCTTAAAGAAGTATAATGGTATAGCTCTCTAAAACTAAGCGCAACCCATCAACTTCTTCACAATTGCTGCTCATAGATTTAAATTGAAGATGAGGGTTGCCAGAAAGACCATAGATAAGGCAAAATATTGTAGTAATCTTATGTTTTGCCGCACAAACTAAATCTTTATCAGTGAGCGAAAAACCGAATTACAGCTGCAATTGAATATGTCACGAAAACGGGCAGTCGTCTGTGTTGTATAGATAGCGTCTTTGAATAGGAAATTAATAAATTAACATTACAAAATGGCAACGTCCAATAGTCACGTGATAAAACCGTTGACTAGAATAAAAAGGACTGGCGAGGATAAGAAAACAATAATATTGAAACGGACATCTTAGAGTTAATTATGAATCATCTAAATTGTCACCTTCGCATTTATTGACAAAGTCAATCGGTTTTAGTCCATGCTTGCATGTACAAACGTAACTTCCGATTGTGTTATTGCAGTGTTGTGTTTCCTTATCGCACTTGTCAAGCAATGAAGCGCACTCATCAACGTCTGCTCACAAAATATTTCAAACAACGTAATGCATTTGTATAATAGGGCCTACATATATTTTTGTTATATGTGTATATACATTATATATATATCAGTGTTATCTGAAGGGATAACTAACTAAACTCGTGAATCGATGAAAACTGGATAATAAAAAGACCACAAAATTGTATCTAAGACGTCACATTTGCCTCGTATGGACAATTATTGTTATGCTGCTTATAAAACACTATGATTAGTAACACGGCCGCACCACTACTATGTGGCGTGTCACAAACAACAGATTAGCGGGATAAACCTTATAGATAAGCGATCATATATGTAATATACTTATTAATCAATGAAACGCACTCATTAGCGTCTTCTTAGAAAATGTTGCGAATGATGTTTTGTGGGGCTTACATATGATATATAAATTATGTTCTGAACTTGGAATGGTAATAATAACTACGTCCTACCTTCACAAACTGAATCGTTTTCAACGCGTCTTAATCCAGGTTTACAGTTGCAAATGAAACTGCCTCGAGTATTTGAGCAAATCGTCGAATTATCACATGGCGAAAAGAAGCATTCGTCTATGTCTAGAACAGATTTATGTCGTCGATTGAAAATTAAACATATTAACATTAAAAATGGCAATTTGCAATCAATAACTTAGACTATAATAAAAAAAACTGGTAACAAAACAATATTAAACTTTTTAATCCATTCATGCATGTACAATTTATTACATGCAAGAATTGATTTAAATGTCATTCACGTTTTGGAAGTGTTGCGTTTCCTTATTCCACTTATCAATCAACATCTTAAAATATTTTAAAAACCCGATGCATTTGAATATATTTTCGCTTCAGGGCTTTGTTGTTTTATCCTAAAAGATAACTAAGTCCTGTGAATTGATGGAAACTGGATAACAAAGATGACCAAAAAACGTGGTACCTATGGAAAATTATTTCTATGTTGCCTAAAGGTACTCTGATTAGTTGGCCGTAAATAATGTAAGAGAGTCGACTTTATAAGTGAATCGTTTGGATTGGATTTTAACTCTTTTTTCGCTTAAAAACTTTTATTGTAGTAAAGCACTTTTTGCGGGTGTGGCCATTCACCAAGAGCATGTAACATGGCTCATCGTAGACTCAATAATTTCAATGCGTAGTAGTCAATAGTGTTTTTCCGCATTTCAGAGTAGAATTGCAAATTCTATTAAACCTTGAATATTCAACTACAGTTATATTAAAATACACAAGAACCAACTTTGCTTCGTCGACATCATTTGGTTTACATTGATGAGCAATAGGGTTCCTTATGAACAGTTAGAGAGTAAGCAATGCGTCTGAAAGCAACATACATGTATATCTTCGGCTGAATTTTGCTATAATGTAGTATTTCCAATCGTGTGCATAACATCAATGTAATAATGAAAATGTTTTAATGATTAATTATTATTCATTTATTCAAAGCATTTACACAGCGCTCGTTCTTAATCGCGATATCATTTTAAGAAACAGAAGTCATCCTTTTTAAAAGATGCATCTAAAAGAGACAGATACAATTCCGATCATAAATTAGTATTCACATCCTCAATATTATTGTGGGAGAACCTTTTCATTATATCGGGTGTTGTACGTTTAGTCATTAAGCTGTATTAGACTAGTTAGTTTACCTTATCAGATGAATTCGTTGTAAATTAAACATATTAACATTAAAACATGTAAAGTTCGTTGTATTTCCGATATCCTGACTTGCAAGCACCTTTGTAGCTTCCAACAGTGTTAGTACAAGTCGTCGTTGAAGCGTCACAAAATCCCAGCCCACATTCGTTCACATTTACAGATGTTTTTATCATGACACATCAATATTTTCTACGTTCCGGATGATTTACTTCCGCTTAGAGCTTACAGCATGTATGTTTTTGTTATCGACTAATGATGAACAGTTGGAAATAGTCGCCTGCTTTTACCGTGAGTTGCTATCAGAATTGGGTAATACTGACTTAGGCAGCACGCCATTTGATGTCAAGAATATTTCGGATGTAGTCTTATCGTGGTAGCTTATAATAATGTGTAAGATACCTTAAGGCCTTTTCCAATTCCGCGACAGGAGCATATTACAACTAATTTCAATTTCGTAACATGCCACCACTTTTCTTTCGGTGATTAAATATTGTTTAATCGAGCATAAGTCTAATAGAATATTTAAAAACGTCATAAACTATAAAGTAGCCTACGTATGCATAAGTTACTATTTTCATACCACAAACCTCGACAGATGTCCCAGAAGGCATTCCTTTCATATCCGGGCAAACAACGGCAGCGAGTGATGTTTGCAAAATTCAAGTTTACTATGGCGCAGGTTTCATTCTGAGAACAATTTCCATTACATTCTAAAATAACATTTTAAAAATTTTGCTTTTATGCAGATAAAGTAAAATTGTAAATTTGCTTTGTATATGCCCAGTTGTAATAAAAATTGTAATTATGACCTCCTGTATAGAATTATACAAAACCGTACAACGCTCACGCGCCAGTTAAACAAAATTACCGTCACCAAATTTTAGGTGTGGTGGACGACACGATTGTATCGTCAGACTTTAATGAACGCCATCGATGACCCGGGTTCCCTCATGCATTACGCATAGAACACATTTTGCTCGAGAAAGCATAGTTGTTCGCCTATCCTAAGTCATTAAAACTGCTTTCCTAATGCGAGTGTGATGTGGCTGCCTGTTTTTTGTCCGACCGACCCGATGAGCAGAAGGATTGATGACCACTTGCAGACTAATTCAAACAACCCTTAGGCAAGACACGAAAATCGACGCTTAAACAATAAATTTTACTCAGGATTAGACATTGCACGACATTGCAATCACATTACGTTTTAGTGAGCTGGTCACAAAGGCTCAACGTTGAAGTCCTCCCAAGTCCTTTAATTAATTTATGGATGTCATCTTGTAAGATCAATATAATATATTAAAATTACACAGGGGCAAGAAGACTGAGAGACTCATATCTAGATAAGATTCAGTAAGCATATTTCAGCATGACTAGTGTCACGTGCGACACTCTGGACGATGGCGCTATATAAAAGTCATCGACCGACAGCAGAGGCGTAGGAGGACTATGAATGAGGGTGTCTACCTGAACCATGAGATGGGAGACATCAATGGGTTTCGCCTGAAGCAGACGGCCTCAATACAGACTGAGAGAATTATGCAAAGATCATCTTGGTGTCAAACAACGAAACCCCACACCTCGAGGCAGATGACAGAGCCGACTGCCCCTTCCATCTCTACGACCCACATACAAGAAATTCATGAATCAATTGAAGATTTGGTCTGGACCGGCTGGTTGACACAGATCATCAATAGGGAACAATTCCGATACAAATGGCGCAACTCACTAGGCGGTATAACGATAATAATGAAATTCGATCCCTGGGACCTGTTGCCCGTCTATGACACTGGCACGGCCCAGCCATGACAGTCGCTGGTAAAACATTAACTGTACGCCCCTAGTGATTGACGTTATGCTAGGGACATCAAGATCCGACCAACCCGGTTTAAGAATAGTTTCAGCAGGTGATTTGTCGTCCAATAGTGATACGAGTTTTGCGTTTGGGAGAGCGAAGGAAATCGCCTCTAGAAGGATTCTTATAGTGTAGCAAGGAAAGGAACAGGGACTTGTTTCGGAACTGGGGGAGACGTAGGTCGTTCTGATGATAAGGGTAATAAACGTAGTTGGGACTCCCGTCTCCAACGTAAACCAGGGAAACCTTTCTAAAAGGACACTAATAACTCCAGTAAGTGTAGATAGGATGAGTGGTGTGTATATATATATCACTAAATATACATATTAAAACCATCAAGTGTGTCGTGTTGCTGAGCTTGGTGATAGAGGAAAGAACCGGCGGTACTCTCGTCATCTAGAAGAAGGAGTTGGCGAGAGAGGAACCCGCGACAACTAGAAATGAAATAACCTCGAATATTGCAGCTGCTCCCAGACCATCCAGCCTCGCAAGTAGAACTGCATTCGCCAGTTAGATAGACACATCGACTCTTGTTGTAGCAATGGCACGGATTGTGACAGTTTGGACCATAATATCCAGGCGGACACACTAAAATGTTATAAAGTATCTTTAGAGAGTGACCAACATGCTCTTTTTACGAATTTTTTAATCCACATTTAAAATCCGCTGAACTATGAAATATTCAATCCCAATACAGTCAGTGATTGATTTAATTTCGCTGAGGCGACCACCATCTTTTCACCTCCTCTACTACTCGTCGGTATGGTTGGGCCTAACATCGGCTGAAGATAGAGATCGCCTCCTAGGCCTTTTTACTCTGTATCGTCTATGTGGAGGTGATGGTTTGGGAAGCTGACGTCAACCACGTACGTGTTGCGGCCACTATAATGTCATATCGCTTAATGCACCCTTAATCTTCCCTCACAGACAATCCATGTTGTATTTCTAGAGTCTTTTAGTGTAATAATGGCCATTGTTTATCATTTACTATCATTGAAACGAAACTTTCACGTTCCTGCATTTATATAATTATGCACATGCTATAGATAGGCTTACGTGCTGCGACTTATCAGCGCATTCAATCGACGAAGATATAGATATCATATATATATATATATATATATATATATATATATTATATATATATATTCATTTGTGCATAAATGTATGCATACATGCACGTATAATGTCATAATAATTATGACATCATATAAATAATGGATAAATAAAGCAAAGAATGGTATAATTAACCTACCAGAATAGACGCTGTTTATCCAATCATTGCCGCATTTTTGCGATGAGTCTCCTATACATGGAGTCGAACACCTTCTCTCATTCAATTGTCCATATTTTTCATAGTTTTCTCCACAGAAGCAGAACTTTGCGGCCTAAAGTGGTAAGAAAAATCATTTTACATCACCAAACGTCTTCTATTTTTAAGCCAACTTCTGATTGGTTTTCACGTATCCTTACAAAAGCCGTCTGCGCGTTGTATACATTTCAGATCAGCCTCCTATCTCTCCAGTCTACCCCCAGATTTGTCAAGATTTCCATCATCTTAATTCAACTTACCCAGTCAAATGCTTTCATAGTCCACACCTCTAAACAAATCTCTTGATTTGCATCAGGTCATTAAAATTTAGTGTCTATAAACTGGTGCAACCAACAGACATTCAACTAATTATAATCTTATAACGTCGGCAAAACCGTTTGATGTCGAAGGTTATCAGATGTAAGTTCCTATTGAACTTAACAGTCTTAATTAGGTCATTTAAGACTAAAATAAATCAGTTTGAGTGTGTGATTAACTGCGCCAGTTCACTTACATGCAGAGTATAATTTGTATTTGTTCTCGAATTCTTCTGCAAGATCTAGCTAGCATCGTGGGACAAATTGTTCCATTGGCATCCCTAACACGCGTGAACGATGATGATGCTGCAGTGGGTTCGAATCTCTGTAACTTACTATGCACATTTGCACAAGTGCATTGCGTACGCGTTTTTCTGTCAGCAAGCAATATATTTTGACACCGACGTAATCGGGAAAGTACACTGCAAGTCCTGTTGGGCGCTGCCCCTTGTGTCCACTGTCCAGAGTCCAGATTTTGGGCTATTCCTTAAGACTGTTCTTTTTAGCCGTGCCGTGGTCAGCAGCGTCAACTGCTGAAGGATGTGAACGTTTTCATCATTTATTACTAATGGGTTTGTATTCATGGGCTTACTTGCATTATTTTGTAGTCAAAAATATGCATCTCTATAAATAAGCATAATAGATCGAGGCAGTGGCGTAGCTGCCTCTGTTTGTGCCTTGGTGCGAACCTTGCTCAAGCCTTCCACGGAGCAAAGTCTATTCTCATTTACTTATGAAGAAATAACAGAAAAGATAAAGCTAAGCAACCGTTATTCTGTCTTTCTGCACTTTCTCATGGAGTTTACGAATTATTTGGTATTTGTGAGGGTAAACTGGACCTCTTTGCAGAATGGAGAAGTTCTCGAAAGTCAGTGCAAAAACTCTTCTGCACTATAATTTTCTCAACGAGCAGAAGCAGTACAGAAATGTTCAAAAAGTTCTACTCAACGAGCAAAAAGGTGTTGACAATGTATTCATTTCACTGAACACAGTAAATTACTGCGTTTTATAAATATGCGGCCGAGCAACTAATCTGTATACGAGAAGCGTCCTATTTAGACTAAATTAAATTTTGTATAAGAAGAAAGTATTTACGCCTATCCGGAATTAATGGCGTTATGTCAACCAGTTTTTTTCAGCTCTTACTTAATGACTCAATTTTAATAACGTGAAAGTATGCGTGCTTGCTAATATTGAATATTGTTTGTGTATACGTACGGGCTGGACGCGGACTGCTGTTTAATGATGCGGGATAAATAGCGCGAATCTATCACGCGTTCGTCAGACGCGTGTTGGCTACGACGATAATCGTCAGAACGTGCGGGCTATGACGTTAAGGCTTGTGAATTTGTGAATCTAACCATCGACCAAAATTATAAGAAACTTTTTTACATCGACCAAGGAGACGCCGCTAAGTTCTTGGCGCCCTGGAGCAATTGCTTCACTTCGCTCCATGGAGCTACGCCACTGGATCGATGACCGCTTAGGGTATCTAACAAAATACGGTGGCAAGCTGAACTCAATGTTTACTTAAAAAATTATTGTAAAATAACGGTTGTCCTTATATTTAAGACCACTGGTGTTTGAAATGTTGAGAACATTTTCAGGCATTAACTAGAATATAATAATTATGATTAGCTATGTTATCAAATGGAATTTTGATTGTCATGCCTTTTTTGATGCTTAGGTAAAATAGCTGATATTCATGACCCTGACACCTGATATAATATTATGTGAGTTTGTAATTGTGTGTTCAGGCATTTGTAACAATTAAAAAGACAAGAACAATAATTCGAGAGAGAATAGATATCATTCTATCACTAATATTAATGACATGGTGTATCGGAAGAGCACTGTTTAAACTATCATCATCGAATACTTCAAAGTCGTACGTTCACCTGTAACCCTACAATTGACTTGTTTTTCAGGATGCAGCTGTTACTGCAGAATTCAACTGTCATACGTTCATCATGGAAAAACGTCGGCTCAATGGCACGTTGGTAAGCATCTTTAAAGCATCCTATGTACTTTTCTGACAAGTGTGCTACAATAAAAACAAGATAATGCTAAATAAAAATAATGCGTGTCATTTAAAATTGTTTAATTGCGGGTAGCACAGTTCCGAACTATAATTGCGCCCTGTGCCTAGAATTAATCTGGCGTTCCTACACTTTGCTTCCTATCTAAATTTCGAATACAATATGACAGTTATTAATAGTCTATTTATAAATATTCTATTCTATTCAAAATAGTTTTTTCGGGAAGTCATTTTGGATAGATAATTTTAAAATATTTTTAAGGAGACTAAATATAACGATCTACTGAAATAGTAATGTTGAAGTCAGTTAATTATAAGCTAACCAAACTCATTGTTACTTAAATGTTTAAATGGCTTAAACGTTTTCGTAAAAACAGACAACTCTTGATGACTGATGACGTAGCCAAAATAGGCCTACGGTAAACATTGAAAAACATGGATGTTGTATCAGCGTTCTTGGGACGTTATAGATCAAAGTTACCAGACAACAAAATACAGATAAATGATTATTATTACCGAAATTTGATACCGCCCTTCTTCCAACATCTTTTGCTCAGAAGTGCGTACACACGCCTCTACGGCGCAATTGCAGTTGTACTGCAGAGCAATTGTGTGCGAATGACTTGCTCAGCGTCCCTACACAGTGAATCCCTGGCCGAGGCTCGAACCCGCGCACTCAGCACACACTGAACGCCACGGGCTGACCACTCTAACCGATCGGCCACTGTGCCACACCATGATATGATAGATCATAATGTAACATAAACCTTAAAATGTTTCATAATAACTTTCATTTACCGGATAAAATAGCCACAAAACAATTTCTTAATTGGACTTTTCAACTGTAATTTTAGTTTTTATCTCTTAGTAAAAATAATACCATATTTCAAGGAAGACTGAATTTTTGGAATAATTAAAATTGTTCTATTTTGAAATTTCCTCCCCTTCTATTTATGCGCTCTGTGCCACAGCACCGCTGTCACCGTCCTTGGTACGGCTCTGATCGCGGACTATTAGTACCTCATTATCAGTTACTTCCAGATCTTCATTATCGATATCTTCACTACCATATTTTATAATCATCATCAGACTTCGTTGTTTCTCAAGCCTTGTATTCACTCCACGTCAATAATAATATTCGCATATGTTCGTATGCACAAGTTTTCCTCATAATTATAAACCTGTACTCACGGCATCATTTGTACCTTATATTACTTCTGAAATGCAACTTCGGTGATTATTGGTTAACTCATGACACTAAAAATCAACTAAAAATTGAATGATGAATCCTACTTGTCTGTTAATAATCACACATAAGTTACCTTCATTCATTCTGAAAAGATGCACATCTATCCACTTACCAATTCCTCATTAAATTTTACAGTCAGAATAGGCCTACCATGTAAGTTTCTATCATTTGGAAAACTGACTTGCTGTTCAAAGCGACGTAATTCACTGACTGACAAGGTAGACTACTTTATGCATATGCGTATGATACTGTGGACCTTTTCTCCTTTTAATTATGACTGTTGGATTAAGTTTTTGGCGACCATATTTTAATATTGGTTATACATCGGACGTGTAGGCCCCTAATAAATAGTCTGTTACTGAATATTTACTCTCGTTGCAAGTTGCACCGAACCATTTTCCTTCGCATTCGTTTGGACATATTCCAGTCATTCGATCACAAGGAGCTTGTCCTTTGCAGTGACACACCTGGTCACACGTTTTGCCGAAATATCCCATCTTGCATACTGTCCAAAATAGAAGATATCGTCAAAATATAGCAGGCACAATGCAGGCAGGGATTAAAATTTATTTGTAGCATATAGGCCTACTACTTGCTCAAACGAAATAAATCAATTTGTGACGGAGATGCGTGTGGATTGAGGCCAAGACGGAGTTGTACAAAGGTTAGAATAGAAGAGTATGCTAATAGTCATACGTACATCTATTCATTCTGAAAGAGACATATCAATTCAAATCAACGCGGGACTTGATGAAAAATTATATTCCTGGTTAAGTCGATATCAAGCCATTTTTGGTTCGCGAATTGGAAAGCCAGTGTAGGCATACATTATTTGCTTTTATTGGATAACTTTCATTTTTTTTCTTTTTACATGCATGTTATTTTGCTGTGGATTGTCAGCTTCTTTAGTAAACGAAGATATGGTAATTATAATATAGATCTTTAGTAGTAAGGCCCAAATGATACTTAATACGAAGCTTACGAAAAAGTAAAGTTTGCGATTTGCGGGATGGGCAGTAATGTAATTGAGTAATTGAAAATAAGTCATATTAATTACAATTGTGATTGTTAATTTATAATTTTTTGCCCTAAATCAATGTAATTTGTAACTCGTAATTCAATTACATGTTTGCTCGTAATCTGTACTTTCAGATCACATTGTGAAACACAAACTACTTTACGCTACTTGCAATAATAACTCACCCATATTTCAAGTTACATTGGCTACTGCACAGCTTGCGAGCCAATCGAACTGAATAAAGGCTTGCTGGTAGCAACATTTACAACTGTAACCAGTAGCGAACAAGTTACACAGTCACTCGGTGGCTGTATGGAATTGGAGGATGATGAATTTCATGGGGTCAGTGTTGCATCAAACTTTGCGTCCACACACTGGCACAACGTCGGCGGTTAGAAACAAAGATGGATTAGAACTATTGCGGTATATTGAAGATGACAGAAGGGATTTAATGATGCCTCATAGCTAGCGAATTGTGAAAAACTTATTTCTACAATTTAATGCTGCTCTGCCTTCTTCTGCACCGGGAGGTAGACTCTTCAGTTTTGCAGGCGTGATTGTAAGGCCTAACAGATTATAGTCTTTGGATAAAATGTTTGAACAGATGCTGCTTCTGAAAGAACATTTATTAAACGAAAGCATTTGTCTCTTGTAGAATTTTGCCTACATTTATTGACCTTAATAATGTTAGTTATTTCTAATAATTATGGTTAAATTAAAATTACGTAATTTGTAATTTGCAGATTCCAACAAAACTCAAAAGTAATTTATAACGTGCAATTTAGTTACATTTTCACCAGTAATTTGTAATTTGTAAAAAAAAACTTACCTAAATCAGGACTATCTTCATTTTGATATATCGAGAAATGTATTATGTCTATATAGCAGAGAAAATGTGGTAAATGACATTGAAACGTTTACCAGTGTATAGTGAATAAAAATCTCTTTTTTCATTCGATCCACCGCAATATTCTGATTGATTTCCAGGGCAAAGTGAGTTGCAGGAAGCATCAGGTACGTTGACACCGAAGTTGCTCCCGCAAAGACATTCCTTGGAATTCTAGAAATAACGCCAAATGCAAAATGTAATGCAAGAGTCGACTAATGGTTGAATTTTATTAAAACCGTGAACTTATGTTTATAGTGTAAAATCAAGGCACACATGTGGCTGTTCGATCGAAGATTTAGCAAAGAAATACTTGTGAAGGTCTGGTGTCCTTCACTGATTATTATAATACGTAATAATTTTAATCCGTATTATATTATTATATTATATTATTAATATATTATATTATAAGGACACCGAACCTTCACACATATTCTTTTTAAATCGCTTCAATAGGCCTAAGTATTGTATAAAGCCTAACTTGCATTAAATTGTGCATCTGATGTACCATAGGCCTATACATACTTATTATGTCTATATCATTGACGTCATTGATTCTAGTGCTCAATATCTCCGACCTACTAGTTGTTGTAGATGAAAACATTTGTGTCTGTAGTCTAGATTTCCGGGAAGTTTTTTTTACAATATCAATCACTTAGCTTTTTACTGCTAATCACACTGTTGTAGGTCCTACAGTAATACACAATGCAATGATAAATGTACAGTCGGTAACAATGAGTGGACCCAAAGGAATATTTGTTCCGCATACAGGTCTCCCTAATACCATAATGCATTCAGTGACCAAGCTGACTTGTTAAGTAGCTTATTTTTCCCAATTTATAACGTCGGTACAATAATTTTAATTAATTCACCCGAATTCATTTCGGATTTATTTCAGTACCGATAAACTACACTAACCCTAGTCTTAACCCTAATCCACCCTCACGATTCTTACCCTGATCCTAACCGACCTTGTTATTTAAGAAAAAATATTATGCTTAAATGGAAGCTGGATCGATGAAGATATCATGCTTGATTGATGTGAGAATATCGTTACGATGGACGTGGAATCGATGTAAACAAGGCCGTGTATGCGCAGAAATTCGATTGATCAAAAGAAATCTAAATAAATGGAAGCTGTATTGATGAAAAGAATAGGTCTATACCTAAATGGAAACTGAATCGATGAAAACCAAAAATACATTTTTACCTAAATCCGAAATTAATTCGGGTCAATTAATATTATAGTACCAAACCTTCTTTCTGTAATGCACATTTGTGTTATTCGGTTCTGTGTCTATAGTCCGAAGGTTCGATAGTCCGAGGATTGCATGGTGCTTAGTCGATTGGTGATAATTTTGCGGTTTTAATAGAAGCTGGTTGATGTAGAGAATTTTGCTTGGCTGGAAGCTGGATTTCACCATTTTCTTCATTCATCCAGCTTCCATTTAGCATGACTCTTTTCATATCAATCCAGTTCCCAGTTTTAGACATTCTTTTCATCAATTAATCCAGCTTATATTTAAATTAATGTCGGAATATAGAATTTTCGGACTATCGAACCTTCGAACCTTCGGACTGTCGAGCGGACACCTTGTTATTGACATTGCCGCAATACACACAAGATCAAATTTCTACCAACAAGCAGGAAAAACACTTCTATTGATAATTTATGCATGCAACATGCCTCAAACTTACATGTAGATATGCCTAGTTTGTGATATGTCACAATGTGATAAACAATATCAATAAGCGGGAGTTGAAGCTCTATTGCTGGTCTGTTGGGGAACATTGATATAGCCTGAGATTGAGCGATAGTTTACTAAGATAGGTTGAATTTTGATGTAGGTTACGGCAACCTAAGTAATTATCGAATGTCTTTGTCTGGCGCTAGCGAAGGTTGACCATTTGGCCTATAGCCAGGTCCCGCTAAAGAGATTGTGTTGAGACAGATAAATCTGACCCGAAATTAGTAAATGATGGATTTATAGAAAAGTACACTGAAAGATATGACCATAGCCCGCATAATAATTTTTTTTATTACTCTACAATTATTATGTCATCAAATTGAAAAGATAAAGACTGTCTGTCGATTCTGTTCAAACGTGCAAAGACACGAATGCTAATATTCATTTGAATTTGTAATGAATATCAAGTTACTGCTGTGTCGAATATGACTGAGTCTGAATCAGAAGATGAATTCATGGATGGACTGAACCCGTGACCATTAGTCGGTAGCACTTCTGAATGGGACATATACATGTATGTACTGGCCATGAGCTATGCAGAAGCATGCAGTTGCCTCAATGACCATGTTAATGGGATTAGTGGAGCTGCACGGAAAAGAGCTGGTCCGAGTCTGACTGATCTGGTGGGAAGAGAGGATAAGCCCTGGGCAGTTTCGAACCCTACCTCCTTTGGAAGAACGGGGTGTCTTCAGCTGAAAGACCGTGAACGTATTATTTGAAGCCATAACAACTCCTGGCCCGGTCCTGGTTGGAAACGATAATCTTGAAGTGGAGCCTCTTACCATGTCAGCGGGTAAGTCCAGGTGCGCCTCTTTGGCTGGAAATAACATCCCCCAGATTGGTTGATACATTAATTGCTTTCCAGCAATTACTGCGGAGTTCGTTTGCGCAGCCCCTTTCCGGTTTTGGAGGCAGATGACATAGTGGCACGAACGACAGAAGGAGGGGCGCCTTACATAGTAAAATGATTATGTTCGCCCTGTTTTATCAGCCTTGTCAGTAGAATGACACTTACTGAATATTCGGGTTCAAAGAAAGGAAGATGTGTGTTAACCAGATACAGCGCTTAATTTTAAATTCTTTCTGGAAAACATATTTTATCAAATGTATTTTAAAATGGTATAGACATAATTACCTCGAGTCCGGCATATGTACCATTTCCTAGGATACACTGTTCGACGCACATCTCTATAGTCAAAGTTGTTTTATTCTGTAGAGTTCTATTCTGCAGTCCAGTTTTGTCGATCACGACGTCGTAATAGCAACCAATATAGTTGTCTTGAATGTCTTTATCACGAACATGGCAAAAAAGTTGAAAATTGAATTAGCGGATTGACGCCTAATTCATACTGATAACAGGTCACGTTATTCTGAGCAACACAATACAACTACATTTCATATCGTCCTCATATCAAAGATCAAACGACAGGGCATCGATGCAAAAGGGCCTACGTTTATTGTTAGTGACGGACATGCTCAGGGCTGAACGGTTTGGAAGAGACTCGAATCCGCGCTCTCTTTGCTACAAGCCGCGTGATCTAGCCAATCGGCCCCCGAAATATTGCAGGTATGATATTCAGATCAGAGCCCAATTTCTATTAACATTAATAAGACCGTGTTCATAGGAAACAGCTAATCACTTACCCATTTTCAGTGTCTAGAACACAGACACAAGAGGTTTTTTGCTTTGCTTAAATTGTGCCTCCTGTTGCCGTTAAAACAGCAGAATTTTTAATTTTTTTCTCAACAAAATATAATTATCAATATTTTACTTTCTCGTTTAAGTTTACCTCATATTTAGACTATAATATTTTATGAAGTCTAGAACGTTTGTACAAGAGATAGCTGATTAGAGCAACAAGCTTAGGAGCGTCATTCAACAACTTGGTAAAAATTACTGCACTAGAACATGAATTATTTTGTCTGTTTTACGCCTTAATATGGTATATCTATATAATGACATATGACTACTATAGCGCTTTACTTTGTGGAGACACAAATTGACAATGAATACTAAGCTCATAAGCGTTTATCAAACAACAACCTATTATAGACTCTGCCTGAATGACCTTAGCGCGTGAGCCATGTTAATAATAACTTTCTTAAAAGAGATGCATGTCACTAACCTTTGGAGTGTGTTTTGAGCGGGTTCAAATACATTATGACTTGAAGTATTAGCAAGAATGATAATTTTCTCCTCTTCATTGTTCTTGGTTTCTTTTACATAATAGTTATGAAGAGTATAACAGGAATCACGAGATAATCTAAGTAATACTGTTAATAATCAGTAGAACAGTAGACCATCTCTGCAGAATGTGACTCTATATTCAAATGAATGGCTAGAGCTACTGATAGCAATGATTATTGCGACCAACAGACGTCTGTGAAACACTAGAGCAGGGACAACGTGATTACATTTAGCTGGTTATAATTAATGTACAAGCACTCGCGTGTCTGTATAGGATAGCAACTTGTGAACCCGGAATATGAAGGAATTATGTAAAAGAAACCCAGCTGGCGAACAATGGTTCAGAGAAACAGACTTAACAGTGAACATGCAGTCGAGACCCACACACATCTGTCAAACACTTAACCAGGAACTAATTTAACGACGACACTTAATCTAGCCAAAAATATTGAAGTCGACCCTACTGAGAAGCACATAATTTAAGCAGGCAATAAGTCAATAAGTTCAGTAGTAAAAATCTGAAACTTCTGCTTGTGTAGAGCGTCATCCATGTGCAAGACCCCAAACAGACATCTTACTGCTTTTTCTATTCATACTACAAATGTAGCAACATCGACATTGTACAGGTATATATTATAGGCCTTAACTGTGCAAGGTTCGAATAAAAATTGCACAGATAATGATTAAAACAATGTTATTTAAAATGTGTATGCTTGCTAGCTAATATTACGTCAGATACGACGACAGGTAGCCTACATATCTCTGGCTCACATACAGCGCTGCAATCCATATAGCCTACTTATAGGTCTATTATGTTATTTCGCGTTTTTATGCAATTCAAAAAGACTACGTGTTAAAAGTCACTGAAATTGCTATTGTAATTGTAGTATATGGGAGTACTTAATATTATTGCAATGCAATATACTGCGCCTTCAAATAACCATAGGCATAATCAACTAGCCTATTTCTAAGTTTTAAATACTTTTTTTTCTACTGAATCTTCTATTTTCATTGCTATTGATTTTGTCTGTATATCATCTGTTTGGTGCAAGTGCAAGTACATGATATACTTTGAACATGGTTACCAGCAGAAAAAACCCAATAAATAGTCATTGATTTAATGGTTGATTGCTATTATTCCTGGGTATTTTGGTTGATTTTGTGTATGATTGGTAATAATAATATTAATAAGTCAACCAGCCTTGATTTCTTGGCTGATTTATTACTGACTAGGAACGCGAACTTGACTAATTGAGTAATGGCTGACTGATTTACTGAATGGGTGTTTGAGTTGGTTGGAATTACATGTAGGTTGACGAGTGATTGACTGAGAAAGTGAAGGTGTGATTCAGCGAATTGGTGATTGTCTGAATATAATTATGTTTTAATCTATGCATAACTACCATCATAATGGGAAATCATGAAAATGTTATTTAAGCTCTTTCCATAATATTACTTACATATTTTGTTATCAATATAGGTCATTCTAATAATAAGAATAATAATAATAATATTTGCAGTTGCTAGAGAGATCCCAGAGCTCTACCACTTTGCTCACGCTGCCTATTCAAACCGTCCACTGTTGCGCTATGGTTCAAACACAATTCGATCCGAAGAAGGAACGCAGCAAGGCGATCCTTTGGGACCTCTGGAATTCTGTCTTGTGCTGCAACCGATTCTGATGAAGCTTCGTTCGGATCTGCGTATCGGATATCTGGATGACCTGACATTGGGAGGTAACAAGGAAACAGTGGCCGACGACGTTCAATTAATCGAGCAGGAATCAAAGAATCTGGGATTGCTATTGAACCGCAGCAAATGCGAAATCGCGTGTCACAACACCCAGATGCCGAACAATGACCCTGCGTTCCAAGAGTTCACGAGCATAGCCCTCGAGGACATGACCTTGTTGGGTGCACCTCTAATTTCAGGTCCAGCTGTGAACATGGTCGTTAATTCAAAGGCCAATGACCTCGAGAGGGCAATCGGAAGATTGTCCTTGCTTTATACACATGACGCTCTGGTTCTGCTAAGAAACAGTCTAAGTGTACCGAAGCTCTTGTACAGTCTGCGCACAGCCGTCTGCGCTGATTGCCCGGGCTTGGCTCGGTTTGATCAACTGCTGAGAGAAGGACTGTCAACCATTTTAAATGTGGACCTTGACGATGACCGCTGGCTCCAGGCTTCTTTGCCGGTGAGAGATGGTGGTCTGGGAGTTCGTTGTGCATCTACGCTGGCACTTTCTGCCTTTCTGGCTTCTGCTGCGAGTACAAGCGAACTCCAGGCATGCATCCTACCAACAGAGTCTGCTGAGGAACCATATGAACTTGCGAGTTCAGCACTCAACGCTTGGAAGACCCTGACAGATGCAGAACCACCAACAGGAGCAGCAAGTTATCGCCAGAAAGAATGGGACCTCCGATTCACAGACAAGGCATGGAAAGGTCTGCTGGATTCCAATAACAATCCATGCGACCGTGCTCGCCTGCTGGCCTCACGAGCACCTCATTCTGGAGACTGGATGCTAGCGCCCCCTGTGACTGCCCTAGGCCTGCGCCTCTCAAACGAGGATGTACGACTGGCAGCCGGGTTGAGGCTAGGAACGACGCTCTGCGAGCCACATTTGTGTCACCAATGTCAAGAGAGCGTCGACGCAAAAGGGCTCCATGGACTAATTTGTAGAAGAGGCAGCGGAAAACATCAACGACACAGCATGTTGAACGATGTCATCTGGAGAGCTCTTGGCAGGGCGAAGATTCCAGCGCAAAAGGAACCTCTCGGCTTGCTAAGAGAAGATGGAAAGCGACCGGACGGCGTCACGCTCATTCCTTGGACACGTGGTCGATGTCTGGCATGGGATGTGACAGTGCCCGACACCTACGCAAAGTCACATCTTGTCGACACATCTATCAGAGCTGGCGAAGCAGCCGAACGCGCAGCTAAGACGAAGAGGGCCAAGTATTCCACCATAACCAACACCCACAACTTCGTAGCCCTCTCCTTGGAATCCGGCGGCGCTTGGAGCAGTGAAGGACTGGAGTTCATCTCAGAGTTGGGTAGTCGAACGAGTGCTGCAACCCACGATCCAATGGAGACGTCATTTCTGTTCCAACGTATCTCAGTTGTCCTTCAGCGTGGGAACGCAGCCTGCTTCTTCGGGACATTGCCAACACTCACTTAGCTCATCATGGGCGATAACATAATAATAATAATTTGAAACTCCAAGCGATTGCTTAGCATAATAATAATAATAATATTAATAATAATAACAATAACAATGCCAATGATGAATAACACTATATGTGACACAGTAATAATGATAATAATAATAATAATAATAATAATAATAATAATAATAATAATAACAATAATAATAATAATAATAATGATAATTTTATTAACGCAATTGGGACTCGCATCTCTGCCATTAGTGGCGATAGGCGCGAGGCTTCCTTTCTTTTCCAGCGTTTATCCATCTGTATTCAACGCTATAATCTTGTGGCCTTCCAGGGCACCTATTTCTCACCCCCAGAAGACGAGGCTTGACCATCCGGACAACGGTTTTAGCATAATAATAGTAATCTCTAAGTCCTTGAAAGAATGAAGTACCTCAGGGCAAAACAAATAATAATAACAATAACAATAATAATAATAATTAACTGATGGATATGATACCGATTTTCCAATTGTAGGCTTCTATGATGGTTTGTACAATCTATTCTATAGACAATGATAAATTAGACAGTTTGCGTAGAGCCTTAACAAAATGTGTTATTTTCGCGTGGGTCCATACACACCACTTAATGTTTTCCTAACACAGTACTAACCTAAACCCAGCATTTGTACGTCGACGACCAGGTTTAAAAACTGATTGAGTGTCTACAATCTATGCCAGACAATGATAAATTACTACAAACAGCTGCCCTCACAATTTTGATTGGTGAAAGTCAGTTGAGTTAGACGGATACAGCAGTTTGTCAGCTGCCTTCAAGTAACTATATAAATTCAACTTTTGTAGCATGACTATTCAATCAGTAGAGGATACACTTTTATCGTCCAACTGTTAAGGTTCAAATAAATTTTATTACTGCAACATTTACAGGGGCTACGTAGAGAATTTGCAAAATGACAGAGACTGGTGGTTAGAACGATCACAGTGCTGCCTGTTTGCCTTTAAGGACACTCACTAGACTACGAACAGGACACGAATGCTACTTTAGCTTGTAATGATGGTTTCTTCTTGATCACGCATTTACTTCCGGAATCCCTTCCAGGGTAGGGCCTATGTGATCACATTAAGTCCAGTGACAGTGTGAGCTGCAATTAATCATAGACAATGATTCAGAGAAAACCCTCATAGCTTAAAGAGACGACGACGAGAAACCAGAGGGTCATCCGGTTATCCACAACAGGACTGTCGACAACATGGCTTACTGCGATCAATCTTGTCAGTTAAACTATTCCCGACGTTGTTCTGTTTTCTGTCATTTCCTTTATTGACTTCTTATGTTGCATTTCGATGGAATAGGCCTACAACTGCTGCAGGATCTGAACAGTGCTCCTGCTTGCCTACGTTAGTCTATGCGCCACAAAGCCACGACAGAAGTGGCGAGATAATGCATACGGACAGCATTCAATATCTGAATAGACACAACATTTCACATGGCAATCAGTATACAGTGACCATTTATCCAGTTTAAAGTAAGTGTAACATAGGACCTAAACGTTGGCCGCTCTGTTTCAACCCACTGCAAAGCCTACGTATTATAGCTACATGTACTTATATCTACTTATGGCCAATAATGGCTTATTACAGGCCTAGCTCTAACTCGTGTTGCGTAAATGATCATCGTGTGTACTGTAGCCTATGAATCACAGCAGCTGACTATCACCAAGGTCAGCATTTCGCAATCTCTTTTGGCTATGGAACCATTTTGGTTTTGCATTTTTGGTGGAGCCTCGTACAAAACTAAACATATTCTGCTGTAGGTCTATGTAAGGGAATACATGTACGAACGCTTGGCAATGCACACAATAATATAGGGTGACACAAGAGTTCATTCACCGTTTTCAAACTTAAATATCTCTGTCAAAATTATTTGGATCTCTTAAATATTTTACAAGTGTAGGCATGTGCATTACTCAAATATTAGGCCTAAATAACCCTGAAAATCTTAAGTTGGACGTGAGTTAAAGGACGTGACAGCGACTCTGCGGCGCGCGAGGTGCATTTCTGGCTCATGCCTGTATGTGACAATTGTGACATCACCATCATTCATGTCAATTCATTGAGTAAAAAATAGGAGCATCGAAGCTGGATTGTGGAAGATTGGTCTAATGTTTTGTTCACGAATGAGTTGCTGTTCAATGTGTTTTGTGTACCGAATGCATAAAACGATACAGTTTGGATTTCATAGGAGAATGATCCATCTGCTGCACAGATAAAATTTAGTTTTTCAGTGATAATGTGGGGTGGGATGACGGTCAGAAGTCTCACTAGCCTTCATTTAGTGCCAAATAGTACCAGTCTGTATTCGAAGTACTACGATTGGTCACTAAAATTCTCCAGTTATCTTTCCTATTGAGAACTTGTGGAGCATTTTGTCTTACAGCGTTTATAAAAATCCTGCATCAAAGATACGTGATCAGCTCAAACGTCGCATCGAAATTGGAGTCGTGTCGAAGTAATGTAGACTGAGTCAGAGACTGAAGTGTCTGATTCAGTCTATACCGTGCTGTCATTAAGAAGAACTAAATTACCGTAGGCCTACGCTAGAGCCTACGACTGTAAGACCAATAGGTAACAATATTGTGCTATGGTCTCCTAGGCTCAATATGTTGCTTACAGTGATGCTGTATGATGAAAAAAATGAATCGCATGGCCGTTTTCTTACGGGTAACTGGTCCTTTTTAATTTTTTAATATATAATGGCAACCACTGATGCGATCAGAGTAAAATTTGTAATAATATCTTTCATATGATTCTTGTATGCACTGACAAAATATCAGAAAGAAATATTAAGCCCTTCCTTAGAAAACGCATTTTTTAAACGGCGAACGAACTTTTGAGTCACTCTATAGATTGAGGCCTCGATTACATTAAAAATAAAAAATCTGGATGACGATGATAATATGAATTCTGTTTGTACGCTAGAATATATATATATATATATGTATATATATATATTACCCTTGTCTTCACCTCACAGTTTGGAAAACGATAGTCTGCGACAGTAAATCGCACGATACCTTGTATATTGTGCATACTGAAGTAGATATGCCATTTTATTAAGGCGAACAATGATAATTTTACTAAGCGTTCAGTAACACAAGACACTGACATAGGCCTATCTGTCATTCAGATATAGCATGACCCTGTTATATTTACTGTCTATTCACAAACCCCACGAAGGTCGTCAGTCAATCTTTGTTCTGCATCTGTTGGGCAATCTGCTGCCTTAGACCATGATATCCTTATTAAACGAATTTGATCTGTTTTTTGTGGCTCTGGTTTTGCTCTATCTTCGATCAATGCTTATGTCTTTCCTCACGCTGTTTCACTCTTGGTGCAGATCGACACGGAGCTCAGAGTTGTCCAGTGTCCACTGGTCGGGTTGACCCACTGATCTCCCGGGTCGGGTCGGGAATATCTGTAGATTAGGCGGGTCGGGTAGGGACGGGTCAAGATCCAGAAGGTTCTGATTGGGTCGGGTTTCAAACCCGGACCCATTTCGACCCATCAATATTTTGCAGAGCGTAATTTTCAACTCAGTGCTATTCATAATGTTAAACAGTTACAATCAAACAAATTGAATATGGCAAAGGAATTAGCCCGAAAACGTAGGGTAACACCGAATCTGTCACTTTTTACATCGAGCTCGGCTCACGCTGTCGCATGAAATAATCATTCACGAATTTATCACAAAGCGAAAGGTCAACAGATTTATTTTAAGCGTGTGAGTTAGCTGAGGAGGCAACGCTGGGACATGCTACCTGTACACCTTACGTAGCCAAACATTTCCTGAAGTCTGTGGCAAATATTTGAGTAAAATATAGGAGCATCTTCGTGTGTGTTTGTGTGTGTGATTAAGCATCTGCTGTGTCTAAACGGAATCGATCCTCTGATTGAAAATAAAGTCGACAAAGTAATATCAGAATATCTTCATCGCACTTAGTTAGATTTTAAGTGACAATTCAATAATCATCACTTTGAAGATTAAAAAAGCGTTAACGAGCAATTGAAATACATGTAGAAGCATCTGCGTAAAATAGATAAACCACCAAGCATGAATTGTGCATTAGACGTGGAGAGCACAGGTGGTTAGGAAATAAGAATCCAACTGACCTATGCTGATACGTGGATATTAAAATATTTATGTCATCCAGCACATAGGCCTATATGTAATTAAGTAGATAATCATCTGGATGTACCAATGTATACGACTCAGTTGAGCAACAACTTATCCACCCTCAAGTGGCCTGTATAATTATGGACGGCAATCACAATGCGTCCTAGTGACAATGGCGTTTTCACCACATACTAGTTAATTAGCCTAAATGTTATGGCGGCATCTTGACTAAGCACATCAATAAGACATTTTTCCACATGGAAATGTTTTCAGGAAATCAAGTTTCACCGGTAGCACTTGTACAATCATGAGTTGCTCAAAGAACAGCCCAGTATTGCTTCACAACAGCATGTAGGCCAATGTTCTAGTTGGAAGAGTCTTATGCGGTGGACACAACAACGTATCTTTCAACCACGTTGTGCAAATCGTTGTACGATGACTGAAAGATAATGTTACAATCGAGTTAGTTATTTCAAACAATAAATAAACTATGTAACTAATTGTTTTGCAACATAAACCCCTTATCGATGTCCATTCCGCGAACCAGGAGAGTGCTTGTGCTTTCTCATCATGGACAAGAATGAAATTTAATAGTCAGTTAATGAAATAGTTCAGCGAACGATACAATTTCGCAGTTTCGGCTTATATAAATCTTCTCCCGTTATTTGTCACTGTAGAAAATTAATTGGCAACTGGTCTGAAACGGTGGCAATACTATGCATGCGTATAACTTTAACCTCTGCCTTTTGGATTTAAATGCTGGTGTCAAATACAAAATTACCAGTACGTTCTTTGTCAAGCCATATTACTAGAAGAGACAGGTTGTTCAGTTGCTTAATTGTTGTTCTCATGTTTCATCAACAGTACTGCATCTTTGCTCCGATTACAGAAGTGATGAATCGACGATCATATTACCTTACACTGTATAGCATTGGCTTGCATGCATTATCTTATGCAAAATTCTTTAATAACTTGAGCTATTGAAACAATGATGATGTGTTTTATACTGTATCATAGTATTTTAGTTGACGGATGATACCATTAACTTACCATGGAGTCAAAAAGCTTTGTTTTTGATTTCCTGATGTTTATTACAATTTGGTAGATGTCAATCATTTGTTCCTGTTTCATCATCTCAAATGCATTGAATGCAGCCAAACAGAATCCAGTCAACGAACAATCACTTTTAAATGTAGAAACAGAGGTAGAAGTAACATCAATGGATCGAAAAATAATGAATAATAGACCTATATTAGTTATGCATCTATGAGGTGTAAACAACAAGTCTGCCATAAAGTATTCTACGAGTATTATACTACACGTAGATTCGTAATGATGCAATTAAGGTTTTACATAAATTTCATTTGATATGCTCATTTTTGAATTGTGCCATTCTGGCATCCCTTACATTATGAGCTGATTCTACATCCTATTGGTAGTCAATTTAATTATTCCAGTACAAAAAAAACATTGTTCAGAATATTATATTGAACTACACATTCGGTAGACGTCAAAATTGCCAAACATAATCGTGGGCTACGTAAAACCAGCGACAGAGAACATTAGAAGATTTTGTCCATGTTTTCAAGATGACAAACATTTCAATTTCTCTGAAGCTTTCTAAGTTCATAAATAATTTCTCAAAGTTTTTCTGGTCATACCTTGAAACCACCATTATTGGAACTTTGCTCTTTTTCGGTGTAGCGTTCGTAACGACGTCGTACATTGACATCAGGGAATTGGCATTCCACGAACCTATGCCCAAGAATTCGGTGACATGCAGAACCGTGATTTGAGTCTTTTCCGAGGTAGAACCCTTGAATACAACAACGAATGTAAGTGAAGACAATACAGCGCGACACAGTGGCCGATCGGTTAGAGCGGTCAGCCCGTAGCGTTCAGTGTGTGCTGAGCGCGCGGGTTCGAGCCTCGTCCGGGGCGTCAGTCACTGTGTAGGGACCTTGAGCAAGTCCTTCGCTCACCATTGCTCAGCAGTACAACTGCATTTGAGATATTAATAGAACGCTTTTACACTGAAATTGTCGTGCCGGTTATCTCATTGAATGTATCCATACATTTTCTTGTCGTAAAAAAACTAGGTTTATGAATGTAATAAACCATTATGGTACCACAGCGCTGTAACAATGCCTTCACAGCCGTATTAGTCAATATGAACCGCTATGCTACCACAGCACTGCAACAGTGCCTTTCACGCTGTGTTAGCCGTAAATTTTATACGATATGACCTCGGGGCTTAAAAAGGCAATTGATCAAATAATATTAAAGGCCAAAGGTAACTTTGCGCACGTCAAAGTGTAATACAAGTTTGTACACAACACTTGACTCATTTGTTCGCAAATATAGAAATATAGATGTTCACATTGAAATTTGAGTTGATGCAGTAAGATTAAAGGTGGCTTAATTAGCTGAATGGAATGAGGCCAACTCACAGTGTTTTGGTATATGTCTGAAGCGGCGACATTTGAGTAAGTTGGGTCTTCGTTTTCTCTCAATTCGCTAATAATATAGCGTGAACCGTATTCTTCCTTAGTGGTGCTCTCGCAAATCATCGTGCAGTCACTCAACGATTTTGGATTATCTTTAGTTGGAAAAAACAGCGCATCTGAACCCTGCAATTAACAAAACCTAGCATCATTGCACATGCTCAGCGAATATATAAAGTGAAATGTGATTTCAAGTAAATTCCATTCTTTTCGTTTCTATTCTATTTACAGATTTCTAAACCGCCACTCACAGTACAGCCTAATCAGAGGCGCTCCCAGTGCGAGAAAACCCTAGAGAATAGAAAAACCTTAAGAGAACGAGCAGAAACAGGTGTGCTACTAGATAAGTTTGCAGCACGAGTCATGTTCCATACCAAAGGGCCAACAGAGGCATAGGCACGATGCTGAGCTGTGGCAGTTCTAGACCGAGGTACAGGAAGGTCCTGACGGTCTAAAGAGTGGAGAGGACGTCCAGAGGTAGCTAAGATAGGCTGCATGATAAGATCACAAAGATAGCGTGGAACTAAACGTAATAGGCTACCTGTCGCTGATATATTAAACAGATAGCATGTATAAATATTATTATACCTGGCTAAAACGTGCTCATAAATAAAGTTGTGACACGACTTAGTCTTTGCAATACGTACAATTTCCATGCAGTACCTTACGTACAAATAATGGTGAGGACAATTTAACGTATACAGACGACCAAGGAAATGACCTAAGCTGATAGTATGTAGAAATTATACGTACATATTAAATAGTATAATTGCTTAGCAATAGGCGCATAACAGTAAAACCTGCGTCGCATCAGTGTGTGAATGACCTAAAAATGCGAGCATATGGTTAGAGCAGAAATGTAGGCCTACCATTTAAAGAAACCAGTTTAAGACCATAAAATAGGTTCAAAAATAAGGTTTAGACGCTACTTAATGTATTTGCAATAGGAGCCTGCGTACAATTGCAGCAATGTACACACAAAAATGGCGCACACGATTATTTAACTTGTACAGACGACTATAGGAAGAATCCCTGACAGTAGGCCTATGCAATACGTTTGAGTCGGCCTACATTGATTTTGAACAGTATAAACCCAAGCAAAAATGACATAATATCATAGCAACACGTGATTTAGTAATATCAATTACACAATTACTTAATCATAATAGTCTAGTACATTTACCCGACTTGGATCGAGAAATATTATTATGGCACAGCTTTGCTCTTCTCGTAAATCCCATAAACTTATGAAGGGATCGACAGGCTGCAGAGCAATGTAGGCATCCTTCAATTTCCAGCTCTGTTTCGAAACAATCAGAAGCATGTGAATTATCCTAAATGTCTATTGAAAAATATAACTAAGTAGCCTATAGGACACAATACGTGCAGCAATGAGCACATAATTATACTCCGCACGGTTAGACCAAGCGCGTCTCTTGATCACGAAGTGGAGATGTATCAAGTGGTTTTGATTGATTTATTGATTCTACTTAAAATATGAGTGCCATACGGCAGCGTTTCACGAAATCTGACGCCTCTTATCAACTTCATTGGAGTCGAACTTACTACTCACGTGAGGAAGCAGAGGCCTACCTTCTATGCGGACCAATAGTATCACAAGAAATGAAAACATGAACACCAGAGTCAGTTTTCTTGTTTTGACATGACCACTGAACATAGTAAAACCTTAGAAAACCATAGAATAGCAAATAAGAGATACGCTATATGATGTCTATAGGGTAGAGAAAACGTTAGGGAATGTCGGGCAAAACACCCCCGGGGACGACCTGGCTAAAGCTAGCGCACCACAACTTGAAGAACTACTATGAAGAAGACATTGGTAGCTTTGTAAAATAATTTTTGGGTCTTTATAGGATACTATTCTGTATTCTATGACAAAAAATATTTTATTCGTTAATTGCAACTTAAGGACTTTCTGTTCTTATGTTAATTAGGCTAAATTTATATAAAGCTAAGTTCAATACTCAAAATACCAGAACATTTCATGCATCAAAACGTTAATTTGAATCAGCGACAAATTTTTATTCACAATGTGGCGCTTAACTAGTCTTACCTGGACGAAAACTGCGTTCATGTCATCCATCTTGTTTTGTGCAACAACGTTTGACCAAACACGGAATTTGCCTACACAAATAGGCGTTCTAATAAATATGCTTTCAAGAGATTAGCAAGACACCGACATGCTATTTAATTTATAAATAAATTATTTTCGTGCCGCAGTCCAATGATCAAATGTAGACAATCGTGTGTCACCCAGCTACATGTACAATAATGTACGCATCATTCAAGATAATAATTAAGGGCACAAGTAGGCTAGTTCCTACACGTCTCTGCACATTTATTGACAAATCTTTCTGTTCAGTTCAGGTCAAATAAATAAATTTTTACTGATTCCAACAGAAGAACATGTGATTAAAATACATACGCTGATATTTAACAGGAATGGGAGTAATAACGAATAAAAAAAGTCTCAAAGGGGCCTACGGTTCCCCTATTCGGGTTACCCTTTCTTGGAATACAATAAGCAGCGGTATAAGAAGACAGCAATTCAGATTGAAGATCGTAACCTTAGTTAAATAGGAAACGATCAGTGCACAAATGTCACTCAAGCGAAATCGTTGGCAGAAGATTCATCACTTTGTTATTAGAAATACAAATTAAAGTTTAACTTGCAGTTCACTTGGAATTTTGTTCCATTCAATTGAAATGGCACATTTAACTGAGAACTTGCGTGTATTGATTCGGCTGTAGACATGTCTGTAGTTGTCTGAGGAGCGCAGCAGAGTCTATAGGAGCTAATGCAGAATGTTGGTACATATAATTTTTTTAAACTTGGAGATAATAATCTAATACTGAATTTAAGCGTAAATTCATTTAGCTGTAGAGTAGTAATTTGTTCCAGTCTATGGTATACGTAATTATTAGCAAATAGGATGAAAATGAGTTAAGGGCAGTGGATATGGAATAATATTTATTAAGACAACGGTCAATATTATTATTTATACATATCGGAACTAGATTTATTATAAGTTCTTTCATAAAAGTAAAGCATCATCATTGAGGAATGCATACAACTCAAAAAATTAAGCTAATGTGGTATTATTGAATCGCGTCTACCCAACGAGCGCAATAAGAACTTTATTTGGCTTCAAACATAGCAATTTCTAACCTGTTTCTTCATGATTCATAGTCATATGTTTCAAAGACTAAAAATAACATAACTTCTTTTAGAATATTATAATAATAAGACGCACATGTAGGGGCCATAAATCGTTCCTCAAAACTATAGCAAAAACATGATTAGCCGTGTCTGTAAATAACCTTGAAATAATATTTAGTTACAATCCTTGCTCTGTAATTAGCTCTCAGATGCTTCTTATACACCAGTTTTTATGTTATGGCAAAAGAACACTTTCTATTATTGCAATAATAGTTGACTGGGGTTTTCCAAATATTCACGAATAACATGACGTTTCATGGATAAAATGGTTATTAACTCAACACTTTCTGCGGTTTCTTCGCTGATGGGTAGACTATAGCATATTTGTCAGAACTGCTAATGTTGGTAATTTCCTGCAGTCCTGTAGGAGGACATGGTAACACAACATGAAGATACATTTCGTTGCGAAATATTTTTCATTCAGTTAATGCTATTCTAGATAACAGAGTTGAATAGATATTAATTTTACATCGTGGCGCAACTCACGTGTTGTAACCACGACAGCCAACTCTTGCGCTGTGAAAGCGTACCTGAAATTGTTTCTCAAGAATTGATTCCTCGGATGTTGGGTCTCTTATCTGAAGTTCCTTGTAATTTGACAGAAACTGTTGGACTGGAATGACAGTAACTCCAATCTCGAAGGCCAACAGAAGAGCTTTGTGCACGAACTCATACTGCGCCTAATAATACAAATCAATAGTTACAAACTTAGATGACTTTACAGTACTCACGATACTGTATTGGAACACTCAGTAAGTGATCCGTTTAGACATCAAAAAGAACCGCAATCCTGTTGCAGCAGATGCTCTGCTTTGCAATGGATATCCAACCATGATTTAAAGTGATGATAATCATGAGAATTCACTCATCTATTCCAATCTAATAACTTCCGTCACGACCCTGTCATGACATAAATAGCATTAATAACATAATAATAAAATAACATGCTTTCGCATAGGACTACAATTTATTCGCATTGAGAAAGGACGGTATGAGCTTATGGGATGCGCTGTGCTGTGTAAACATATTTTAACGTGTTCTTCTCGTTTGCATTTCATGCAGATAATCTGAGATAGTAACAAACTTGGCGTAATTATATCTCTAAAGCACATAATTATATCGAATGTAAATAAATTTGGACGTAGGCCCTATACGGTTCCAGTTTTGCTATTTTCGGCATCCAACAGATTCAAAATGATGTCCTTCAGATTATTGCGATGCAGAGCAACAGAATGTTATATATCAGTAAGCCAAATGCCTCAGAGGCTATCAGAATAACACTTGCCAAGTGTATCTAATTAAATTATGTTTAATCGCTCCCCTTTCTAAATTAATAATAATGTTGAACGTCATACTAACAATTGCACTTACTGAAAGAGGCACCTACCAGGTTCTGAATCATCTGTGACCTCTGATCTCGTAGCTTTTTAAGACAGTCGAGTATCTTCACATCGTGTTCTTCCTTCTCTTGTTCAAGCAGGTAATCGATGCCAATGAATGCACCAGTTCTTCCAGCGCCAGCACTGCATACCGCACAATCAATGAAAAAATTTAATCTCTACTGATATTTATATGCAAGCAGGTGGATGTTCATAACAACTGCGGAATACAACAATTAGATTATTTCTCTAGATACATTTGTTTCACATACAGTTTTGTATGATCCGTGTTATAGGATTAAGAAATATCCCAATGCAAATAATCACAGCAACGGTCGGACATAATAATTTATTATAAATGCTCTATACTCAATGCATTAGATTGAAAGGCGCAAAATGTGGATAAGCTGCTAAACGGGAAATGCTATAATGGCCTGTACAAAATGTGTATATATTTAATACATTTAATGTTTAGTAAATCGTTAAAACAATGCGAAGTCTGATATCCGCCCGTCAATTGAATGATGAAAAGAAATAGATGTAGACAAGAAAAAAGAGATCTTATATCCTCCCGTCAACTGAATATCAGCGTACTTTAAATTTTGAATCCTAGGAAACACGTAATCTCATACCTGCAGTGAACGACAGTATTCTTATTTGGCTTCATTTGTTGACGAACTATTCGACGAAATGTAAGAAAACCTTTGACATCGTTAGGAACTCCATGGTCGGGCCAAGAGAGGTAATGGAGTTGCTTCAATTCAACAGTTTCTGATTTCTAAACATGACGTGCAGAGGCCTTTTCAAGATTTTGACTTTTCATATTTTAAATTTAAGATCATTTAAATCTGTTGCCCATGCCACACAGCTTTTAGCTCCTTCACTGTTTGCACGCTGATAGTGCCAGTCACAAGCCTGAATATAGGAGGAGGGTTTGCAAAGCGCTCAATGTTACGACACAGTGTCGTTAAACTGAAACCTCTACTAGACAGCTTTCACACGTTCTTAATAGCGCCAAGCACATAGGTGGAAGGCTACATCTTTGCATGTCAAGAATGTTAGCTAAGTCACTCGTAATGAAACTTTTGATGATAGTAGGCCTATCCTGTTCATTTATTGCTCCTGATAAGTTTGACTAGTTATCGAGTTACACATCAAGTGGTTCATAACAGTAGCCATTCTTTTCAGACTCAGGTGCTCGACTGCAGCCTATATTAAGTTTGTCAAACACACCTGTGAACATTGAATGCATCTGACGGTGTAGTCTGGCCAAGAATCTTCTGATTTAAGAGTCACAGTTATGTTTCCGTAGACAGCAGGATGTCCAAGCTCTGG
The DNA here is from genome assembly GCA_959347315.1 of Bimastos eiseni. Classification (NCBI taxonomy): domain Eukaryota; kingdom Metazoa; phylum Annelida; class Clitellata; order Crassiclitellata; family Lumbricidae; genus Bimastos; species Bimastos eiseni. The sequence continues at coordinate 7,949,831 of OY365806.1, forward strand.
CCAGTACTTCTCGCATTTATGCTTCAAGAACCATACAAGCAAGATTTCAATTATATCGCAATTTTTATCTCAACGATTTCATGAAGTAAAGTAGATAATTGAGCGAGTTTTGAAGACAATAATTGTCTCTACCAGTAAATAGATTGAAGACCAACAGCTCACATTTCTCAATGATCACTATAAATTTACGCCAATTATACTATATAACATCTCAGACATTAAACTCGTCAACATAACAGATAAACTAATGATGTATAAAAAATATTTAATTATACCTTTTGATTTTCCACTAAATTAGTTATCATAACAATGAGATGAACGTGGTGCTCAATGATCATCCTCCAGAAGTCCTCGACGGTCTCTTCGCGAGGTCCTGTACAGTACAACAAAAGAAAACAAATCTTCAGACTCGTATTATTAAACAGGCCTCCACGAGTCTTCCCTTCTCTCACAGCTACCCTTACTAAATGATCATTCGCACATGCGGAACTATAATGGGAAAGATCAAACTATAGACCGAGGACATTAACCACATAGTAGTTGCTTGCAGACCATTGCCCTTTAAGCAATGCCCCTATCTCACTCGCACTCAGATCAAAACCGTTCAGCAATTAACATTTGGAAGATTCGTAGCAAAATTCCTGCGGAGGTGTTTGCCCATTTTTATCTTTTTAATTACCTTTCTTCAAACAATCAAATTATTCTACTTTTATACTTGAAACGGGTTTCATTTCATGTCGATAAAAAATGATAGATATGGAAGTAAAATATGCCAGAAACTTCTATGTAGGCCAACTTACAATGTAGGCCAACCATCAAGTTCAAGAGTGCAGACGACCAATGTGCAATAGCAATGCGAATTATTCAAGAAATTCGAATGGAGTAAGCAATTACCTTGTGTTGCAATGAACTTTGTCTCATTATTGTAGCCCTACAACACATGATTATAATAAAGATATGTTAGTCATAAATAAGCTATGCTGTGTGAAGTCGCATCGAGTATAAACTAACAATTAGACCTACGGTTGGGACATTTTCAGAAAGGCATGAGAAATCAAAATGAACTAGGAAGAATGAGATTATGACGACCCCTATCTCAGGGGTCTGTTGGTCACTAGGGCAAGCCAAGCTTTTAAGCAGATAAAAAGTTTACATTTATGGCCAGTTATAAATTGCTATGTTTGCCTGCTCACAACTTGAAAATTCGCTACTAGGGCCTACAAAAAGCGCGATACGGCAAGATTGCATGTTTGATAGAAGTAGACCTACTTCAACGAAACTGGCATTAATGTATTGGGAAGTGTCTTCGTCAGTTGTGCGTGACAAGACCACTCGATTCGATTCGTCTAAAAATAATAGAAGGCATCTGTCACTTTAGATTTTAAAGCCAAGGAATCCGATATCATAGTATCATATGACGTTCTAGCTAATGCTCAACATAGTTTGGAAAAGGCTATGTATAGCATAATCTAGATCGTCAGATTCCTCGAGAAAAATATTGAGCAACATTTTCAGTGATGAACTGTCGTTTTATGCAGGCAATTATATATGCCTGAATAAAATGCTAACTATTTAAGAGTAGGCCTACTGCAGATTGCTGGAACATTCACTTTTTCAAAAAACCCACTATTCCAAGGTTCTTCAAATGTCTTCAGTTTCTAATATGTATGTATGTATGTATGTGTGTATGTATGTATTTATGTATGTATGTATGTATGTGTGCACGTATGTATGTATGTATGTGTGCACGTATGTATGTATGTATGTATGACACTGTATGCACGTATGTATGTATGACATTGTATGCACGTATGTATGTATGTATGTACGTATGTATGTACGTACGTAGGTATGTGTGTATGTATATATGTATGAGGCTATTTATATAGCGCCTTATAAGAACCTCTCGAAGGCGCGAAATTCTTCTCTAGGAACAACAGTTTTTAATGTTTTAGCAAAGTCAAATGATTAAGTCCATTTGATTCCTCTTCTGAAACCGGGAAAAGGCCTAATTGTTGGTGGGGCCTATTTGGGCAACAGAATAGTGCAACTGAGCCTTAGACTTCCGTTTGGATTTAGTCGGCCTAGTGCTAGTCACGCACTACTTAATCAGTTTTGGTTGAAACAAACATGGTTATTATAATAAATTACATGGAATTATATTGATAAATCTGTTCTTCTTCTTCACTTCGTCTCTGGTTCCAAGTGCACAGAAATTGTTTGTTTTTAAATCCACGCCCTGCAAACCAATAAACACAAGGCAAGCTACTTAATGTTTAAAAAAAATTGTATCAAATAAGCAACATACCAAATGCAATACATTCTTCCATGACTCAAGCTTCAACCTGAAGGTTCTCTCATGCCACTCAGGCATTATTAATTTAATTGACACTAATTACAAACACACTTCTGATCTATTATAGACGGTAGTTTACTTAAGAGAATGCAGACATTGAGATGTATAGGTCTACAATTGACAGACACATACATTGTAAAGCGTCGTTCGGAAGTTCTCAACGGGCAACCGTTAATAAAATTTCGAGCTCGTCTACATATAGCTTTTTCCATTGTTATCGCATAATACATTCAGCATTATGCCTATCATGGGTACCACACAGTGCCAGCGGAAATCCGCAAGAAATGCAAACTAGAAAAATGCTTTAGGGGCCGTTTACATATTATATAACGCTCAAGGGGTAGGAGTAGGGGTAGATGGGTGGGTTCCTATTTTGTTAGCGTTATATTGTGTAGGGTGGGGGGTAGGTTGAAGGTTTTGTTATATGACAAACTTTTTCAGCTTGTGCTATTTTGCCTGTGTGCTTGCCAATTGGAGATTCCATGTACCACTCACCTTCTTTGTTCAATCGAAGTTCACAATACGTTGTGAACCAAAACTAGCACCATCGGCTGTCACCTGGCGAATTGATTTATTATTTATAAATCCACTTTTAAGAATTTCCTTATTACAATTTTAACAATTTCCTGTTCATAGCTTTAAATGCTCTTATATTCGATCCTGTGTGATTTGTTATGATTGTGGTTTAAATTAAAATTAATTCACTTGAAATAATTATTTTGGTTCGTATTATCAAGATTGTTGATTTCATTTTTTTCTATAGTATGTGTAAGTAGTTCATATGTTTGCCTAAATACTCAATTGTTGTTGTAGTATAGGCCTACACTCTGTATCATTCGCTATTGAATAGGTAGAGTGGTACCGCGAACCTATCGATAAATACCTGATAGTGCAATATTAAACCAATGGATTCTGTGTGATACTGTAATCCTCATTTCCAGTGTAAAATAGGAGGGAAACAAAAATGGTGTTTTTAGATAGGATTTACGTCACTACCATGTATTATCATGCTGTAAGTATTCGTAGGCTTTGTTGTTGTTTCTGGGGTGGGGTAGGGGAGTAGGTAGCATTATCTGTTATATAATATAGGGGGTGGGGTCACGGCTGCTGTTATATAACGTTATTAGGGGTAAGGGATGGGTCAAAAATTGAGATTTGATGCGTTATACAATTATGTGAACGGCCCCTTATATGCTAGCGAATTATGTCATTACTGAATATTTAAGCACACTACGGGTTAAAAGTGATATGTCTAACAGCTTGTCAATATTGTTGCCAGGTCTGTTTAGGCTAAACCCTCGTAATGGAGTTGAATATTGATCCGAACACTATTATTAATGCAAGACTTCACGCCAACCTGAAATTCCTGTTTTAGACCATCAAGATCGGAGAGCTTGTCGTGCAGTGTTTTCAATGCGTTGCCAGTATTAGGCCCAATTTCTTCGCATGCGTGTGGGTGTGTACTTTTTGCATAAATAGTCTGGGGCCGACGTAGAAGTAGAGAACCTAAAAAATTTGAACAAACTTATTGAAGAACAGGAGTCAAGTTATCGTGGTGCTATAATTTCAAATTGTTTGCAATTTACAAACATATAGATGCATATTCATGCAATCTTTTTAATAGCTTCGACATCAAACAGTCACATGGCTGATCAAAATGTGATCATTATTTAAAGCAACTACTTTAACAGATTGCGTAAAATTATGTACTTAATAAATGAAATGATTTACTCCCTGATGCTCTGGATACCGCTTCAAACTGGTCAGGCAGCTTTTTAAGTTGTTTTCTTCTGTAAAATATAAACGTTATGTTAGATTTAATCTAATTTCGCTGAGTCCTTGATTATTTTAAGCCAATTTGAATTTCAGTTATAAATGCGGATGCACTTTAACTGCGTTATTATAATGATACCAGAGGTTTCTTTTTGTATAAAAACAATCAAGTGTGCTTAAAAACTGCAACGTAACTGAGCAATAGCTCTAATTTAGCTCTGACAGTTCATCGAGTATAACTTCTTAGATGTAGGCTAGCTGGCTACCCACAATGCTACAGAAATTGTAATCACGATTAGGTCTACAATCATGGGTTGCTTTGATTAAGTGAAATTTTATGGTAGAATAGGGCAATTGTCTTAATCAATAAGCTGGAACACTTTCCATTAAAGTTCCATAAATGCGTCATTTGAATATTATTACCAATGCAAATGTATATTCAATTATGACAGGATGCAGGTCCTTCCAGTAGCCTAGAGGTGATGTACCTAGAAAATTAAGTCTGTTCTGAGGCATTCCAAGCAATAGGCCAAAGAGCAACACGCTCTGAAGAGAACTGAATGGAATAGTTTCTTTAATACGCTCATTTTGAACAACGCATTCGTGTTAAATGGAAATAAGAACCTGAAGAAGTAGAACAACAGAAGCACAATGGCAACTATCAGAGCCACGCCCAGAATAGAACCAACGACAGCTCCAGCAACTGTTCTTGCATTGGGTTGTTCTGTAGCATTGGATGGTCCTTCAGTACCTGGCACTGGCAATAACACAGTGGGACAGAGTCTTAGACATAAAACCTAATAAACAAGCATCATGATTTTTGCTAAGTCTGTATTGGTATTCCGAGAATCGTAGCACAACATGTCGGAAGCCAGTGGCTAAATTTCTCATCAAGAGGTGCCAGATCTCCAAATATAAAAATTAAATATTTAAGCCTAAGTCAGGCAAATTTGAGACTCTGTAACATAATATAATCGCTATTTGGATAAGCATGAAATGTGTAAAACAATAGTGTGTATGATTGAGTTTTGAAAGAAAACTGGCATTTAGGACATTTTAGGTGGTGGATCTCATCCATTGAGAGGCGGATCTCATAGTTGAGGCGGTTTATCTCAAATCCTAGGTTGTCTCGGTGAGATCCTGTAGGAAGCTATATTAATATCGACACAGAGACAAGCCAGATAGCCAATTAATTAATACAACTTTTGAATAGCTTATTGTGCAGCAATGTTGAAATAATCCGCACATTTCTTTTAAATTCGACAGATACCTGCACAAATGCTGGAACCGCTCTTCTTTGGTCTCTGAAATCCTTTCTTGCAGTCACAAAAGAAACTTCCAAGTGTATTGTTGCATTCTTCTGTTTCGTTCGAGCAAGTGTGGGTCATTAAGGTACACTCGTCAACGTCTGCAGGCATACAATACTTATTTCATGGTATGGGTATCATACCATTTTTATAGCGAACGGTATCTAATTTAAAATGCAGCAATTGCCTTAAAGTTGTCTTATTACTCTTTATTTGTCCTTATTGTGTCGCCAAACTTTGATATAACAGAAGTAACAACACTCACGAACTAGTTTCATACAATGTACACTTGTACATCTTTCGCAATCGCAAATTGCCTGCGATTGGATATATATACACTACCGACTTACAAGTAAAACATACCATTGGTCGTTCCTATTCTTTTCAGAAACGTAGTCTGGGGCCGCAAAGTATTGGGTAAAAAACTGGGGCGCAGAGTTGAGGTACCGATTTCGACGCTCGTATCCCCCGTAAAATTGACGTTAGTTGGAGGCGTTGGTTAAAATGGCTAGCGACAGTTTAATTCGACTCCTGTTTACAGTAATAGCTTGTCATCATTCGTTTATACTGTAGCTACCTGTAATCACGCTGCGATATCGTCAGTTTATTATAAATGGTGAATAAAGGAATATATTTGCAAGCCAAGTTAAACCTATTATAATTGACACCATGCTATTAAAACGAAAAATGGGGGATGTTCCCAAAATATTAGTATTCATGCCTGTCAATACCTATGTGACTACGCCTAGGTGCATGTACATGTAGACCTGGTCTGCCATCATGTTTCTCGGTAACTTTTAAATAAAATTATACGATGACTAATTTAATTAATATTGCACACTTTTTCTCACCATCTCACTTTACGCTGAACATTAGCTGCAAGGTATTGACATGCTTCATTGATTCCTTGGGCGTTGTCACACATTACACAATGTCATTGGCTTACTATACCTGCCTATTGTTGAAGAAAATTTCGGTAGCTTTCAAAGCACGGGATAGTCACATATAAACAGCATTTCCGTGTTGGATTGCCACATAAAAATTCACTTGAACAATGTAAGATGGCAGACATCAAATTATCGCGTATTATTCCATTATTCCGCCTATGTTAACTAGCAATGTCAAACGCTGGTTTGCTTTCTTTGTAATTAAAATTTTGATGGATTAATTATTTTTTCCTGGATGTATAATTTGCCAAGCTGTTTTTAGCATCGCAGACTCTAACTAGTGCTGGGATTCAGTATCGAATTTATTCGTCGTTTATAACCGTATTCTTGCCCTACGGGACTGAATTAGAAGAGAGGAACTTCATCAAACTGTGGACACGTCAATACGTTTAGCGTAGGCCTACATGTAGCCTACGCTGTCGGCAGCCGGGAGGTGGAGTTTCGAAGGAGTTAAGTGCGACGTCGGTCTTCGAAGTTAGCGACCAATAAACGAGTCGCGGTAGCTTTCACTTGTCATTCCTAAACATAATCTACGTAACTTGGTCCCGAAAATCTGACTATTATGTCTTATTCTGCAGGAAACTTTCAGCATAATGCAACTTTTGGCTTGTCCTGAAGATATCCATTATTGGCGTATAGGCCTACACTAGAAGTGGTTACGTTACCGTCGCATGTGTCATTGTCGTTACTCGTATATCCTGGACAGCAGTAGCATTCGTAGCTGCCAACTGTGTTATTGCAAATTTTTAGAGGTGAGTTGCAGATGTCCGGATAGTACGAGCACTCGTCGATATCTGGAGCAGAAAGAGACAAACAGTAAAACACTGTTGGTGTAATTAATCTTTTGTTATGTTGCAGAGACGATTCATAATAAAATTATGTCGCGCAATCAAGCAAGATCAAACGTGTGGCATGAGCGTAGGCCTTAACTGTAGTTAATGAAGCAGACGCACGCTATAGGCCTGCACCTGATAAATGGATAAACTTTCTTGAAGTCTATAATTTTTTTTATTGATGATAATTTATGATATTGAATTATATTTATGCGTTCACGCACGCTAGGCCAAAAAATGGAAATATTTTCGATTACTGTGAAAAGAAAATTATATTATGCTAATCTTAGGACGATAATGTTCTTAAATATTTTGAACTTTGCGGTTAATAGTAATAAAGTATTGGCACCATTGCCTTATTAACTATATCCCACGGAACGGAAATATATCAAGCTACAATAGGCCTACTGTGACATGTCACTTGCTGCAAACAACAGTTTATTATTATTTTTCTCTAATAAATTTTGAAAATGATAACAGGATTACGAAATACTTAACAATACAAACCTTCACAGGATGTATCGTTTAGGCGTTTGTATCCAGGATGGCAGCTGCAGTTAAAGCTACCAATAGTGTTAGTACAATTTGTTGATGAGCTGTCGCAGATGCCAAAGTCGCACTCGTTTATATCTGCAATGATGACATTTGTACTGATTTTAATTCTAGCGCTGACAAAAATGATGGGTACTTAATCGAATAGAATTTTATCGATTAGCTATTAGATTCGGCAAGTAGTAAGTCAATTCTAATTCATCAGCAATCTAACGCATTGCGCTCATCTCTAATATAAAACTAACATCACGAAGAAAACAAACTTAGCAGTATCATATACCAAACCGTGCTGGATATTTATTATGATCATGAAGCGTTCTCTTTAATTGTTGTCATGTGTATTCTAACCGGAAGTACCTATGACGAATTTTCTTAAAGAGACGGAATAATATGGATAAGTGCTCAGCAATGAAATGACAATTAGTTAATTAATTTCTTCTCTGGCACAACCGTATATTACACAAATCATCATGTGATGATGTACCATCAGGTCAATCATCAACAAAACCGTGCAGTGAAGCAGAACGTCTGCCGGACGGTGAATACTAAAATGATAGAAGAGAGTTTAAAAGACTTAGGTTCAACAACCGATTCTTATACATGAGAAATAGGTCTAATTTTGGCACAATCAGCGAAAGTCAATCAGATGAAAAGTTTGTTGCAACGATAACCCGGAGGATTGAAAACCGATTAAAGTGCTGAGACTGCATTTGCTTCAATGTTTCATAAATCTTAAGTCACATTTTAAACAGATCTTTTCTCAACAAGAGGCAAATGCAAAGTGCATCTTGTTTGACAAAGTTTGACGATATTATTTCAATACAAAATAAATCAACTCAAAGTCTGAAAATACTATCAATGCAAATGGTGTTGTAATAAATTAACCGATTATTTTTGACTGACCTGTGCAATTATCCCATAAACGAGTTCTCTGATAACCTGCTGAGCACTGACATCGAGATACAGGTGAACCTACTGTCACGCATGATTCGTTTTCCCAGCAAGCACCGTTGCTGTTAGAGCAATCTAGAAAACATGATAATATGTGCAGTATATTCAATCAATCAATAAAATAAACTTGTTATACATGTAGAGTAGTGCCCTTTAAGCTAATCAGAAGCGCTCCCTGTCCATCTACGGCAGACGCTGAAAGATTTCACAGAGGTATACATATAACACAGGGTAAGCTGTTCCAGAGAAACATCATTCCAGACAGATATACATGTATGTTATTGTAAGGTACTCGCTCATTTATCATAGAATATTTGCAACACAACATAGGTCAGCGTGCTTTACGAGAGTCTAGGGCTTCTAATCCTCGCCAGGACAGATTTGCCTATTGAGTATTCGTTTCCAACTGCGCTTCTACCTAATCCAGATGTAATCAGTGCACTAACCGCTAACTTCTACCTGGAAGATCAATCGGTTGTGGATAAGGCCTACATGAATCACTCCTCATGAATGTCGAAGCAGAGATTGTTGTGTCGCTAACACATTGCTCCTAAGACTGCCCCTCATGATTTGTCTGAGAAAATGTTCGTCATCTGTCTCTTCTTTTTTGGGTTATCTCGATATAACGCTGCTACCGCCTAACTCGCTTGTTAACTAAACACTTCGCTTGTAGGCGACCCCTAAAATTCTGTGGATGATCTATTTATTTAAATGTATGACAAATATGTCTAAGCAAACACTATACTTTATTGACATGCATAAACTGCATATACTATGAACATACCTCGGTTGTTACAGCTGTTACCAGACCATCCTGGCTCACAGGTAGACCCGCAGCTGCCATTTCCATAGGTGCAATTGTCGTTGCCAAGGCAATGGCAACGAGCAACGCAATCTTTTCCATAACTACCTTTCGGACATACTAAAGTTACGAAACATCACATTTAAACAAATATTGGTCTATAAGTTACTAATCCACCGCAGAAAATGAAATATTCTACATCTAGAGTGCATTATAATTATTCAATTTTATTACACTGCATACATTTACAAGCGAACCATTTCCAAACTGATTAGGGCACCCTTATTTTCAACCATCTATTTTTATGGGCTAAAGATTTATTTCTCGGTGTGGATTCTGTACCTGCAGCAACAGTGTATATTTTCCAAGTTTGACATTTGCAGGTAAAGGGGCCAACTGGACCACGGACGAAGCGAACGGGCCCGCGAAGACCTACGACAGGTCGTGTTGCACAGAGAACTTAAGCTATGATTTAAGAAACAAATGTTTAAGACAATAGATGAAACTCTACTCTCTAAATTGTTTTGTCCGATCTCTCGTATACTGCTTAAGATCATGAAAATAATCATCACGAATTGGTTAAAGTGATTTGTGGAACAGAAGAACTGGCTGATGAATGACTGGCTTTCGATATACAGTCAATGGTAAAATGTACAACTGGATCAAGGACTTATTGAGTGAGTGAACCTCCTGGTAAAGGTAATGTAGAACTGTCAGTACGTCGCTCAGAAGAAAACGGATCTTTGATCTTGCCCATCGCATGCTTCTGATCATGTTCAATGACATCCTACGAGACTGATCAGAGAGGTCGTAATTTACCAATGAGATCATTCTGTTCACCGTAGACAGAAATTAGAAGATGTTGTCAGAAGTGCTTGGTGTCCATCAGCGGCTCACGCATCAGTTATTTATTCTGGAGGACAAACGTCATGTGATCGTGCCAGAGCAAAGAATGCTGTATCCAATCTCTGGATCTGAACCCGATTGAGATTCTGTATCAAAATGTAGCCTTGGAGTTGCTCAAGAGACAGTCGACCACAAAGTGCAAGCTAATCGTTGTCTCCTGAAACCGTAGAATGAAGAACAAGAGCATGCCATAAAACGATGATCTAACCCAACTGCTCGTTCGCCGTCAAAGTGTCAAGGATCCGTAGGCCTACATGTATAGAAAACCTATTTTTGAGTAGCTCTCTCTTGTTGGATTTATCCACTCACCGTCACATGGCCAACCGAGTTAATCTTAACTCATCTAGGACCAAACTGATCCGGTTTGGTACAAAAACCGCAGCTCCTTAAACTCAATCTCCCCCTTTTCATGTCAATGCATTTTCATGTCACATTATCATCCAGTGTCCACGACTTAGGTGTCGTGCACCCTTGATAGCACATTGTCCTTCTCCGAGCACCTCTTGAAGTTGACGCGCTCATGTTACTACCACCTGAGGCGTCTGAGAGCCATCAGAAGATATGTATCCTCTTCTGCATTCCCAACAATAGTCCATGCCTTCATCTTATGTCGCATTGACTAATGCAATTCACTGTTTGCTGGGCTTCACAAGGCATGATTATCTTCCCTGCAGTCGGTTTTGAACTCGACAGCCAGGCTCCTCATTGCTCGTACACGTATATCTCGCTACTCTCACATTTCTACGTACATGATCGATATACTACACTGGCTCCCAATTCTCTCTCGCATCCAATACAAGACACTCCTTTTATTTCTAAGAACGCAACAGACTCTACCCCTAAATATCTTTGCAACTTTTAGCGAAACCTCCTGTCTACCGTCTTCGCCTGCCGTCTCCGGTCTGCGGATCGACTTGATCCTCTTGTTCCACGGGCAAGGACTGCTATGGCCCAACACCGTGCCTTTGCCATCATGGGCCCTTCTATGTGGAATGACCTACCGGTCATAAATCCGTAGCAAGCTCTTACTAATTGGTATCCCACCGTCATCGATTCGTTGCCTGAAGACTTTCTTGTTTCCTCGGGGCTGTCACGCTGAGGGCGCTTCTGAATATCTAATACTGTTAGAAGCGCTATAGAAATAATCAGATACGATACGAGGATAGGATAATGGGATGATCGCACATTTCGTCGCAATTCATTTCGACGCAGTTCATTTCGTCGCATTTTAAGCACATTTTGAACGAAGTCGCCGAACGGTGACAGCTATATGTTCTTACATACATGTATAACGACCATATAGCAAACACCTGGCTGTATCGAGAAAAAGAATGCCGTTTAAATGACGAAATGTTGTTGACAGGACGGTGAATTGATGAAGAGTATGATGTTTGACTACTAGATGAATTAAAAATGAAGAGATTTCTGTTTGAATGGAAGCAGTTATTTTGAAAGGATTTCTGCCTCAAAGGTTGCGGGAATGATTAAACGATATCTGTATTAATGAAAGCGAGAATGTTGACAAGATTTCTGCCAAAAATCATGGAAACGGAAATATTATGTTTAAATATAAGCTGGATTGATGAAGAGGATGCCGCATAAATGGAAACGGAAATGTTTAAAGAATTTCTGTTTAGCTAGAATCATGTTTGCAGTGACCTGCGACGAAATTAATGGAAACCTTACGAGGGTATGGGATAATGTTCTTAATAGGCTAATTTGTGAAATAGTCAACACATTATTATAAAAACAGAAGAATCAACAAAGACTTGCATTTGTAAACATTAAAATATTAAACTAGTATAAAGCAATTTTTTTAAATAATACAATTTTGAAAACATTTTTAGCAATCCACAGACATTTACATTGTCTTTTAATGGTCAGTTGTTTTATAAGAGAAAGCTTATAGCGCAAAGCAGTAACTGACCTTGATTGTATCAATCGCAAAGTTTGCAAATAATTATTAGGATAAACATACGTTACCCATAATTGAAAAGTGTAAATGACTAACCAAAAAAAACACTGTTCGATAAGTTGCCGCCACAGTCTTGTGTTTGATTCCCTGAACACTTCATATCGCAGTTTATCGCTGGACCATAACTGTCGTAACTTTCTCCGCAGAAGCAGAACGCACTATACTGAACACAAATTCAGAAGCTGATGATAGTTGCATTAGAAATTATAAGTGTTGAATACATCCAGATTTACACTAATGGCTGTTCAAACGCAATAACAGATTAATAATGCACACATATATAAATGTAATAGACCAATTGGTGTATGTATTCAAAATCAGATTATCTGGACCTCTGTGTGTGCTTTATATTGCTACGCTTTTATTGCTACGATATTAGTGACTTATTACTAAGGTCCACAGTTTTGAAACGGTGTGATCAAAAGTGAATATCATAGGTCGACTCAAAGCCTGATTAATTACAGATAGAGTCACGCGAGTAATCCTGCTTTGAAGGCTATGTATGAATCTTTATTCAAACAAACCAAATCTTTTTTATTAATTCAATGTCGGTTAGTTTTGTTTAATTCACGATGACGTTTCCAACTAAAATGACTGGGGGCTGTATATATTATCTACTTGAGAACCAGCAAAATGCTACCAATCTGTATGAAAAAACAAACAGTCGGAAAGCACTGTACACACTCATTAAACATTTATTGGAAATAAGTATGTTTTTAACCTAATTTATCTCAATTAGTTCTAGTTTCGAATGTGTTTTTAATGCCCTAGAGACTTAAGAGTTGACCATCACGTTCCTACGATTTAGTTTCTGTTGCTCACATACTTGTCCAGCAGTGCTCAATAAAATGATGCTGGGGTCTATTTTGCAATTGAATTAATTGCATCTGGACATTTCCGTGGCCTTTTCAGTAGAACATGATAGCCGATTAATTAGAACGCTTGACCTGTAACATGGGGTACACAAATTTGAATCCCAACTCACACAGCTACTATGCAAGAACTTTTAGCAAGCCTTTCACTCACAATTGCTCAGCGCTATCAAGGTTGTTTCGAAAAGGTCGTGTGTGCACTTATGAACTTTGGAAGACTTATAGTATAAAAATACAGTTCTATTGCGTCGTATTATCTATATTGCTCTCAATGCCACCCATAGAAATAGAGTGCAGGTCTATCGCGTTTTCAAAGCGAAACGTTTGAGATGATGAATAATGCTCGATGATTTGGAAAGTTTAATGCTACATGTAGATGTCTAATGCCTTTGTAGTGTTTGCCAATTTTAATATGACCGAATTGAAGGCAAAATAGGCGTGCAGCTGAAGCAAAATGATTGACGCCACTTTAATGGAAGGACATTTGTCTCTGTATTGAGCGAATAGATGGACTAAGACAAGAATTAAGAGACAGACAGATAAATAAATAAGTAGACAAACAATAATTAGATGAAAGGTGGATAGAGGGGTGAAAACAGACAAGCAGATTGATATTGTTTTTATGGCTGCAATCTTGTATACCATTTGACATTATATGCGCTCGTATAATATCGTAATGGATTGTCCTACCTGTAATCCAATGTAGGTGTTGTTTTGTGAAGCACACGTCTGTGAACAGAGTTCTATAGTGTTGTTGTACTGATGATATTTTTGGAAGCCCATTACTCTACTAGTTGGTTCTGTGTTCCTGTCAGTGTAGCATCCAATATATCTGTTGAATACATTTGCTTCTACATTGAAAAGAAAACATGATATAATATATTACTATTGTTACGTTATAAAATCAATTTAAAGCTTATTAACTATAAATTGATTTTATAACGTAACAGTAATGCCTTGATAAGCAATGAGATGACCAATATTGCTACACTTGTTTGCGTTGTCCTGGTACAGTTATTTAGACCCCAAAGTCTTCAACATTCATCTAGAAGATCCTGATCGTCCTAGCTCTGGGGCTTCTCTCGCATTTTGGCCATGGCCAGCATCTAAGCCAGCAAACCCATGCTTTGGGTGGCCACCTTGATCGTATCATTACCAGTGATATATATGTAATATTAGACCTTCTATATTTATTCGGCGAATTACCTTTGCTACAGTTCTCTCCTTCCCAATTGCTTTCGCATCCGTTGGGGCATTTTCCACTGAATCGATGACATGGTATGTTCTGCTTGCAGTGACACGTTTGGTTGCATCCAGTTCCGTAGTAGCTCACAGGGCATACTGTTAAAATGTAAAGTTCGAATTTAGAAAGTTCATGTGATATAAATTTTACAAGCATTAGGCTGCAACTGCTTCTGTTAATTCAATAATGGCAACTGTAAATAAATAAATGAACGAAGAAATATAGGAGAGAAGAGGACATGTGATAGTATGATAGTATGGGATAACAGCAGTATGGGACGGGATGAACAGGACAAAAACAACAGCTTGCAGAGAATAGCAAGGTTAATAAAGGCAATATATATAAGCCCTGGCAGTCCACTCCTTGTGTTGCTTCATTTCCAAGAAAGTTAGCCTTAGAAGCCAACAAATTGAAAATATGCACATGGGCAGAAAAATTACATGACGTGAATTGAGACAATAAATTTCAAAATAAAACAAGATGACATGTAGCGTAACGAATTTTGAAGGAATATGATGAGACGAAATTGGGAAAGGTGCGGCGAGATTAGACAGCATAAAATTAAAAACATCCAAGTGAGATTTAGTAGTTTCATTCACAAATAATTGACAGAACGATATGACAAAAAATAAGGTTAAATTTCGCACCAATTTGGTATCATCTATTAAAGTTTATAGCATGCATGTTTGTAATTGAGTGTTATCGTCATAAACCATTTTCTTAAATTTACGAAACAATTGTCGCGAGAAATTTCGTGATGATTTTCCAAGTTAAACTTATACATAGAGTTTAAGTAGTAAAATTCACAAAGAAACACCAGCCTGTGTAAATCACGCTCCCGGTCATTGCCTTATCCTTTCCGCCACACATTTCGGTCTGATTGCCAGAACATGGAATTTGACATGTGCTAATCGGAAAACTAGCATTTAGAATATCTCCACACAGACAGTTCCTTCCGTCCTATATGCAAACAATGACACGCAAAGCATGTTCATACTGATATGGAATCTTGGAATCTTACAGAAATTAGCAAGTCAAATCACATTATCGTTTAGCAGAATTAAACATTTGAACAATTGCAGAGGGACCTACTAAGACATCTGGATCAGACACAGGAGTATACACAGCAACAAAAGCATATGAGATGTGATCTGATTAAAAGCAGACCTAAAGTTCTGAATTTTAGTTTGATTCATTTTAAATCTTATTCTTACTATGCACAGAAGAATTTTGAAAGCTTCAAAATGAACATAATAGATTCATTCACATAGAACACCTTCTTTCCGAAGACAACAGAGAGCTTTTCCTAAACTCTTCATATCTACGAGTGATTAGTTCTGTCATCAGAATGTCCACTTAGATCACAGGAGAAGCATGTATAAAAAATGATGTCACCCAATATGGGTAATATGAGTCTCACAGCTTCAGGATTTTACAAAACAATTTTATGACATAATTTGATTTAAAACAGGCTTGCAAGAGAGATAAATCTGGAGCTGAAAAATATCGGCCACCAGAAAGTGATCTAAGGCTTAGTTGTTCAATTACATCCTACCTGAAGTATGGCATAAGTTGTAATATTTTCTTTGCACCTTTGTACACAATATTCTACTGTCATTTCGCTGCTATTTCCAACAAGCTGGGTCCAATTGGTGGCTTGACTCGATGTGTCGTAGAAACAGCCAATATATTGGCTCAGAAGGCTACCTGAACAGCAAAGAACGCAATTAAAATTGGACGACAGATTCATCAAGAAGAGTATTCAGGTATTTTAGTACATTTAGTAAATTGATATCTCCGGGCAATGTGAGATGAGGACCTCCACATCAATACTGTTCACAAAGACAAATATTGCGTACTGTTGATTCCAATATAGTTTGAAGCTACCGCTATTGACTAGATAAATGTTAGCTATGGTGGCGCTTCGGCCTGTGGACACACCGGTTTTGACTCACCAGTCGCCTTGACTATTGCTCCTCAATATAATATGCTGGCCTCCCCCAAGTTCGGATTGGGTGTTTGGAGCGGGTTTTGCGTGCGGCTGTGCGACTGATTGGTGGGATTCCCAGAACAGGTCAGGTGTCCGAGTACATGCGGGATGTCCTGCGCTGGTTGCCTCTACCCCAGCGCATCTCATTCAGACATAGTTTGGCGCTGCCTTGGAGGTACTGAGCCTGCTTATTTGTAGGAGCCTTGTCGCCCTATCACTGCCAATAGTGGTAGACGACCACTTCGCTCTGCATTTTATGGCGACTTGATCGTCCCTTTTGCACGCACTTCCATAATGCAGAATCGGGCTTTCTCGGTCATGGGACCTATAATCTGGAATGGACTTCCCATAGAGCTCCGTCTTCTACCTAAGAACTCCTCATCTTAATTTTACGCCTCTCTTAAAACTGTTCTTTTCAGCAGAGGATTAGGCCGGGAGCGATATCTTGAAGCGGCGCTATATCAAGTATTTTTGATTGATTGATTAAAATGTCTATGGGTAAATAACGCCATCTATTGTATTGTATTCAGTTTATTTCGATAATTATATCGTAGCTGTCAAAACGCAACCATTTACAAACTAACTTAATGCTGCTTAAAGAAACTAATGTATTGCTCCTGGTAATGTCTTTTCGCCTCGAGTGAGGTAAGATCAGTTTAGATAATGCTCTTGGCTATAAATCAACCTATCAGACAATACTGGCATCAATAATTAATAACCGATCACTACTCTGTGTTCTATGTGAGTTAAATTGTTTAACAATGTGTGATAGTTTCGATGCTTCTGTCACCTATATCTTAATAAGCAAATACATAACTATCTAATTTTTTGTCCCTCTGCTTCTAATCCTGTGCACCTAAAAAATGCTAATATTGCATTACGTTGCGACACAAATCTCGCTTCACGTAACAAGATAAAACCTGCCCCATTGAACCTTCTAATCCTAATGTAGGCCTAAGCGTCAACCGTGATCCTTGAGTGTTTCCTGATAGCAAACTTTCTAAGTCAAATCACACTGGCTCAATCACTAAATCAGGATCAATGGCGTCATTCAACTACATATTTATGCTAAAACCTAAGGAAAGTTCGGTTGGCTTACATTCTCAATAAACTATTTAATATAGCAAGACGTTCAGGATTGAGGTTTTACTAATTGAAGGCTACATATAAATTGTGAGGGTCGGCATTAAGGGCCCGGTAAGTCTTTCGGTTTTGAATGGAACTTCCTTGTCGGTTGAAGTTTGAAGAGCTTTTAGTAGATATCTTGAAAGTGCGCTTTATACATATTTAATTAACTGAATGAATGAGTAACGAACGTAATATGCATTAAAACGAGGCATCAAACTATTAAACGCACAGTCGTAATGACTTCAACAATCTGAACTGTGCGTAGAATTCTAAATTACAAACAGAATGCATGTTACTCACCTTGGCAAGAAGCTCTGAAGAAGTTCAAATAAATGACACATTGAAAAATTGTCGTAAGTAATCGACTTCTTTTATCCATAGTCGTTGGTTTGTTCGACGTAAGATAAAAAATCAACTTAGAAAATGGACAACAAAATAAACTGTAAAAAAATATTAAAATTCTTATAATAAACTGATAATTAATCCTGCACACGGCTGTGAAAAACTATACCAGGAACCAATCGATAGCTTTACAAGACTGTTTTCACCCACGGGTTTTAAATGCATGTTCTTACTGCGCTAAACCATATAAACCATAAAACTCTCAAACCCGGAACATGAAAGAAAGAAAAAACGCATCGTGTAGTGAGCGAGGCATAGACTATAGTAGGCTAGCTGTCGCAATATCCCTCCCTAGGAGCAAAATATCTCGAATGTTTGTTCGGTAGAGCTCCATCCAATAATTATTTTTCACAGTTTGAAGCGTCTTCTTTAACTTTCAAATTCACTGCAATATAGAATGCTATCACATTTATTGAGATTTATTGTAATGTGCTCATACACATTACATTATAGAATAAACTAATTATTGTGTTTTTTAATTGAGTAGGTCGCGCTCATAGCATAATTATGGTATCGCATCATATTTATTTGAATTTTTTGTTATTTTTATTTATTTTACTTAATATTGATAGATTTGTGGGATCCAGATGTCATCGGACGTCGTAGTCGGGGACGAGAGACGAGGAGATGTTGAAATATGATACAACATGACTTGATAAACTATTAATAGTTTGAGAAAGAATCCAAATGGGAACGGAATAAAGTGAAGCAGACGGAGCCACGTGGATGAACCCACCGCTGGGAGGGATTGATGCAAGACTGAAAAAGAATAATAATAATTTATTTGTAAGAAAATTTTCCAGAAACTCTTCCAGATCCAAAAACAGTGCCTTGAGACAGTCTAATTCCTTTAACCGCACGCGTTTATTGCGATATCAGTGAACTGAATTTGTTGAAAATAAGGCACAGATGTTACAACACCAACAAACTTAGAAGCATCTTTGTAAATCGGTAAATTACTTCACAATGAATAATCAAGAGGGCTCCACTACACTCATGATGAATACCATGCGCCGAAAAGAAATGCAAGGGATCAATTGCCGTATAATTATATTATTAAGTAGTCCCTGCTTATAATGTAATGTAATGTGATCTATCATCTATATAGCACCCTTCAAGATTTCTACTCAGAGGCGCTCTCTGCGCTGGCCTAACTGATGTCAAATGTCATATTGAACGAGTAAAATACGTCTGTCAGCAAAACTCTGCACAGAACATGTACGCTGAAAAATGCCACGAAAACGCTTGGAACCAACCAACGTATTCCCGTCGACAGATAATAAATGTCATGGATGTTGTACATGTGTAGCATGTTTAGTAATT